>CAMTDV010001632.1:9425681-10625681 GCA_947069175.1 Scalesia atractyloides
AATGCGTCCAATTAGCTAAGTAATCAATCCACCATAACCCATTTTGACCGAAACGAAGTTTATACTGTACGACCTCCTCTTCTATAAATAGGAGCTCTGAGAACCCATTGGAATGCACACACACTCTCGCTAACCTCTCTCTACAAGTCTCTATTCATCAAGAACACCTCGCCGGAATTTTCTGCAAATCGCTGGAAAACCGAAGAATCTATCCCACTGTTGCCTTACTTTATAAACAGGACATCTAGAGCTCAGACCGAAATCACCCACACTCACCTTAAACTCCCTGTAGAGTCTCTGTCGCAAGAAATACATCGCCGGAATTTGGTGCACTCGCCGGAGATTTTCACCGGAAAACCGAGATTTTACTTCTAGTTGGTATATTTCTTTAACTTCTCTATCTATCATTCTGTATGTTACGAATCTTTGAACAATCACCCAGAATTGTCTAAAAATCGATTTCAGGCGGGTTATGTACTGGGCTTTGGGTTTAATGAAGAAGATGAACTGAAACCAATAGTTAAATGAATTTAAAATCGGAAATTATACCGGGTTAGACACATAGTCCAGTGGTGGACTGTGTGCAATTTTAAATCACGGTCCCGAGTTCGAGCCTAGTGCCACGCCGGTCTTCCTGAAATAAAATGTTCCTTTTTAAAACAAGCTTAATCAGATTCGCTTCAGTATATGTATAAATATAATATAAATTCTGATTATAACGGGTTAGACACCTAGCCCAGTTGGTTGGGCTGGGTGCAATAAAAGTCGATAGCCACGGGTTCGAATCATGAAATCTCCACCGGTTTTGGAGAATTATAAATCTTTTTAAAATAAATAAAATCCATATTAACCTAACTGGTATATATATATAATTAAAATTGATATTATTTCGGGTTAGACACATAGCTCAGTTGGTAGAGCTGCGTGCACGCGTACGGGAGGTCACGAGTTCGAACCTCACTCAGCGCACATAATTAACACGGTCCGACCGGTCAACGGTCAAAAAAAATTCAAATTTTTTATTTTCTTTTTATTTATTTATTTTATTTAAAAATCAATTAAAAACACTTAAAAATAATATTTTTGAAGTTAGAAAATTTCCTTGAACTCATAAAAAATAAATCTAACAATCCCATTAAGAACACTAATTAAAAATATTAATCTCAAATAAAAGTTTACTTATTTATCGAATTATTATGTTATTATTTAGGTTAGTTTCTCTCGTGGTTAAATCCAAACTCGTGCGCATCCAACATCATCAAAAGAACGCACCCAAGGTGAGTGAATTCTTACAAATTCCCCTTTTTATTCATGTTTTGGGGTGTATCATATGTCGCTTAAATTAATCCGCTTATTAAAACTCGTGCCATTACCATTATATGATCTAAACTTATAATGTAAATAATGTTTGTTGTGATGTGTGGTTACATATTGTCAAGTTACGTGCAAATCATTCATTAGGCCCATCAGTTCCTCGTGGAAGACGAGTTGAACATCGCGTGCCTCAAAATCATTCATTAGGCCCATCAGTTCCTCGTGGGAGACGAGTTGAACATCGCGTGCCTCAAAATCAATCATTTGGTGTATGTGTGTGCAATAATTAATATTATGTGTTTTGTGATTAAATTTACATCTACGTTTGCTCATATGTGGTTATGCACTTTATTTTATAATCGATACAATAAACACGTTTAAATGTTTTCATAGGATTCACTCGCCAACTTTTTGTTGACCCAAAACCCTATTTTTTACACATGATACAGGTGTCCGGTTGAGAAAAGAAACAC
Organism: Scalesia atractyloides; assembly: GCA_947069175.1. Taxonomy (NCBI): domain Eukaryota; kingdom Viridiplantae; phylum Streptophyta; class Magnoliopsida; order Asterales; family Asteraceae; genus Scalesia; species Scalesia atractyloides. The sequence goes on from CAMTDV010001632.1 coordinate 9,427,469, forward strand.
ATAGGATGGCCTAGAAGAATAAACAAGTTAATGCCTTGGAATAAACGTTTAGTTTTGTTTTCTTTTGTAATTGTACTCTAGTTTGTAATTTGAATGAAAATGTATTTGAACATGTTGTGTTGTATGATTATTGTAACTTCTTCTTTAAAGAGAAATAATAAATATGAAACTTTATAGTAAATGTCATGAGCTTTGATGAAAACCTAATCATGCCCCGATCACCATTTCCGCTGCGGGTCGGGGTGTGACATAATTTGATTTTAATAAATATGAAACATTTTAGTAAACATCATAAGCTTTGGTGATAACCCAATTATGCCCCGACTCTTATTCCGCTGCGGGTGGGGGTGTGACAAGTAATTGGTTCCACGCAAACATTGTAAAACTGAAATATATTATATTCACAATACTTGCGCAGAAGCGTAACGTTACAAATTATCATACACTAAAAATTACAAATTTCCTATTCTATGGAATTGGTTCCCGCCTGCTTCTCTGCTGAAGAGAAGATCTCCTTTAGCTTATCAACAAAATCGTCTTGCTGCAGCGCGGCGTCCACAAGGTCCATAATCGGAATTTGCAATTGATCATTTTTCCTTGGCAGCAGAATAAATGGCGGCAGTATTTAGCCCATGCGTGGCAGCACGGCTGGTATCCCATTCAGTCTTCAGCGCATGGGCCACGTGCAAAGTACATTCTCTATAGCCCTCGGCATGCCCATCATTGCATGCCGCCACCATTAATTCTGCCACTCTCTCATCCAACTCCGTAGAGTTAAGGATGGCATTTGCGATCTGTACACAAATACAATCAGTATATGTTACGACAATCAAACCAGACGTGTAAAGAAAAGTGAATATTACCTCCACAATCCCGTACTCCCGCAACCAGGTAAGCTGGTTCATGAGGGATTCGGTCAAGCTTTCTGCAGTAGCGCGAGCGACCTCCGTGACATTAAGTCTTTGTTCGCCTTCAGTCAAACGGCGGATCAACTCGGCTGTCTCGGTTCGGTGAAGGTTGACATCTTTTTTCAAACTGTCAACCTCAGCTTGCAGCCGTTCCTGGTCAAAGAGCATAGCAGTTAGATCATCAATTTCTTTATTCTTAAGAAGAAGAGTCATTTTGGTTGATACCTCATTCTGCTCGCTCCTTTCTCTATGTGAGCGCGCCTCTTCTGCTGCCGCAACTGCATCAGCTCTCTCTTTTTTGAGTTTCTCAATTTCATTGCGCAGAGAAGCTTTTTCTTTGTTGTCATGCTCGCAAGCCTCCACAAAGCGTTTGCGCTCGTCCGCATATTGCGCAGTAAAAGCTTCACACTTGCGCTTCCAAGATAGCGCAGCCCATTCTTCAGTCTTCTTCTCTTTCTCAAATTGGGCATTTTCCGCCTCAAAATCAACAAGCATCTTCAGCGTCTTCTCCTTCTCAATCTTGGCCCTCGCTTTCTCAAGCTCAACCTCGTCCCACTCCTTGTTCATATTGCGTCATTCGCGCATAATTCTATTTATGGTGGACGAGGCAAGGGCAGACTCTTGCAGATATGACTCGTAAGTAGCTTAATGGTCTTTTCCCTCCTGGCGCTTTACCTCCGCCGGTGGGAAGATGCCCTTATACCACTCCCTACAGGAGTGCCAATCGGTAAAAACATTGCCCTGCTTAACCTTCCACACGGGCTGATGAATCGCAGAGGCCCCCTCTCGGAATAAGAGCGATAATAATAATCCCCAGGCGTATCCTCTAGGCGAATGGGCGATTCCCCCTCCGAATCCTCAGCAAACACAAAGCCTTCGCTTTGTGTTGAAGGTTCGGCTCCCTTGGATATCGACCTGGATGGTTCCCCAGCATCTGCAGCCGTATCTTTAACCTGCTCGCCAGCAGGATTCTCAGCATCAAAATTTTTGGGCTCTTCTTCAGGAGCCACTTTCTCAATATGTTCCGGGACGATGGGGACGCCTTCAGGAACAGGTGTTTCTTGCCCCGCATCTCCCTCAACATTCTCAGGCCTGCGCGGTGATGGTATAGCAGATGAGGTGGCCGGCGCAGCCTTCACCATTTTCTCTGCAAAGCATATCAACAAATACCAAGTATCAGGTTCTGCGCAACTTTTATGATAGAAATGCGCAACAAACTAAACGTACCAGGTGAGAACTTCTTTGCAAAGGTATCCAGATTGCCCTTCTTACCAATGCGCGGGCGCGCAGCTTTGATTGGCGCAGGAGTTTTAGTCTCCGCCTCCTTCCTCTTCTTGGAAGTGCGCTTCAACGCCTCTTCGGGCTAGAAGGTATTTCCAAAGATCATCTGGGTTCTCAGCAGGTAGAGATGAGGTGTCAACGGGTTCTGGCTTCGGTTTCTTCAAACCTACAGGCGCAAGACCCTCCAGTGAGTCCGACACCACCACATAATTGCACCAAGAGTCAGAAACGGGAAGTGTACCTTTCTTGCCCTCAGCTTTCGCAGCAGCTGATGGCTTGGTTTTTTGCTCTGGGTTGAAAGGGGGAGGCGCAGAGCAGTTGGTTTCTTCTTCTTCTTCGAATCAGGGCCTACGCCCAAGTTCAAAAAATCGTCTACATAATCAATCATATTGAGTAAAGGATGCGCCATTAAGTTATATTGCAATATCAACTTAGGCTTTGTATGGACGTATTTACCAGTCTTCGAACATGGTTGCGCCTCAAGATCCTCCTGCTTGGGCAACTCAAAGTTCCCCAAGATTTGTGAGAACCAAGTGTCCTCACCATCAGCAATAGGCACGGCGGCCATTTTTCCCTTCTCTCTCTTGAAAGAGACCAAGTAGAGAGCGCAGCTACATAGAAAACATTTTTGCATCAGTACGTATCTATTGAAAGATATGGCTAGGAAGTTAAAGGGTTACATACCAGTTCCATCTTCTGTATACACCGGTTTTTCTCGGCGTTCCTTCTTCCAGAAAATACTCATCCCGGCAGCGATGAGGGCCCTCTCCGATAAAACAATATTGGGCACATCTTTAATATCTTGATACCATACCTCGTCGGCAGGTATGGGAAGGGTCTCCAGCTCAATCTCATCACTGCCCCGGAATGTCATCTTCATCGGGATCACCGCCGCCTTGATAAAGAAAAACTTCTGCTTCCAGTCATGGTACGACTTCGGCGGCACCAACACAATCGTTTAGCTTGCACACGCTGTTGGAACGAATAAAAGCCCAACACGAGCAGTGTAGCTGGTAGAAAACTCTAAACTTCTCGACCGACGGCAAGATCTGCATCGATCGGCAAACAAACTCAAAATGCCGGATCCTCACCATTCCCATCGGGCTCAACTGAGAAATGTGAATCTTGTAAAAACCAAGAATTTCCAGCAAGAAATGGGTCACCGGCAGCCGGAAGTTCCCTCGGCAAAATAGTCGTAGAATAATGTAATGTAGCCGGCCGGCGCATCAGCCGTCGTGGCATTCGCCTCCGGAAAAAACGCTTTCCAGGACGGAGTGAAAAGGAAGTTGGTGGCAAGATTATCAAAATCTTTCTTCGACCACTTTAGCGGTGGCAAAATTGACGACGACGTCTCAGCAGAGCTTGCACCGGTGGCCATAACTCGAACTTTGAAGAAAACTTAGCAAGCTTTGAGGGTCGCCGGAATTTTTGAACGCAAAATTCTCTCAAGGTTGGGTGAGGAAGCAAATGGATCGTTGATCCCTTTATATATAACCGCAATTAATGCACGATTTGACTGCAGCGACTTTTACGGCCATTACATTTCCCCAAGTAACCTCAAGGGCGAGTGGAACAGTAACCGCTCCACGCGCGCGAGTGTCGCTAAAAAGCATTAAATACGGTAAGACATGTACTTTGACAGCCTGTCAACAGTACCACCACGTCTCAAGAACGTGCGTCGTCACCAACTACACCATCCAGATAAGTGACACGTGTCTAAGCATATTTGAAATTCAAATACTTTTTCAAAATTCACTTAAGACACGTCATCAAGATGCATAAAGCAACAAAAAGTTAGTCCTTACCTAGCGCAGCACATTTATCTTAAGTCCAGTGCTCCACCTATTTTTTATTCTTACATAGGAGCAACACTGGACTGGGGGACTTGAAGGGGTATGGTCCCAAAAACCTTGCGCCAATCAAGAAAACCATACCCATTAATAACTTCTAAGTAAACTGCACGCAGACTTCTTTGTCCAAATAAGATTTATTAGAACTTTACGCCAAGTATCCAAGAGAGGAAAGTTTCATTTAACTACCTTGTGCGGGCTCGCGCAAGGTTCAAAGTTAACCTTGAACACTCTCTTTGGATAAATGCTTCATTTAACTACCTTGCGCGCGCTCGCGCAAGGTTATCAACATTTGTTAATCTTAGAAGTCGATTCATTGCTCTTGAAACTGATAATGCTTCATTTAACTACCTTGCGCGGGCTCGCGCAAGGTTCAAAGTTAACCTTGAACATTCTTGTTTGATAATGCTTCATTTAACTACCTTGCGCGGGCTCGCGAAAGGTTCAAAGTTAACCTTGAACGTTCTTGTTTGATAATGCTCCATGCACAAACCTTGCGCAGATATTTATATCAAAGCAAGCACCCACCAAACATTGCGGTAAGCAGCAAGGAGAAGAAGGAAGATCAGTTAACTAACTTGCGCTTCCCGCGCAAGGAAACAGTAAATCCTGAGAAACGTTCCCTTAGCAAAATCCTTGGTGCAAAAGCAAAGGGAATCTTTTCTGTTATAACAGAATGTACACGTGGCGAATAATAGATGGGTAACAGTTGTGAAACCTTATAGAAGCCATTAACACCCAATCGTGCAAGCATCTTTTCGGTTATAACCAATTGCCACATGGCAGCATCTGGACGGCTGTGGAAGATCACGGTGATGGCATGCTCACATTTATAAGATGTAGTGATCTCATGTTGACACGTGGCGCCTCCCTAACCGCTGATGAGCTCACGATCCGTGTACACTAACAGATTGCCAACAAACGTTAACGAAATAACAAAAGATTCCGTTAAAGTTAACAATCTCACTTTTTGGCGCCAAACACCGGCTATAAATAAGTAACTTGGAGTTCAAGGAAAGGGATTCACTCTCAACGACTCTCTCACTTACAATACTTACTTCCGACTACATGTACTTATTCTCACGTCGGAGGGTGGTCACGGAGAGAACCCCCCTTCTCCCCGTGGCGAACTAACGGTGTTCTGTTTTGCAGGATCAGCCGGAGTATTGTTCTATTCATCATCATCGTGAAACAAAACGGATGGTTAACCCTTTTATGCAGAGTCTATTCCATAGATCTACCTTGACTCCGGTCTAGTTGATCTAGGGTTTCTTCAAATCATATATGGTTATGTAAGTTTATTATTATTATACCAAACATTATAAACATAAAAAAAAGTGATGTAAGAGCTGGTATGATCTTCTTCATTCCACATGTTATGTCGTGAGTTCAACACTTAACAAATTCACTTTTTTCACTCACTTCTCATCCCCTTTGGCCTATTTTTTAAAACAAATTTTATACATATATCTCTACAATGTCTTTTATGAAACCTGCGTTCGAGGTTCGAATCGATTAAACTTGAGTCGGGGTTGAGCTACTGAATTTTGTTTATGTGTAATCTAAGGAATCATTTTTACTAGTCGCACAAAGTATCCAAAATCTTAATAAGATCAAGGGTAATAAAAATATAGAGTAATGTTACTGTATAAATGAATCTTAACATGCAAATTAGCTTAACGTGAGAAGTGAAGTACGAAATTTTTTCTAAGCACCTATTTTAGTCTCGCAAATTTAAAAAAAAAAATCGTGATTTTACACTAGTAGAGTAATTATTTTTTTTACATTTTTCAATTAAACGTCATACTTAAATAAAGGAAAAAGTACTTTCTTTATTCTCATATTAAGACCATTTTATATGTTAAAGACCCATTTATATTTCAACGTTACACTAAAAATATAAAACCCTAAGCATTCTGTGTGTAAAATCATATATATCTTTTTAGTAATTGATACTTGGTAGAAATGGTTAGAATGATGTTTGCATGTGCTTTAGAACGAATAAATAATTGGTTTTAACTTTTTAAATAACCACATTTATTTTTTAATTATTTTAGTGTTTGATAAAACAATCATTATAAATCTCATACAATTACTTTAAAATTTAATAATTAAAATCGAGCTCTTGAATTGTATCTTCCATATCAAGGATTTCATAACGGTCACAATTGAAGTAACATCTCCTAAAAGTGATCCATATCATCGATTCCGTGAAATTGATGCATTGTACATACAATAAATATATTGGCCACTATGAAAGACAACACAAAAAATAGGGTGATAATCCATTAGTAAAAATACAAAACTTTTAAATATTTGGGCCGTTAAAAAAAGAAAGACGACACGAATGAATGATTTTTTGAACAGCCAAAAATAAACTAAATTAAAATATGAAAAGACCAGCAGGAAACTGTGCCAAATAGTAGACAAAACTAAGGGACAAAAGTCAGCAGCCCATTAAAGTTGTGTAGATGGGCTTGAATGAAATAAGCAGGCTGTTGAAAGTTGGGCTTGAATGAAGTAGGCTGATCTTGGTTGAAATCATGGACCACTTTTAGAAGGGTGAAATGAAGTGTTATTCTTTGTTTGTTTTATTTTTCTTCGCTAAATAGCGTTTGCCTTTTTTTTTTTTTAACAAATCTTTATAATGTTTTTTTCCTTCTTTTCGGCTACAACCTACAGATGATATGCATAATATCTTTTATAATTCAAGTTCGTCTTTTGCAATAATTGTTGTTACTGCTTTTTAGCTTTGTTGTTATTTGTTAGTGTGTTAAGTGTTAACTTGTTACTTGTTGATTTTAGACAATATAAAAAGATAGAAGTTGAATGTAAAATCACCTTAAAAACATCTTAACGAGATTAGATTCAACTTTAAAATACATGCGACCAAAATTAAATCACCAAAACAAATAAAATTTTTTAACAAATCTTTAAAATGTTTTTTTCCTTCTTTTCGGCTACAACCTACAGATGATATGCATAATATCTTTTATAATTCAAGTTCGTCTTTTGCAATAATTGTGGCTTTGTTGTTATTTGTTAGTGTGTTAAGTGTTAACTTGTTACTTGTTGATTTTAGACAATATAAAAAGATAGAAGTTGAATGTAAAATCACCTTAAAAACATCTTAACAAGATTAGATTCAACTTTAAAATACTTTAAGATTAGATTTTGGGACCAATTGGGTTCGACTCAGTGGTCCGTCAGTGATCCAAATTTGCCGTTCAAATAAAAGAATAACTTCTTACACCATCAACCTCAGAAGTCATGATCCAAAATAACATGCTTAGCAAAGTCATAAAACATCCACGTACAAAATAACGTGCTTAGCAAAGGTATAAAACATCCACATATACTGCAAAAAAATCTAATACACTAACACTACTAGGAGTAGATACTACCATTTATCAAACATCTTAAAAATTTTGTAAAATTAATTGCTCACCTTTCTGAGTTTCTTAAAGGACCTGCATTCACCACTCGGCATTCACCACTTGCAAGACACTTGTGGATAGTTAGTTTGTCAAGTGTCAACCCCAGTTCTGCACACACCATGGAACCATTTTAACAACTCATAGTGGTTCAATAATCCATCCTCTTAAAGAACCTGCATTCACCACTCAGCATTCAGCAATCAAAACTCCAAATGTCAAATTAGCTGTCATTTCTCCTTCAATCATCACTATTGACATAATGAATAGACGGTAACTACACAGATCATGCCAGCAGTAACAGTTTGCAAAAATTAATGGGATAGAAATAATGTAGTCAATCAAATGACTTAATTGTGCTTAGCCTATAGGAATAGCAAGGGACCAGGATTTCAGGTAATGATAATCCATGTCCGGTACCGGACTGTAAAACCAGTCCTGGTTACCCATGGAAACTTTGATTAATCCCGTACCCGTATACATGGCCATTACCCGTCTTGGATGTTTCAGGTTTTGGTTTTTCAAGTTGGGTTCAATTCTTTCTACCATCCGTACTAGCCGCCCCAGATGCGACCTGGATAGTGCAGCACTGTTTAGACCACCACACAAACTAAGAGTAGGTACCACCATTTGTCAAACATGTTAAAGATTTTCTACGATTAATTACTCACCTTGATACAATGATCCACACTTCTGATGATAAATCAATACCAAGTTACCAACAAAGGCTCAAAGACACCTGCCAAAAACATAACTCAGAAAACCTGACAGTTAATTTGTCGACCCTGGTTCTGCACACACCATGGAACAATTTTAACACATCACTGGCTCACAGAGTCACAGTGGTTCTATAATCCATTCTCTTACAGAACCTGCATTCACCACCCAGCAATCCAAACTCCTTCAATCATCATTATCGCATTATTATTATTATTTATATGAATAATTAGTAACTAACAAACGGATCAGACCAGCAGCAGTAACAGTTTAAATTAGGCAAGAACCAATGGCATAGAAATAACCTATTCAATTAAATTCTTGCAAATTATATACAACACCACATAAACATTTATACATAAACAGATCAAATTATATACTTCATTAGCATCATAACTATCCCAAACAACTTTATCATAATAATATATACATCCGAATGAGTCATTCGTCACCGAAAGTGTTGTACCGATTACTGATTGTGTAACTTGCAGCTATAAAACCTCATCGGAATCTTCTCTCACTGGAATCAGCAGAACCATCAACAAATATCCTAACAACTCGCTTAAACGCAAAGTGCAAGCAATTTGACAACACAAACCACGTAAGCGCCTCATAAACAAAATCAAAAGCCGGATCCGCCGGATAACCGGACGATTCACCCCAATTAAACTCATTGAAACCGCCACCGTTGCCGTTACCGTAACCGTTACCGTTATAACCGCCACCACCAAACGGACCATCGCCGCCACCAAATAATCCTCCACCGAATAATCCCCCGTCGTTTCCTCCGTCATCAGCACCAGTACGATCCAATTTCTGTTTTCTTCTAACACGAGAACGTTTCCTGGTGTGTGTTTTAGGTATTGTGCTAGGTTTGACCGGCGGTGGAGCGACGGCGTCGATCGGTAGAGTTTGGGCACTGATTTCGAGGCGGCGGAGTTGTGGATCGGGTGGTGAGAGTGTGAGGTTGTGTCGACGAGTCAGGGAATTAGCTAACCCTAGGTTATGGTGATGCTTGCTGTTGATTTTGTAACGTTATCACAAATTGCTGCAACTTCCATTGTTGTTTTTAGAGATTTGGGGAATTGTGTTTGAGCAATCAATAACTGATGGATTGATTGATCACTGGAGTGTTTCACTATGATGCACTGTGACGGGTACGGGAACGGGGTACAGATACGGAGACGGGTACGGGAAACGGTAAAACTAAAAAAATTAAGAAGCGAGACGGGACGGGTACGGGAATAAAAACATATAAAAAAATAAATATATATCAAAGATAATGTAACACAAAAACCCAAATTAGTTATATATTGATGTAAAGCTAAAAAATCTCATATCTTACTAATCTAATAAAACGTTAACAAGCAAATCGCTTTCAAGTTCCGGTTCATCTAATGAAAGATCAGCAAACTCCAAATATCATACATCTTCCATCGAGTCAAAATCATCTCCACCAACATCCCACATATTTACAACATCGTTAGGCGCCCTAGACAAAAGCCGAAGATTGTTGTGGACGTAAACCAAGTCTTGAGCACGATTTGTAGTCAATTTGTTCCTCCTAAGCGAGTGGATAAATGCATAGGTGCTCCAATTTCGCTCAGCACATGAAGACGAACTAGGTTGTCCAAGTAATTTAAAAGCTAAAGTTTGGAGAAGAGGGGTTTGAGCACCAAAGTTAGCCCACGATGACTTGGTTCCATAGTATACATCTTTGTAATACATGTTAAATCTTCAAAAGGACCAACCTTCATTGAAAACAAAGCATACTCATCCAAGACTCTATCATGCTCATCATCATTAGGAAACAATCTCTTAAAACAAGTCCGCCTCTGTTGTGAAATTTCTCCATCCCTATGAGGAGGGACTCTTTCACTATTCTCAAGTAACCATGCGTCACTATAATATCTACAACATTTAAAAGTAAAAATATAAATACATAATAGAAACCAAGCATGTAATTTTAAATCATATACCTTGGATTTAAAGAGTGTGCTAAACAATGTAGAGGAGTGTTATTCTTCGTCCACCGAGCCACTAAAACTTGATACACAACATCATAAAAGATACTACGATAGATAAGGGACGTTTTTCTTTCTTGTAGATCTCGGCCTTCACCTTCTCAATCATTGAATCCCACATCTCATACATGGAATGTAGACATGATTTGTCGGTGTCACAAACTCTAATCATATCATATATCGGTTTAGTAAAACTAAGAATGTATGATACTTTATCCCACCAATCGTCATCCAAAATCTTCTCTTTAACAGAGTTAGCTTTCACCGTGTCATCCTCTCTATAAGAAGCCCATTCATCATTTATGACCATAGCTTGTAGACCCCATTTGACAAGTTTGAATCTCTTAAGCATCACAACAATTGAAGCAAAACGAGTATCAGCAACCGAAAGCAATCTAAGAGGAGTAAACTTGCTTAAAATGGATGTCTCATGTTATGGTTCATGATGAAGTTTTTAATTGCAACCGCATCCATGTGAACTTCTGTTATCCATTTGCATTCATCATATGATAGTTGATTGGTTTCCACATTCCTTGGTGAACATATATTCTTCAATGCAAGATTAAGCGTATGTACCACGCATGGTGTCCAGTAGATGTTAGTAAACTCACTCGTGACAATCTCACCAGCCGCCTTGCAAACTGATGCATTGTCGGTGATGATTTGCACAACATTTTCATTGTAACATCCGTCAAAAACCGGATTTACCAAACCCGCTTCGTTTATTAACCGAACAACCAGTTAAAAATTTCGTTGCGTATTTAATGCCCAAATTAATTTTAAACGATACATAATTAATAAGTATATTAGAATATAAAATTTATTTTTGAAAATGAACTAAAAATAGTGAATTAAAAATAATATGCTGAAGCCGGGAGTCGAACCCGGGTCAGCCGAGAGTCAACACAGCCTTAACTCACACGCGCTCAACCGCTCCGCCACTTGTGTTGTTTGTTAACATATTGAAACAATTAATACATAAATCAATCTGGAAATCAAAACCCAGTTACTCAGCGCGCCTAAATCCGCTCTCGCCGGAAATCCGACGAATTCGTCAATTATTGACGTTTTTCTTTTGTCATAACGGACGCATTTACAGCCATATCGGTTATAACCGAAATAAAACCATCAATTTCATTCATTGCCTTAAATTTCTATTGAAACCGAAAATACAATTCAAATCCAGGATTATACCTTGTTCATCAGTTAATTTCACGAATCTATTCAACTTACACTCATCATTTCGCTCAGAAAACTTCGCCGGAAGTCGCCGGAATTCTCTGTAAATTAACCGGAAAGTTTCGCCGGAAAACCGAATTCAATCCATCCTTTCTTTTTACCCAAAAATAAGATCATAGGACTCATACTGACATCACTCCCACTCACCTTAAACCTCTGAAGAATCTCTGTCGCAAGAAATTTCACTCGCCGGAATTCTCTGCAAGTCGCCGGAAAACCGGGACTTTCATCTACACGGTAATTACCTCGATGTTTCTGTTTCATTCCATTATAAGACGAATTCTAACACCATTTCATCGCTCAGAATCAACCTCAGACGACATTGCCGGACTTTCTGTTTTCACCGGAAAACTTCTGGATTTTTCGGAAACCCGCTGTTAACCGGTATGATCATTCAAACATACTAATAATCATTACTCATTAGTTCAATTTCACATCTAATCCCTCCAAACTGCTAATTGACTCTAACAGCCGAATGTCACCAGAACAGAGCCGACGAGCTTCGCCGGATTTTCTGAAGAAGACGATCTGTTCGTATTTTCTTTCCCCAAACTCTTCGGTTCAATACTTTTCAATTGTTCATCTTGTTCATTAACCGAATTAATCAAGTAACAGTTGCTTTGACCGATGTCTGTGTTTTGAACGAAGAAGACGAGTTCAGTTATGTTATAAGATTAATTAAAATCAGTTTTATTAACGGGTTAGACACACAGTGCAGCGGTGGACTGTGTGCAAACAAATACATACACGTCCTGATTTCTATTATTGACACACGCACCTTCGCAGTAATAAAAATGTTTTTTTTTAAACTGAACCGGGTTAACTCCGTTAGATGTTAAGTATAATAAAAATCTGTATATTAACCAAGTTAGACACACAGTCCAGCGGTGGACTGTGTGTAACGTTAAAGCACAGGTCCCGGGTTCGAGACCTGTGGCTAACACCGAGTCGATACATTAAATCGTTTTTAAAATAAGTGATTTTCGGATTAATTTAATTAGTATATAAATATAATTAAAAACAGAAATATTTCGGGTTAGACACGTAGCTCAGTTGGTAGAGCTGCGTGCACGCGAACGGGAGGTCTCGGGTTCGAGCCTCACCCGGCGCATACACTTACACAATAAAACCGGTCAACAAGTCAACGGTCCACGGTCAACAAGTCAACGGTCAAAAGTCAACATTTTTTTTTATTTATTTTATTTAAAAATCAATTAAAAATACTTAAAAATAACATTTTTAAAGTTAGAAAATAGCCTAAAACTCACAAAAATATATCCAAAAATTCTATTAAAGTTGTTAATAAAATCCATTTATTTACCTTACTTTTCTTTATTAATTAGGCTAGTTATTTCTCGACGATCAGTCCTCTAAACTCGTGCGCATTCATCATCATTCACCGAACGCACCCACTGTGAGTGAATCTCTACAAATTCCCCGTTTAAATCACGTTTTTGGGGTGTATCATGTGTCCTACTATTTATTATATTTAAATCATTGTGCATACATCATATCATGAATAAATGTGTTTTCAGCTTGTATAAACTGTTTGTGTGGTTATTGTTTAGATTTAATTTATTGTTTTCAGTACATGCAATTTCATAGGCCGCCGCTCCCCATTACATTATGAGCGTTGAGCATGTTCCCCATTATATTATGAGCGTGAACCTGGCGTGCCAACATACGATCGGCTCCGTTTGATTGAGCCTTGATCGCACAGACATTTATCATTTTCAGTACATGCAACACGATCGGCTCCGTTTGATTGAGCCTTGATCGCACAGTTTCATTCATGTTATATATTTATGCAAGTTGATATGTTATTGTATGCTGTTGGTTTGTTAATGTATGTTATTGTTTGTTGTTGTGTGATATCGTATGCTAATGGTTTGTTATTGTATGCTAATTGTTATTGTATGTTTATTTACGTTTGTTCATATATGAATAGTGCACAATTTTTCCATATAAAATACAACAAGAAATAAATAATAAATGTTTTCTAACAAGGTTCACTCGCCAACTTTTTGTTGATCCAAAAACCATTTTTACATATGATACAGGTGAACAGGATGAAGCATGGAAAACATAGGAAATTGCCTTAGAAGAAAAATAATGAAGTTTAGAAGGATGAATAGAACATGTTGTATTTACTTGATATGATTGTATGATCTCTTTTAAATTGAAATAATAAATATGAAACATTATAATAAATGTCATGAGCTTTGATGATAACCCAATCATGCCCGATTACCTTTTCCGCTGCGGGTCGGGGTGTGTGACATTCATGACCAATCTCGTTGATAACTTCTTTCATCAGATTAGCAATGAAAACTTATCTTTGACTTCTCCAAAACAATTAACCGCCTTTAGAAATAAAGGACCATTAGTTGAGGTAGCCATGAAGTTGATTAAAGGCTTTCGTGTAGGATCTGTCCAACCATCACTGACAATAGACACACCTTTCTCTTTCCATGATAACCTATCGGTTCCAATAACTTGTGCACATTCTCCTTTTCCTTTTGTAGCATGGTTGTTCTAAGCCTATTATAGTTAGGAGGTACATACCCTTCAATTTTGTTCTCTGCAGCAAACTGAAAAGCCCTTTGGTAGTGCGGGTTTCTTGCAAGATTGAAAGGTAGACCTCTGGTATAGAACATCCTTGCTATCTCCTCATCAAGTTGGTCCCTTATTTCCACACCAAAAGCTTTTTGAATAGGATTTGAAGCGGGTTTTCTCCTCTTTAAGGGATTGCCAGCTTCACATGGCAAACCAACTTCTTTCGCTTTTGAATTGTTTTTTTATCTCTAAATAATCATCTTCTAACTTTTTCATTGCAACTTTATCACTCTGTGTTGCTTTCTTGCAGATAGCAATCCCATTACCTTTTATACAAATCAACAATAATGAATAATCATTAAATGTACATCATGTTGATACAACACATATAACATAAAGTTTATTATCTTTCCTTAAAAAAATCACATAGTAACATGAATAATATAAATAATCGTCAAAACAGTAAACTCATGCAAAACATGTTATTGCATAACATTCATGCAAAACAGTCCCCTTCGGCCTTCTCCTGCATAATTCATGTAACATTGACATCAAAAAAAGCACAAATCACTCAAATATAATATTCATGCAAAACAGTTAACCATAGTTTAAGCATGAACACAACTAGGGTTTCATATTTTTATACCTTTTATACCGAGCAAGTGTGCTCTAACTCTTGAATACGATCCTTGTCGATTTTCATCACAAACTTTGCACTTGAATTCCAAGTTCCTCCCGAACCTTGCTTTTCTTGTTTTTCCACATAATCCCACAATGGAGGTTCATCTATAGATGATGATGATCCTTGTGTTTCTTCATTAGATGCCATGATTTTGCCTTTTGGAGTTTGAATGGGAGAAGAGAAGAAGAAGATCGTCGTTTATAGAGGACAGGCCGTAGCGTAGGGTTTTAAGAGATTACGTATAAATGATTTGTATGGGCTTTATTTTATAAAAGTAATGAATAAATAATCTTTTTTTTTTAAACCGAAAAATATATCCGGAAACATGCAGGAAACGTTTCGCTTGCACGTTTCTTCGCCGTCCCCTTCGCCTGCCCGTTTCTTCGACGTTTCCTAACCGCCGGGGACGTTTCCCGTGCGTACCCGTCGCGTTTCCGTCCCCTGGCAGTCCCCGGGACGGGAGACGGCTGCTCCAGGATGTTTCCGTGCTTCAGAGGTGTTTGATGCTTCAGTGAATCGCAATTGGGGGAAAGGCGCGGGTCAAAGTATCTCGCGGGGTAGTTGTAGAGACAAGTTGCGAGTGATAAACGTGATTACTATTTAGGGTGTGCACTAGCGGTTTGTGGGACACATTCTTCCATAAGAAAATTCCACAACAAACCATGTCTATTACTACGAGCTTGGTACAAAAGCGTCATGTCATAGCTTGTTGGCCTATATAAAATTTCGGGAACATATATTTTACATATTGTTTCGCATAAATATTTTGGACACTCGCGTGAAGTCCTTTCGGCCATATGTAACTACTCGTCGTTCTCGTCTGGAGGGTTACCGGTTGCAAGTTGTTTAATAGCAGATGTAACTTTTTGCAGCAGTGTAAAACCCTTCTTCATTCTCGCATCTACGCCCTCTTCAAACCACGGGTTATTCGCTTTTACGTCGCTCACAATTTTTAGAAACAAACGTTTTGACATACGGAACCTATGACGAAAAATATTTTCGTTGTATTTCGGGTCATCGACAAAATAATCCGCCATAAGGGTTTCGTAGCCACTCTCACGATCACAACGAACAAAACGTTTCTTATTAGATGTGTCTGTGTCGTGTAGTTCGACTTCATCGATTAGATTTTGGGAAAAAAATCATGCTACTATTTGATGAATTACTGCTATCGGGTGGGAAAACAGTGGTATTTCTTCCACCAATTTTAAATAAAATAGAGGTAGAAATTTAGTTTTGGAGAAACGAGGAAAGGGTTGGTGTGAATTTGTTTAAAATGGGTTGGGTTTATATAGTTTTATATATATATATATATATATATATATATATATATATATATATATATATATATATATATATATATATATATATATATATAACCCTTTTTTAACAATAACGGCTATAAAGCCGTTGAAGTCAAACGGCTCCCCTCCAACGGTCATGTTTGCATGTGGTGAATGCCCCCCGCTTTTAATCTTTGTCGCGCGGTATTTGGGGACGGCGGCGGTGTTCCTCGCGCGGTGAAGGGGTTCACTGCCCTTCGCCCCGCAACCGCCCCGTTCACCCTTATAATCATAATCTCTACATTTGGTTATCGGATTTTATTAACTATAATCGAACTTTGGTTTCAATTAATCAGTTATGAAGCATGGTTATAGTTTAGTTTTCTAAATCTCGGTTCATAAATCGAGTCATGTTTGAACTGAAATGTGAACCAAATAATCATGGAAAAAGAATATGTGACATCAAGCGAAATTAATGTTATGTTACGAGACACTCTTGATCATAACTGGTTAATAGGTAGATAAATTTAACCTTAACCATAATCAATTAACCATCGATTATCAATATAATTTATGCGAAGTGGGTAACAATAAATTTATCCTTAACCAACAATTATATTTACTTTAGAAGATATCACATCATCATGAAGTTTGTCAGGTAACCCTGTAAAATAAAGATGAGTATTAATCTTAGATGTAATCATGTTCAATGAAATGTAACTAATGAAAAACGAGATGTCATGACTTTCTTTTACTAATAAAGTGTGATGAAAATGGGTTACAACTTGGTCATATGACGCCTTCATATAAGACCTCATCAATGATAAACCACATGAGGTGATTCACTTACGTTGTGTATGTATTATGTTGTGTGGAAGTTTAGGTGTTATGGATTTTTTTAATTGCAAACGTTCTCTTACTCTACTTTAGATTATTTATTCTAAAATTACTCCTATTGTTTCAGGTTTGAACCTGTCTATCTCTACAAATTTAGACTAGATGTGGCACACTAGACAGTAAGGCTATCCAGATCGCTTGTTGCTCGCTCGAAAAATACTATTGGCTTGTTTGTAAACGAGCCAATCAACTCAGCTTAGTTTGTAAACGATCCAAACACGAGCAAACGTCCGCTTAGTCCAGCTCGACTCAACTCGTCAACAACTCTTAACAATATATTATATTTTATGCATTAACTTTTTCTAGGAAAAAGAAAATAGAAAATGACTGGGCGCCGCTCGATATTAACAAGAAATAAATTCTACAGCCCAAAACAAATCCTGACCCGACCTGGTTGCATAGTATTTTATCTATCCTCTTTAATAAAAGAATAAAAACTTGCACAAGTGTTAATCTTACAAGCAATCCCAACCCTATTTTTCCCGCCCATTACCCACATATGCGAAGTAATTAAATTGGTCAAATTTGTACCCGGAAAGAGAACATATGGATATTTCATACCCGTCTCCCTAGATCCATTGTTAAGTTTAACCTAATTTTTGTTTCGGACGCCATCAGTGTTCGCTCAAGATTGCAACCCAAATTTTCTTTCCTCTATCTCTTCATAGATCACCATTGCTACTACCAGTTGCCGGCGACCACCACTCCATCGCCATAGCCCGCCAGAGTCACGACTGTCTCTTCTCTCTCTTTCCCTCTACATCTCATTCATACCAAAAACTTTACTCATGTATTGTATTATTCAAAATCCCAATCTTCACCACCGATCTTCTCTACCGTCGTCTACCACATCACTAACACACCCCTGTCTCCTTCTACCCAAACACAAATGTTTCTGCATAATTTTCAAGAGACCGAACCCTAATTCCATGGCCACAATTCTGATCGTATTTGTTTCTATTATGTGTAATCCAATCCTCTTCTGAATTTCTCTGCAATCAAAGTAAGTTTATGCTTCCCATTATGTTCTTCTTTTTATCTTATTACTTTGTATTTAATTTAATCCTAAGCATTCATGTCTACAAAGATAGGGTTTTGCTTGCTCTCTCCTTTTTTGTGGCTGCAATAAAGGTTAGGTTACTTTTTTATTATTGTTTAGGGTTCGCAACTTACTCATAATCACTGCAAAATAGGTTTGTGCTCATCTTCACAATCCATGTTTAATCTGATTAGGGTTTACAATTTACTGATATTCACTACAAAATAGGTCTTTCTATCCGCCTCAAACATAATTTTGATTATTCATGAAGTTAGTTTGTTATTCTTTTACTGATTTTGTTAATCCGTTTATGTTTCTATGTGATTTGACTTGATTAGGTTGTCTTAGAATCCATGATGTTGTTTCTCCATCACCAATTTTGATTTCACGTGATATAAATCGGTTAGGTATGTAGAGTATTAACTTAATGCTTTCTTTTATCGATAATGTAGCTACTGCGTTTCATGTTAATCAAGCTGCACGTATATGTTCATAATCAGAGTTAGACATACAGATGAATGTTAATCAGTATATAGTCTTGCTTAGAGTTGTAAACAGTATATAAAATGTGCATACACTAAGGGTTTGATGAAATGCATTACAGACTGTGGAGATGCAAATGGTTATAGCGGCTGACGGAAGAGGAGTGTTGTTTAGGATTTACGGCATTTTGGGTTTTCTATTCACAATTAACAAGGTAATTTCAAGGAAGTTGTTTTGCTGTGAAATCCCTTTAACATACACCTTTTATTACCAAAATGTGGACTATATTTGTACGGCGTGAACGTTTCTTTTCCAAAACCCAAGAGAGCCTCCATCTTCATCTCCATTGTTATTAGCTAGGTTAAGAAATTGTTATTAGCTAGGTCAATAAGGTGACTTCCCGAATAAGTGAAACTCATGATACAAAGCGGGAAGTTTTTAAGTTTTATGCATCAATATCTGGTCAGTTCTCTCACGATTTTGAACTTTCAAATTTATGACAAAAACAACCTTTTTCAGGCATCGTTTATGAAGCTGATGGCAAAAACACAAGCCAACGCTAATCGTGGTATGTTTTTACAACTAAACTAGAAGGAAAATTTAAGTAGTTTACATTATTACTCTGCGTTATATTAAACATGTACCAATTTGTGTCATTACAACTTACAAGCAAGAAGCAAGTTTTCGTCGCATTGGAAAACTTAAAAGGTGAAATGTCCTCACAAATGTAAGTTGTTTGCATGTCATGGTTATTTTACAATCAGCCTTTTTATCAAGTAAAAATTTCACAATTTCTTCGTTCTGTAGTTTAGCCTCCTACTTACGCTTAATTTGACCGAGCTGTGCATGAGGGTGCAGCCTCAAGTCCCTCGAGATTGCGTCACACTTTAGAAAACCAACTGCCAATCAGAATGGACATTGGTCTATAAGTTTTGTCAATCATGTGTTGTTGTTTCCTTGTAGGCTCCATCTATTGCCTGAGTTTGATCAGGGGAAAAGAAGTTGTCGCAGACGGTTAGCAGGACACAATGAATGGAGAAGAAAGACGACATCCTGAACTCTACTATTTGGCCGCTATGGAAGTCTCCCATCCTCTATATTTGGTTAGACATCAATAATTTAACCTCTAATTGCTTTTATTACCAAAATGTGCCAGTTAGGTAATGGGTCAAAATGGGTTGGGGTCAAAACAAGCAGTTCTTAGTTTTAGTCAGAACGGATTGTTGGGTTGGGTTAGGTTGACCTGTCAACAATTTTTGTTCATGTGTTTCGAATTTTATGAAAAACTAAAGTATTAGATATGACTATAGGAACTACACTGTTATAATAATTTATTGTTTGTTTGAATAAATCAATTAGAAGATTGAAAACATTTGATTTTATCCTTTCAAAATTAGGAAGCTTTTTAAGTCAGCCTAGGCATGTCTTTGGTGGAGATGTTGCTGATATGATACATGATACAAATATAATATAACCTTTTTCATACTACAAACCTAATTTATCAAGAATTAACTCTCCCAAAAATACAAGAATACCCAAAGATGTCAATGAGTGGTTAAGCCCATGAACTGCCATTAACTAAAAACTTGGTTTATTGTTAAAATTAAATTATTATGATTGATTGGAGTCTTTATTCAAGAATATATAAAACTTTTTAACGAGTGGTTAAGCCCTTGAACTGTCTTTTACTTACTAGTTAAGTCTTTAAAGTTTGTTGTTTTTGTATAAAAAAGGGGGGCCATATGTATGTTGCCAACTTTGAGGAATTAAATAGTTAGGGTGGAAGGGGCACTCCCAAATGGGGAGTGGTAAACTTTTTTCTTAATCAATAATATCATGTTATTTTAACTCACCACTCCAGTCCTCATTTTGCACTCAATCACTAGGGGTGCTCAAACACATAGAGAGTGGTAAACAATTTTAAAAAAACAAGATGTGTGATTGGTTAGAAGGGGTTGGGGACCACCATTAACCCACTCTCTCCTCTCAATCTTCTCTTCCCACATTCGGTGATAACCAATAATATTTGTCGAAGATTTCTTATGTTGGCTGCATAATATTCTTCTCGATAAGATTGGGTAGTCTGGTAACGTTAGTGACACAGAGGTTGCGAATGAATTTCCCGATAGAACAAAGCACCCCCACTTTAAGGTTATATCTCAATCTCTCACTATTATGTGTAGTTAATTAAAACATTTATATTAACAGGTCATGTTTATTTCATGTTAGTCTTTCAAAAATCTGTTTTCTTGACTATTTGAGTTTTAGTCCAGAGCACTATTTGGTCTTGGTGGACATAGAGATCCCCCCATAGAGCATGGAAGTGAAATGATAGTATCAAGCTACCAGCCGAGCTGTGAGCCGTGAGCGTTTTGAACAGCCTTAGTTTAGCTTACTAGAGCGCATTTTAAGCTCTATTTTTAAATCTAGAGCTTGGCTGGTCTGTCGGAATGTTTTAAATGCATTCTCTCTCGGAATGTTTTTTCAGGTATAATTAAAATCTAGAGCGCGTTTTAAATGCATTCTCTCTCTGAATGTTTTTTTTCAGGTATGATTAAAATTTACAGACTTGCTTAGTAGATTAGTAGATTCAGTTGTCCAAAAAGTTCAATTGTTTTAAGAAAATACCAGCTCTCTGGACTACACAGTTCAGTTCTATGCAAAAAAAAATTTCAAAGATTTATTTACATTTATTTACACAGATCAGTTGTATATCTAGAATGATAGATTTCCCACGTTCTAATTTTTTTTATAATTTTCAAAATTTTGAGGGGTTACCAAAATTACATCCTTATATTTTTGGTACCTTGGCCAATCATCTTTTTCATGTCGGATTCACCACTTTTTTAGGTAACTTCCCTTTTCAAGCTGTTTTTCCTATTTTATACGGCAGAGATTTTATCTCAACATAATCAAATTGTTGAGCTTTTTTTGGGAAACGATTGTTAACACGGATTAACAAAATAACTTCCTAAATTTTAGAAATTTGAAATCATTCAGTTTTTTAAGGAGTATTATAAAAACCATCAAACACCACCTTTTATTTGATCGCCCACTACAACCTTTTCTCCTCTTTAAGCCCACTGGTAAGTTCTTTATATAAATTGTAATTGTTAAACCATACTATTATCATGTATAACACTTTTTTAGTTCATTGTTTGTTTAGTGTTATGTTGACATTCATTTTCATATAACTTAATATTTTATTCAATTCACCATGAATTTCTACTTTATTACAGGTTAATTCATGGATCCTATGGATATCACCTTTCTGAACCACCTTGATGATTCACGTGACAGCTACACCATCAAAGTTCGCATTATCAAACTATGGAGGAACGTTCGTTTAAGGTCCCTGGGGAAACATATGCAATTGAGATGATTCTAATGGATGAGGAGGTATTCTACATACATTTAGGCCGATATATATCAATATATTTTTTATGGTTTAAAAGTTTGTATTTATTCAAGGTTTTAATTTTTTTTTCTCAAACCTTAACATATATTTATTATAATATAAGATATATAACCAAAAATAGTTAAATTTTATTTACTGTATTGACATCCTAGAGTTTTTAACGTTCAGACAGTATTTTTGAAATTAAATGCATATATTATATACTTAAGTTAAAATCTTAAACCTGTAAATTTCTTTGGTATATTTATTCGATTATTTGTTTCAGGGCAATAAGATCCAAGGAACTGTAATGACAAGTACTTCATTAAGTTTGAAAAGCTGTTCGAAGAGAAAGTTTGTCTACTGATCAAGAAACCCTCCTTAGGTGACAATACGTCATCATACAAGTGTGTGGATCATCCACATAAACTTTTTTTGAATTTTGACACTACCGTTAAGAAATGTATTGATTTTGTGGGACCTATACATGGGTTTTCATTTGTTGCCTTTGATCAGCTTCGTGGCAACCTCATTCCCGACGATTCAACTGTTGGTTAGTACACAACATGATATCTAATCTTTTATTTCTGCATTATTTTTTATTATATCAAGTTGTATTTATTAAATTATTATATGCTACTAATTACAAATTTACATTAATATTTTGTTTAGGTCTCATTGGCTATGTTCATACGTATTTTGAGATTGAGGAATTCAAATTGAAAAATGGCAAACTATCTAAAAAGATGAACCTTCAGTTACATGATTTAAAGTGAGTCACTTCTTAAATTCCATATTTTTACATATTTGTTATACACTGTTTAAATTATCTAAGTTTTCTAGGGCTCGTAACATTTTTGTTACTTTATTTGAGTCGTATGCTGAAAAATGTGGAAATACCTTTCCAGAAGGAGGATGGTGTTCTTGCTGTTATTATCTTGCAGTTTAGAAGATATAAGTTTCTCAGAGGTTTTTTTAATCTCTCTTTTTATTCATTTTAAAAAAATGTTCTAATGTTTGCTACTACTTATATTTAGCTTTAATATTTAGCAACTCTTTAACTTTTTTTATTTATTTTATTCAGGTCGTGCTTATGTTTCAACATTTCACAATGCTAGTAGCCTTTACATTGATGATGACATTGATGAGATTACGGTTTTCAAGAAAAAGTTCGATACTTTCTATCTTAGACAATTATTTTCTATGTATATTCCGTCTTTTACAGTTTTTTGTATTTATAGTATAATTATATAGTTTGGTCAACAGATTACAAGCCAAAGAAGGTGATGAAACTTCTTCAAGCCATCGTGTAACTTCTTCGCTAATGCTTCCCAATTGGCGTGATGATTTCTTGACAAAAACAGTCTATTATACTATGGCAGAAGTCAATGAAATTGATCAGGTACTTTCTTTTTATTTTTATGTAATGTACTTTCTTTTTTACTTTCTTTTTATTTTTATGTAATGTACTTTCTTTTTTATTTTATTTTTTATGCAAGTTGTTAACAATGAAAGAAGAATAACTACTTTTACACATCATATATGTCACATCTGTTATTGTTGTTGGTACAATCAAGTGCATTACCTCGGGTATTGAGTGGTTTTATAATGCTTGCAAGAAGTGCAACAAGAAGGTTATAACAAAGCATATCTAAATGAAACACCTGATGCGTCTAATCCGTTTGAGGAAAAACAAATGCTTGAATGCACCAGTGAGAGTTGTAACGAAGAAGTTGTTTATGCTATTCCAAGGTTTTTAAAGATACTATAATGTGTTTGTTCTTAAATTTATTTTATTTATAACTATACTTATTAGTTATTTTTTAAATCATTACTTTTTCATTTTCTATCTTTATAATTTTTTTAAACTTTATAGGTTTAAAATCCCTTTAAGGGTAGAAGACAAAGCTGGAGTTTTGTCCTTGACTTTGTTTGACCGTGATGCCCAGAAAATTTTAAAGAAGTCTGATAAGGAGTTGGTTGATAAAATTATAGATGTATAATTTCCTCGTTGCTAACTTTCTAAATAATCTGATGGTTCATATTTATTATACACAATTTATAATTTCATTATATTTTACAGGGGGAAAATAACATCTCTCCAAATGAGTTAAAATAATTGGTGGACAAAAAGTTTGCCTTCAAAATCGCTATAGCCAAGTTTAATTTGAAAAACAATTACAAGTTTTTTACAGTGATCAACCTAACCGATGATCCAGCCATAATATCGAATCTCGAAAAGAAATCCAAAGTTGAACAGGTAACAATTTTAACATTATTTCGTTATCAAGTCAATAAATTAGTACGCTTTATATTATCAATGTTCAATAAGTGTTTTAACACATCCCTTTCTTTTGACAATGTAGCCCTCCAACTCGGAGTCAATCGATGTCCAATGTAGTGATCCTTAGTCCCAAGACATGGTTAATATCAAGGTATGACATCTAATAGATCTTATCCGTAATGAAGATTCTGTGTTATCGCAATATTTATTTCTTTGAAGTTTGATGTAACTGTTGAAATGAATATTTTTAGTGGCTGCTATTTATTTTGTTTTATGTTTTCAGGATTCATTATCTTATACCAGTGAGAGTGAAACTCCTTATCACTTTTGGAGACAAGTACTGGAAGAAATTTCTTGCAAAATGAAAGCACAAAAAAGAAAAACGCCTATGGGGAATTGAAGCGTAACTTGGTTGAGGTGTACGCGCTTGACGAATCCCCCGGTCAATCCGCGACTAAACCCCGTCAAAATCCTACTCAAGGTCTAAAGGAGATTCTGAGCCAACTCTCTTAATTCCAAAGATCGAAAAATAATTATGCTCTCCAATTTCTAAACTTTTAACTTTAGTTGTTTTTTCAGTTATGATCGTTATGCGTTTTCAGATTTTTGGATTTTAGCTTTTTATGTTGAATGTTTGGATTCAAGTTTGGTTTTAATGAATGGGTTTTGTTTTCAAATTTTCCAATTTAGGTGCTAATGTTGATGAAATGTTTTAATCAATGGCTTCTTATAGTATTACAATATTTAAATATTTAACCATATTTATCATATTGTAAGTTGTTTTTTATCAAATATTAAAAATGCTATAACTAATAATTGTTTATTTATAACTACCCGATAACATTTATCTAGGTAAATTGATTGTTTATTTTTAACTACACCAAAGATCCCATAATAGTTATGTTTACCTTTTTAAAAGTAATTAGAGCTCTCACAAATTTGTATTTCACTTACTTTGTTTATTTATGATTTAATTTAGTGTTGTTTCAAATATTTTAATACATGTCGTATCTATAAATAAGTAGTTTTTTAAATTTAGAATTGAATTATCTTAATGATTATTTTTTAAGATGTAAAAGTTATTACGATTTGACTATTATACTTGAATTTGAACATTTAATAAAATATAATTTAAAAGACATTTAAAAATTGTCATCATCCTTATCGATCATTTGGTAACATTTTTAACTTATTTGAGTTTTTGTTCAGTTTCTAATCGCAAAATTCAACATGATGAGGCCGCTGAAAGAAGAAAAGCAAGAAGACTATATTTGAATAACAAAAAATTCAATAATATGCGAACCCCAAGTAATGGTCAATATTCCGTATCGCCAGCCAATAATGTCAATGTATCAATGCATCACAAAGAGAATTTTAGTCCAAATACATCATTTACAGGCCACTATCCATCATCCAGTAGTGTTTTAACAAACATAAATGTTTCAATCCCGTTTAATTACGTTAATTCAGGTAATATTGTCACTTATTCAATTATTATATCGACCATGATAATTTATCCTCTTTAATAAAAGAATAAAAACTTGCACAAGTGTCAATCTTACAAGCAATCCCAACCCTTTTTTTCCCGCCCATTACCCACATATGCGAAGTAATTAAATGGTTCAAATTTGTACCCGGAAAGAGAACATATGGATATTTCATACCCGTCTCCCTAGATCCATTGTTAAGTTTAACCTAATTTTTGTTCCGGGCGCCATCAGTGTTCGCTCAAGATTGCAACCCAAATTTTCTTTCCTCTATCTCTTCATAGATCACCACTGCTACTACCAGTCGCCGGCGACCACCACTCCATCGCCATAGCCCGCCAGAGTCACGACTGTCTCTTCTCTCTCTATCCCTCTACATCTCATTCATACCAAAAACTTTACTCATGTATTGTATTATTATCCAAAATCCAATCTCCACCGCCGATCTTCTCTACCGTCGTCTACCACATCACTAACACACCCTGTCTCCTTCTCCCCAAACACAAATGTTTCTGCATAATCTTCAAGAGACCGAACCCTAATTCCATGGCCACAATTGTGATCGTATTTGTTTCTATTATGTGTAATCCAATCCTCTTCTGAATTTCTCTGCAATCAAAGTAAGTTTATGCTTCCCCTTATGTTCTTCTTTTTATCTTATTACTTTGTATTTAATTTAATCCTAAGCATTCATGTCTACAAAGATAGGGTTTTGCTTGCTCTCTCCTTTTTTGTGGCTGCAATAAAGGTTAGGTTACTTTTTTATTATTGTTTAGGGTTCGCAACTTACTCATAATCACTGCAAAATAGGTTTGTGCTCATCTTCACAATCCATGTTTAATCTGATTAGGGTTTACAATTTACTGATATTCACTACAAAATAGGTCTTTCTATCCGCCTCAAACATAATTTTGATATTCATGAAGTTAGTTTGTTATTCTTTTACTGATTTTGTTAATCCGTTTATGTTTCTATGTGATTTGACTTGATTAGGTTGTCTTAGAATCCATGATGTTGTTTCTCCATCACCAATTTTGATTTCACGTGATATAAATCGGTTAGGTATGTAGATTATTAACTTAATGCTTTCTTTTATCGATAATGTAGCTACTGCGTTTCATGTTAATCAAGCTGCACGTATATGTTCATAATCAGAGTTAGACATACAGATGAATGTTAATCAGTATATAGTCTTGCTTAGAGTTGTAAACAGTATATAAAATGTGCGTACACTAAGGGTTTGATGAAATGCATTACAGACTGTGGAGATGCAAATGGTTATAGCGGCTGACGGAAGAGGAGTGTTGTTTAGGATTTACGGCATTTTGGGTTTTCTATTCACAATTAACAAGGTAATTTCAAGGAAGTTGTTTTGCTGTGAAATCCCTTTAACATACACCTTTTATTACCAAAATGTGCCAGTTGGTAATATGACCCGACTATATTTGTACGGCGTGAACGTTTCTTTTCCAAAACCCAAGAGAGCCTCCAACTTTCACAAGGTTATCATCTGGAAAGCGTAAATTAATAAGTCATCGTCAAACCGTAACCCTAGACCTATCGTTGACTTGACAACAGATGGGGATAACGATGTTCTTGAAATAAACCAAGACACATTAATAGGCATATCAAAAGGTATCACGTATACTTTTTTGCGGGTCTTATTTATTATTTTTTTTTCATTTATTCGTGTTTAGAAACTAATTTATATAAGGTCTTTTGTTTATGCCAAACAAAAAACATAGATTACTTGTATCATGGTGACCAGACCATAGTATGTCAATTATGTCATGCCAAATTATGGAAATCTGAGGCGAATAGGGGACCAAAAAAGGCAAACAAATCAGACTTCTCGCTTTGTTGTGGCTATGGCAAAGTTGTGCTACCAAAATTAAAAGAACCTCCTCAAAAGTATAAAGATCTATACTTTGGTTTAGATTCCAAAAGCAAGTTTTTCTTAAAAAACATTTGTCGCTATAATTAATTCGATGTTCTCATTCACTTCAATGGGAGGGAGGATCGATAGAACTGTCAATCGTGGGAACGCTCCATTCGTTTTCAGATTAAGTGGACAAAACTATCATACAATAGGAAGTCTTTTACCTCAGGACGGAGAAGAGGCAAAATTCAGCCAGTTGTATATATATGACACAGATAATGAAGTTTCCAAGAGGCAAAGCATTTGGGTATGTTTTTACCTTTTCTATGTCAATTCATATTTATGCTATTAATTACAATATAAATATAAGTCACTAATATAAATTTGAACTTTTCAAATTGTTATAAAATAACAGCAATTCAAGGAATTCGGCTTCATCTAATGAACAAGCTATTGATGTGGAAATTATAGAACAACTAAAACATATGTTAGATTCTCATAATGTGTTGGTTAAAAGTTATCGGATGGCTAGAGATTGTTTTAAACAGAATCCTCATATCGATCTAAAGCTCTGTCTTATTGGTAAGAGACTGAAAGATGGAAGAACATACAACCTACCAGAAGCATCTGAAGTTGCAGCGTTGGTTGTTGGAGACATAACTCAGGCTGTTGAAAATCGAGATATGTTGTCAAAACAAAAACAGGGCGTATAGAGCGAATTAGTGAATTACATCCTTCTTATCTTGCTCTCCAATATCCTCTTTTATTTCCTTATGGCGATGATATGTACAGAGTTGATATTCCGCACAGAGGTGTTACACCCTCAAGTAATAGCAAACGACCTATGTGTACAATGAGAGAATTCTTTGCTTATCGAATCCAGGACCATGTGAATATTTTCTCACTCATTCACAATGCAAAATGACTTTTCCTACAATTTGTGGTTGATGCATACACTATGATTGAGAGTGAAAGGTTGTTTTACATACACAGACAACAAACTCATTTGAGATCTGATTCTTTTGAGAACATACGGAACGCAAATGATGAGGGAAATAAAGATATGTCGAAAATGGGCACTCGTGTCATACTTCCTTCTTCTTTCACTGGTGGTTCTCGCTATATGATGCAAAACTACTTAGATGCAATGGATGTATGCAAATGGTTCGGCTATCCTGATTTCTTCATTACTATTACATGTAATCCAAAGTGGCCAGAAGTTAAAAGATTTTTGAAAGACACTATCATTAAACCTGAAGACAGGCCAGACATATTGTGTCGAATTTTTAAAATGAAACTTGATTCCATAATCAAAGACATGAAAGACAATGAGTTACTCGGAAAGGTTAATGCAGGTATGTTTCCTTTCAAATACATATTTTTATTATTCTCAACTTATAATTGTTATTTGAAAACTTTTTTTTTGTTTTTGAATATTCTAATTTTTTAGTATAGAATATTTTTTATTTATAAATAATAATATTAACTTTCTCATACTCTGTAGTGGTTTATAACATTGAATTTCAAAAACGTGGACTTCCTCATGCGCATATTTGTATATTTATGCATTCGGATAGCAAGATAGCGTCTGTTGATTATCTAGATCCAATCATTTCTGCTGAAATTCCAGATAAAAGTGAAGATCCTGAATTGTATAGGCTTGTGGGAGAATTCATGATTCATGGTCCATGTGGTGTTCACAATATGAATTGCCCATGCATGATCGACGAAAATGTTCCAAAAAGTTTCCAAAGAAGTTCAATAACGATTCCTGCTTAGATAAAAATGGCTTTCCATTATACCGTAGAAGAGATTCGGGCTCATTTGTTGAAAAGTCTGGTGTCAAATTAGATAACAGGTATGTTGTTCCATACAACAAATTGCTCTTAAAAAGATACCAGGCACACATTAACGTTGAGTGGTGCAATCAAGTTGGTTCTATCAAATATTTGTTTAAGTATATTAACAAAGGTCCTGATAGAACAACTCTTAGAGTCATGGAAAGTGATAATCAAGATGATCAACAACCAGCAATAGATGAGATAAACCAGTATTATGATTGCAGATATATTCCTGCATGTGAATCATCATGGCGAATTTTTTCATATGACGTTCACTTTAGGCATCCTTCAGTTATGCGACTTCCTTTCCATCTACCTGGTCAACAAAATGTAATTTACGATGCAGACGATGACATTGATAATGTTCTCAACAAACCATCTGTTGCGTCTTCGATATTCTTATCTTGGATGAAGTGTAACACAAAATTGCCAGCAGCACGAGAACTCATGTACGTCGAGTTTCCTACAAAATTTGTTTATAAAGTGAATACTCGGACTTGGGAACCAAGGCAAAGAGCTGGTTCAATCGGCAGGATTCATTCTGTGTTCCCTTCTGCTGGTGAAGGATATTTTTTAAGAATTTTGTTAAACAAAGTAAAGGGACCCAAATCTTTTAAAGATATTCGAACAGTCAACGAACATGTATATCCTACATTCAGAGATGCATGTTATGCCCTTGGCCTTTTGATGACGACAACGAGTATATTGAAGCTATTAAGGAATCAAATATTTATGGAAATGCTTATTATCTACGAACGTTATTTGGAACGATGCTAATGTCTGGTAGTTTGTCTAGACCGGATTTTGTATGGGAAAATACATGGAAATATTTGTTAGATGATATCATCTACAGACAACTAAATGCTTTAGATGTTGATGGTATGTTTTTTTTTTCATTTTATCATTATTTAACAATTTAGTTATTTTTTTATTTTTCTTTTTCTATAAACAATTTCGTTGATTCATTTAATTTTATTGTTGTATCTTTACACATTATTATAACTTATAAATATATTTTTTTTACATTTTACAGACTTACCATATTCCGAATATCAAATCAAGAATTTTACTTTGTTAGAAATCGAGAAGTTCTTGCTTCCTAATAACTCATCGCTGAGAAACTATATAACTATGTCGTATCCTGATGAGCGTCTATTTCTTCAGCAAGCAACCGTTTGATTAACGAAGAGTTATCTTACGACAAGATTACATTGGAAAATGAGTTAAATACTATGATAGTAGCTTTAACAGATGAACAACGACAAGTTTTTGATGATATCATGGAAGCTGTTAGATGGAACAAAGGACGTGTATTTTTCCTTTATGGATATGGTGGTACCGGTAAGACTTTTCTATGGAAGACATTATCTGCAGCCATTCGAAGTAAAGGTGAAATTGTATTAAATGTTGCTTTAAGTGGTATTGCATCTTTGTTACTATCAGGAGGTAGAACAGCACATTCTAGATTTGCTATTCCTTTGAATCTAAATGAGGATTCTCTTTGTCGGGTCAAGCCTGGGACCGATATTGCACAACTATTACAAAAAACACAACTTATTATTTGGGATGAAGCTCCGATGATTCACAAACATGCATTTGAAAATAGAAGTTTAAAAGACATACTCAGTCATGATTCTTCAAATAACATAGATTTACCATTTGGAGGAAAGGTAATTGTGTTTGGCGGTGACTTTAGACAGATTCTTCCGGTTGCTCCTAATGGTTTTAGACAAGACATTGTTAATGCTTCGATAAGTTCATCATACATTTGGAACAAATGCAAACTTCTAAAGCTAACAAAAAATATGAGATTAACCGTCGGAAGTGACAAAATAGTTATTGAAAAGACAAACGATTTTGCGAAATGGCTTTTGGATTTGGGAGAGGGAAAGGTTGGTGGAACAAATGATGGTGATGCTGTAATTGATATACCAAAAGATCTCTTGATTACTGATTCTATCAATCCAATTGGTGGTTTAATTAACTTTGTGTATCCTTCAATACTTGAAAATTTCAAATATCTAACCTTTTTTCAGGAAAGAGCAATTCTTACTCCAAAAATGAGACTTTGCACGAAATCAATGATGTGTTATTATCAACGTTTCCTGGTGATCAAAAGGAGTATCTTAGTTCTGATTCGATATGCCAATCCGAGAATGTAAACGAGAATATGTAACACAATGTATACCCTCCGGACGTTCTAAATGGTCTTAAACTTTCAGGGATGCCAAATCACAAGTTGATTTTAAAAGTTGGTGTTCCGGTAATGCTTTTACGTAACATTGATCAGAAAAATGGCTTATGCAATGGGACTAGATTACAAGTCATTACACTTGGTGACCGTGTTATTGAAGCGAAGATCATTTCAGGAAGTAACATTGGAACACGAATTTTTATTCCAAGAATCAATTTGTCACCATCCGACAAACGGATTCCTTTCAAGCTACAAAGAAGACAGTTTCCACTTTGTGTTTGCTTTGCAATGACAATAAACAAAAGCCAGGGTCAATCATTATCAAAAGTTGGATTATTTCTAAGGCAACCTGTATTCACTCACGGATAACTCTACGTGGCACTCTCAAGAGTTAAAAGCATGGACGGCTTAAAAATTCTAATTTTAGACAGTGATGGAAACATTACAAATAAAACAACTAATGTTGTTTATAAAGAGATATTCTCAAATTTGTAGAGTTTGTTTTGTATTTTTTTTTCTAATATTGTCAATGTTTTCTTATATTATGTAACTATGGATTAAATATCACTTTGCTTCAAGTTTATTCTTTCCATATTTGTTTGTGTTTTTTAACGCTTTCTTATCTATTTAAAAACACACGGGTATTAGCACTAGTAGGAAATATATACAAATTTATAAAGCTGGAGTTTGCACGTTTACAACACATGCCAAATCTCCCTTCTCTCTCCTCAACGCAACTGAAAAATCAAAATTAAAACCTCATCAAATTCATCGTCTCTTCCGATCCTACACAACACAACTGCTACACACATACATGTAAAAATCTACACAAACTCTATCGATCACTACAATATTGTTCTGATCGGAGTTAAGCAATAATATGGAATCGGAGCAGTTAATTCCCGCCGGAGGTAGTGGATCGCACTACCTGCAAATGCAATCTGAGCCGTCGAGACTCTCATCGTTCTTCTCGTTTCATCAAAATCCGCCTGAGTCAACTCGGATATTCGATGAGTTACCCAAGGCCACAATTGTGCAAGTTTCTCGTCCAGATGCCGGCGATATTAGCCCCATGCTTCTTTCCTACACTATTGACTTCCAGTACAAACAGGTAGTTTAAATTGTTTAATAATCGTGTGTATGTGGTTTAGTTTAACTTGTAATTGAATAATATTCGAGCGTATATGTTGTTGGATGAGATTTGTTGCGGATAGTTTGTAATTGATTTTAAAACCTAGGTTATTTTCTCATTTCATATGTATATTTGATGAGTTTTGTTAAGTTAATTGCTGTTTTTGTATTGGTTTTGAGTAATTTTAATGAAAATGAGTCTGTATCAGTTTTGTGTTGATCAAAGACATTGTGCAACATATAAATTAGATTGACATCTTTGTCGCGGACAATTGAATAGCAAAACTTTGGGTGATGAGAAGGTTGTAAAACGTGATTCTGTTTCATAAAGAGCTGTATATAATTATATTTCTGGGTGTTTCTGAGAGCAGGTAGATGCCGATTCTAGAATTGTTTGTTTCTTTAATTTGTGTGTTTCGGTTCTTGATGTCATCGCAGAAGACTTGATCTTATGTGGATGACTTTTAGTTTATGGAGTGCATGATTCTTAGGCCTTTTCGGGAATTCAGTGGTTTAATTAGTTCATTGATGCTCTCTGCCTTTGAGATTGAGTTACCTTTTCTGGAAACCAGTATTCCTGATTCTCTCCAATCATAGTGTGAAGGAAACTCGGCAGTACACCTAAACATACTGCCTTAAGGATTAGAACTGAATCCATACTTCTATTATAAGTACATCAGAGATGGTCTCTTTAACTAGGAGTCTGAGGTTTATGATTGAATTTTTAGATAAGAACTTAAGATTGGTTAATCATACTTGAATTAGAATATATTCAAAGGAGCAGAAAAACAGACATCTCCGTATTCTTAGTAAGTTAATAGAGAGGACTAAATGCTGCTCCTTCGAATATATCCTAATTCAAGCATTTGATGATACAAAGTATGGTTAAGATATGGGACTAATTATGCAACCATTTCAGTCTTTCTTTTATTGCTTCTGTCAAGTACTCTTGTATTACTGGTCTACAGATACATACCCCAATTCACTTTCACTCATATACTCTGTGTACCTTGCACTGCAGTTCAAATGGCAGTTAGTAAAGAAAGCTTCACATGTATTTTACTTGCACTTTGCATTAAAGAAACGTGCGATTATCGAAGAAATTAATGAGAAACAGGAACAGGTTTGTATACCTTCCCTTCAGCATAGTTACATTTCTATATTCTTGTTTGTTTTACATGACTGGCTCTTTTTGTTGAAGGTTAAAGAATGGCTTCAAAACCTAGGAATTGGGGACCACCCAGCAGTTGTGCATGATGATGATGAACCCGATGGCAATGTAACAACATCAAATATCGAGGGAAGTGTTAAAAACAGGTGACTACTAAGTATCAACTTTATAAAAATTTGTCTGAATATTGGTTCATGGCTGTAATGATCATAGTTCTTACAGGTGATTTTTTGTTCAGAGATGTTCCGTCAAGTGCAGCCCTACCAATGATACGCCCAGCGCTAGGAAGGCAACATTCCATTTCGGATCGAGCCAAAACCGCAATGCAGGAATACTTGAATCATTTTCTTGGAACCTGGACATTGTGAACTGCAGAGAGGTAAAGTCCTATTCACCTGTTACAGATGGCAAAAATGGGCCTGTCTAACGGGTCAAAACATGTGCATTTTGCATGGGCGGGGTTGAACACTTGAGCCAACACAAGTTTGTTGACAAAAGTTGTATTTTTTTAAATAAATGATTAGTGTCCAAAACATGAAGTTAAACTTTTGAGCGGCTTGACCCATGTACTTTTAAGTAGGGCTGTAGGGGTGCAACTCGAGATTGGCTCCAGAAAAAGCTCAAAACGAGCCGAGCTTGAGCCTAAAATAAAGCTCGATTATTTATCTAGCCTGAGCCTGGCATGTGAAGCTCGTTAGGCAAGTTCGAGCCTTGGTGTAATATTAGTTTTTATTCATATTTAACAACATTTACCCCTTATTTAAAGCTGTCTAGTAAACGAGCCGAGCCGAGCTTATTTAAACTTGTTTACGAGCCGAGCCCGAACCTAAAATAGCTTGTTTAGTAAATGAGCCCAACTCGAGCTTCAGTTATCGAGCTCGCAAGCCTGAACGAGTCTATTATTTATATTATTTTTTATTTAACATATTAATTAAAAGATAATAAATGAGTCGAGCCCGAGCCAAGCTTGAGAAACTACCAACGAGCCGATCTCGAGCAGCTCGCGAGCCGCTTGGCTCGGCTCGTCTTGTTTGCACCCCTGCTTTGAAGTTATTGTTACCACTTTTTTTATTTGACCTGCTAAAGATGCAACACGTGCTGAATCAACCGGTTCATAATTAAATGGGTTGAAATTGCCACCTGGCTCAACTCTACTTCTGAAACTTGAAAAATCCAGCATGCATCATGTATCTTCTTAGAATTTTTGACCAACACCTTTTAAAACTACTTGGTTATATGTCTTTATACCTGTTTAAAAGTACCCAGGAGAGTAATTCTTTTACTTGATTGTGGAGTACTGCCTCATCACCTTTTACGATACACATGGATGTTCTTGTAATCAGGTGTGCAAGTTTATGGGGGCTTCTAAGTTATCCTTTTGTCCAGAGTATGGGTCCAAGCTAAAAGAAGAATATGTATTAGTAAAGCATTTACCAAAAATTCCCGACAAGGATGATGACCGAAACTGTTCCGCTTGTTCTGGTTCAATTGTTGTAATGACAACTGGCAAAAGGTATCACCGTCTCATTTGCTCTTTGTCTACATGTATGGGTTTCTGATTTGTATGAATATAGTTGTTCATCAGTTATTGGTGACATTCTCTGCATGTTTCTTCATAATGTTTTCATAATTCATAATGCATGCAGGTATGGGCTGTATTGAAACCTGGATTCTTAGCCCTGCTAAAAGATCCTTTTGACTCTGAGCCATTGGACATAATTGTCTTTGATGTTCTACCTCCGTCAGATGGGAATGGTGAAGGTCGCGTATCATTAGCTAAAGAAACTAATGAACATAATCCCTTACGTCATTCGTTTCTGGCAAGTATAACACAAATTGTTATTATACATTTGCAGGATGTCCAACAGATATTGTTCTTTGTACTATCTTTTATCTGAAGTGATATAACTGTAGGTATCCTGTGGAAGTCGAAGTATAACAATAAGAAGTAGAAATAAAACAAAAGTTAGGGACTGGGTCGCTGCAATTAACGATGCTGGACTAAGGCCACCTGAAGGTTGGTGCTATCCTCACCGGTTCGGTTCGTTTGCTCCACCTCGTGGTCTCACAGATGATGGTAGCCAGGCTCAGTGGTTTGTCGATGGTCGAGCTGCATTTGAAGCAATTGCGTTAGCAATTGAAGGCGCAAAATCAGAGGTTTGTTACTCTGTTTCTCATATCTAGCTCCTAATTTGGGTTTACGTCAATTCTTTGTGACTGTCTACTGTTATTTGATCTAAGTTGATCTTCGAAATGGTTATTTCAGATATTTATTTGTGCGTGGTGGTTATGTCCAGAATTGTATTTAAGACGCCCTTTTCAAGCCCATGCGTCCTCTCGCCTTGATGCTTTGTTGGAGGCAAAAGCCAAACAAGGTGTTCAGGTTGACGTTTCTTTAAAGTTAGAATTACAATATTACAATATTATTATGAAACAATATATCCAAAACAATTCTTTTACTCACACACATGTTTTGTTGGTAAATCTGTGACTGCAGATTTACATTCTCATGTATAAAGAGCTTGCTCTTGCACTGAAAATTAATAGCGTCTATAGTAAGAAAATGTTGGTTGCAATCCATGAGAATGTGAGGTTCTGCGTTTTCCTGATCATTTCTCCAGTGGTGTGTATTTATGGTAAGCACTCTCTATTCTCTTGTTTATTTCTTGTTTCTTGATAATTATATTCATTATAATCAATGCTATTATTTCTTATCTTTTGTTTCTTGTTATACATAGGTCCCACCATGAGAAGTTGGTCATTGTTGATAATGATGTTTGCTTCATTGGTGGACTTGATCTTTGCTTTGGTCGTTACGACTCATATGAGCACAAAGTGGGTGACGAACCTGCTATGTTTTGCCTGGAAAGGACTATTATAATCCCCGGTAATTTATTGTTTCATAAATGTGGTAATATCTGCCATTATAACGATATTTAATCTTATTTTTAGTAAGCTTGATATGCAATCATTTGATCTCAATACAGGGAATCTGAACCAAATTCGTGGGAAGATACAATGAAGGACGAGCTGGACCGTAAAAAATATCCCCGTATGCCATGGCACGATGTCCATTGGCCTTATGGGGCCCACCATGTCGTGATGTCGCTCGACACTTTGTTCAGCGTTGGAATTATGCAAAGGTTTCTGCTTTTTCCTCTCAAATTGACAGCTCTACAGCAAGAGTTAAAAAGATTTTGACCATATATTTTTATATTTTTTTCAGAGAAACAAAGCTCTTAACGAGCAAGGTATTCCGCTACTTATGCCTCAGCAGCACATGGTGATCCCGCATTACATGGGCAACAATAAAGAACAAGAGAACGAAAACACAACAGTTGTGGACACTCATCAAGTAATCAACAGAGAGAATTCTTCTTCATCTGTATCTTCTGAAGACATCCCATTGTTAATCCCTCAAGAAGCTGATGAGATTGATGCTTCTAATAGACAAATAAAGATTAACAGGTCAAATGAGTTACATGGTCAAACAAGT
This sequence comes from Scalesia atractyloides, assembly GCA_947069175.1. Lineage (NCBI taxonomy): Eukaryota > Viridiplantae > Streptophyta > Magnoliopsida > Asterales > Asteraceae > Scalesia > Scalesia atractyloides. The sequence goes on from CAMTDV010001632.1 coordinate 9,464,742, forward strand.
AGGCCTTCGAGGACTTCTTTTTCTTTCATGAAATCCAAAGTTGAACCTGTAGCTCCAGATATGCCAATGAGAGATTTTGTGAACGGACGACATACATTAAATCTCGAGAAAGAGTTGTTCACTGGCATGAAAACGAACGATAAAGAATGGTGGGAGAATCAAGAGCGAGGTAACCTACTTGTGTCTGCAGATGAATCAGGGCAAGTTGGTCCTCTGTTGCGTGTCTCTGTCAGGTTAGGTTTTATTCTTTATGAATGTTAACAAGGTTTCAGTCAGATTTAAGTTTAAGACCATGAGTTTTCCATTTTAGGTTGTAAGGAGTGTCAGTCAATGGTCAGCTGGTACAAGTCAAGTTGAAGAGAGCATTCACAATGCTTATTGTTCCCTTATTGAGAAAGCCGAACATTTTGTCTACATTGAGGTACATCATAATTTCATTCATATAATCATATTTAAGATCACAAACTTTTTTACATAAATTTAATTTTTCTTGAGTAAAATGCCATTTTCCTCCCTGAGGTTTGGCCAGTTTTGCGGTTTTCGTCCAAAAGTTTGTTTTCCGCATCTGGATCCAAAAGGTTTGAAATATTGCCATTTTCATCCGGCTTGTTAGCTCCATCCATTTTTCTCCGGTAAGGCAAGGGTATTTTAATCTTTTTTGTTAACTTAAAGGGCAATTCGGGCTTTTTCCCTTAATGTACAAGCATTTAGCATAATGTACAAGTATTCAAAAGACACGAAAATACCCTTAAGTTAACAAAAAAGACGAGAATATCCCTGTCCCAACAGAGAAAAATGGATGGAGTTAACGAGCCGGATGAAAAATGGCAAGATTTCAAACCTTTTGGATCCAGATGCGGAAAAACAAACCTTTGGACGAAAGTCGGAAAACTGGCCAAACCTCAGGGACGAAAATTACATTTTACTCAATTTTCTTTCTTAATTTTTTTTTTCTGTTTACAGAACCAATTTTTTATCTCGGGTTTTGCTGGAGATGAAATAATACGAAACCGTGTGTTGGAGTCCTTATACAGACGTATCATCAGGGCATATCATGAAAAACAACAGTTTAGGGTCATTATTGTGATCCCACTCTTACCCGGCTTCCAGGTGAGTTCACTCGGTTTTTTCTTTTAGTAAGACATTATTGTAGCTATGAAAAGATTTTTTACATACTGAAATTTTACAGGGTGGCCTTGATGATGTGGGGGCCGCATCTGTAAGAGCCATAATGCATTGGCAGTATCGAACAATATCAAGAGGAAACAGTTCTATATTACACAAGCTCTCTGATCTTCTAGGTCCTAGAGTTCATGATTACATATCTTTCTATGGTCTTAGGGCTTATGGTAGACTTTCTGATGACGGTCTTATCGCTTCCAGCCCGGTATATATTTTAAATTATAACTTTCATATTTTTTAAATTTTATATTTTTTTATGTTTTTTTCTATCTATTTATTATACAGGTGTATGTGCATAGCAAGGTTATGATAATTGATGACAACACAGTCTTGGTTGGATCTGCTAATATCAATGATAGGAGTTTGCTTGGATTACGAGATTCCGAGGCAATTTATTTACAATTTCACACAGTTTTTTATTAATTTTTGAGTAAAATGATGTCATTTTCGTCCCTGAGCTTTGGCGGGCCAGTTTTGCGACTTTTGTCCAAAGGTTTGTTTTTCTGTATCTGGATCCAAAAGGTTTGAAATCTTGCCATTATCATCCGGCTTGTTAACTCCATCCATCTTTCTCCATTAACTCAGGGGTATTTCTGTCTTTTTTGTTAACTTATAGGGTAGTTCGGTCTTTTTCACTTTATATACAAGCATTTAGCATAATGTACAAGTATTCAAAAGACCGAATTGCTCTTCAAGTTAACAAAAAAGACGAAAATACCCCTAAATTAACAGAGAGTAATGGATGGAGTTAACGAGCCGAATGAAAATGGCAAGATTATAAACCTTTTGGATCCAGATGCGAAAAAAACAAACCTTTGGACGAAAGTCGCAAAACTGGTCAAACCTTGGGGACGAAAATGACATTTTACTCTTAATATTTTGTAAATTACAGTTGAATTAATATAAAATTTTGTCAATCCAGATAGGAGTACTTATTGAAGATAAAGAATCAGTGGAATCTTTCATGGGAGGCCATCCATGGAAGGCTGGAAAATTCACGTCAAGTCTTCGCCTTTCACTTTGGTCTGAACACCTTGGTCTTCATAGTACAGAGGTTTGTTTATCTTGTTACAGTTACCTTAATAAAATATGTGATGGATTAAATCTTACGCTTATTTTCACTTCGCAGATTAACAAAATAACTGACCCAGTGATTGATTCCACCTACAAAGATATATGGATGGCGACTGCAAGGGTAAGATTGGATCTTCACTGTCTATTAGACTTCACAGATTTGTTCAATACAATTATTTTTATATATATATATATGTATGTATGTATATATATACATATATATATAACATTTTGTCCAGCCTTTCGCTTGCCTTTTTCGATTTATATAATTCTGCTGGCGTTCAATATATAATATACATAATTTATATACACATATATATATATACACAATATATATATATACACATATATATATATATCTAACATTATTGTCAAATCAGCTACAGTGGTTTGGTCTTTTTTTGGTTTGTCTTTTTTTTAATTTCTTCTTTCTATTTTGGTTTTTTGTTTTTTGTGTACTATAACCCCTCAACTTTTAGCATTGTCACTTACATCCCCTCAGCTATAAAAAACTTCGTACAATGTCATTTTGCCCCCCTTGAGTTTTACGTGCTTATCTTTATGTACGTTGGTCAAATATAATACGTTTTCGTTCTTATTTTTATGTATGTTTTGGGTTGGTCTACGACTGTAAGTTTTGTGCGTTGCGTGCTTATTTTATTTTTATGTACATTGGTCAAATATAATATGTTTTCGTGCTTATTTTATGTAGGGGCCCATTCTTGACACAACCCGCCAACCCGACCCGAAAAAAACAGGTTTGGGTCGATCAATACGACCCATTTAAAAAAACGGATCGAGTTCGTGTTGACCGTGTTAAAAACTGGTCGGGTTCGGGTTGACCCGCTAACCCGTTTAACTAATTTGAAAAAAAAAACTTTTATAATTTTGTTTTTGTTTTTTGTTCTTATCTATTTTACATGGTTAGTCATAATAATATTAGTTTTGACACATTATACTTTTACTTGTCACACTCATACTCAACATTAAACATGTTATCGATAACCCGCTTAAAACTTAACAACTCGCTTATAAATCGTCAACGTGTATGACTCACTAAAAAATACGGGTTAAATGGGTTAGGTTAGGGTTGAAATCTTTGACCCGAATAATGATATGGGTCGGGTTGGGTTGAACATTTCAACCCGCCAACCCATTAACCCAACACGATTGACATCCTTAATTTTATGTACGAGTCTGGCCAAGTATAATATGTTTTCACCAGGCAATATAAATTCGAGTTACTTTACGTTTCGGCGCAAACGCAACACGCGGTACCATTTTTTAACTTAAAAAACTTTATTTTCTTACGTGCTTATTTTTAAGTACATTTTGATATACATCAAAGTTAACGTGCAATACCATTCTTTATGAAATTCCTCCTAATTTACAAATAACATTTTTTGTCTTGATAATGAGCCAGGGCAAATATAATACGTTTTCGTGCTTATTTTTATGTGCGTTTTCAGTTGGTCTACGTTTTGACATAAATTTTGTTTGGAAACGAGTGCATCAAATATTCGACGGTACAAATTCGAGTTACTTTAAGTTTCGATCCCGCTGCAACATGCAACGGGTCAAAACACTAGTCTTAAATAAGAATTGAAAGTTGACAATAAATTAACAATGTTGGTCTTTAATCATCATGCATCCAATGTGTTATTGACAGACAAATACCATGATCTACCAAGATGTCTTCTGTTGCATCCCTAATGATCTTATACATTCCAGGTAATTTTCCAACCCATTTACTTGTATATGGGTCAATTGGGGTTATGTTTTACCTCCTAACAGACTAAATGGGTAAAATTATTTAAAAAAAAAAAGAAAGATCAACTTCAATGGAAACGGGTCGAAAGTCACTAAAAGAAATAACCTCCAATCATTTTTAATTGAAAAATATATAGTAACGTATTTTAGAATATAATTTTTTTATTTGTTCTGTAGAAAATCTTCATGGTCAGCTAAATCCTTGTCGCGTAAAATTATACCCATTATAACATGATACTTGAACTGCATTTTGCCACCTCTATGTGGTGTTAACATTTAAAATTCAATATGCAGAGCATCTTTAAGGCAATGTGTGAGTGAGAGAAAAGCAAAACTCGGGCACACTACTATCGATCTAGGAATAGCCCCAAAGAGTCTTGAGTCCTATGAAGATGGAATTGTGAAGGGAATCGATCCCATGGATAGATTAGCAGCGGTGAAAGGCCATCTGGTTTCTTTCCCTACAGATTTCATGTTAAAAGAAGATTTAAGGCCCATGTTCAACGAAAGCGAGTATTACGCATCACCTCAAGTTTTTCACTGAGTGTGATGAACTGATGTATATGGTTTTACAACACCGAATTACCAACATTCATCAATGGTGTGAAGTATTTACATTAGGAAGAGGCACCAAAAACGAGATACACATAATGTACATTCATATCGGGACTTAGTTTTACTGTAAATAGCTGTTGTATATCTCACCTATTCATGGTGAGCTTCAGCTTCCAAGCTCTCGACTGGCGCTCCGAGCCAATATTCAAGTGACGGGAATCCGTCTTTTTGGGGTTACGGGTTGATGCTTTGTTCTGATTACATTTTGAAACAGAGTTTTCTCTATGCCCATAGGTTGGAACTCTTATGAAACTTAATGTCTACTTTGAACCATTCATATATTATAGATAAACTCTCTTCCCATTAATTTCAAAATAAATTGACATTTTAATTTTTCTTTAATTATTTGGTTACAACAATGAGTGCTAATTTAGCATGGAACCATAAAAGGCAATGGCAGAACTTTCTCCAGAACAGGATTTGTATAACAAGAATCTCATGAACTTAAATTACTTGAAGAGTTTTGTATCAAGAGCAATCAACTTTCTAAAACACTTGCAATGGTTCAAGGTTACATATATAGATACGCGAACAACGATTAAACGAAAGCATCGCATTCAGGTGAATTTTAGATTTGAGTTGCTAAATTGTAGGGATGAGCAAATGATACCGGTATCGAATTTCTCAAATCAGAACATTTTTTATACAAACTTTTAACGTTTTCGGTAACACTTGGTACTGAGCTCATCCTTAATGTATTGTATAATTCCTTTCTGAATCAGTAATTTAACTTTATCCTATACTATTTAGACTAATGCACTATAGTGCTCAACCTTTATATCTTTGCACATCTGATCCTTCAACCTCTCGCTTTTTAATCTTTAAACATTGAATCAAAACATTTAAAATTAAAATGAAAAACTCATTCTTTGATGTTAAATTGGCCCAATGATAAAACACATTCTTTGAAACCTTAATTTGTATATTTTAATGGGATATTGGATTTAAAAAACCACAATTTTCACCAATTGGCCGATAATACTCTCAACTTTCGATTTGTACACCAGTACTCCCAACTTTCAACTTATTGGCCGATAACACACCCTAACTAACTGAACCTAACCCAGTTAGTTTTTGCTGATGTGGCATCTGATATGGCCATTTTTTGCTGACGTGTCATATGACGTGGTAACTGATGTGACATTTTTATGACATGGCAGCTGATGTGCATTTTCTATGATGTGGCAGCTGATATCAGCTAACTGTGTTAGGGTTCTATTAGTTAGGGAGTGTTATCAGCCAATTAGTTGAAAGTTGGGAGGAGTTGGGAGCGCTGGTGTACAAATCGAAAGTTGAAAGTGTTATCGGTCAATTGATAAAAGTTGGGGTTATTTAAATCCAATATCCTATTTTAATATGAACAAGAGAGGGTCAAGAGGTACCACCATCATTAGAATAGGTTAGTGTATTTCTTTAATGTAATAATAACTGGATATTAAGAGGAACATGTGTATTGGACCCTATGAGTTGCATCGGCTAAGAAGAAAATATGATCTTTCTTTTTTTTTTTTTGGCGGAACATGAATTTATTCTATGAAAACATTGGTTTTAAACAAAAACATGAATTTTTTACGCTACACGTAATGAAACTAAGTTTCGATCCCTTATAGAAGTAACAGGCAAGTTTTTTTTTTAAATAAAACTAAATATAAGTTTCTAACTATACATAGAAAGAACTCGTATAGGTGTGAGGTGCGGCTAGGTGATGTACAAGTAATTAATGATTTATAAAAACTTATGCCGCTTTTTAAAACATGACACACTGTTTCATAAAAGAAACTTATTAGCTCAACAACAAGCCCTTTGTGTCTTATTACTTGTCGTTTGAATATGTTATACTACTCCGTTTTTCATGATTATTTAGGAATTTAAACGTGTTGTTGCTTGTTTGATTATACTTTTGTATATAGTATGAGGTTCATTGAAGAATACTAAAAAAATAGGAAACTGAGAACACTCTTAAAAATTTAACTTAATATGTTAAAAATCAATTTTTAAATTTTTTTTCGGCACTTTTCTTTATAAACACTTGTAGAAGCATTTTAATAGAAATAATCAAAAACAAAAAATATAAAAAAAGAGTTAAAAAAAGGCTTAAATTTTTTTTTACAAAAATGATTTTTTTTTCTTGGAATAGTTTCTACCCATTTTTATAAGGAAAAACGTTGAATTTATTTAAAAAAAAACTTGATTTTTAACATGTTAAGTTAGTTTTATAAGATATATTTTTTTAACTGTTTTTAAATTTTTTTATATATTTTTAATTTTTGATTCTTTTTTGTTAAAAATGTTTCTACATGTACTGATAAGAAAAAGCGTCGAATTTTTTTTTAAAAAGATTTAATTTTTAACATGTTAAGTTGAATTTTTAAGAGTGTATACTGATTTTCTATTTTTTTAGTATTCTCCAATAAACCATTTCCTGTTTATATATTGACATTGATGTGACCAAGCTGATATAAGCACCCACTTGATAATTATCTTTTTAACTTATTCAATATTGAAGAAGTGTTGGATCATAATTAGGTGGACAATTATTTTAATTCGTATTTGATTCGTATTTAAAATGTGAATAATCTCAAATGTATATATTTTATAGCATCCTGTAGGTGTGTGTTGGCTTATAATTTGCTTATTCTTATATGAATATACCTATTTTTAGTATACAATTAATTATCAAAGATATTCATTTATATATACCCTAAACACAATTATATTGCTTCAACCCAAATCATTGAATTGGCAACTAATATTCTCTTTCGCCAGCTCGTTGTAATCTATAAACGAATTTTAACAAGCAGAGAAAAAAAAGGTTCGGATTTATTGTCAAATGCACTTAAAAAAGTCAAAGAGTTGACATACCATGAATTTTTGTTATATTAATCTGTAATTTGAATGTGAAGTTTATGCTTAATTTCTTAGTTATTGTTGTACTGCTCCGTATGAATCCACCACATTTGTTCAATAAAGATAAGACACAAAAAATACAACTTAACATTGCTTGACGACTTCAAATAACAATTGTATCAGCTCAACTTTAAAGCAAACCTAACCTCCATGAACTAATTTAAGTAGTTATGTATATCAGAAAAGGCATGCTGCAAGTGTCAATTACCCTTTTCATAAGAGCTACTAATTCAATCAATCGCAATCGGATACATAAAGATCTCATAAACAACAATCGAAGGAAGAAAGCTATCAAACATCATCAAGAAGAATTCAAAGTGGTTGTGAAATGTTTTGTAATCGAGATTATAGTGCTCCACGAAATGCACCTTCCGTTATTACATGGTGGTGACAACAACTTGACTACTTGAGGTAGGAGGTTGGAGTGGAGATTGGCCGGCGATAGGAAACTTGCAGGCATATGTGTGGTATAGGGTTTCACTCGATTGTCCGACATAAAGTATGTTCGCATGTGAGACAGGATTATGTAAATGATAATTTCCCACCAATACGTTTTTAGCCTAGTGGTGTCCTGTATTTAAGTGGTCAATGAATCAAGTCTCGACAAGAACAAAAGTACATTATAGATGAACATATGCGTATTTATTGTAACATTTAAAAAAAAAGTGCATGTGGTCGACATCGATGTATTGAAATAGATTATGGGTCCATCAGGTAGCAATGATTTTTGGGTACCTCATGTGATAATATTATCAAATTCAAATCAACATGTAAATCTAGGATTTGGTTTGAAACTATGTCGTTTTCCTTGACAAGACCAAGCAACTTGTATGGTACTTAAAGTTGAGTTCCTCTTCCAACGGGTGCGTGTTACTATCAAGCATCTCGTGCACCTACTCATCTAAATTTCAGATAACTTATTATTCATGAAGGATAATATTAAAATAAAATAAAAGGCCGTCAACATTGGCTTTATTAAACAAACATGCCATTCTCATTCAAAACATTAAAAGAATGGTGTTTTAATTACTTTTGTAATTATATAGTGTCTCGTTATCATATATATTAATCCCATACCTAATTTCTTTTCTGATCAAGATGTGTATAAAATAATTATCATACATCATATCCATGCATATTTCACTTTATTGATTATTATAAAGCTAAGAGTAGTTATTTACTTATTTAATGGTTTAGTTAAAATTGCATATCTTATTTTTCGTCAAACCTATTTAGTATTTACGGAGCTTGTACATACCTTCATGGTGTTTTTCATTTAGAGTCACTCGTCAATTAAATTGATCAAACTATCTTTTACCACCAATTCCGACCACATTTGACCACCATCATTGACATCTGGCCTCTCTTATCTTCGACTACTATTAAGCCTTTATTGCGTTTGTGATATTTGAGGTGGGACATTTCTTATGAATCAAGAATCTCTCCTGCCAACAACCAATATAAAATTTACCTAGGGTGTTACACACCGCCACGACTAATGCCACCACAACCTCTAAAATCATCTTGTCTAGTCACCTCTAATCGTCACCATCACCATCTTGTTGGAACTTTTGTTGGTTTTTGATTCATGAATAACTTGGATATCTTTCGAAATCGTGTAGACCACTTTTTGATAGAATTATTTCATTGATACTCACAAAAACTCAATCGGATAATTTTTAGAGAGAAATCAAGAATGAATGTAAATTTTGTATGAATTTATGTACCCTCAATGATGACAAAAAAAACTTTTAATAAGGGGAAATTGCCATGATAATTGGCGGTTACAACCACCTAATGACAGTAAATTTCGATTTTACATTGTTAATTCAGTTTCACTATTGATAATTTAGTAACGTACAATAATTTGGTACTAAATAACATTTGCAGTGTTGAAGAACAAATTCGTTGTTGAAGCTTAAATACAATACTAAGAACTAGTCTTAGTGTTGACGATCATATTCACTAGTGCTTTTTTATTATCAATTTCATTCATTTTTCATCAACTTTGTAATCCAGAAGCAATTTAATGCCTAATAAAACCTGCCAAATAAAATTTTTCAACAGCTTAGCCACAGCTAGATGCGTTGCCTCCTAGAACACACAAGTGGCAGCCTTCTCTGGGACCCCACTACCAGGGGTGCTGCCCTGGGAATCCCATTGTATAGTGGGTTTGATGGGTTTTGAAATCATAACGTTCTCAAATAGGTGTACACTCTACACTTCCCAACCCGTTTAATCTTTGACTGTGATTTTTCATTGATCATGAAGTAAACCTAATTACATAAAATAGTTAGATGATACTAATGTCATCCATACTTTTCCGATATATGTGAAAATTAAAATCACAAACTCCTTTCAAAAAGCAAAATCACTATATCACCGCATCCTCGACTTTAATCCTCCTCGCTACAACCATCACTACTCACGTCGCGGAGAACACAATGCTACAAATTGTAACCCAATTTCACATTTTTTTTGAACGGTCAACGAAGAAAAGCTCCGCTATCCGAGGTAACCTGATGGCAAAAGGCAACCCCATACATCCACACTCACAGACCATCTCCACTACGGTAAAACCTGGCTGAGATCAAATTCGAACTTAAAACTTGTGGCCTTCAACCCGAATCTTTACTTCCCATCCAATACCAGTTGAGATAAAGCTAATTGCCACCCGATTTTCACATTAAACACAAACATCGAAGGTAAGATGAAATTAGTTGATAGTTTGCATGAGAATCAGGTAGTAAAAAGATCCACAATTACAACACATGAATTTACAAATAATGAAAGTGTTGAATTTGAGTATATTTTATTTACGTTTCTATCGTTAACAATGATGACACAGTTTAGTAGCAGGCCAACAAAAATTGTACAATTCTTAACTCATTTAGTGGCAAAGATTATCATTATTTAATTAGTCTTGCTTTTATCTAATTGGTAATCATCATTAGGATTACTTAATTAGTCTTTCTTATGGCAGCATCGTTTTAAGCTCATTAATGTGATTTTTTTAATAGATTTATTAATTATATTTTCTCACCGACTTACTTTGGACATGTAAATCTATCCATTTTATAATAGTCGCAAATAATTGTTTGGTTCTTATTGCTTAGGATTTCCTTAAAACTAACTCACCTCAATCTTAAATATTAATTAAATCCATATTTATATAGTTACGTAATTTTAAACTTTACATCCAAAACTGAGTAAAGTATTGTTATTAGTATTTATATGGTTACGTAATTTTTTTTTTTTTTTAATAAAAACCACTTTTGGGCACACAGAGTTTCACTTTAGTATCGTTTATTAAATTGTTAAATGGTATATTGCATATTTGAATATTCTCAATATATTTATTAAATAAGTTTTTATGTTTGTAATCATGTATAACTGGTATTAAGTTCCTCCCAGGTAGTAATAATGCTACCGGTAGTAATAATGCTACGATCACCAATATCGGAAAGCTCGAAAAAAACAAAACAAATAAAAAAGAAAAATTAACACCGAATGAAAAGCAAACGTAAAATGTTGAGGCGTATTAATGCGAAGAAATTAGACCGAAATGTAAAACATTGAAAGAATATACGAAAAACGGCGTGTTAACTTGCGAAATATAGAACGAAACGTAGAACGAAATACTAGCGAAGTATGGAGAATCAAAGTTGAAAATAAATAAGCTTGAGATTAAATTGTAAAATATGAATAACTTTGGGTAAAAGTATAAAAAAATTAGAGAGGTTAAAAATGAAAACCTTTAGGTTAAAAGTGAAAATTCATTGAGTTAAAAAAACCCTACATAGGGTACAAAATACCATCAAACACCAAAATGTTGATAATTTTGTGACCTATTTAATCGCCAATAAACACTTAAATTGTTCCATTTGGGTAATTACACTTTCGAATTTAATCACTGAAAGAGTTGAATAAATTGCATATTTATTACATATTTACATGTAAAGTGGATTATCAGTCTTATGTACAAAAATGTTAAACGTGTATACTAAATAATGTATTGTTTAGTTTAAATGATAATAAGTTGCACATATAACTAACCTTTAAAAAATTATAACTTGATTTCATGTATCGATCACCTTAGTGAACAATTGTGACAGTATTCAATAACCTTTGACATTTTATGCGGACAAAAATACAGCAACCTATTCAGCTATCCAAGGTTGTATAAATTCATTCAACTTAATATATCTATTATTACTATTTTATTATTTCTATCTAGATCATTTCAAAAGCCTAATCGCACATTCAGTCAGCTACCACATTAGATTTTAACAAATACATGAAAATACGTACTTTTTCTTCAACCCTTCAAACAATATTACCAATAATTACATTTTCACATCATCACTACTATTTGTAATTTATTTTAGTATCGGGTTTTTAGAACTAATGCATTTTCTATTGTGTATTATTAATAAATTAATTAAACTTAAATAAATTAAAAATCATTAGAACAACAATTAAACTTAAATTAATTTAAAGTTAAGATAGTTTGGAAATTGTGGGCTAGGTTGAAATGGGTTCAGGTGTGGTTTTTCTTTTGAGTTGACGTCATTTAACATATGCATGCTAATGTCATCATAGTTTAGTTGTATTTTGGAGTGGTATAATGCTTAACACTATTAGGTTCTTGGTTTGATTTTTACAGGAGTTCTTTCAGATTTAATAGGTTTACTTCTAAATTGGTGTATAGTCATTATTGTCTAGTGGAGATGGATATGATGTAGGAACTAGATTCATTTTTTATTATATAATATAATTATAAAATATATAATAACGAGACGAATTTATTCGTAGGAAATATCATAGTACACTACCGGTTGCAATAACGAAAATAATATAAAATATAATTACATATACCAATCTTGATTCAAGCCGCATCGCTGGTGGGTCCTTCACGCGCACTTGATAGCATCCTAGACTCGAGTATTCATCATCTTGAGTCTTGAAAATACTCATTGACTGCAACAAAGAGCACACTAAAACGATGACGATTTTGGTTGAGGCACGTGTTCAACACGTTTCGTTAAAATAGATTTCGCGCCTCTACTAAAGACGACGCGACTGTTTCCCAGGGTACAACAACCGAAGCAGTATGTACTGTCGAAGATGGCTCACGCGCCCGAGGTTACACCGGGTAATTGTAGTGTTTGAACTTATGGAACAAATAAGGATGTCATGGTGGAAAACAAGTAGAGAGTACTTCTCTCTCTAGTTGGTCTTTAAGTGTCCATCCTCCTTCTAGTATCCTTCAGGTATCAAGCAATACCACATTCTTATAGCCACAAAAAGAAGCACATAGCCTACTAATTGTACAAGAGTTAAGGATTAGTGAAAGGTTTCACTTAATTAGAGACTTAAAAACTCTAATAAAACTAATTAAATGTCATCAAGAAACTCTACTCAAGAGTTTCTCTTTTATTCACCACATGAAGATTCTAATTAATATTTATAATTTCATTAAATTATAAATATATTAAATATCCATTCACCAAGTTTCCAACAATCCCCCACATGAATGAAGATCATTCAAAACACATAAAATTTTCAGTGAAACCTTGACTGTTGAGCATTTAAATTACATTGATTAATTTAAAAGATTGTGCAAAGACCATATATGAGCATATGTGTATATATATAAACAAACCACAAACCACATAATATCAACAATGTACACTTGCATGATAAATGATGAACTGTGAGATCAAGGCTCAATGAAATGGAGTCGATCTAATGAGGCACGCGATGCTCAACTCGTATCCAACAAGGAACTGATGGGTCTTGTATGAATGATTTGCACTAAAATGACATAATGTGACCACATATAACAACAACGACAAAAATATACACACTAGATCACATAATGGTGTTAGCACAAGCGTTTGGATAAATAAAATATGTAAACGACACACGATACACCCCAAAACATGATTAAAAAGCGGAATTTGTAAGGATTCACTCACAGTGGATGCATTTTTCTTGGATTGATGACGAACGCGCACGAATTTGGGTTTTTACCACGATAGAAAACTAACCGAAATAATAACGTAGTAATTCGATAAATACAAAAATTCTATTAGAAATTAATATTTTTAATTAATGCTTTTTATTAGATTATTAGGTTTATTTTTGTGGTAATTATTAAAATTTTTAAACCTAGAAAATCTTATTTTAAGCATTTTTAAAGGAGTTTTAAATGAATTAAATAAAGAAAAATAAAAAAATTGGATCTTGTCAGACCTGTCAGGTGGTCTGACCGGATTTTATGCATGTGAAATTGGTAGCGTGTGAGGTTCGAACTCCTGACCTCCCGTATACGTGCACGCAGCTCTACCAACTGAGCTACGTGTCTAACCCGAAATATTTTCTAATTTAATTATTCTTATACACTAGTTAAGTAGTTTCTGAAATTTATTAATTTAAAAAGATTTTAAGACCTTTGAACCGGTGCTCACCCCTGAAGTCGAACCCGTGACCTTTATCATAGTCTGCACCCAGCCCTACCAACTGGGTTGGGTGTCTAACCCATTTATAATAGAAATTATAATATACTTATTAACTTATTGAAGGGTGTTCTGCCTGTTTTTTTTTAAAATTGGTTTTTATTCAGAGAAGCCGGTAATGCACAAGATTCAAACCCGGGACATGCTTGTATAATTTGCACACAGTCCACCACTGGACTGTGTGTCTAACCCGATTTATAACCCATTTTAAATTATATTAATATACACTTTAAAACTCCGTCTTCTTCATATAACTCAAAACCCAGAACTGTATTCCGACTGTGATTGTTTAAAACAATCTTGGCTACTTGATTGACATCTAAAACACATTAAATAACATATATGAAAAGGGTTTAGGTGATTATACCAACTAGAACAAAATTCCGGTTTTCCGATGATAAGTTCCGGCGGTTTCGGGCGATCTCCGGTGCGCAAAGAAACTCGATCAGAGAGGTTTGAGTGTGGTTTTGAAAGAGTGAACGAGTTTGGAATGATTACTCAGTGGTATTTATAGGCTACGCACGAATTTGGTTTTTGGTTTCGAGACAAAAATCATGGTCAATGATTGGCAAAACGTTTTGAATTAAAATTGGGTCTTGAATTGGGATTGTAGCTGATGTTGATCATCGGTTACACTCAATCAATTGCAAACAAAACCATTTTCTGATGATTATCTTTTGAATCAGTTTGGCGGTTACAGTCTTGTTCTTGCAGGTGACTCACGGGTTTATTTAAATTTTATTTGATTCCAATATTACACAACAAGTGTGTGTGGTCCAGCGGTGTTTTGGTGTGTGAACTTTGTGGGGGATCCGGGTTCGAATCCCGGCTATCTTTTTGTTCATTTTATTTTATTTTTATTTTTTTAAGTTTTAATTACTTTATTTATTCTTCTAGTGGTTATTATTTTGTTATATAATTTATTTGTTAATCATGAATAATAAAATTAAGTAACAAAATTGAATAAATGCATAACGAAATTCTATTAAACACTTAATTCTCAAACGGAGCGGTTTTTGGAACCCGTTTTACACGAATGTTACATTAGAAACAATCCTATAAGGGTATGTAGAAATGGTTTCACTGGAAATTTTATGAAATGCATTTAGCCCACTAGCTCTGAGTAGACATCGATGTCTTTGAACTCGTCTGCTTTTCGTGTAGACGACAATACACTTCACACAAGACTCTCTTTAGTCGGTTCATCTCCTCATAGTCGTGTCCAATAATGGTCGTGGAACACTTTCCTGGTTCTGCGAGAGCTCTAGGAATTGTGCCTTCAATTCCATTTGAAGCGACCCACTTCTCTCTAACATAGGTGATTCTCCTTAGATCATTAAAAGCATTGTGGTTATCGTGATTTATCCAAATCATTTACCACATATTATGCTTAGCATCACTTTTCGTCACTAAATATCAAAGGAATAGACTAGGACGTATTTAAACACCCTTTTATACTTTGGGGGTATGCATAACCATATATACTAGCTTATGCATATCATTTATGCCCCCGCAGTGACCACCCTTAGGCATATGAGTTAGTTGTCCTATTGAACTTAGATCTTGGGATCTCCAGTCAACTAAGTTAGGTTTCCTTCACATACCCTTTTTCATGGGCTTTAGTCTTATTCCACAACTTGATCTCTAATAAACCCTCAGGTTGTTGAATCCATAACATTATCTTTAACTTTGTCTAGTCACTATAAATAACTTTACGTATTTGAGATCAGTTGTCATGATGTGTTCTTAACTCGCAAGTTAACTTGCCCATTGTCAACTTCTAATACTATAACCTTAGTGGCCATCTGAATCTGGTTATAATATATGTCTTTCTAAGATAAACGTATCATTTAAGGCAAACACATCTCCATTATGCACTAACTTTGTGTCCTCCACTTAGTCGTCTATTTGCAATGTTAGATTGGATAACCAAATCCTTATTGCCAAACTTTTATGATACAAATGCAAGACACCCCCACATTTAAGTGTTATAGGATATTATCCAGATGGGGTAATGAAAACCATTTCTACATACCCTTATAGGGTTGTTTCTAATGTAACATTCATGTAAAACGGGTTCCAAAACCCGCTCCGTTTGAGAATTAAGTGTTTAATAGAATTTCGTTATGCATTTATTCAATTTTGTTACTTAATTTTATTATTCATGATTAACAAATAAATTATATAACAAAAATAATAACCACTAGAAGAATAAATAAAGTAATTAAAACTTAAAAAAAATAAAAATAAAATAAAATGAACAAAAAGATAGCCGGGATTCGAACCCAGATCCCCCACAAAGTTCACACACCAAAACACCGCTGGACCACACACACTTGTTGTGTAATATTGGAATCAAATAAAATTTAAATAAACCCGCGAGTCACCTGCAAGAACAAGACTGTAACCGCCAAACTGATTCAAAAGATAATCATCAGAAAATGGTTTTGTTTGCAATTGATTGAGTGTAACCGATGATCAACATCAGCTACAATCCCAATTCAAGACCCAATTTTAATTCAAAACGTTTTGCCAATCATTGACCATGATTTTTGTCTCGAAACCAAAAACCAAATTCGTGCGTAGCCTATAAATACCACTGAGTAATCATTCCAAACTCGTTCACTCTTTCAAAACCACACTCAAACCTCTCCGATCGAGTTTCTTTGCGCACCGGAGATCGCCCGAAACCGCCGGAACTTATCACCGGAAAACCGGAATTTTGTTCTAGTTGGTATAATCACCTAAACCCTTTTCATATATGTTATTTAATGTGTTTTAGATGTCAATCAAGTAGCCAAGATTGTTTTAAACAATCACAGTCGGAATACAGTTCTGGGTTTTGAGTTATATGAAGAAGACGAAGTTTTAAAGTGTATATTAATATAATTTAAAACGGGTTATAAACCGGGTTAGACACACAGTCCAGTGGTGGACTGTGTGCAAATTATACAAGCATGTCCCGGGTTCGAATCTTGTGCATTACCGGCTTCTCTGAATAAAAACCAATTTAAAAAAAAAACAGGCAGAACACCCTTCAATAAGTTAATAAGTATATTATAATTTCTATTATAAATGGGTTAGATACCCAACCCAGTTGGTAGGGCTGGGTGCAGACTGTGACAAAGGTCACGGGTTCGACTTCAGGGGTGAGCACCGGTTCAAAGGTCTTAAAATCTTTTTAAATTAATAAATTTCAGAAACTACTTAACTAGTGTATAAGAATAATTAAATTAGAAAATATTTCGGGTTAGACACGTAGCTCAGTTGGTAGAGCTGCGTGCACGTATACGGGAGGTCACGAGTTCGAACCTCACACGCTGCCAATTTCACATGCATAAAAACCGGTCAGACCACCTGACAGGTCTGACAAGATCCAATTTTTTTATTTTTCTTTATTTAGTTCATTAAAACTCCTTTAAAAATGCTTAAATAAGATTTTCTAGGTTTAAAAATTTTATTAATTACCACAAAAATAAACCTAATAATCTAATAAAAAGCATTAATTAAAAATATAATTTCTAATAGAATTTTTGTATTTATCGAATTACTATGTTATTATTTAGGTTAGTTTTCTATCGTGGTAAAAACCCAAATTCGTGCGCGTTCGTCATCAATCCAAGAAAAACGCATCCACTGTGAGTGAATCCTTACAAATTCCCCTTTTTAATCATGTTTTAGGGTGTATCGTGTGTCGTTTACATATTTTATTTATCCAAACGCTTGTGCTAACACCATTATGTGATCTAGTGTGTATATTTTTGTCGTTGTTGTTATATGTGGTTACATTATGTCATTTCAGTGCAAATCATTCATACAAGACCAATCAGTTCCTTGTTGGATACGAGTTGAGCATCACGTGCCTCATTAGATCGACTCCGTTTCATTGAGCCTTGATCTCACAGTTCATCATTTATCATGCAAGTGTACATTGTTTTATGTGGTTTGTGGTTTGTTTATATACATACACATATGCTCATATATGGTCTTTGCACAATCTTTTAAATTAATCAATGTAATTGAATTGTTTAAATGTTTAATTTAGATTCACTCGCCAACTTTTGTTGACCCAAACTTTTATTTTACGCATGATACAGGTGGACAGGCTGAGGAGAGGAACACTTAGGATTGGCCTTAGAAGATGAAATAAAATACATCATGTTTAGCACAATATTTCTTGTGTTTGTATGTTTCTTTGTGATTGAATATTTCCTTTAAATTTCAATTAATAAATATGAAACTTAATTATAGTAAATGTCATGAGCTTTGATGAAAACTCAATCATACCCCGACTTCTACTTCGCTGCGGGTCAGGGGTTGACAAATTGGTATCAGAGCTCTGACTATAGGGATATAGGATAGGTTATTAGACCCTTAGAGCCTATACTATAGTTCATTAGATTTTGAATGTTTACGTGTTACATGCAAACTCATGATGTTTATTTGTTTCATATTTATTTCACACACAAATGCATGCAAGCACTTTCACTATTACATGTTACTGTGTGATATTTATTGTGGCATATATATTCTTAAAATATCACGTCTATGCAAACACACATAACACCAAATTCACAAATTTCATGATTTCTTTCTCAAGGATTTTGTATTGTTTTCATGTTTTCGATCTCATCAAAGTGAGTTCTACAATGGGCATGTAGTAACTGGAAGGGTACGAGTACCGGTAGTCGGGACGTCCTGTCTAGGATTGACATTCGTATAAATCCAATATAATGGACCAGTTTGCCTACCTGGGGACTAACGATGAGAGTACGAAGGACCTATTAGGCCAAAGTATGCCACACCAAACGTCGTGTGAACTAACCCCACTTTGAGTTGTCATTGTGTCTACACCTGGACACCCTCCGACCTTATATCTCGCAATTATTATTACGGTTTTCATTCGGGTGATGCTAGCGTTAACATGCCAACACCAATGTGAACGCTACAAAGCCCAGTAGTCATGTGGGCCCACATGACTACCTAGGACAAAGTATGGGAGATATTTGGGGCCCAAACATGAGCAAAGCCCAAGACATCCTATGAATGTAGTAAATTTATTATTTTGTGAATGTTGTTTTCTCTTTTTACGACACATGACACCTAAAAACGATCAACTCATAATCTTGCTACGTATTTCATGTAGATGTCTGCTAGACACTCTCGAGGTGGTAGAAGGTCAGGAAGATCTGGTGAGCGCATGGCCGCTCAAATAGCCTAACAGATGGCTGCCGTACTTTCCGACATCGTCGTACAAGTCCAACAAGCTCTTGCCGCCAATCCCATCAACCCCAGCAATCAAGAAGGTCAAAATGTCGCCAACCCTCCCCTAACACCACCAAATGCACCTACAAGCATTTCAAATCCTGTGATCCTCCAAAATACGAGGGGACTGAAGGTGTTACCGCTCTCCTCCGTTGGTTTGAGGAGATGGAAAGCACTTTTCTCAATTTCGATTGTCCCGATGATTGCAAGGTGCGATATACTACCTATCGTTTGTACAGGGTAGCACTTACATGGTGGAACACAGAGAAAGGAAAGCGAGGGGTTGAGGCTGCTATGGCCTTAACTTGGGAAGAGTTGAAGGAGCTCATGAGAAGACGCTTCTGTCCAAGAAGCGAAATCAAGAAATTGGAGGATGAGTTCTACTCTTTGAAACAAAAGGAGGGTGACCACACAACATACAATAAGAAATTTCTCGAGTTGAATCAGATGGTCCCCAACTTGTTCACTCAACTCTATCGGTTAATTGAGCACTACATTCGAGGTCTTCCCTCGAAAATTCAAGATTCTACAATGGAGTTGGCTACTGAGCTCACGGAAAATCGCATCCGAAATGGCGATTTTAAAGATGAGAAGAAGAAAGACAAGACACCTGCTGAAACCCCAACCCCAATCTAAACATGTTCGTCTTCTAAGTTTGCTGGTAAATGAAAACGCAATGGGAAGAATTTCGTTGTTACCCAAACCAATCCCCCTATCGTTGTTGCCCAATCACACAAGTTGTTCCTCCTGCCGTCCCATTCAAGAAACCCTACACAGGATTACACCCAAAATGAAACCGATGCCAGTATCATCGCCCACCTGAGAACCCATGTCAATATTGCACAAGTTGTGGCCGTGCAGGTCACACAATTCAAACTTGTCGCATACTCCAAAAGCCAAACCGCAATCAACCTCAAGCCCAACCCAACAATCAATTGGTAGGCCAAGCCCAATACCAACAACCTCTACTCTTACCGCCTGCTCAACCCATGGCCCAACTCTTCTATCAACCCAATTACCCTATGATGCAACCAGTCAGAGCATGTTTCAACTGTGGTGATCCAACCCATTTTAAAACACTTGCCCACGTTTGGTGAACATCATAAATGCCCAAGCCCAAGCCAATCCGGTGAATCAAGCCAACCAAGCTAATCCACCAGCAAGAGGAAGAGCTTTCAACATTAATATCAATCAAGCTAGGGCTGATAATAATGTGGTTAACGGTACGTTTCTCATTAACGATAGTTATGCATCTATACTATTTGACACTGGTGCGGATAAGAGTTTCGTGTCCTTAGAATTCAAATCGATACTTGAATTACCCCGCGTTAGTCTAGCCGAATCCTTCACGGTGGAAGTTGCTGATGGTGAACCTATTACGTTAGATTCAATTATTCGAGATTGCATTCTCACCCTCATTAGTCAGCATCACGCGGAAGTTGTTTGTCACGAGAAGTTTATTCGAATTCTCTCACTGACGGTCAAACTTTACGTATCTTTGATGAAACCCCTTCCAAAGGGCTCAAACTGATGTTATGCCTTCAAGCTCGAAGATACCTTCAAAAAGATTATATCGCATTTTTAGCTCACATCGTCAGAAAGGAGGGCAAGGAAAAGAAGCTCGAAGACATTCCCATCGTTAAAGAATTTCCTCAAGTTTTTCCCGACGATGTTTCAGGACTTCATCCTGTGCAAGAAGTTGAATTCCGAATTGATCTTGTACCTGGTGCTACACCAACAGCAAAATTTCCATATCGGTTAGCCCCATCTGAGATGCAAGAGTTAGCTAGTCAGCTACAAGAGGTGACTGGCAATGGATTTATATGTCCTAGCTCATCACCTTGGGGTGTGCCGGTTCTTTTCGTAAAGAAGCAAGATGGAACCTTTCGTATGTGTATCGACTATAGAGAGCTCAACAAGCTGACCATCAAGAACCGTTATCCTCTACCTCGTATCGATGATCTTCTAGATCAACTACAGGGTGCCACCTGCTTCTCAAAAATCGACCTTCGTTCTGGTTATCATCAACTTAGAGTACGTGAAGAAGACATTCCAAAGACTGCTTTTCGAACTCGTATGGCCACTATGAATTCATGGTTATGCCTTTTGGTTTGACCGATGCTCCTGCTGTTTTCATGGATTTGATGAATAGGGTGTGTAAACCCTACCTCGATCGTTTTGTCGTAGTCTTCATTGATGATATTCTTATCTATTCTAAGACCAAATCCGATCATGAGCGACATCTTCGACTTATCCTAACACTTTTGAGGACTGAAAGGCTTTATGCTAAGTTCTCGAAATGTGAGTTTTGGTTAAAAGAGGTACAATTTATTGGTCATGTTGTTAACGACAAAGGGATTCATGTCGACCCTGCAAAGATCAAAGCGGTGCAAGAATGGCTAGCGCCACGCACTCCTACCAAAGTTAGGTCATTTCTTGGTCTAGCTGGTTACTATCGACGTTTCATCGCAAATTTTTATCGTATCACCGTTCCACTCACAGCCTTGACTCACAAGGGTAAACCCTTCATTTGGGGGCCCAAGCAAGAAGAGGCTTTCCAAGAATTGAAGCAAAAACTTTGTGATGCACCTATCCTTAGACTTCCTGATGGTTGCGAAGACTTTGTGGTTTATTGTGACGTGTCAAGGTAGGGTTTAGGTTGCATCCTAATGCAAAAAGGAAAGGTGATAGCCTATGCCTCAAGGCAACTCAAAGTTCATGAAAAGAACTATACCACTCACGACCTAGAACTTGGAGCAGTCGTGTTCGCTCTAAAGATATGGAGACACTACCTCTATGGTACCAGGTGTGAAATTTACACTGACCACAACAGCCTTCAACATATCTTCAATAAAAAAGAGTTGAATATGAGGCAAAGACGTTGGGTCGAACTTCTAAATGATTATGATTGTGAAATTCGATATCATCCTGGCAAGGCTAATGTTGTGGCTGACGCCCTCAGTCAAAAAGAGTATTCAAACTCCATCCGTCTTTTGTGTTCTCAAAGAGTGACTGATCTTCAAAACCGAATTCGAGCAGCTCAACATATTTCTGTCACGGAAAATGATGTGCGAGATGAATTGTCTTGTGGAGCTGAAACCAAACTAGAATCCAAGTCGGATGGTATCCTCTATTACTTAAATCGTATTTGGGTCTGATCGCGACGATCTTCGTGTTTTTCTCATGAACGAGGCTCACAAAACACGATACTCTATACATCCAGGTGCCGATAAGATTTATCAAGACCTACGATACTCATACTGGTGGCCTGGCATGAAGAAAGATATCGCCATTTTTGTCTCCAAGTGCCTCACGTGTTCTAAAGTTAAAGCTGAGCATCAACGACCTTCAGGATTACTCATTCAACCCGAACTACCTGTTTGGAAGTGGGAAAATATAACCACGAACTTTATTACCGAGTTACCTCGCACCTCCAATGGGTATGACACAATTTGGGTTATCATTGATCATCTCACTAAATCAGCTCATTTCATTCCAATCCGTGAGGACTATAAGAACGAGAAGTTATCTCGTATCTATATTGATGAAATTGTAAGCCGTCATGGTGTACCCCTAAGTATCATTTCAGATCGAGACGGCCGTTTTACTTCACGAACATGGCAAGCTGTACAATCAGCTTTGGGTACTCGATTAGATCTCAGCACTGCTTTTCACCCTCAAGCTGATGGTCAATCTGAGCGCACCATACAAACCCTTGAAGACATGTTGCGAGCATGTGTCATAGACTTCAAGGGAGTGGTTCGTTTTGGTCAAAAGGGCAAGCTAGCACCACGCTATGTGGGACCATTCAAGATACTCGAAAGGGTAGGTCCTGTGGCATACAAGCTTGACTTACAAGAAGAACTCAGCAGAATTCATCCCACATTTCACGTATCAAATCTGAAAAAGTGTCTCGTCGACGAAAACCTCCACATCCTATAGAAGATATTCAAATCGATGAATCAATGCACTTCATTGAAAGACCTGTTGAAATCATGGACTTTGGTGAAAAGCATTTGAGACGTAGTCGTATTCCAATAGTCAGGGTGCGTTGGGAGTCAAAACGAGTACTTGAGTTTACTTGGGAACGTGAAGACTCAATGCGTGAGAAATACCCGCATCTTTTCCCTGTTACGGCTACTACTTAAATTTCAGGACGAAATTCCTAAAAGTAGGGGATACTGTAATATTTGTGTGAAACGGGTTTCAAAAACCCGCACCGTTTATTAATCAAGTATTCGGTTAAATGTTCGTTAGGTATTTTGTTAGTATTGATTATCTTATTTTTTGTCATAATTAATGTTAGAAAATTTAAAAAAAAATCAGAATTTATAAATAATAATGATAATAAGTAATTAGATATAATATATAAAACAAAAGAAAATAATATATAGTAATAAAAATGAAGAAAAGGGACAAACCGGGATCGAACCCGGGTTCACCCCACACGCGCACACACCGGAACACCACTAGACTACACACATTTACTGTGTAGTTTTGAAATCGAATAATAATTATAATAGAGCAGGCGTGTCACCTGCAAGTTCAAGCAATCAGCATCAGTAACCGCCCCTTTGATTTACTGAGTAATCACTAATCATCGATTTCAAAATAAACGATTCTAACTGGCAATTAACAACCAAACCTCAATCAAATCTTTTTATGACCGACCATTATACAAATCATCCATTCAAATTTCGGTTTCAACAATCGAAATCAAAGCATTCTGTACAGTCTATAAATACTCAAGGAAAGACTAATCCAAACTCGTTCATTCATCTAGAAATTTCACCCTAAATCCTCGGTTCAAGCATTTTGTTCTTGCCAGGAACTCAGTTGTTTGGTCGTCGGAATATCTCACCGGAACTCGAAGTTATCGTCGATTGGTGAACCTCTTTTAATTCTTGTTTATAATTTGTGCAAACTTATGTAGGTAGTGAGGCAGAATAATTGCTAACTAAGTTTAAATTCAGGTTAATGTTCTGGGTTTTTTTGTTGAAGAAAATGAAGTTCAGTAAGTATATAAATACAAAATAATTTCGGTCTATAATGGGTTAGGCACCCAGCCCAATTGGTTGGGTTGGGTGCAGAATAGCATAATGATTCGGATTCGAGCCTCAGTGTATGCGGCGGTTTGGTTGGTTTAAAACTTTTTAAAATTATTAATTTCTGAATAAAGCTAACAAGAGTATAAGAATAATAAAAATCTTGTTTCTAACGGGTTAGACACGTAGCTCAGTTGGAAGAGCTGCGTGCACGTGAACGGAAGGTCTCAGGTTCGAATCCCACCACACGCGTCTAATTCCACATTAAAACCGGTCAGGTTCCCCCCCCTGTCAGATCTGACAACATATTTTTTTAAAACTTTTTTTATTTTAATTTATTTATTTATATTACTTATATATACTTTTTAGTTAAAAATTAATTAAAAACACTTAATAATACAATTTCAAAGGATATAAAAACCACCAAATATAACCTTAAAATCTAACAAAAATGATTAAATAAAAATATTAATTTGTTTATATTTATCGAATTATCGTATTATTATTTTAGGTTAGTATTCGTTCGTCGATCAAATTCTCAATTCGTGCGCATTCATTATCATCAAGGAACGCACCCACTGTGAGTGAATCCTTACAAACTCCCTTTTTAATCAAATTTTGGGGTGTATCATGTGTCCTACATGTTTTATTTATTATTTAAACACTTTTGCTGAAGTCATTATGTGATCAAATGTGTATTCTTGTTGGTGTGATTATGTGTGGATACATTTTATCATTTCAATGCAATCATTCGTTTAAGGCCCATCAGTTCCTCGTGGGATACGAGTTGAGCATCAGGTGCCTCATCAGATTGGCTCCGTTTGATTGAGCCTTGATCTCAAGCTTCATCATTCATCATAATGTGTTCATCATGGATATTATGTGGTTTGTGATTGTTTATATATATGCATATGTTCATTAATGATTCATGCACAAATTTTTAAATAATTGATATACAATTGTTAAAATTGTTTACTTAGATTCACTCGCCAACTTTTGTTGACCCAAAACTTTGTTTTACGCATGATACAGGTGGACAGGCAGAGGAAAGGAACACATAGGAATGGCCTTAGAAGATTAATAACATATATACTGTTTAGAACAATGGTTATTTGTGCTTGTATGCTACTTTGTTATGAATAATTGAAGTTTAAATTCCAATTTAATAAATAATCTTTTAGTAAATATCATGAGCTTTGGTGATAACCCAATTATGCCCCGACTTTTATTTCCGCTGCGGGTCGGGGTGTGACAGTTGGATCACACACACTTGTTGTGTAATATTGGAATCAAATAAAATTTAAATAAACCCGCGGGTCACCTGCAAGAACAAGACTATAATCGCCAAACTGATTCAAAAGATAATCATCAAAAAACGGTTTTGTCAATTGATTGAGTGTAACCGATGATTAACATCAGTTACAATCCCAATTCAAGACCCAATTTTAATTCAAAACGTTTTGCCAATCATTGACCATGATTTTTGTCTCGAAACCAAAAACCAAATTCGTTGCGTAGCCTATAAATACCACTGAGTAATCATTCCAAACTCGTTCACTCTTTCAAAACCACACTCAAACCTCTCCGATCGAGTTTCTTTGCCGCCGGAGATCGCCTGAAACCGCCGGAACTTATCACCGGAAAACCGGAATTTTGTTCTAGTTGGTATAATCCCCTAAACCCTTTTCATATATGTTATTTAATGTGTTTTAGATGTCAATCAAGTAGCCAAGATTGTTTTAAACAATCACAGTCGGAATACAGTTCTGGGTTTTGAATTATATGAAGAAGACGAAGTTTTAAAGTGTATATTAATATAATCTAAAACGGGTTATAAATCGGGTTAGACACACATCCGTCGAAAACCGGGTTTCCAAAACCCGCTTCGTTTATTAATCGAATATTCAGTTATAATTTTCGTTGCGTATTTTTGGTTCATATTAATTTTAAACAATACATAATTAATAAATATATTAGAATTTAAAATCTATAATTGAAAATTAATAATAAATAATGAATAAAAAAATAAAGGAGACGCCGGGTTTCGAACCCGGGTCACCCGGATGAACAAACGCACAACACACCACTCCGCCACACACGATTTTGTGATACACAAGGAAACAAATAACATATATACAAAAAGTAGAAAATCAAAATCCGGAAATCAGCGCGCCCAATCCGCAGTCGCCGGAAAAAACCGACGATTTCGAAAATCACGACCGTTTTCTTTGACTGAAACGCGTGAACTAAATTCGACATCGGTTATAACCGATGTCTAACCCTCAAATTCAGTCGTAACCGCCGGAAAAACTTTGACCGCGAATTCAAGACCAAATTCAGACCCAATACATCCTGTTCTACCCTATAAATACCCCCCTCAATCTTCCGGGAATCCTTTCGCTCAAGACCGCACACTTTTTCGTAGTTGAAGTTCTCAGAAGCTCGTCGCCGGAGATTTCCAATTTCGCCGGAACATCGCCGGAAATCCTTGATCAGAAAACCGTATTCATTCCTCAACCGAACGTCACGAGTTCGACTCCGGGTCACTGAAGTCGATTCAGCCATTTAAAACCATTTTTAAATAAAACCAAATAAGTTTAAAACTAATAAGTATATAAATATAATTAAAATCAGAAATATTTCGGGTTAGACACGTAGCTCAGTTGGTAGAGCTGCGTGCACGTATACGAGAGGTCGCGAGTTCGAACCTCACTCAGCGCACAATTAACCACAGTCCGACCGGTCAACGGTCAACGGTCAAAAAGTCAAAATTTTTATTTCTTTTTATTTATTTATTTAATTTAAAAATCAATTAAAAATACTTAAAAATAATATTTTTTAAAGTTAGAAAATGTCCTTAAACTCACAAAATAAATCTAAAAATCCTATTAAGATTATGAATTAAAAGTATTAATCTCAAATAAAATCCGTTTATTTACCGAACCATTTCGTTATTATTTTAGGTTAGTTTTCCTCGTTGATCAAATCCAAAAACTCGTGCGCATCCAACGTCATCAAAGAACGCACCCAATGTGAGTGAATCCTTACAAATTCCCCTTTTTATTTATGTTTTGGGGTGTATCATGTGTCGCTTTAATTATTCCATTTATTTAAACTCGTGCCATTACCATTATATGATCTAAACTCGAGATGTAAATATTGTTTGTTGTGATGCGTGTTTACATTTTGTCAAGTTGTGTGCAAATCATTTATTAGGCCCATCAGTTCCTCGTTGGAGACGGGTTGAGCATCAGGTGCCTCATTGTTCATCATTTGGTGTGTGCTTGTGCATTAATTGAGATTATGTGATTATGTTGTTGGTTGTGATGTGTGTTTATATTTTTGTCAAGTTGTGTGCAAATCATTCATTAGGCCCATCAGTTCCTCGTGGGAGACGAGTTGAACATCGCGTGCCTCATTCGATCGGCTCCGTTTGATTGAGCCTTGATCTCATTGTTCATCATTTGGTGTGTGCGTGTGCATTATTTGATATTATGTGTTTTGTGATTAAATTTACATTTACGTTTACTCATATTTGGTTATGCACAATATTATTCAAATAACCAACATAACTAATCCTTTCAAATATTTAAATAAGATTCACTCGCCAACTTTTTGTTGACCCAAAACCCTATTTTTACACATGATACACGTGGACAGGTTGAAGCAAGGAACACATAGGAAATTGCCTTAGAAGAAAAATAATGAAGTCATGAAATATGTATTTGAACATGTTGTACTTGTATGTTTATTGTAATGTTCTTCTTTAAAAAGAAATAATAAATATGAAACTTTATAGTAAATGTCATGAGCTTTGATGAAAACCCAATCATGCCCCGATCACCATTTCCGCTGCGGGTCGGGGTGTGACAGATTGGTATCAGAGCTTTTGACTATAGGGATATAGGATAGGTTATTAGACCCTTAGAGCCTATACTATAGTTGATTAGATTTTAATTGTTTATGTGGTTACATGCAAACTCATGATATTTATTTGTTTCGTATTTATTACACACACAAATGTATGCAAACACTTCCCAATCATTTTGTGTGATACTTAATGAGTTATACTTATTGTCAAAACTTAACATGCTTACACATACATTCATCACGCATATTTCAATATTCACATATTCAAATCATCCTCATATTTCCTTTATTCAAGATTTTGTCGTATTTTTCATTTTTTCAAATCTCATTAAAGTGAGTTCTACGACGGGCATGTAGTAACTGTAAGGGTACAAGTACCGGTAGTCGGAACGTCCTGTCTAGGTTGGCATTCGTATAAATCCAATATAACGGACCAGTTTGCCTACTTGGGGACTAACGATGAGAGTACGAAGGACCTATTAGGCCAAAGCATGCCACACCAAACGTCGTTCGAACTAACCCCACTTTGAGGTGTCACCGTGTCCACACCTGGATGCACTCCGAATTTCATACGTTACATACATATTTCTCGATTTTCTCCGGGTTTTAGTGTACGTTACCAGGCTAACACATGCGAACCATATGAAAGACCCGGTAATCATGGGGGCCCACGTGATTACGAAGGGGAAATATGGCGGCATGCAAGACCCTATTACGAGCAAAGCCCAAGACATCCTATGGATGTAGTAAATTTATTATTCTTCATTTATTTTATGAATGTTCATTCCTAAATACGACACATGACCCCTAAAACGTCAAACTCATACTCTTGATACGTATTTCTTGTAGATGTCTTCTAGCCTCTCTCGTAGAAAAATGAGATCAGGAAAAACCCGCGAGCGCATGGCTGCCCAAATCGCTCAACAAATGGCTGCCGTAATACCCAACATCGTAGTTCAAGTTCAACAAGCCCTTACCGCTAATCCCGTCAACCCAATCAACCAAAAAGATCAAAACGTTGTCAACCCTCCCCCAAATACCACTAAATGCACCTTCAAGCATTTCAAATCCTGCGATCCTCCAAAATACGAAGGGACTGAAGGTGTCACCTCTCTCCTCCATTGGTTTGAGGAGATGGAAAACACTTTTCTCAATTGCGACTGCCCCGATGATCGCAAGGTGCGATATGCTACCGGTCGTTTGTTCGGAGTAGCACTTACATGGTGGAATATAGAGAAGGGCAAGCGAGGTGCTGAGGATGTTATGACCTTGACTTGGTAGAGTTGAGGGAGATCATGACGAGACGTTTTTGTCCAAGAAGCGAAATCAAGAAATTAGAAGATGAGTTCTACTCTTTGAAACAAAAGGAGGGCGACCACACCACATACAACAAGAGATTCCTTGAGTTAAATCAAATGGTCCCCAACTTGTTCACTCCCCTCTACCGTTTGATCGAGCACTACATTCGAGGTCTTCCTTCAAAAATTCAAGACCCTGTAATAAGTACCACACCTGCAACTTTGGAAGCAGCAATGGAGTTAGCTACAGAGTTCACCGATGTCACACCCCGACCCGCAGCGAAAAAGGTGACCGGGGCATGATTGGGTTATCATCAAAGCTCATGACATTTATTATACGTTTCATATTCATTAATACAATTTAATAGGAACTTTACATTCATAAATACATCATGACCTAACATCAATCTAAGCTTCTTTGTTTTCTTCTAAGGCATTTCCTATGTTTTCCTTGCTTCATCCTGTTCACCTGTATCATGTGCAAAAAGGTTTTTGGATCAACAAAAAGTTGGCGAGTGAATCCTATGGAAAACATTTGAACAAGTTTATTTAATTGATTATGAAATGAGTGCACAACCACACATGAGTAAAAATAGATGTAAACTTACTCAACAATCATTAGATATTAAATAAAGCACCCATGAAGAATAATGGAACGTTTAGAGGCACGCGTTGCTCTACTCGTCTCTCACGAGGAACTGATGGGCCTAATGAATGAATTGCATAAAACATGATAATATGAAAGACACAACTACAAACAATATAAATTCAATGATACACACATGAACAATAATGGATTGGTTTTGAGGCACGCGTTGTTCAATTCGTCTCCCACGAGGAACTGATGGGCTTAATGAATGAATTTCATATAATTTGACAAAATGAAATACGTAATCACAACAATATAAACAATCTAAGTTTAGATCACGATACGGTATGGCACAAGTTTAAACAAACGAGTTAATTATTTGGTGACACATGACACACCCCAAAACGTGTAATTAAAAAGGGGAGTTGTAAGATTCACTCACAGTGGGTGCGTTCGGTTGATGATGTTGAATGCACGCGAAATGGTTTTAACCACGAGTGAAATTAACCTAGATAAATAGCATTATGGTTCGGTAAGTAGACGGATTTTATTAGTCCATTTTAGTAGGATTGTTGGGTGTATTTTTGTGAGTTTAAGGCTATTTTCTAACCTTAAAAATGTTATTTTTAAGTATTTTTAATTGATTTTTAATTAAAATAAATAAAAATAATAAAAAAATTTGACTTTTTTGACCGTTGACCGTTGACCATTGACCGTTGACTTTGACCGGTTCAAATGCGAGTATATGTGCGCTGAGTGAGGCTCGAACCCGAGACCTCCCGTACGCGTGCACGCAGCTCTACCAACTGAGCTACGTGTCTAACCCGAAATATATCTGTTTTTAATTATATTTATATACTAATTAGATTAAACCGAAAATCATTTTATTTTTAAAAACGATTTAATTGAATCGGACCGGTGCGCCCCACAGGTCTCGAACCCGGGACCTGTGGTTGCGTTAACACACAGTCCACCGCTGGAATGTGTGTTTCACATGTTATATAAACCGATTTTTATTATACTTAAATACAAACTGAACATTTTCATTTCTGACTTATTTAAAAAGGTAAATAATTGTCCGAGTCGGTGCAGTGAACCGGACTCGAACTCGTGTCCTGTGATTAAACATACACACAGTCCACCACTGGACTGTGTGTCTAACTTGGTTATTATTCCGGTTATTAATATACTTAACATATATATGAAATGAATCCGGTTCAGCTAACAAAAAAATGACATTTTTATTAAGGCAGCGTGTGTGGGACAAGATTCGAACTCGAGACGTTAGTGTGTTTATTGTGCACACAGTCCACCGCTGGACTGTGTGTCTAACCCGAGTAATAACTTGATTTTAATTATACTTATATGTTACCGAACTTCGTCTTCTTCGTCCGTTTTTAACCAGAATCGGAAATCCGACTGGTTCAATGTTTTAATCGGTTTCTTTAGCGTTCTTTAGTTAATTACAAGTGAGATTAAAGAAAAAGAATGAACGATTTAAGCGTGAGGTATATCGACTGGATTTCTCTATTTTCCGGCAGAACTCCGGCGACTGCAACAGGTTCCGACGTCGTGTGTCTTGCAACAGCGAGTCTCCAGAAAGCTTGAAAAGGATGTGGGTGACTTCGGTATAAGCTCAGGGGGTTTAGTAAGGCTTAAAAGTGAAGGTCTCAGTTTTCCGGCGAGATACAGAAAATTTCCGGCGAGTGAGTTTTCGCTGAGAAAGGGTGCGGTTTTGAGCGAAAAAGTTTGCAGAGGTTCGAGGGGGTATTTATAAGGCAAGTCGTCGATGAATTTGGTCTGATTTCCGACTTGATTTGTCGGTTAGAATTTCTCCGGCGGTTATAGTTTGTGTCGCGAGTTCAGACGTCGGTTATAACCGATGTCCTAGTAAATGTTTACGTTATAACTGAAAAAGTCGTAAATTATTGGCGAGATCGCCGGGATTTCCGACGACTGCATTTGGGCGCCGGTTTTGAATTCGGAAAGTCATGATATGAATTAATTGTATTCAATATTTAACAAAAGATACAAGTGGCGCAGTGGTTTAAGTGTTGAGTGTTAAGTTGTTGTTTGACCCGGCGACTGACCCGGGTTCGAAACCCGGCAGGAACATATATTTTTTATTTTCATATTTTTAACAGTTTTTCAAAAACTAATTATACATTCCTATATAATAATTGATTATGTATCGTTTAAAATTATTTTGGGCATTAAATTCGCAACGAAATTTTTAACTGATTGTTCGGTTAATAAACGGAGCGGGTTTGGTAAAATCCGTTTTTGACGGATGTTACAACCGAAAACAGCATACGAAATAAAGACTTCACGGAGGAGAAGAAGAAGGATAAAGCATCAACCGAAACCTCCAACCCAACCCAGACCAAATCCCCTCCTCAAACCACTCTTAAGAGAAAACGAGATGGACAAAATTTCGCTATCACACAAGGCAATCAACCAGTTTCACAAGCTGTACCCCTCCAAGCTATCCCAATCACTCAAGTAGCACCCAACTCTACTTACCCAAATAAGAAACCCTACATTGGACCTCACCCTCAATGCAACACCTGTTTTTATCACCATCCATCTACCGTACCTTGTCGACTGTGTGCAAATTGTGGGCGTTAGGGTCATTGGAGCAAAACTTGTCGTGCCCCTCAAAACCAAGCTTCACCCCTACTCAAAACATGATCCAAACATATCAACAACCCCAATACCCCATGTTTCCATATGTTCGAGCTTGTTTTAATTGTGGCGATCCTACCCACTTTAGAAACATGTGCCCCCGATTGGTTAACATCATAAACGCCCAGGCTCAAGCAAACCCAGTTAACCAAGCAAATCAAGCAAACCCAGCTCCACCACCAGCAAGAGGAAGAGCTTATAACATCAACGCCAATCCTGTTGAAGATAATAACGGCCCAAACGAATCACCCAACTAGTTTTCCTCACCAAGAATCAAGACTAAACTCCAATCGTCTAGTTTTAATGTTTTCTTTATGTTATCTCAATCTTTCCGTATCCCAGTTGTAAATTGGGAATTTATGTATCCAAAAATTTTAATGCGAATTGATATTACAGTTTTGTTTTATACTCATTGATTTAACATTCATATCATCATACATCTCGACGTATCTCAATCTCATCATTTAAAGAAGTTGGGTTGTGTCTCACTTTTACATAGACTAACCCCTTCATCATAACAAACGAGAGAGGTACTGTCATCATTCAGTCATGTAACCTTTCAGAATTGAGACTCAAGCTTTGGTTGTTGTGTTTGTTTATGTTTTAGAGTCACATAGGACTGATCATAATTTACTGATAAAGCCAATGAAAATTTGACAAGAATATGGTGGATACGCCGCTGGTACTTCCTATATATAAGTATTCTTGGCAAAGGATCAAAAGCATTACCAGGAGGTTATGAGAAGTTTCGTGTAGGTTTAAATATCGTCATGGTTGAAGTTTTTGTTTTATGATACATACCTTATCATTTCAAACATATCAATTCCCTCAAAACTCTTATGCATAAAATCATGCCTAGTCAATCAACTCAGTTTATCCATGTTCCGCATTCTTATACTTTAGGCATCAAAAAGCGATTCCTGTAGCAGGGTATTCAACCCTTACTTACCGCCTCAAATAAAATTTAAACTCTCACCCCCTTCTAAGTATGTAATTGTCAAAACCACCCTCCTTTCGAGTCAAACATACCACTACTTAAATTTTGGGATGAAATTTCTAAAAGTAGGGGATACTGTAACATCCGATGAAAAACGGGTTTCCAAAACCCGTTTCGTTTATTAATCGAATATTCAGTTATAATTTTCGTTGCGTATTTTTGGTTCATATTAATTTTAAACAATACATAATTAATAAATATATTAGAATTTAAAATCTATAATTGAAAATTAATAATAAATAATGAATAAAAAAATAAAAGGAGACGCCGGGTTTCGAACCCGGGTCACCCGGATGAACAAACACACAACACACCACTCCGCCACACACGATTTTGTGATACACAAGGAAACAAATAACATATATACAAAAACTAGAAAATCAAAATCCGGGAAATCAGCGCGCCCAATCCGCAGTCGCCGGAAAAACCGACGTTTGGCAAATCACGACCGTTTTCTTTGACTGAAACGCGTGAACTAAATTCGACATCGGTTATAACCGATGTCTAACCCTCAAATTCAGTCGTAACCGCCGGAAAAACTTTGACCGCGAATTTAAGACCAAATTCAGACCCAATACATCCTGTTCTACCCTATAAATACCCCCCTCAACCTTCCGGGAATCCTTTCGCTCAAGACCGCACACTTTTTCGTAGTTGAAGTTCTCAGAAGCTCATCGCCGGAGATTTCCAATTTCGCCGGAACATCGCCGGAAATCCTTGATCAGAAAACCGTATTCATTCCTCAACCGGTATATCTATCTAAAACTTCTCTGCTATCTCTTAATTCATACTTTAATTGTTCAAATCAATAATCAAAACTGCTAAACAGTTCATACAGCCGGACATCGTAAATCGGAGCTGACGACACTTGCCGGAAAACCGAAGCAAACCCGCTGTTCTGGTACATCATATCATTTAATTTCTCTGTTCATTTCAATCAAGTTTAAATCGTGAACGACCAAACAAGAACAGTCGGAATTCAATGTTCTGTGTTCTTTAACGAAGAAGATGAAGTCGCATATAAGTATAAGTATAATTAAAATCAGATATTCGAACGGGTTAGACACACAGTCCAGCGGTGGACTGTGTGCACAAACAATGCACACGTCCCGGGTTTGAATCGCACACGTTACCGAATTTCAGAAATAAAACCAATCCTTTTTAAACCTATTCAGATCACCTTTCAACATGTATATAAATATAATATAATTCAGTAATTAAACAGGTTAAGCACACAGCCCAACTGGTGTATAAGAATTAATAAATTTCAGAAACTACTTAACTAGTGTATAAGAATAATTAATTTAGAGAATATTTCGGGTTAGACACGTAGCTCAGTTGGTAGAGCTGCGTGCACGTATACGAGAGGTCACGAGTTCGAACCTCACACGCTGCCAATTTCACACGCATAAAAACCGGTCAGACCACCTGACAGGTGTGACAAGATCCAATTTTTTTATTTTTCTTTATTTAATTCATTTAAAACTCCTTTAAAAATGCTTAAAATAAGATTTTCTAGGTTTAAAAATTTTATTAATTACCAACAAAATAAACCTAATAATCTAATAAAAAGCATTAATTAAAAATATTAATTTCTAATAGAATTT
The DNA here is from genome assembly GCA_947069175.1 of Scalesia atractyloides. NCBI lineage: Eukaryota > Viridiplantae > Streptophyta > Magnoliopsida > Asterales > Asteraceae > Scalesia > Scalesia atractyloides. Next base: position 9,500,167 of record CAMTDV010001632.1, read on the forward strand.
TTGTATTTATCGAATTACTACGTTATTATTTAGGTTAGTTTTCTATCGTGGTAAAAACCCAAATTCGTGCGCGTTCGTCATCAATTCAAGAAAAACGCATCTACTGTGAGTGAATCCTTACAAATTCCCCCTTTTAATCATGTTTTGGGTGTATCATGTGTCGTTTACATATTTTATTTATCCAAATGCTTGTGCTAACACCATTATGTGATCTAGTGTGTATATTTTTGTCGTTGTTATTATATGTGGTTACATTATCTCATTTCAGTGCAAATCATTCATACAAGACCCATCAGTTCCTCGTTGGATACGAGTTGAGCATCGCGTGCCTCATTAGATCGGCTCCGTTTGATTGAGCCTTGATCTCACAGTTCATCATTTATCATGCAAGTGTACATTGTTGATATTATGTGGTTTGCGGTTTGTTTATATATATACACACATATGCTCATATATGGTCTTTGCACAATCTTTTAAATTAATCAATGTAATTGAATTGTTTAAATGTTTAATTTAGATTCACTCGCCAACTTTTGTTGACCCAAACTTTTATTTTACGCATGATACAGGTGGATAGGCTGAGGAGAGGAACACTTAGGATTGGCCTTAGAAGATGAAATAAAATACATCATGTTTAGAACAATATTTCTTGTGTTTGTATGTTTCTTTGTGATTGGATATTTTCCTTTAAATTTCAATTAATAAATATGAAAATTAATTAGAGTAAATGTCATGAGCTTTGATGAAAACCTAATCATGCCCCGACTTCTACTTTCGCTGCGGGTCAGGGTGTGACACTAAATGGATCCTTCCCCACATTTCTTGCCATTTGATCAACATTTTCGTAACTTCACTTATGACAATATTTATACATAATGATTGAACAAGATCAACCTCATTGTATCAATGAATTCAACTCATATTGCATTAGCTCACATAAGCTTTCGAGCTGACCAAAGCAACACATGCCACTGTTATAAGTTTGTCACCAACTTAGAATATTCTAATTTTACATCTAGAATAAGCCTAGACAATGAGTTCTTGTCATTAGTTTTTAAACAAACTCTTCAAAAGTTACATGTATTTTCCTTATAATGAATGAAAATTCTCCCTCAACTTTGTCAGTACACAAATTCTTTTTGTGTTCATAAACATTTGAATGTTTAGAGTTAATTAGTCTTCGTCAAGACCAATAATTAACCAAGTACTAGTCTAGCATGCTTTAGACTACAATACTTTAGCATGTGAACAGAAGATGCATCATTCTGATTCTTCACAGCCCTAAGGATATCATAATATCACTTTGTAACATTCATCCCTTGTTAAGAGAAAATAACGAGACTTATTCATAATCCTAAAACATCAATATTTAGGAAGGTTTCACAAATTATTGTATATAGCACATAGCTAATTTTTATCATTCAGTTAAGGAACATAACTTGTTTATCTTTGATCTCCAAAGCTTTACCATTGACTCATAAGAACTTAAACATAAGTCTTAATCCAAGTCACTTGGCGAGCACATTCATTACCGACAAGATGAATGTTCCTCGTCTACAATCACTATTATGTGTGAGATAGAGTCAACTAGATCGACACTCAACAGCATCGCATTCATTATTTTGCCATAAGTGATTTGTACACATCTATTGTTATTCATTATGATATATATATATATATATATATATATATATATATATATATATATATATATATATATATATATATTTAGGATGCTCTCCCAAACGAATATAAAATCTCCATATAGTTCTAACAATAATCAAGTGGTAGACGTATCTACGTATACATCACTCGAAACAAATCTCGCAAGATTTATCAAATGTATACAATAACATATAGTACCTTTTCTTTCATATGTTAGAATTCACACTTGTGAATTTTCCAATCCCTTCTAACGAAGTATGTCGACATGGATCTCGTTTGTGTATTTCATCTCAATACACTGAGTACGTTCTTTCATTATTCTCTCATGATGTGGTTATACATTTGATATTTCGTCTTTGACTTTAAGTCAACGCAACAACCCTCAAGTTGTTTATGTCCAAATATATTCATGTATATCCGTTTAAACCATATTCTTTTAAACAATGTATAGTTAATATTATAATTACTTTCCACAAGAATAATTTATACGTCACATACATTATTTCTTTGTAAAAAATTGCATTTGTTATCCGAAGATATTGAACACAAAACAATAAAATACATTGGAAACCAAATCATAGTGCCAAACACTTTTGAAATTTAAACGGAAGCATAGACGATATGTAGACATCAAATATCAAAGTGCTTATATCTTCAACACTTTATAATCTGACCGAAATCTTCTCAAAGATATTGTCCTATGGCATGTCTTGAGGTACTCCTTCAATAAGACTCCGTGCACTTGTAAGTACAAGTTCCCCATTTCATCATGAAACTTTAAACTTGGACAATTTTGCTCAAAACAACACCGAGTTGTTACAAATGCTACATTTAAGTAGTAAACTTGAACAATTAAATTTGTTCACAACAACACCAAGTTGTTTTTCATCAATAATATTCACGAGATTGTTACTTTGTTCAACATATGTTACTTCTAGCAAGAGTAGCAAACCATTTAAATTCTCAAAACTGTGCCAAACTTTGTTTCAAAAATCATTTTAATATATTTCATTAGTTTTGCAATGTACAATATTTATAATATCAATTAGAGTTTATGATAACATAAATCAAAACCCAAATTATCAAACGGTTTTAAATTGTTTAGTCTTACTACGCAAGTACTAAACATTTTCTAACACACATGTTAGAAAAATATATATATAACGGGCATATTGTAGAATCGAACGTTTACATAAAACGTTTTCCAAGGATTAAGTTTATAAAATAAACAATTTCTCATCATTTTTAATGCACACACAGACAATTAAATGTTTACGTAAAACATTTCCATTCATTATGGCTTATACAATGTACAATCTCTAACATTGTAATTGTGATACACATTTTCTAACACATGTGTTAGAAAATTTAAGTCATTTTTTATATATAAAACATGACCATTTGGATTTAGAAATTACAAATTAAAGTTGGTGATAAATCCTACACAACTACACCATCATTTTATAGTTATTTAATTCTTGTATTCTTACTCATGTAATTTTCCAATCTCATCAAGCTAGGCACATAGCCTTCTTTTAATATAAGAGTCATGGGGTAAAAAGAGTCTCACTTAATTACAGACATAAACTCTAATAAAAACTAAATAAATTGACATAAATCTCTACTTAAGACTTTATCTTCTATATGAAGAGTCTAGTAAATAATTATAATATCATTAAATTTATATAAGTAACAAAACCATCACTTTATGGTGATTTAATTCTTGAAGTAAATCAAACATCAACTTCAATGTATGAACTTTAATTTCTAAACCATACAAAGCATAATATAAATGTTTATATTCATTAAAATCAATATTATATAAAATGTTTAGATAAAACATTTCAAAGCATTTGTATTTTAACCATTTTAAACAATCATGTTAAAATGAAAATTTTTTTTAACGCGCACGTTAGAAATATTAACATTTCCACAAAATGTTAATTCGACTTGCTATAAACAAATATGTGGTTCAAATAAATAAGTCATTTCCCAATACACACGTTAGAAAATGAACAATTAAAAAAAATTGCTTCCAAACTAACGTTTTTCATAAACGTTTCTAACACACATGTTAGAAATAAATGATTACAAAAATCATTATAAGGCTTATCAGTTTATATAAAATAGACTTATTTTTAACACTCAATTTTTTAACCATATTATATAAATAATATGATCATTTCTAACAAGCATGTTAGAACATGAAACGTTTACAAAAAACGTATTGTTTATAAAAATAAAGGCGGTCTAACGCACATGTTAGAAAATTTAACGTTTACAAAACGTATGGTTTACCTAATAAACCCGATCTAACACAAAAGTTAGAAAATATTACCTATTCCAAAATCGTTTCAAAAAACCAAACGGTTGAACCAAAACTATTCGTTTTGTACCACTGTATAGGATTTAAGATTGTATCTCAATCTCAAGAAATTCAAACACAACAAATTGTACTACGTACATATTTCCCAAAAAATATTTATAAGATCATAATCTATAAGAATTATTTCTTGTTATTTATTTATTTATAAATCTTTCGTGAACCCAAAATCCTTATAAATAAGGTTTTAAGATTGTAGCAACAATCTCACGGAATCTATTTTAAGTTTGTAGAAACTAGGTTCATTTTTTATTATATAATATAATTATAAAATATATAATAACGAGGCTCTCGTTACTCGTAGGAAATATCATAGTACAATACCGGTTGCAATAACTAAAAATTATATAAAAATATAATTACATATACCAATCTTGATTCAAGCCGCATCTCTGGTGGGTCCTTCACGCGCACTTGATAGCATCCTAGACTCGAGTATCATCATCTTGAGTCTTGAAAATACTCCTTGACTGCAATAAAGAGCACACTAAAACGTTGACGATTTTGGTTGAGGCACGTTTTCAACACACTTCCCTTAAAACAGATTTCACACCTCTACTAAAGACGACGCGACTGTTTCCCAGGGTCCAACAGCCGAAGCAGTATATACTGCCGAAGATGGCTCACGCGCCCGAGGTTATACCGGGTAATTGTAGTGTTTGAATTTATGGAACAAATAAGGATGTGATGATGGTGGAAAACAAGTAGAGAGTGCTCCTCTCTCTAGTTGGTCTTCAAGTTTTCATCCTCCTTCTAGTATTCTTCATGTATCAAGCAATACCATATTCTTATAGTCACAAAAAGAAGCACATAGCCTACTAATTGTACAAGAGTTAAGAATTAGTGAAATGCTTCACTTAATTAGTCACTTAATTAGAGACTTAAAAACTCTAATAAAACTAATTAAATGTCATCAAGAAACTCTGCTCAAGAGTTTCTCTTTTATTCACCACATGAAGATTCTAATTAATATTTATAATTTCATTAAATTATAAATATATTAAATTTTAAATTAATGAAATTATGATATATATTAAATATCCATTCACCAAGTTTCCAACATATAATTGAGTGCTTCTGCTGGTAGTATGATTATAGGTGGAGTAAACTGTGAAGTTGAATGGTTGTATTTTTAGTGTTTTGAAAAAAAGTATTGATTTAAAAGAAAAGTATCGTTGGACATTATAAATTTATACAACTTTTATACATGTTTTTCTTATAATCTAGAAACCCGATTTTATCCTTTTCTATATATATATTTTTTGATGAATCACTATAAATTACTTCCACCAAATATATATAATTATAAATGGGCTTGGGAAATAGATGAAAGAATTGTGTTTAATATTTTAAATAGAGAATAACATAATCACATTACATGTATATACACTATATATAAGATATCACATGTATGAGAGAGAAAAAGATTATTTAAAACTTTCTTATTCGTAACATTTAAACAATATATATAATTGTCTATAAGATTAGTACGAGTAAGTACTCAAAAATTAATTTTGTATTAAGCATTCCTAAAAAAATTAAACGTGATATAATGTTTTAACACATAGTTTTAGTTATATTATTAAGTTAAGATAAGCATGCTTTTTAAACTATTTATATATAACTTGATACATAATAGCCACACGTACTTTAGGTTATACTTGCAGTTTAAAAAAGCAAAAGGGTTGTAACTGGAAATAGTTATAACATAAAGAAGTATAATATAGTGAAATAATATTCATATTTGATACTCCACAAAGGTAGTTATCCAAATTCCAATAAACATGAGTACAAAATTATATGACACATAGGGGGCCCAGTTCTACACATGACCCATATATATCGTCCACACACCCACCGTTTCTTGATCAACACAAAGGGCGACCATTTAAACTTGATATGCACACAACCTGTTTGTATAAATGCCCAAGTGACTTCAAAAAGTTTCCTTAAGTTATACATCCAGTGGAAGTTACCTGAAGCTTCAGACTCTGTGTATCCTCATTTTTTCTTGCTGGGATTGAAGATCTGAAGATCATTCATTGAATCAAATCTGGCTAAAAAACAAGGTTCTTTTAGCCTTTTCATTTAGTTATTTGTTTGTTTATGAAGGTTAACTTGTGGCATGAGTATTGGATGATTGTTTGTTATGTAGTTTTGCAAGTTTTTGGCTTTTTCTTTGATTTATTCAAAACAGAGGTTTTTAGGTGTGAATTTAGCTTTCATTTTTTCATAATTCTGGAATCAAAAGAACAAGAATTTGGTGGGTTAGGAGGTTTGTGTTGATCGGTCAAAGAAAGTTGAATCATTTACAAATTTGAACCAAATCATTGAGATTCAACCTTGTCTATAAAACAATATTTTCTTTTTGGAATCAAATAATTGAAATATATGAAGTCTTTAAATGTATGTATATGTTTCAATTTACTTAGCTGGATCATTGTCTCACTTGGGTGTATATCATTTAATGTAAAGACTTTATGCCACTTAAAAGTAGCTCATGGGAACGATTATGGAGGGCGGTCGTTTAGTGGTCCTTCCGAGCAGTTGATATGGTCCAAGATGACTATGAACCACACGATTTTACTCTTTACCTGCTATTTTGTTGGTTTGCTATTACGGTCAAAGAAAGACACTTGTTTGACCAGTTGACCTTATATGATATGAATCCTAAGTTCCAAATGAGAATTTGATCACGGGTTCCCTGATTAAGTGATAATTTGTGGCGTATGTTATATAGTTTTGTTATCAGTTGTTTTCTTTACCAAAAGTTTAGCATGGAAAATGGTTACTTTTTCCTTTTGATTCAAATATTTGATGGTGGACAATGCTAGAAGTCAGATTAGTTCTGTTTGTTTTAACTTAAGTGTAGATTTATTTTGGTGATTGATGTTGACTAGCTGTAAAAAGTTGACTCATTACATGAATTGGTGGATCTTTAGTATTATGCTTATGCGTACTTTATCTTGATTTTTCTTACATGAATTATAGAAAAGATGGTTCAGTTTTCTTCATTTTTGAGCGGATTGACGAAAAATATTTCACCAAAAAAGGGGAAGAAACGAAGGATAAATCTTGGAAGAGAAGATACCGAGGCTTTTGCCAAGGAAGCGCGGAAAAACGGTTTATTATTAACTTCCACGGGTAACGTTTGTGCCGAATGGTCTAGTAATTACATATCGGCTTATTCCAAGGGTGGAAATAAAAGAATTAACCAAGATTCCTTGATCGTATGGGAGGTATTCTTTCTTGTTCATAATTCAAACTACATATATAAAGATCAAGAGTTAACTGCCACTTACGTCCCTGTGGTTTTACTAGGGGTTACCCTCCATTAAACAACAGGTTTTAACAATCTTATTTTGTACATAAAAGAAAATGGAAAAGGACAATTTCACCCTCCATGTTTCGAGAATGTTAGGGAGGGAAATGGTACAAATTTGATATTTGGCCTGTAGTGGCATAATTGGACAAACCACATGGACGTAAATGACAGTTAACTCTAAAGATAATAAAGTGACAAAGATTATGAATTAAAATGTATTAATTTATACGTTGATCTATTTGTAGGGGTTTGGAGGGAAGGAAGATGTGATGTTATGTGGAGTTTTTGATGGGCACGGGCCATGGGGAATCTTGTTGGAAAGCGTGTGAAGAAAGTAATGCCGGCTTATTTGCTACACTATTGGCAAGAAGCTATGGCTCAATGTTCAGTCTTGATGGATGGGGAATTGTGTAAAAATGCAAACTTTGATCAATTTGATGTGTGGAAGAACTCCTTCATCAAGGCGTTGTTCTATGGTTGATTATGATCTTGAGCTTCATCCTGTAATTGATTCCTTTTACAGTGGTACAGCTGCTGTGACTATAATCCGCGAGGTAATTCATAATTAAATGTAGATCTGTACTTGAAAGTTGAAATCTGTATCGGTCAAATTGAATAGGTTGACCTTTAAAGTCAAAACTTAGACATCGTTTCGGTTTGAATTATGTTTTTTCCTCTAACAGGTCAAATGGGGTTGAAGTCGTTGAAAGTGGTCCAAAGTCTAATTTTCATTCAAAGAACCTCTTAAATTATTTTATTTAATAATCAAATTATTGTTAGAAAAATTAATCATACTTCACAAAATAAATTATTTGCAAACATGTTCAAGAGAATAGAACAAAGTCTATATGGGTCAACCCGGACCGGCCTAATTTGGCCAATTTCAACCCAACCCATTTCACCTTGTTACCCAACCCAATGACCTACATATTGCCTCCTTATATCTAAATGACTAAATGAAGATAAATAATAATATTTTCCTGAACATAATTCATTCTCAGGGAGATCTTATCGTGTTGGCAAATGTTGGTGATTCTAGAGCTGTTCTTGGGACCGCTTCAGACAATGGTGACGTGATAGCACTTCAGCTAACTGTAGACTTTAAACCGAGTTTACCTCGTAAGCACTGTCATGCATTATATAACTATATGAAATCTGATTGTTTTGTGTGTGTGTTCACTGCTTACATTTTCTAATCCTTGATTTAGAGGAAAGAGAGAGGATATACACATCAGGAGGTAGTGTGTGCGAAGCAGATGATGAGCCAGGAGTGTGTAGGATTCGAGCTTCAATCGACGAGACACCAGAAGGACCAGGACTCGCGCTTTCAAGAGCTTTCGGTGACTTTTTTGTTAAAGATTCCGGTCTTATTTCTGAGCCTGACGTGATACAAAGAACCTTAACCACACGCGATCGTTTTGTTATTTTGGCAACTGATGGGGTATGATACTCCTACATCATACATTATATATATACATAGTTGCATTATTAAAGTGATTATTAGTTGATTTTAGTTTTATATGAATAACAATCTGCAGGTATGGGATGTTGTCTCAAATGAAAAGGCGGTGGAGATTGTTTCATCGTCAGCAGATGAAAGAGATGAATCAGCAAAACGGCTGGTTGAGTATGCAGCCGCTCAGTGGAAATGTAAACGGCCGGGATTTGCAGCAGATGACATCTCAGTTGTGTGTATATTTTTCAACAATCCATCATCTTCTCAAGATTAAGGATCTATATATGCATGGGTGTTGCATATGGTGACCAGTGAGCAATGTCTTATTGCTAGCTTATTAGTCTCCACATGGATATTATTGTAAACTATTCCTTTCTTATAGAAGTTGTGACAACCAGTGTTTTTATACACCGGCAATCAAATTGGTTGCCGTAACGATCCACTGGTCGAACTGTCAACCTTCTCTATTCGGCTTCCTCAATACCGTCACCAAACAGTCTACAGGTCGATGATTTTGTCAATTCCCATCAAAGTTTGTAACGTTTAAGATTTTAATCCTTCAAATCCATTCTCTCTACTTGTGTGAATATCAAGAATTTAGTCTACATTCACGGAAAATTAGAATTTATGTTGGTTAATAAAATAAATAAAAAAATAGTGAAAAGCTTGAATAAAGGTTTGTAAGTAGATCAGCGGATTTTAAATATAAATACTTATAGTGGTTTTATTGGTGATATCAATGGAATATAATTACGCACTTCAACTACTTGAATTCAACTGAAGATGATGAATAGTATAAATTAACTTTCTTTTAACACGATTTCTTATTTTTTTGATAATCTTTTTTAATTGCTAATTTCTTTTAATGTTAATGCCCTATCGTTTGTGTTTGTGGGACTCAAATCCAAAATCTTCTCCTTCTTGACCCAAATGTTTAAAGTCTTTATCTTTGTCAATGAGCCACACCTCATTGGTTATATATAATTAAACATGAAATTACTGTGTTAACTGTAAATATACAGCTTTTCCAATGCTTATCCCACAAATAATCACTGGCTGATGAACACTTTTCATGATTTGGACTAGTTAACTTCGGGCCAAAAGCCCATTATTGTTATCATTGGGCCGGAATTTAAAAGCCAGTTGTTAGGCCTTTTGATGTTTGTATTTTTAAGGTTAGTTTTCCTTTTATTCATTTTAATATATAGCAGTGGACTTCCCTGCTGCTCTGTGGCAGTAATTTGGTTGGATCAATTCAGTCTGTTATGATATTAGTATTATATCACTCGATATTACAGATTATTAAAAAGTTTCAAATTAAATAAAAATTAATTGACGAATTAAAGTAAAAACTGTGATATTGAAACTTAAAAGTCAAATAAAAGTTACTATCCATAGTCCATCAAAATTTAATAAGTATTATGATTTGATACTTGCTAGGGTCCCATTCTCTTTTCCTATTTTTCTTTTTTCTGATTGTTGCATATACTAACAATTTCAACAATCATACCAAACTACACCAAGTTTATAAATTAGAAATCCGAGTTAACTCAAATAAGACTCGTATCAAATACTAAATATGCACGCATTCATGTACTCAACATGTATTAGTTTTATACATGAACCAAGACATATGAGATGGATGGGCTTGGGAATTTAGCACATCGTAAGCCAATATATGATCATCAAAGGATTTTAGCCAAAACTATTTGACAATATTTCATAGTGAAACGTAGTTACCAGGTTATCATATACCTATATAGCTAGTAGGCCTGTTCACTTATAAACCGAGCTGAAAATCTTAGTTTGAGCTTGACTTGACTTGAATTTAAAAATAAATATTAATACATAGCTTTCAAAATTCAATAATTCAAAATAACATATCCTAAATAAGTTTAACCTAATATATTGCAAGCCATAGTTAAATTTAATCAAATACGAAGAAAGTTTCAAATATCAATGAAATACAATATAAGTTTATTAGCATCCTAATCAATCTCCAAATATGTTATGATATCTAACTGCATTCCCAGCTACCTGCAAATAATAACGAATTATTAGTACCCGGTCAGAGACTACTCCCTGGTTGTCTAAACGTCCTTGAGCATTATCAAAAGGTAGACGCGGTCCGGACATTAAGGAGCTCCCCGCTCGAAGCATGTACTGGGAAAGGATGAGGCTAGCAACGCCCGCGAAACTTAAAACTTGGGTACAACTTTATCCAAAGTTGAATCCCCACTTTAGGAATTGAATCCCCGCAAAATACAACCCCCCCCTGTGAATCTCTACCGAGATTCCATCTGTGTCCACCCGTACGATAGAGTTGGCGCCGTCTCCCGTCATGCAAAAAACACCGCTTGATTTTGGTAATGTTTAAAGTACTTACTGACGGTGGTTGAGTTACTTCCCACGAGTTTCGCGATGATTTTCAGGATTGATGCTAACGAACGATTAACCCCGCTAGAATCTCTAAAGCTACTGGATCGTTCCAGAGGTTCCAGACACTTTTGATACTCGCTCTAAGATCACACTCTAGTGATTTCGAGTATCATCTACGAAATTACGAGTTTTTAGTTTTATAAAATAGATGACTGCTACAATCTCTCTGAGTATCATCTACAATCTTTCAGTTTTTATGTCTCAAAACAGCTTTCTTTGCCGTTGTTGTCAGAGTACAAGGGACGCAGACAGCTTGTTGAGGGAACAAAAGAATTCTATTACCATCTTTAACATACATATAATATTATATGTATATTAAAATAAAACGTATTAAAAGTAAAATAATCCGAGCTAAGAAGCAAGACAAATTTAGCCAATTTGGCTCGCTACCAGTCGAGCCGAGCCGAGCAGCTAGCTTCCTTTCTAATCGAGTCGAGTTGGCTCGGCTCACTTTCAAACCGCCATATCAAACGAGCTTTTTCCAAACTAAATCCGATTAAGCTCTGAGACACGAATTTTTCAAACAACCCTAATAGCTAGTTAGCTACGCTGCTCTTTACGTAGGCAATAAAAATCAAAAGTTACACTTCTACGTCAAAACTTGTACTTGCAACAATCCATATGCTTTCATAGATATCTTTCAGAGTACATGTCTACTAACATTCTACTTCTAACATATTTCTTGACAAACTTATCTAAAATCACAATCTGAAAACAGTTCCTTGTAACACTCTTTGTTTTTTTTTTCTTACACAAAAATTTTATCACACAAGTGGACTGCCGGTCACATATTCCGTAAAAGCCAAAGCCACCAAACCCAACATCGCAGCCCGCCCGTTCCACAGCTCCGCATCCGATGTCATCAACCCACTCGACTTCGACTCCGCCCTCACCCCTTTAAACAACGGCACCAACGACGCCAGCGACAGCACCACACTCGTCGCAACAAACGCCGGAACTCCACCGTGTGAGATCTGAGCGAACACGTCTTGACCGTTGGTTAACTCTACTGCCATCGCCGACACAAACCCTATCATCGCCAACCTTCCGTTGATCCTTTCAGGTGCAGGCCCACTGAACGCCAACACGTCGGAGAATTTGGTGCTGACCTTCGGCGCCGGTGGTGGCGGAGGTGGTGGAGTGTTCATTGGCGGGGTGGCTGGAGTTTTGGAAGTGTCGGTTGAAGGTTGTTGGTCTTGTGATATGCATCTGACGACAGCAAAGTTGAGGGTTCTTGTAGAGGAAGGGGCGGTGGGGAGACGTGCAAGGGGGGTAGCCATGAAGAGTGAAGTAGCAGCCATTGCAATGGATGGTTGTTGGATTAATGTAAAGATTGTTACTGTGGTTGTAGATGGAGGTGGGTGGGTTATATAGGGGGAGGTGGTGAAGACAAAGACTGGATATTAAGAGGGCCACGTTAGTGACTTTTTGGATCGGGTCACGTGGCTTTCGAATTGGCCGCTAGGAAGTTGTTGTGGTGAATTTTGGGTCTACATGTGCCGTTTCAATAATTCAGTGACCTGGACAGTGGAACATTCTAGGTTTTTATATAACGTTATTTTCTTAAGTATTGATTTGGTTAGTCTAATATGGATTAGTGGTAAAGTATTTTGTTTTTATCATATAGGATTCAAATCCTGCAAAATTAAAATTGAACAATATTTGGGAGTACACTACTTTGTTTTTAAAAAAAGTTGGGGCATGTAATATATCTTTGTTTGTTGGTTCACTAATGTAGAATCTGTAATCACTTAGGGTATGTTTTGTGAAATGTTTTGAGACCAGAATTTGTATAAAAATTAGAATTTAAAGGAATTGGATTTGAAATTTAAACATTTCAATTGGAATTGGAATCTAAATTTCATTTTTGTTGTGTTTGGTTGTCAAATGAATGGGAATCCGTCACCCACAACCCCTGGTTCGGGTCAAAACAGTACGGGTCGGAACAGTTTGCGTCGAAACGATACGGGTCGGAACGGTTCGCATCGAAACTGTCACACCCCAACCGATGGTAGAAACATCGGGGCGGGACTAAATAGATTGCTCGAGACTTCATAATACTATTATGACAATAATTAAGTTCAAATCCGATTTCATTTCATGATTCAAATTGTCAAGTACAACATAGGAAATTCAAAATACAACAAGTTTCATAACCATACAACATTAGAATCTAATAATTCTAAGTGCGTTTCTAGGTAGTCCCTACTAGATTTCATAAATGTCCTCATCATCAACCTGCAACATGTTAGAAGTATAGTTCAACACAAAAGTATTGGCGAGTACACAAGTTTGATATAGCATAAGTATGAAATAGTTTAAACGAATCCCATGTTAAAATAGTATACTAGATTAATGTAAACATGGCATGCAATTTACAAGATGTAACACCTCGTAAAATCGTGTCCATATATAGTGACATGTGTTATATATTTTCTTTATTAGTATATTAAAGACTAATACGGACTGAAGGTGTCAACATGCTCAAACTAAGTCTCTGAGAGACCTTCTGATGTCAACATGTATAAACTTAGCCTCTGATGATGTACCATTATGTGTCAACATGCTTAAACTTGGCCTCTGAGTGACCATTAGTGTCAACATGCCCAGCCTCTGAGTGACATCGGGGTCAACATGCTTATACTGAGCCTCTGAGTGATCCTTTACGAAGTCCTAACTCTCATATGAGCCACTAGTTGGACAGTGGAGGGGTTATGTAATACCTCGTAAAAATTCATGTTCGGTAATATACCGACACGTATACATACCCTCGGATCATACCTCAACGAGCTAGCCACTTAAACATGTTCAAAAATCTCAAAATTCATAAAACTAACCGTAACCTACGGTCTAGGACCGTATGCTATGGTCTAAGGCTGCTGATTCATTTTTATACTGACCTAAGCTACGGTCTAGTGACGGTAGCCTACGGCGTGTCTTGAAAGCCTCTGTTTTTCAATATTTTGACTTTCAGTAAATGACCCAAAGGCCCCTAGACTTTATTATTTTCATGTTACTTGTTTAAACAAGTTGTTTCTAGACCCGAACGTTTCTCGGTTGAGACGATATATTTTTATTTACCATCCTCGAGCATTCCGCTCTTTTACCAAACCTTTAACTTTATTAATTTAGGTAAATTAGGCTTTAAAACCATAAGTATTCATATCTTCACGTTTAAGCTAGTAAACACTTTTTAGTCGTAAAGACACCTAGTGTGACACCCGTTAACGTTTGGTTATTCATACTTTTCTTCAATACATCTCGTGTCGAACGAAAAGAACTAGTTGTGTCATTATGTCATGGAATATAAGTCAAGGGACAATTCATGACATTTAATAAAACTCTTTTGAGGGACTAAATGTGTTAAAAACCTTAAATCTTTGTGAGGAAGCCACCTAGCCTGCACATTGCCATACTTCACCAGCTCTTGACACCTAATTGGACACATGTAATGATCCTACAACACACCTAACACATGGCTCCATCTCCTTAGACTTCTTTCATTATAAATAGCCACTTAAGTTTACTCATTCTTTGCTCATTCACTTCTTCTCCTTTCTATTACACTCTTGGAAGTTCCTGACCATTTGGGAGCTTCCCTTTGAGTTCTAAGTTTCCCTTGGATCACTTGTAAGTGCTCCATCTCTGCTCTTTTCGTTTTATAGGCTTTTAAAAACCAAAAGTCAAGCATTTTCGACAAATGCCTTGACTTTCGGTTAAGACCATTATGGTCCAGCCATTGTTCGAAATGTACATGGCTAAGTGATCGTAATTAGGAAAACATTAACCCCTTAAAGGGGCACCTCCTAAAGATCACGTTTACTAGGCCAATTGACGGGTCAAAGTTTAAGTTTTAAAAAGTCAAACGGGTCAGATTTCATAAATATTATAATATGAGTTTATATATGTTATAAACATGTTTTTGACACTTAAACAAGTTGGTAATAATTATTAGAACATGTGGGAACATGTTCGATCTGTCAATTTCAGTCCTAGAGTCGGTTCGCAACCGAAAGTCGCGGAGTTTGACTTCTGCTTTGACTTTCGATTATGACCCAACTTAGATTAGTTAACTTCTGTATTAAGGTCACACTATGATCGGAATACAATGTAGCATAACCCTCTGAGGTTATATTACATGATCATATCATAATCTGAGTTTATGCACAAGTTCCGTAAAATGTCAAAATTTGACTAAAATGCCCTTTTTACTTAAAACATGGGTTTTAATCAACAATGAACTTGCAAATGAAGTACCTACTGATATTTAAATGTAATAAACATATTATGATGTTAATATTCTGATCATAAACTAATTTTAGTATAATATCGTAAACTATACTTTTAAATGACCAAAATGCCTTTCGGTGCATAGTTTGGTCTTAACCATAAACCACGCTTATGTGTGCTATCTTACTAATATTACATCACAAATTAAGTATTTTTTCCAGAATGTTTATGATCATAACATCAGAATACACGCAAGTTCCTTTTATACGACATATAATTACCAAAACACCCTTATGAGGCATAATTTCATTTCAAAACCTTTTTGGGCATGTAAGTTGATATCCTACTGATACTACAACTCATTTAAAGTATACTGACATTTAGAACTTGTTTATGACTCATCCGGTTACCTGATATCGCTTATATGCATACGGTTAAGCATATGTAACTAGTTTACGAAAATTAACCGAAACGGGTTTAACCTTATCATTTTAATCTCAAATTCCAGAATGTTAATTGTTTACCCATATTATACAAGTCTTAAGTACTTGTTGGGTTTAAACTACATTCTATCCGGTCATCGCTTAATCTAGCGTATCGTACCGATTTTGATCCTTTAAGCTAGTCAGTCTAAGTCTATGACTTAAATAAGACCGTTAGCATTCTAATTGGTTAGCTTATGCCATAATCCATACTAGAGCCTTCCAGTAAATGCTATCTGCACTTATTTCATCTTGAATACGGCTGAAATATTAAATCTTGCATTTTTAAATCAAGACTAATCAGGTAAATACTCTTGACTTATTTTCCTATACGGGCATGGGTTATGGTAAATTATTACCGCTTGGTCGGAAATGGGATCAATCGAATGCCGGATTGTGGCTAGTAAATCCGCATATTCCGTTTTAATCAGTTTTGTTTGATAACTTAAATTTGGGGGTTAACGACCGTGTCCTGGATATCCTTGGCTCATTACATTAGATAATGGCCACGACCAAAGCACGGGGTGTAGGCATACACCCGAAAGATGTGAATGCTAAAATTATTTTTACCCACAAGTTGGGGATAACTCCTTCGTGGGTTCGTAAGTGGTGTGTACGTTAATCATGTCTCAGTCTTTGTACTGGGCCCATATGTATTGACAAACATGTAAAGCTGTTAACAAGGTTACAAAGCTGACTTTCCCAAGTTATAAATGATTTGTGCCCTGTGCACTTAAATCTAATTTTTAATTTTTTTAAAATGAGTCAGTTGGGTGTATTTACCAGCGAAAGCTGATGTATTTTCAAAAGACTAAGCTTGCAGGTACAATACGAAATAGGTTGGAAGCTGCTCGGTAATGATATAAGAGGATCTTGCAAATCCTTAGATCTACCCTAAAGTATGTTATACATTTTTGTACATTTTTCGATCCGCCTATGGATCTTTCGTTACAAGCCGTCTGTATATTATTTTTGTACTTTGAACATTTCGGTTTGTAATAGTAATTTAAATCCAAGACTTCCGATGTGCTATGTTTAATTGACTATGATGATATCAACTTACGTCACGGTATTCCCCACCCGGGCCCACCGGTGTTTGGTTGGAAATTCAGGGTGTGACAGGTTGGTATCAGAGCCAACATTTGAGAGAATTAAACACTAGCCTTCTTGTGTTTAATCTCAAACTTACCCAAGCACATTCCTTAGACTTCCGAGTCTAGGCTTTAACCTAGGATTATTCATTTCAGTATTAAGTTATTAGTATTGTTTTGATTTGATTTTTAAACAGGAAAATGCCACCAAGATTTAGAGGACAAAGTGGAAGGGGAAAAGGTCCAATGAGGGGAGGACCATCGGGGCGCATCCCTTCACAACCTCACAACTCAGATTCCTACCAAGAATCAGGAGATTCGTCTCCTTGGCAACCAGCGAGACACTCTGTCTCTCATAGACACTCGCCCCCACATTTCCAAAATTCTTACCACTCTCACCACTCCTATCATTGACACTATTCTCACCATTCCCATCATTCCCATTCACACTCTTACCATGAAGAATTTAACCCTAATTACTATTTTAACACACCTCCAGCTGACCAAATCAGTTGGACCAACCGAACCCAATGGACGAAGACTCCGACCCGGAGATGCCGCGTCAGGATCGAATGCGCAACCTATTGAAATCTCGAGCGATTCCAACTCCTACGCCGGATCGCCATATCAAGGTCCTAATGAGTGGGACCAATATTAGAGTCAATTTTCCTTTACTAATACTCCTTCCCAACACTCTCAACCACCTCCCATACAGGAAGATGTCCACATGGAACCCGTGGACCAACCCCAACCTCTACCTGAGCCACCAAGGAGAAAAAGAGGAGCACGCATGTCGGTACTTGCGGGCCAACGGTCAGGATCAATGCCACCTTTGCCCAAACCTTACCCAACCATTCAAGAGGATCCACAAATGGTTGGACCCTCCAATGCTTCACCTGTGGTGGAACCGACACCACCACCAATAGTTCAACCACCACCATCGGATTTTAATAACCCTATTCCTACATATCCGGATATAACTGGATATGATCCTTTTAACCCATCTACGCCGGTAAATTACCAAGCACTATCACATGACCCTTATATGCAAGCGGTCATGCATAACGCGCTTTACCCATCTCCTTTCCACCTGCTTATCCACCTACTGGAGATCCAACTTATGGCTACCAGTATCCTATGATGCCACAACCACAACCACAACCTCCGCCGTAACTCGAGGCCATTAACGAGGCCTTAGAACGAATGAAAGAAATGCAGTAACAAGCGGAGAAGACGGAGAAGAAGACAAATAAGTTCTTCAAGAAGCTCTCCAAGTTGGTTAAGGGAAAAAAAGATGAGTGAAGTCTTTTCTTTTATTATATGTAGTCCCAGCGTGGACATTTTTGTTTCTTTTAGTCCTTGAATGGATAATCAGTTTCATTTATTTATTTCAAGTATTGTACTTTCTATTATCATTTAATGAAATATTTTGGAATTATATATATATGTACTCATCCTCTTCAAGCGACCGTCTCGATTTTACTCGAAATTTATGATCAGCTATATAATTCTAAAAAGATCTTAATGGTTTTGATTAGCCAAGGGGCATAAACCACATGTTTGGCCAAATGTATAAATGATAGTTAAGTACGAAGGGGTCTTCTATCATGATAGTTAAGGGAAGTTATCCTTCTATCCATAGGTGGTGGACTTAAGTTCAAGCCTCCAAGTCGTTAAGGTCAATGCGACCAGGACTATTAACCAACCATTAAGGTACTCTTATGTTAACATTCAAGAATGTTCATACTCTTGGTAGTGTGACTTGAGGAATCACACTAGCCTTCTAGGTAATGGACTATGTCCTAACCTTATAAAGCCTACGTGATCAAATTTGATCCTGGCTAATATCATCAGTGCGATGATTAAACATCCATTAGTGATGTATTGCCCTTGGGGCTATGATTAAACATCCATTAGTGATGTAGTGCCTACGGGCCATATTTTAATGTCCATTAGTGACAGGCCAATGTACCATATTTTTATGTCTATTAGTGACTTATGTCCATTAGTGACAGGCCAATGTGCCATATTTTTTATGTCCACTAGTGACAGGCCAATGTGCCATAATTAAATCCATTAGTGACAGGCCCGTGTGCCATAATCATATGTCCATTAGTGACAGACCTTTGAGCCATATTTTAAATGTCCTTCTTGACAAGCCTATGAGCTGTTTATAATTGTCTGATGACAATGACGGTTGTGACATTACTATCCACTGTCTAATAATATATGGACTATGTCCGAATTATAATTTACCTTTGATGGTCCTTTTGAGACCTAGGCCAAATATAGATAACATTCATTTAAAATGTTAAGCCTGACAGTTGTGATTCCATGCACATTGGTTCAAATAGGCAATGGATTATTATATCCAAACTTTATAGCCTATATGGTTATTAATACCATGGCTAATATAAAATTTAATTTGGTATATAGTACCCAAACATCAGAGATGGCTAACTCAGATGAGGCGCAAAGTAATCGCCGTGATAATAGTGCTGACAAAGCTGAAAATAAAGCCATCAATAATGATGATTTCCAAGCTCGCATTGATGCAGCTGTAGGTAAGCCATGGAAAAGGCCATGGAGAAATTTAAGGAAGTGAGCGCTACTCACTCCAAACATTTATCTATTCCACCATCATCAGCTCGAAAGGAGAGATCTGCTCACTCTTCAAATGCGAATAGTGAACCAAAGAGACTGGAATTTAATGATAGGTCTCGTTCTTCTAAAGACGGATGTACCTATAATACTTTGTCTCCTGCAAGCCCGAGATTTTAATGGAGAAAAGGGGGCTATAGAAGCTTTGAGATGGCTCGATGAGATGGAAACTATTGTAGATATCAGCGGTTGTGCTGATAAGGATGTGGTGAAGTTTCTATCCCAATCCTTCAAGGGCGATGGCCTAATATGGTGGAAGGCCATGGTCCAGTCAACAGGAAAAGTACACCTGTATAACTTGGGATGGACCAAGTTTGCGGACCTTGTTAAAGAAACGTACTGCCCACCTCATGAGGTGGAGAAGATAGAGACAGATTTTCTGACTCTTACAATGAAAAATCTGGACTGTCAGAAGTATGTTACCGACTTTAATTCCTTATCCAGATTAGTATCTTATCTGATTTCACCTGAACCCAAATGCATCGCGCGTTTTATAAATGGGTTAGCACCGAGATAAAAGGCATGGTGAATGCTGCTCGGCCTACTACTTATAGGTCTGCTGTTGACCTATCTCTCTCACTCACCTTGGATTTGGTGAGACAAAAGTCAGTCAAGATTGAGACTGACGGGAAGAGGAAGAGAGAGGATGGTAACTCCCAAAGATTTAATAAGATGAATAAGGGGAGATTTGGGTTCAAAAAGAACCAAGATAAGTGGGTGTGACGCCGACATGTAAGACCTGCAACCGCAGACACTGGGGACAGTGTAATTTTGATCCACAGGCTAAACCCTGTGGTATCTGTAAAAGAAAAGGGCATAAGACCCTAGAATGCAAGGATCTTAAGGATGCAGTCTGCTACGGCTGCAATGGAAAAGGGCATATTAAGACTAACTGCCCTAAGAATCTCAAGACTAATAATGTGAAGCTTGGAGAGGCCAAGAAGGGAAATGCTCGTGCCTTTCAGATGAATGCTAGAGAGGCTGTTAATGACAACAACGTCATAACAGGTACATTCCTCATTAATGACGGATATGCTAGAGTTCTGTTTGATTCGAGTGCAGATAAGTCTTTTGTGGACCATAAGTTTAGCAAACTATTAAACTTACCCATAAGAACTCTAGACATAACTTATGAAGTAGAACTTGCTGACGGAACCTTAGAAACAGCATCTTCTATTCTTGATGGATGTTTATATCCATTAGAATCATTCAATTCCTATTTCTCTTCTGCCAATGAAATTGGCGGGGTTCGATGTAGTCTTAGGCATGGATTGGTTATCTCATAACCAAGCCCGCATTGCATGTGATAAGAAACTCATCGAAATTAAAACCCCATCTGGTGAAATGCTCACCATCTTTGGAGATTCACACTATGGATTGCCAGACAAAGTGTCGTTATTTAAGGCATCCAAGTGTCTAGGGAAAGGTTGTGTCATTTACATGGCACAAGTAACTATTAACGAGCCGAAGCCAAATATTGAAGACCTTTCAGTTATCTCAGAATATCCCGATGTTTTCCCTGAGGAATTACCAGGTCCACCTCCAGATAGGCAAGTGGAGTTTAGGATTGATATCCTACCAGGAGCGGCACCTGTTGCTAGAGCTCTGTATCACCGCGGAAATGAAGGAATTGAGGACGCAATTAGATGAACTTTTAGAAAAGGCTTTTTCAGCCTAATCCCTCACTTAGGGAGCTCCTATTCTGTTTGTAAAGAAGAAAGACGGTTCAATGCGAATGTGCATTGATTACCGTGAACTAAATAAGATAACAATCAAGAATCGTTATCCGCTGCCCAGGATCGATGACTTGTTCGACCAACTTCAAGGGGCTAGTTATAGATTTGAGATCGGGACATCACCAGCTGAAGGTTAGGAGTGAAGACGTTCCTAAAACAGCCTTCAGGACCCGCTATGGTCACTTTGAATTTTTAATGATGTCTTTTGGGCTCACAAATGCACCAGCAGCATTCATGGATCTCATGAATAGAGTCTGCAAACCTTATTTAGATAAGTTTGTCATTATCTTCATAGAAGACATACTTATCTATTCTCGTGATCAAGCTGATCACGAGAAACATCTTCGGTGCATTCTAGAATTGCTAAGGCAGGAGAAGCTTTATGCTAAATTCTCTAAATGTGAATTTTGGCTTAGAGAAGTCCAATTCCTTGGAAATGTGGTAAGTGAGTATGGTATCCAAGTGGATCCCACCAAAATAGAAGCCATAATGAATTGGGAAGTTCCCAAGACTCCGTCTGAGATTCGTAGTTTCTTATGACTGGCAGGTTATTATAGAAGGTTCATCGAGAACTTCTCAAAAATAGCCACTCCTTTGACTACCTTGACCCGTAAGAATGTTAAATTCGTTTGGGGTCCAAAACAACAAGAATCTTTTGATATTTTAAAACAGAAGTTGAGCAATGCTCCTGTGTTATCTCTACCTGAGGGTATTGAGAACTTTGTTGTTTACTGTGATGCCTCGCACACTGGCGTGGGCTGTGTGCTAATGCAAAATGGCAAAGTATTGCCTATGCATCACGGCAACTAAAGGTGCATGAAAAGAATTACACCACCCACGATTTGGAATTGGGTGCCGTTGTATTTGCACTAAAACTGTGGAGACATTACTTGTATGGCACAAAGTGTATTATATATACTGACCATAAGAGTCTCCAACACCTGTTCAATCAGAAGGAGTTGAACATGCGACAATGCCGTTGAATGGAAACACTTAATGATTATGATTGCGAGATTCGCTACTATCCCGGCAAGGCAAATGTAGTCGCTGATGCTTTAAGTCGCAAGGAAAGGGTTAAGCCCATAAGGATTAACGCCAAGAGCATTGAGCTCAGAAATAGCTTGAATGATAAGCTATTAGATGCGCAAAAGCAAGCCCTATTAGAGGCCAATATTCCTAATTAGGGATTAGGCGGAACCGTTGATCAGTTAACGCCTGGAAAAGACGGAATCCTTCGATTTAATGATAGAATCTGGGTTCCAATGTTTGGAGGACTTAGAGATCTAATCCTCCAGGAAGCGCATAACACTAGATACTCAGTTCACCCGGGTGGTGACAAGATGTATCAAGACTTGAAGAAGAATTATTGGTGGATGGGTTTGAAGAAATCCATAGCCACTTATGTAGCTAAGTGTCTGACGTGTTCGCAAGTTAAAGCCGAACATTAGAAACCGTCAGGACTCCTACAACAGCTTGAGATTCCCACTTGGAAATGGGAAATGGTAACTATGGATTTGATTACCAAGTTACCTAGGACCAAACGTGGCAATGACATGATTTGGGTCATTGTGGACAGACTGACTAAGTCAGCACATTTCTTTCCAATTGAAGAGACTTATAATTCTCTTAGGTTGGCAAAGCTATATGTGGACAAGATAGTGTCCCTACATGATGTGCCGGTATCTATTGTATCTGATAGAGATACTAGATATACATCTCACTTTTGGAAAAGTTTCCAACAATCGTTAGGCACACGATTAAATTTTAATACGGCTTACCATCCGCAGGCTGATGGTTAGACTGAGCGTACTATCCAGACATTGGAAGACATGCTTAGGGCATGTGTGATGATTTAGGTGGAAGCTGGGATGACCACTTACCCCTAATAGAATTCTCCTATAATAATAGTTATCATACAAGCATCAAGGCGGCTCCTTTTGAAGCCTTGTATGGGAGAAAATGTAGAACGCCTGTTTGTTGGATTGAAGTTGGAGAAGCCCAACTGTCTGGACCTGAGATTGTCTTAGAGACCATGGATAATATAATACAAATCCGTGATCGTCTCAAAGCTGCCCGTGATAGGCAGAAAAGTTATGCAGACAAGATGCGAAAACCTCTTAAGTTCCAAATAGGAGACAAAGTATTATTAAAGGTATCACCCTGGAAAGGTGTGATGCGCTTCGGAAAGAAGGGCAAGTTAAGCCCAAGATCTATTGGACCATTCGAAGTAACCGAATGTGTCGGTTCTGTAGGTTATAAGCTCAAGCTGCCTGAGGAGCTAAGTGGAATCCATGATGTGTTCCATGTATCTAATTTAAAGAAATGTCTAGCCGATGAGTCGCTAGCAATGTCACATCGAGATGTGCAAATTGATAAAAACCTTAGGTTCTCTGAGAAACCAATTTCGATCGAGGATCGACAGGTTAAAAAGCTCCGAAGGAAGCTTATACCTATTGTAAAGGTTAAGTGGGATGCCCTTCGAGGCCCCGAGTATACATGGGAGGTTGAGTCCACTATGCGACAAAAGTACCCCCATCTATTTGAATAAAATCTCGAGGTCAAGATTTCTTTTAAGGGGGTGAGGATGTAACACCTTGTAAAATCGTGTCCAATAATATAGTGACACGTGTTATATATTTTCTTTATAAGTCTATTAAAGACTAATAGGGATTGAAGGTGTCAACATGCTCAAACTAAGTCTTTGAGTGACCTTCTGATGTCAACATGCATAAACTTAGCCTCTGAGTGACCATTAGTGTCAACATGCTTAAACTTGGCCTCTGAGTGACCATTAGTGTCAACATGCCCAGCCTCTGAGTGACATCGGGGTCAACATGCTTATACTGAGCCTCTGAGTGATCCTTTATGAAGTCCTAACTCTCATATGAGCCACTACTTGGACAGTGCAGGGGTTATGTAATACCTCGTAAAAATTCATGTTCGGTAATATACCGACACGTATACATACCCTCGGATCATACCTCAACGAGCTAGCCACTTAAACATGTTCAAAAATCTCAAAAATTCATAAAACTAACCGTAACCTACGGTCTAGGACCGTATGCTATGGTCTAAGGCTGCTGATTCATTTTTATACTGACCTAAGCTACGGTCTAGTGACGGTAGCCTACGGTGAGTCTTGAAAGCCTCTGTTTTTCAATATTTTGACTTTCAGTAAATGACCCAAAGGCCCCTAGACTTTATTATTTTCATGTTACTTGTTTAAACAAGTTGTTTCTAGACCCGAACGTCTCTTGGTTGAGACGATATATTTTTATTTACCATCCTCGAGCATTCCGCTCTTTTACCAAACCTTTAACTTTATTAATTTAGGTAAATTAGGCTTTAAAACCATAAGTATTCATATCTTCACGTTTAAGCTAGTAAACACTTTTTAGTCGTAAAGACACCTAGTGTGACACCCGTTAACGTTTGGTTATTCATACTTTTCTTCAATACATCTCGTGTCGAACGAAAAGAACTAGTTGTGTCATTATGTCATGGAATATAAGTCAAGGGACAATTCATGACATTTAATAAAACTCTTTTGAGGGACTAAATGTGTTAAAAACCCTAAATCTTTGTGAGGAAGCCACCTAGCCTGCACATTGCCACACTTCACCAGCTCTTGACACCTAATTGGACACATGTAGTGATCCTACAACACACCTAACACATGGCTCCATCTCCTTAGACTTCTTTCATTATAAATAGCCACTTAAGTTTACTCATTCTTTGCTCATTCACTTCTTCTCCTTTCTATTACACTCTTGGAAGTTCCTGACCATTTGGGAGCTTCCCTTTGAGTTCTAAGTTTCCCTTGGATCACTTGTAAGTGCTCCATCTCTGCTCTTTTCGTTTTATAGGCTTTTAATAACCAAAAGTCAAGCATTTTCGACAAATGCCTTGACTTTCGGTTAAGACCATTATGGTCCAGCCATTGTTCGAAATGTACATGGCTAAGTGATCGTAATTAGGAAAACATTAACCCCTTAAAGGGGCACCTCCTAAAGATCACGTTTACTAGGCCAATTGACGGGTCAAAGTTTAAGTTTTAAAAAGTCAAACGGGTTAGATTTCATAAATATTATAATATGAGTTTATATATGTTATAAACATGTTTTTGACACTTAAACAAGTTGGTAATAATTATTAGAACATGTGGGAACATGTTCGATCCGTCAATTTCAGTCCTAGAGTCGGTTCGCAACCGAAAGTCGCGAAGTTTAACTTCTGCTTTGACTTTCGATTCTGACCCAACTTAGATTAGTTAACTTCTGTATTAAGGTCACACTATGATCGGAATACAATGTAGCATAACCCTCTGAGGTTATATTACATGATCATATCATAATCTGAGTTTATGCACAAGTTCCGTAAAATGTCAAAATTTGACTAAAATGCCCTTTTTACATAAAACATGGTTTTAATCAACAATGAACTTGCAAATGAAGTACCTACTGATATTTAAATGTAACTAAAATATTATGATGTTAATATTCTGATCATAAACTAATTTTAGTATAATATCGTAAACTATACTTTTAAGTGACCAAAATGCCCTTTTCGGTGCATAGTTTGGTCTTAAACCATAAACCATGCTTATGTGTGCTATCTTACTAATATTACATCACAAATTAAGTATTTTCCAGAATGTTTATGATCATAACATCAGAATATATGCAAGTTCCTTTTATACGACATATAATTACCAAAACCCCTTATGAGGCATAATTCGTTTCAAAACATTTTTGGGCTGTAAGTTGATATCCTACTGACACTACAACTCATTTAAAGTATCATGACATTTAGAACTTGTTCATGACTCATCCGGTTACCCGATATCGCTTATATGCATACGGTTAATCATATGTAACTAGTTTACGAAAATTAACCGAAACGGGTTTAACCTTATCATTTTAATCTCAAATTCCAGAATGTTAATTGTTTACCTATATTATACAAGTCTTAAGTACTTGTTGGGTTTAAACTACATTCTATCCGGTCATCGCTTAATCTAGCGTATCGTACCGATTTTGATCCTTTAAGCTAGTCGGTCTAAGTCTATGACTTAAATAAGACCATTAGCATTCTAATTGGTTAGCTTATGCCATAATCCATACTAGAGCCTTCCAATAAATGCTATCTGCACTTATTTCATCTTGAATACGACTGAAATATTAAATCTTGCATTTTTAAATCAAGACTAGCTCAGGTAAATACTCTTGACTTATTTTCCCTATACGGGCTTGGGTTATGGTAATTATTACCGCTTGGTCGGAATCAATCGAATGCCGGATTGTGGCTAGTAAATCCGCATATTCTGTTTTAACCAGTTTTGTTTGATAACTTAAATATTGGGGGTTAACGACCGTGTCCTGGACATACTTGGCTCATTACATTAGATAATGGCCACGACCAAAGCACGGGGTGTAGGCATACACCCGACAGATGCGAATGCTAAAATTATTTTTACCCACAAGTTGGGGATAACTCCTTCGTGGGTTCATAAGTGGTGTGTACGTTAATCATGTCTCAGTCTTTGTACTGGGCCCCATATGTATTGACAAACATTTAAAGCTGTTAACAAGGTTACAAAGCTGACTTTCCCAAGTTATAATGATTTGTGCCCTGTGCACTTAAATCTAATTTTTAATTTTTTTTTTAAAATGAGTCAGTTAGGTGTATTTACCAGTGAAAGCTGACGTATTTTCAAAAGACTAAGCTTGCAAGTACAATACGAAATAGGCTGGAAGCTGCTCGGTAATGATATAAGAGGATCTTGCAAATCCTTAGATCTTCCCTAAAGTCTGTTAACATTTTTGTACATTTTTCGATCCGCCTTTGGATCTTTCGTTAAAGTCGTCTGTATATTATTTTTGTACTTTGAACATTTCAGTTTGTAATAGTAATTTAAATCCAAGACTTCCGCTGTGCTGTGTTTAATTGACTATGATGATATCAACTTACGTCACGATATTCCCCACCCGGGCCCACCCGTGTTTGGTTGGAAATTCGGGGTGTGACACAAGTCAATCCTCAAGTGTCACCGCAAAATAGACTAAACTTAACATGACCTCAAGAATACAGGCGGTGCGTTACTCCTATAGCGCTATACATGTTAAGGGGAGGCTCGTACGAAGTTAATGCAAGTCGTATCACATAAGAATGTTCCAAGTATACAAATCATGTATCACGTATCTTTAGCATGTATGATGGATTGTTTATATGTTTGCATCAAAGTATAAGTGTGATCGTGTGTATTTTGATAGATTAAACATGTTGCACCCAAAAGTGTAAAATGAAAAGGGGTGTTCGAGTGTACTCACAGTTATGTGAGCTTCCTAGTTCTTCTTGCGTGGAATGTTCAGGTGATGCAACCCGAAGTTACCCTACATGAGGTAAACAAGTGGGCGTGAGTATATTGAGTCGGACGGTAGATCCAGTTCTGAAGCAGAAATGACGGAAAGAAAACGAGAAAAAGGCCACTTCGTACGAAGTGGGCTGTCCGCCTCGTGCGAGCTAACCTGCAACTCGTACGAGTTGACTTTCAGCCCGTACGAGTTGACTATTCACCTCGTGCGAGGTGACAGTCTTGGAACGTGTTAGCCTGTTTTGTACCCATTTCAGCACTGATTTATGTGAACGGGGGTCGTGATAACAAGGCAGGATAGTCCGAGTCATAACACTAGATCAGATTGTGATTAATATTAAGTCCAGATCAGTTCGTAAATTGAGTAAGTATGGTTTGGTCAAGTTTGTCATAGAAGTCAAGCATGGGGGTACGAACACCTCACTATATGATTCACCAAAGCACAAGGTTTGTCAACCCGGTTGGTCATGAATTAACAGAAAGTAAATGCAAAATGTTCAAGTGGGGCGTGACACTTAATTCGGGTAGCCAAGGCTCCCAATGTTCTCACTAGCTAGAACGCTAGTCTAGTCCTATGAGGATGATGAACTAGGTTAGCTTCAACACTTGGTATAATGAAAGAAGTAAAAGTTAGGAAATTGCAAAGTGTTAGTGAGTTAAACTCACTTAGAAAAATCTGAGATGAATCTGCCGAGAATCAAGAAATCTGAGAGTGTGAGAGAAAGTGTACAGAAGGTTGGAACTAGAGGGGCAGTGTTTGATTTATAGGAGAAGGGAGCTGGCATAAGCATTTGTGCAAGGTATCACTTCATGCGAAGTGGTTACCCACTTCGTACGGAGGGCTTTTAGGCTAAGTTTTCGTGTCTTAGTCAGTTTTAAGCATTGGGATGTATCGTGTGTGCATATCATGTATTTTGAATGTAGATTGCATAAAAATCACGTATTTAGACAATTATTTGTATGACTACTCGAGTATAAAAGTATGAATAGCATATGTTGACGCGTATATTTTGCTTGAATAATAAGTATAAAAATATGCATAAAGTTTAATTGTCTATTATGATCAACGCCTCGGATTACAAGCTTGGGATAGAGATACGAATAGGGTATGATACAAGTTTCCAACCATAGAAATATAATCACACTTTCTAAATGAGGAGATTACAAGAATGCAAAGCGTTACAGAAACAGTACGGGTCGGAACGGTTCGCATTGAAACGGTTTGCGTCGAAACGGTACGGGTCGGAACGGTTCGCGTCGAAACGACTCATGTCGGAATGGTTCACGTCGAAAAGGTTCGTGTTCATGTCGAAATGCTTCGGCTCGAAACTGTACGGGTCAAAACCGTTCGGGTCAAAACGGTTGAAGATTCAATGAATTTACTTTAATTCCTTCACATATAGGAAGGTTTTTGAATTTCTTTAGTTAAAGAAAATTTAAAGGAATTCATGCATAATTCCAATTCCAATTTGATTGTCAACCAAACACATAAAGTTTGGAATTGAGATTCCAATTTCATCAAATTCTGTGAACCAAACATATTAAAAGATGGAATTCAGATTTCAATTCACTTAAATTCCATTTATTCCTGCGAACCAGACGCACCCTAAGAGTTTTTATGGGATTTGCTGATTGACAATGAAATATTCTTTGAGAGGGCCGGACCTATAGTACAATTAACCTAGGCTTCGACCAAGGGCGTCCAAAAATTAGGGCCTCCACTTAAAAGAAAATTAGTATGTTAACTACAAAAATAGTGCAAACTCGTTGTTTTAGATTTGTTTGATTACTTATACAAGCAAACCATTTTGTGTTATTGTTTGTTAGATTTTTTCTTGGTTCCAAACACGGATAAGAAAATATAGTTTATAATAATCAAAGAAGGAAAAAGTTCGATCTTTTAAAAGGTTGGAACAACCTTGATCTTTGGTAAAAGTCACACACTGAAATCTAAGCAAGTGGTAACTAGTGTCAAGATGTGTTGGGATTTACACATATTTAAGATCCAATTGACTTGCAATTCCTACAAGTGATAATCCTATTTAGTGTATTTACTTGGTGATACCCTCTTTCCCAATTCAACAAACAACCAAGTATTCATGTATTTTATAAATCACATACATTTAAAAGATGTGGTGAGTTTAGTTAGGGTAGTACGTTTTAGTTTTTTTTTTTTATAAAAAAACTCATTCAAGGCAACAACTGATAATGCGTAAGAGGTTTTTGATCATTTGTTCATGTTGTAGTTATAGGCTTTATGTTGTAGTTATAGGCTTATGACATGTTATGTTGATTTGCTCCAACCATCCTTCACGATATTGATTTAGTAAAGGCCATATCGTGTATGATATGTTAATATAACGTATACACAGTTTACTTGTTTTCAATAACCTGATCTGATTTTAATGAGTTATTTCCAATGCGACATGATCTATGTGGTGAATTCACATATGAAGATAGCAAACCACCTACTTTTACAAAGTTTCCACAAAAGCATACAAATTATTTTACAAAACCATTTAATCTTACAAGAATAGCAATCGTTGGTTAAGAAATAAGGAAGCAAGTTTCAAATGGGAAAGAAAAACCTAACGGGTATTGTGACCTTATATCTTTACAATTGTAACCTTTGTTACTTTTTCTCAATTAAATTATAATTTTTCTTCCTAAATGATCTCCCCATATAGATCTATTCAAATATGTAGACGCATTTAGGTCTTCTAAGCTGAAACATTGGAGTTACTCATATTTTTTAAAGCATAGTTCCAAATAAGCTATTATATTAGATTAATAAGGCGAAGTTACCTCATAATCTCAAATTATATGCCAATGGCATCTTTTGATGTTTTTGACTATTTACATACATTTTAACGTGTGTTAGATTTATACATGAACCAAGACAGATGAGATGGATCCATTATGTAAGATAGCACATCATAAGTCGATATATGTACTTGACAATAATATATTATTATAAATCAAAACATTTCTTCATTTACACACGTACTTACAAGCTTTAAAAGTACGTACATGTCTACTAACATTCTAATTCGATATTCAAACTTTCATCTAACACCACGATTAAAGAACAATTTCCTGTAGCCTCTTTGTTTTTATAAAAACCTCATCATACAAGTGGACTGCCGGTCACATACTCGGTAAAAGCCAAAGCCACCAAACCCAACATCGCAGCCCGCCCGTTCCACAGCTCTGCATCCGATGTCATCAACTCACTCGACTTCGACTCCGCCCTCACCCCTTTAAACAACGGCACCAACGACGCCAGTGACAGCACCACACTCGTCGCAACAAACGCCGGAACTCCACCGTGTGAGATCTGAGAGAACACGTCTTGACCGTTGGTTAACTCTACTGCCATCGCCGACACAAACCCTATCATCGCCAACCTTCCGTTGATCCTTTCAGGTGCTGGCCCACTGAACGCCAACACGTCGGAGAATTTGGTGCTGACCTTCGGCGCGGTGGTGGCGGAGGTGGTGGAGTGTTCATTGGCGTGGCTGGAGTTTTGGAAGTTTCGGTTGAAGATTGTTGATCTTGTGACATGCACCTGACGACAGAAAAGTTGATGTTTTTTCGGAGATGTTGAGGAGAGGGTAGGGTGGTGGTGAGACGTGCAACGGGGTTGCCATGAAGACTGAAGTAGCTGGCATGTTGGAATGATTGACAGAAAGTTGTGGAATGAATGTTAATTAAGGTTGTTAATTAACTTGTGTTAGTGTGGTTGTTGATACGGTGGTGGGATAGTTAGTTATAGTTATATACAGGAGGGGGGAGACAAAAGTGGATATTTAGAGGGCCACGTCACTCACTTTTTTGGGTCGTGTCACGTGGCTTTCCAATTGGCCGCTGAGACATTGTTGTGGCATTTGTGCAATTTCACTGAGTGATTGGACATTTGGACCCTGGAACATTCTAGGTTGTTTGTGTAACGTTAATTACGGTGGAACATTCTAGGTTGTTTGTGTAACAAGTAACGTTTATTATTCAAATATTAAATTAGTTGCTGCATGCCTATAATTTCTTTCTTTGTTGGTTCACTAATGTAGACTTTGTAAAAATCACTTTTACGTAAGATTGGATATTAAGATGGCCACGTTAGTGGCTTTTTGGATCGTGTCACGTGGCTTTCGAATTGGCCGCTGGGAGGTTGTTGCGGTGAGTTCGGCCTCTACGTGTGCAGTTTTAGTACTAGTGGAGCGATGTAGACAGTGGAACTTTCTAGGTTTTTTTATGTAACGTTACTTTCAATGGTTTGATTTAGTTACCAACTATGACATCATTCGTTAAACGTGGAATTTGTAAACAACTTGAAATCTCAACCCCATATCATGCAGTGGAAAAGCATGTATGTATATTAGGAGTAGGTTTAATCACATAAAAGATATTAGCGTTTAATAAGAAAATACATGATTATAATACGCCAAAGATTATCAACGTATGTTTTACATCAATGGTAACTATGTAAGTAATTATGAAATTAGTGACTAGTCAGTCATTCATTTTTCATTACGGTCATCGTCCAAATACGAAACATGATAAAATAACAGTAATGATGCTAATAGCAGTAGTAGTGAGAAAACTAACAAAAATAAAAATGCCCGGTTTTAGATATTTTGGTCGGGTTCAATTCCATACCCGGTATTTATGCCCACATGTAGGTAGCAGGGTGTCAATAGGCTCGTGAACCGATTGTTGATAATTCTAAACGAGTATAAACTCTATGTTTTCTATTACATGTCGCTAAAAATGTGATTGACAAAGTTACTGTTGGAAATTTAGTGAATAAATATTTAATATATTTATAATTTAATGAAATTATAAATAGTAATTAGAATCTTCATGTGGTGAATAAAACAGAAACTCTTGAGTAAAGCTTCTTACGGCATTTAATTAGTTTTATTAGAGTTTTTAAGTCTCTAATTAAGTGACTAATTAAGTGAAACCTTTCACTAATCCTTAACTTATGTACAATTAGTAGGCTATGTGTTTCTTTTTGTGTATATAAGAATATGGTATTGCTTGATACATGAAGAATACTAGAAGGAGGATGAACGCTTGAAGACCAACTAGAGAGAGGAGTACTCTCTACTTGTTTTGCACCACCATCACATTCTTATTGTTCCATAACTTCAAACACTACAATTACCCAGTGTAACCTCGGACGCGTAAGCCATCTTCGGCAGTACATACTGCTTCGGCTGTTGTACCCTGGAAACAGTCGCGTAGTCTTTAGTAGAGGCGCGAAATCTGTTTTAAGAGAAGCGTATTAAACACGTGCCTCAACCAAAATCCTCAACGTTTTAGTGTGCTCTTTGTTGCAGTCTAGGATGCTATAAAGTGCAGGTGAAGAACCCACCAGAAATGCAACTTGAATCAAGATTGGTATATATAATTATATTTTATATTCTTTTATTTAGTTATTGCAACCGATATTGTACTATGATATTTCCTATAAATAACGAGAGTCTCGTTATTATATATTTTGTAATTATATTTTATAAAAACTGAACCTAGTTCCTACAAACTTAAAACAGATTTCATGAGATTTTTGCTATAATCTTAAAACCTTATTTATAAGGATTTTGGGTTTACGAAAAGATTAATAAATAAATAAATAAAAAGAACATAATTCTTATAGATTATGATCTTATAAATATTTTTTTGGGAAATATGTACGTAGTACAACTTGTTGTGTTTGGATTTCTTAAGATTGCCGTGGTACAAAACGAATAGTTTGGGTTTAACCGTTTGGTTTTTTGAAATGATTTTGGAATCGTTAATCTTTTCTAACTTTTGTGTTAGATCGATTTATTAGTGTAAACCATACGTTTTTGTAAACGTTAAATTTTCTAACATGTGCGTTAGACCGGCTTTATTGTATAAACAAGACGTTTTTTTGTAAACCGTTTCATGTTCTAACATGCTTGTTAGAAATGATCATATTACTTATATAATATGGTTAAAAAAATTGATTGTTAAAAATAATTCTATTTTATATAAACAAATAAGTCTTATATGACTTTTGTAATCATTTATTTCTAACATGTGTGTTAGAGACGTTTATGAAAAGCATTAGTTCGGAAGCATGTTTTTTAATTGTTCATTTTCTAACGTGTGTATTGGAAATGACTTATTTATTTGAACCATATATGTGTTTATAGCAAGTCGAATTAACAATTTGTGAAAATGTTAATATTTCTAACGTGCGCTTTTGAATTTTTTTTCTTTTTAACATGATTGTTAAAAATGGTTAAAATACAAATGTTCTGAAATGTTTTATGTAAACATTTTATGTATAACATTGATTTTACTGAATATAAATACTTATATTATGCTTTGTATGGTTTAGAAATAAAAACTCATACATCAAAGTTGATGTTTAATTGACTTCTAGAATTAAATCATCATAAAGTGATAGTGTTGTTATTTATATAAATTTAATGAAATTATAGTTATTTTATTTATTTACTATACTCTTTATTTGAAAGATAAACTCTGAAGTAGAGTTTTATGTCAATTTATTAGTTTTTATTAGAGTTTATGTCTCTAATAAATCTCTAATTAAGTGAGACTCTTTTCATCCCATGTCTCTGTATTAAAAATAGGCTATGTGGCTAACTTGATGAGACTGGAAAACTACAAGAGTAAGAATACAAGAATTAAATCACCATAAAGTGATGATGTAGTTGTGTGAGATTTATCACCAACTTTAATTTATGATTTCAAAATCCAAATGGTCATGGTTTATATATAAAAAATGACTTAAATTTTCTAACACGTGTGTTAGAAAATGTGTATCACAAATACAATGTTAGAGATTGTACATTGTATAAGGCATAATGAATGAAAATGTTTTATGTAAACATTTAATTGCCTATGTGTGAATTAAAAATGATGAGAAATGGTTTATTTTATAAACTTTATTCTTAGCAAACATTTTATGTAAACGTTCGTTTCTGTAATATGCCCGTTATAACGTTTTTTTAACATGCGTGTTAGAAAACGTTTTGTACATGCGTAGTAAAACTAAACAATATCAAACCGTTTAATATTTTGGGTTTTGATTTATGTTATCATAAAATCTAATTGATATTATGAATATTGTACAGTGCAAAACTAATGAAATATTTTAAAATGATTTTTAAAACAAAGTTTGGCACAGTTTTGAGAATTCAAATGGTTTGCTACTCTTACTAGAAGTAGCATATGTTGAACAAAGTAACAATTTCATGAATATTATTTGATGGAAAACAACTTGGTGTTGTTGTGAACAAATTTAATTGTTCAAGTTTACTACTTAAATGTAGCATTTGTAACAACTTGGTTGTTTTGAGCAAAATTGTCCAATTTAAAGTTTCATGATGAAATGGGGAACTTGTACTTACAAGTGCATGTAGTCTTATTGAGGGAGTACCTTAAGACATGCCATGGGACGTTATCTTTGAAAAGATTTCGGTCAGATTATAAAGTGTTGAACATATAAGCACTTTGATATTTGATGTCTACGTATCATCTATGCTTTCATTTAAATTTCAAAAGTGTTTGTCACTTATGATTTAGTTTCCAATGTATTTCATTGTTTTGTGTTCAATATCTTCGGATAACACATGCAATTTTTTTACAAATAAATAAATCACTAATGTTTGTGACGTATAAATTATTTTTGTGGAAAGTAATTATAACGTCAACTATACGTTGTTTAAAAGAAAATGGTTTTAAACGGATACTACATTAATGTATTTGGATATAAACAACTTGAGGGTTGTTGCGTTGACTAAAGTCAAAGACAAAACATCAAATGTATAACAACATCATGAGAGAATAATGAAAGAACGTACTCAGTGTATTGAGATGGAATACACAAACGAGATCCATGTCGACATACTTCGTTAGAAGTGATTGGAAAATTCACAAGTGTGAATTCTAACATATGAAAGAAAAAGACCTTTGATAAATCTTACAAGATTTGTTTCGAGTGATCTATATGTAGATACGTCTATTACTTGATTATTGTTAGAACTATCTAGAGATTTTATATTCGTTTGGGAGGGCATCCTAAATATATATATACAATATATATATACACACACACACACACACACACATAATATATATATATATATATATGTAGAGGTTCATGTGAGAAAATTTAAAAGTGTGAGAAGGATAAGAAAGATTATGGAGGTGACATGTGTTCCTTTTTATTTTGGTAGTTTAAGGGTATAAGTGTAATTTAACTAATAAAATCTAATTATGGAATGAATATATACAACCGATTTTGGCAGTTATTGTAGGGATTTTAGAATTTGAAATAACACCCTAACTCATAAAAACAACACAACATATATATTGAAGGCATACATATTATAAAGAACATAAATATAACTCATAAAAACACCCTAACTAATAAAAACACCTTAACTCATAAAAACACCACATCATGTATATTGAAGGCATACATCTTATAAAGAACAAAAATATAACAAAAATAAAACCATAACTCATAAAAACACCACAACAGTTATATTGAAGGCACACATCTTATAAACAACACCCTAACATTGAATATAACATAAATAACACCCTAATATAACATCAGTCAACACTTTAATCAGAATCAAAACAGAATAACACCCTAAATACATAAAAACAGAAATAACTCTACATAAGTATATCAATATGGTACTCATATTAAAGATAAAAAACACTCATTATTATGGTGTAATTTTTTTTAAAAAAGAGTTACGCATAAAAAGTTATTGATGTTTAAAAAAGAAGGTGGGAACCTTGCATGTGTATTAATGTTAGTTTCTTAATTTAAAAATATTAAATTTACCTTTATACCCTTAATCTAGAAAATTAGTTAGTTTAATAGTCAACATTATTTACAGAATTGCCACTATGATCACAACCATTAGATTAAATATCTAATGGTTTAGATTCTTTCTTATCATTCTCACACTTTTAAATTTTCTCACAATAACCTCACCCTATATCTATATCTATATATATATATATATATATATATATATATATATATATATATATATATATCCTCACGAATAACAATAGTTGTGTACAAATCACTTATGGCAAAATTATGAATGCCATGTTGTTGAGTATCGATATAGTTGACTCTATCTCACACATAATACTGATTGTAGACGAGGAACATTCATCTTGTCGGTGATGAATGTGCTCGCCAAGTGACTTGGATTAAGACTTATGTTTAAGTCCTTATGAGTCAATGGTAAAGCGTTGGAGATCAAGGTAAACAAATTATGTTCCTTAATTGAATGATATAAATTAGCTATGTGCTATATACAAGAATTTGTGAGACCTTTCTAAATATTGATGTTTTAGGATTATGAATAAGTCTCATTATTTTCTCTTAACAAGGGATGAATGTTACAAAGTGATATTATGATATCCTTAGGGATGTAAAGAATCAGAATGATGCATCTTCTCTTCACATGCTAAAGTATTGTAGTATACAACATGCTAGACTAGTACTTGGTTAATTATGGGTCTTGACGGTGACTAATTAACTCCAAACATTCAAATGTTTATGAACACAAAAAGAATTTGTGTACAGACAAATTTGAGGGAGAATTTTCATTCATTATAAAGAAAAGACATGAAACTTTTGAAAAGTTTGTTCGAAAAGCTAATGACAAGAACTCATTGTCTAGGCTTATTCTAGATGTTAAATTAGAATTATTCCAAGTTGGTGACAAACTTATGACAATGCATGTGTTGCTTTGGTCAGCTCGGAAGCTTATGTAAGCTAATGCAATATGAGTTGAATTCACTAATACAATGAGGTTGATCTTGTTCAATCATTGTGTATAAATGTCGTCATAAATGAAGTTACGGAAATATTGATCAAATGGCAAGAAATGTAGGGGAGGATCCATTTAGAAACAACCCTATAAGGGTATGTAGAAATGGTTTTCATTACCCCATCTGGATGATATCCTATAACACTTAAATGTGGGGGTGTCTTGCATTTGTATCATTAAAGTTTGACTATAAGGATTTTGTAATCCAATCTAACATTGCAAACAGACGACTAAGTGGAGGACACAAAGGTTGTTGTGCATAATGGAGATATGTTTGCCTTAAATGATACATTTATTTTAGAAAGACATATATTAGACCAAATTCAGATGGCCACTGAGGTTATAGTATTAGAAGTTGACAATAGGCAAATTAACTTGCGAGTTAAGAATACATCATGACAACTGATCTCAAATAAGTAAAGTTATCTATAGTAACTAGACAAAGTCAAAGATAATGTTATGGATCCAAAAACCTAAGGGTTTATTAGAGATCAAGTTGTGGAATGAGACTAAAGCCCATGAAAAAGAGTATGTGAAGGAAACCTAACTTAGTTGACTGGAGATCCCAAGATCTAAGTTCATTAGGACAACTAACTCATATGCCTAAGGGTGGTCACTGTGGGGGCATAAATGATATGCATAAGCTAATATATATGGTTATACATACCCCCAAAGTATAAAAGGGTGTTTAAATACGTCCTAGTCTATTCCTATAATATTCAGTGACAAAGAATGAGGCAAAGCATAATATGTGGTAAATGGTTGGATAAATCACGATAACCACAATGTTTTTAATGATCTAAGGAGAATCACCTATGTTAGAGAGAAGTGGGGTCGCTTCGAATGGAATTGAGGGCACAATTCCTAGAGCTCTCGCAGAATCAGGAAAGTGTTACACGACCATTATTGGACACGAAAATGAGGAGATGACCCGGCTAAGGAGAGTCTTGTGTGAAGTGTATTATCGTCTACACAAACGGCGGACGATTTCAAAGACATCGATGTCTACTTAGAGCTAGTGGGCTAAGTGCATTTCATGAGCGAAGGCTCAAAGGTAACACCTATCTATTGTATGCAAAACTCAACTGTCAAGGTTCCATTGGAAATTTTATGTGTTTTGAACGGTCTCCATTCATGTGGGGGGTTGTTAGAAATTTGGTGAATGGATATTTAATATATTTATAATTTAATGAAATTATAAATATTAATTAGAATCTTCATGTGGTGAATAAAAGAGAAACTCTTAAGTACAGCTTCTTATGACATTAATTAGTT
The DNA here is from genome assembly GCA_947069175.1 of Scalesia atractyloides. Lineage (NCBI taxonomy): Eukaryota > Viridiplantae > Streptophyta > Magnoliopsida > Asterales > Asteraceae > Scalesia > Scalesia atractyloides. The sequence continues at coordinate 9,539,146 of CAMTDV010001632.1, forward strand.
TTATTAGAGTTTTTAAGTCTCTAATTAAGTGACTAATTAAGTGAAACCTTTCATTAATACTTAATTTATGTACAATTAGTAGGCTATGTGCTTCTTTTTGTGTATATAAGAATATGGTATTGCTTGATACATGAAGAATACTAGAAGGAGGATGAACACTTGAAGACCAACTAGAGAGATGAGTACTCTCTACTTGTTTTCCACCACCATCACATTCTTATTTGTTCCATAACTTCAAACATTACAATTACCCGGTGTAACGTCGGACGCGTGAGCCATCTTCGGCAGTACATACTGCTTCGGCTGTTGTACCCTGGGAAACAGTCGCGTCGTCTTTAGTAGAGGCGTGAAATCTGTTTTAAGGGAAGCGTGTTGAACACGTGGCTCAACCAAAATCGTCAACGTTTTAGTGTGCTCTTTGTTGCAGTCTAGTATTCTATAAAGTGCAGGTGAAGGACCCACCAGAAATGCAACTTGAATCAAGATTGGTATATATAATTATATTTTATATTCTTTTTATTTAGTTATTGCAACCGATATTGTACTATGATATTTCCTATATATAACGAGAGTCTTGTTATTATATATTTTGTAATTATATTTTATAAAAGTGAACCTAGTTCCTAAAGTATATTTAACACTATATATAAGATCTATATATTTGAACTTATGAGCTATTATGCATAAAGCTTTGATAATGACCCAACTTGTTTATAGTTTTAAAACCAAATTGTTTAAAAGTTTAGACCCAATAAAAATAAGCCCACTTTGAAGTTTAAACTTAATTGAAAAACTATTGTGGGCCTAGAGTGTGGACATGTGGAGGAGCTGGAAATAAACATAAGAGCCGGCAGGCCATCGAGGATTGATGATCATCTCATAATCGACGCATCACGCAACAACCAACACCACAATAGTGACATCGACACACCAACACATCGATTGACTAGATTGAGTGGTTTTCGGGTTGTAATCATCCGAAACTAGGTAAATTTTGATTTTTTATGTTTTGCTTTGTTTAACTTGTCATGTATACTCATATATGTAGATTTTGATTGACTGATTTCCTTTAGGTTCTAGTTTACTCATGTTGATTATTGATTAGGATTTAAGACCTGAGAGTTTAAGGTGGTGTTTGTTTTACATATTGGAATGGAATGAAATACTGAGGGAATTGGATCAATGTTGATTTCACTCTGTATTTTGTTGGTTTTAACAAAAGAATGAATTGAAAATGAATAGGGAAGAGAATCTACATTCTAATTCCAACCAAATTTCAATCCATTTTACAAAACACACACATAAATTACAAATCAAAATTCATTTTTTGTGTGAACTTCCATTCCAATTCCATTAGAATCCATGAAACGAACACTACCTAAGTGTTTAACATACCATCACCTTAGAAAATAATTTAAAATCAAACCAGGCTATTAGAAAACAAGAAAAATATGTTATAGGTTATTTTAACAAACCATATACCGTATGGTTTTTGACATCAGTATCACGAAGGATGGTTGGAGCAAACCAACATGTCCTAAACCCCTGATTGTGACAGAAAGACATGATCAAAACGATCATCGTTATCACGAGATGTTGCCTTGCACAAGTTTTATACAAATACGCTAACATAACCCCCCTCTCCTCCCAACTAAATTTTGCGTCCTTTTAAATCTTTTATGTGATCTAAATAATACATGAATACCTAGTCGTTCACTAAATCCAGAAATAGGAAACCAGTGTAACTGCACTAAATACATTGTCACTTGTTGTATTGATTGCAATGCAATAAGATCTTTTATAATTACCCTATCTTGACACCTAGAGTTGCTCAGGTGTCAATGTGTGATTGAGACAAAAAACTACTTCATCGTCAACCAACAAACCCCATTAAACGTTATACATCTTGAAGAATTACCCGTTAGTCCATCAATCGTATTACGGTAAAAGCCCCGCTATCCACGTGCATTACAACCAATGTGATGAAAAAAGGAACATAGGCAGTAACTAAATCAATACTTCATCAAAAACTACTTCATCGTATTGTACCTGCAAACTTAGTCTTTTGAAAATACGTCAGCTTTCGCTGGTAATTACACCCAACTGACTCATTTAAAAAAAAATTTAAAAATTAGATTTAAGTGCACAGGGCACAAATCATTTATAATTTGGGAAAGTCAGCTTTGTAACCTTGTTAACAGCTTTACATGTTTGTCAATACATATGGGGCCCAGTACAAAGACTGAGACATGATTAACGTACACACCACTTATGAACCCACGAAGGAGTTATCCCCAACTTGTGAGTAAAAATAATTTTAGCATTCGCATTTGTCGGGTGTATGCCTACACCCCGTGCTTTGATCGTAGCCATTATCTAATGTAATGAGCCAAGGATATCCAGGACACGGTCGTTAACTCCCAATATTTAAGTTATCAAACAAAACTGACTAACCAAATCAATACTTAAGAAAATAACGTTACATAAAAACCTAGAATGTTCCACTGTCCACGTCACTGTCCATGTAGAGGCCGAACTCACCACAACAACCGGCTAATTCGAAAGCCACGTGACCCGATCCAAAAAGTTAGTAACGTGGCCCTCTTAATATCCAGTATTTGTCTTCACCCCTCCCCCTATATAACTATCCCACCACCTCGATCTACAACCACCATATCAACAACCACAATAACAAACAACCTTAATTAACATTAGTTCCACAACCTTCTCTCAACCATCCATTGCAATGGCTGCTACTTCAGTCTTCATGGCTACCCCCTTGCACGTCTCACCACCGCCCCTTCATCAAGAAGAACCCTCAACTTTGCTGTCGTCAGGTGCATGTCACAAGATCAACAACCTTCAAGTGACTCTTCCAAAACTCCAGCCACACCAACTCCGCCGCAAGTGAACACTCCGCCTCCGCCACCACCGGCGCTGAAGGTCAGCACCAAGTTCTCCGACGTGTTGGCGTTCAGTGGGCCGGCACCGGAGAGGATCAACGGAAGGTTGGCGATGATAGGGTTTGTGTCGGCTCTGGCGATAGAGTTGAGCAACGGTCAAGATGTGTTCGCTCAGATCTCCAACGGTGGTGTGCCGGTGTTTGTAGCGACGAGTTTGGTGCTGTCGCTGGCGTCGTTGGTGCCGTTGTTTAAAGGGGTGAGGGCGGAGTCGAAGTCGAGTGGGTTGATGACATCGGATGCAGAGCTGTGGAACGGGCGGGCTGCGATGCTGGGTTTGGTGGCTTTGGCTTTTACCGAGTATGTCAAAGGCAGTGCACTTGTTTGATAATTTTCTTAAAAAGACAGTGCCACAAGAAGTATTTTTTTGAAGTGATACTTTTAAGCACAGTGAAAGTTTAATTGTATGGAGTTAGGATGCGAATGTTAGTAGACATGTACGTACTTTTAAAGCTTGTAAGTATGTGTGTAAATGATGAAATGTTTTGATTTATGAATATTCTTGCCTAAGTGTAATTATATGTATGTAGATATGGTAATTGTATCTTACTATAATATATTGTCAACAACTTTGGCTAAAAGTCTTTATTTAACATATCTCGACTTATGATGTGCTATCTAATTTCACAATGGATCCATCTCATCTGTCTTGGTTCAGGAATAAATCTAACAAGTGTTACATAAATATAAAACATGTATCATTCACATAACGACTTAGAAGACATAATTATATCGTGCTAATTACCTAAAAACATTTATTATTTACATAACACATCTATGTGAATAGATTTTTTTTTGAACGGCAAAGAACGATGTGCCAACCATCGTAACACCAGGCGCTATAGTCAAGGTCGATTACTCGACCGCCGCCGGCCCCTTGGCTCTCCCAAATACGAGGAAATCCAACCTCCACTCACCCGAAGGCATTACAATGAAATAATCGGTAAAACCTTGTCTCCCATCCAAGTTGAACCGGCGCCACCCATATTCGCTCTTCACCTAGATGTCGCAAACAATAATGAGGACAGTGGGGATCGAACCTGGGTCACAAGGTGACAAGGATCACCAAATCGTTTCCCAACCACTCCACTACTATCTCATTGGCATCTGAATAGATTTATATAATAGTGTATGCTTTTTTATTTTTGCATAAATGTTTATGTTTTATGTCACAATAAAGACCGGATGGTATGGGCTAGTGCCCCCAGCTCGGTGATGCCTCCAAGACCGGCCAGCCTCCGTCATGGGAGGGCGTTATGGGAGGTGGCGCGAGGCCCTTGATCGGCGATAAGGTTTGAAAAATGTGGCGCCCCTCAAATTGGACCGTTAGTCGGTCAATAAAGAAAAAGAGTTGATTTAAAATTTTGTTATATTTAAACCCAGAAAATCTATCAAATCTCTTTAAAAACATTTTTATATAAACAAATGGCTTTAAACTCTGTTTCTTCTTACTCCAACTAGTTGCATTTCGACTCTTCATTTGATTTAGGCTTGGATGAGATGATGATAACTACCACTGCTTAAACGGCGGTCCAAATTTTTCTCCAACAAGTTGAATCATCACAACCACATACTAGGTAATTGGCGCTTGAATGGGGTAGGCTGGAAGCTCATGGTGTTTGGTCAGTAATTTTTTTTTAGAAAACCCATTGTATGATGCTCCTCTTATCGACGCCGTTTTCAGGTGAATCACCAACTTTTTACGCGAATTGTTGGCGATTTAGAACGCTAGTTTATATATTTTAAACACTAAACCAAGATTCTCACTTTTACAAAGCTGTACGACCGTAGTTTGTCAACTAGCATTCAGGATGACGTATGAAGCACGGGACAAGTATTTAAGAAATGTCAAAGAGAATTTGTGGGAAAAGTCCTGAATTTAGTATGAATAAAAATTAGTATATTTTTAATTTCTAGTTCTAATGTTTGTATCTATCTTTTTTTTTTGCTTATTTTACAATAAATATACTTAAATTAAAAAATAACTAGAAATAAATAATTAAGAAATAATTAAAAGAGATTTATTCCGAACATCTTAGTTAAGGATTGGAGGGCTTTATCTGACATCCCAGTCAAAGTGAATTTCCACATACAAATATATGTTATTTTATTATAAAGAAAAATTGAAGATGAGAAGACATGGTTACACATGGCTTTGTAGCCAAGTCATATTTTGAGGTGAGATAAAACTTTAAAGGCCATAAATTTTGAGTTTGATTTTTACAAGGAAGATTTTCTTATATTTATTGGGTTTACTTCTGAATTAGTGTATGTGCATTATGCCTAGTGGAGATGGATATGATCTAGTGGTTCTGTTTGTGATACAATGATACTCCAGTGGTTCGTTAGTGATCCAAATTTTGCGTTAAAAAATAACATGGTTACGAGAATTAATTTAATATAGTTTTCACGATTATCAAAATTATAAAGGTGATGTGCCTATGGCTTTATAGCCTGCTAGTATTTTTTGGGTGGAATAAGACTTTGAACCAATAGGTTTTGGGTTTGTTTATCAAAGGTGGGTTTTCCATATTTATTGAGTTTCCTCCTTAATTGCTGTATATGCATTATGCCAGGTAGAGATGGATATGATCGGATGGTTTCGCTGTGACACGATGATACTCTAGTGGTCCGTAGTGATCTAAATTTGCTTGTAAAAAGGTTTAGATGTATAAATTCTATTTACATTTATATTTGGGACAAGTCTCTAGTAGTATGTACTTAGCATTTATATCATTTCAGGTTTAGACTCGTCTAAAGTAATCAGGGGTGTAAACAAGTCCAAAGATTCAAGATTTATTTGTTATTGGCTTGGTTAAAAGCTCGAACAAGTCGAGCTTTAACGAGTCCGAGCTCAAGCCTGAAATACAAAGCAGCCTAAATGAGCCTAAACAATATTTTACTTTTTTTATATATAACATAATAATAACAATAATGATAACACTCGCGAGCCGAGTTCAAGCCGAGCTTTGAGTCGTTTAAGCGAACTCGAGCCTTGTTTGAGGTTGTTCTCAAAATAGCTCGAGCTCGAGCTCAAGTAGCTGGTTTATGAAAACCAATGATATTGAATCCTTCGGAGGAATTATGAGAACCACCAGAGATATCGCCACTGCTGGAACATTGACGTTCAATGCTTGCTGGTTAAACAAATTACATATTAATAACCATCTGTAAGCAGTGATTCTTGTTTCGACATCGATGCTTGCTGGTTAAAACTCGTACCATCAGCCATAGAAGCTGAATCGATGAAAGCACCAATGAAGTGGGGTGATTCAAACAAATTACAGATTAATAACAATCAATTCAGGGGAGAAGCAACCAATCACAATTTCTCATTAAAACTCGATGTAACAGAGAATACAAGTTAAGAAAATGCAGAAATGGAAAGAGAAAAAGGGGTGAGAGAAAGAGCAACAGAATGGTGATGAGAGAGGGAGAGAGAGAGGTGCAACAACTTCTAAGAACTTGATTATTCTCCTTAGCTGCATACCACCCCTTAGACCAAACCCAATGCTACATGCATGTAGATTTTTAGAAGAATTTTACCACATCACCATATAATAGATTTTATTACGTAGTCTTTTAATTTGATAGGTGATTGGTTGGGCCTAGCAATTGGGTTTCTCATTGGTGGACCATTTGTGAGTGGGTTGGTCATAACAGTTCTAGCCAAGTTCGAGCTTCACATAACCATGACGAGCCGAGCTCGAGCTTAGTCGGGCTCAGGCTCGGCACTGTTCATTTACACCCCTAAGGGTAATGTTAGAACTATAATTTGAGTATAGGGAATGGGTGGAAGATAATTCAAGAAGTGATGAGTGGTGAAGAAAATTGAGTTAACGTGATGTGAACAATTAATACTCCCCAAGTGTAGGTGGCGGCTGGGAGGGGGAAGGGGTGGAGGAGAAGAGAAGATGTTAGGGTTGAGGATTTGTGTTTTGAAAATAGGGCAAAGGAGAGGAAAAGAGGTTAGAAGAGGTGAGTATACATCTGCCCCAAGAAGAGGATTGGCAAACATTTTTTAATGAAATCATTTCGAGAAAACAAACTCATCGCAGACTTAAGCGTCTGCACATGGTATGCATAGGGCAGACATAAAAGGTAAAGAAGAGATTTTTACAAAAAACAAACACCCCATTAGTTGTTTGCTGAATTAGGAAATAGGGTATCACCAAGTAAATGCACTAAATAGATTATCGCTTGCCATATGGATTGCAACTTAATTGGATCTTAAAAAGGTATAAATCCTAATACATTTTGACACCTAATTACCCTAATACATTTTGAGTAAAAAAACCTTGTTTTACAAAAAAAGACATATACCTATGTAAGTAATGTTTCAAAGGCATCATGTGTTAACGTATATTCGTTACCAAAAGCCTCGCTATCCATGAGCATTAAGTTGAAGGCAATGAGAAAAGGACAACGGGTAAACCTTGTAGGGTATTCGTTCACAAAATAAACTCAAATAACAACTTTATTAATCAATTTGAATTACATTACATAACCAAAAACTGAAGTAGACAGAATGAAACTACACAACAAAACTGAACTGAAAAACATATTATAAATAAACAAAGAAAATAAAAACAAAGGTGACTGAGGCATGTGAATGTCATGCTTCCCTTAAAACAGATTTCGGGCCACACAGGTGAACCCGTCTGTTTCCCAAGGTACAACAGCTAGAGCAGATTGTACTGCCAGGGATCGCCAAGCAGTTGAAAGAATATCTGAAACAAGAGTTCTCAGGGATGCAAAGTTAGGAAAATTTGAGTAAAAAGAGTGTGTGTTATGAACCATACGAAATTTTTTTGTATTCCCTAAACAAAACACAAGGCTTTGTATATAATCTGTTTAGAATTCCACAAGTCAGAATTGAATACATAATTCAAAATTAAGTCTCAATTGAATTCTGAGAACTTAATTCACTTGACCAGTAGAAATGTAAACAGTCACCAGATCACTGGCTCAAATCACATCTAAAAAATAGTAAAGGCGGCTTCAAGCGATACATTGCACCCATCACCCTGTCCCGGTCCCGTGCCCGGACCCGGGTGCGGGCGCGTGTTGGTACTTTGCACCCTCCTGGCTGCCACTTGGTGTGACTTGTCACATAGGAATAAATTTCTGTAGAGAATTATAAATATAAATCAACAAAAGATTTATCTCTCCACCAATGTGGGACATATACAACTTTCCACACATTAAAGTTCCAACATAATTAAAGCTTATGGTCTATCATTCATTTTGCTTTAATCACTAAATAAATATTATATTAATCACTAATATAATATTATTTTCCATAATTTCCAACAATCCCCCACATGAATGGAGATCATCATACACACTCCAGTGTCACGATAAAATTTCAGTGGTTAAGTAATGCAGGATAGGTAAGTTTCCTTTTGAACCCTCCTTTGTGACATATACTTAGTCTCCTAGCAGTTAGTAGACGTGATGTCCTTGAACCAACCCCTTTTTACGTAGACGTAATTACGCATCACACATTATTCTTCCTAGTCTGGCTAACCCCTCATAGTTGTGTCCGTTATGGTCATGGAACACTATCCTGGTTCCGCGAGAGCTCTAGGAATCGTGCCCCCAATTCCATTTGAAGCGACCCCACTTCTCTTTAACATAGGTGATTTACAAATCATTAAAAGCCATATGCTTAACCTCTCTTGATATCACTTAAGTAGGACGGAGAAGGAAGTTTGTAACTCCCTTTGTATGTTGAGGTACTCCCCACAGTGACATCAGTTCATACAGTTAAGTGGTCCTATTGAGCCTAGATCATGGGATCTCCAATCTTCTAGGATAGGTTTTCCGTTGTACAAACTTACTCCAAGGGCTTTAGTCCTATTCCTATTGATGACTTATGTACTACCTCTCTGCTTGAGCCTTTTATAAGCAGATCCGCAATGTTATCCTTTGATTTCACATAGTCAATCGTGATAACTCCAGTTGAGAGTAGTTGTCGTATCGTGTTATGCCGACGTCGTATGTGCCTTGATCTGCCATTATACATTGCATTTTGAGCTCTACCAATAGTTGATTGGCAATCACAATGTATGCAAATAGCCGTCACAGGCTTAGGCCATCTTGGAACATGTTCCAAGAATTGACGTAACCATTTTATCTCTTCTCCAGCTTTATCTAACGTGATAAACTCAGATTCCATCGTGAATCTAGCTATAAGTGTTTGTTTGGACGACTTTCAAGATATAACTGCTCCTCCAAGGGTAAAACACATAACCACTTGTAGCTCTGGAATCTTTCGTGTCGGATATCTAGTTGGCATCACTAAATACTTCCACAACAGCTGGATTTTGGCCATAATGCAAACCATAGTTTCTCGTGTATCTCAAATACCTTAATAATCTTATCATACCCTTGCAGTGGTCTGAACTAGGATTACTAGTATATCTACTTAGCCTACTTACAACATATGCTAAGTCTGGCAGAGTACATGACATGAGATACATAAGACTGCCATTGATTCTTGAATATTCCAATTGAGCAACACTCTCGCCTCTACTTTTTTACAAATGTTGAGAGGTACCAATTGGAGTTTGAGCTACACTCGTGTCCTCTAGATTGAACTTCTGAAGGATCTTATCAAGATAATGAGATCGACTTAGCACCAAACCAGTTTGGGTTCTAATGATCTTTACTCCAAGAATCACATTAGCTAGGCCCATATCTTTCATGTCAAATCTCGCTTTCAACATGTCTTTGGTAGATCTGATCATCTTATCATCACTCCCAATGATAAGCATACCATCTACATAAAGTCATAAGATCACATAACCTTTAGAAATGTCTTTCACATAGACACATTTATCGCATTAATTTATTTTGAAACCATTGTTTAGCATAACTTGGTCAAACTTTTATTTTTGAAACATTCGTGTAGAGAATTATAATATAAATGAACAAAAGATTTATCTCTCTACTAAAGTCAAAAAACAATTATAGCTTATATCCTTCATTAATTTTGCTTTAATCACTAAATAAATATTATATTAATCATTAATATAATATTACTTTTTCATAATTTCCACGAAACAACCTTAATTATAAATGCATAAGCTTTTACAAGTGGTTACAAATTCTATGTTAGCGAACCAACAAACGAATATATAATACATACCCTAACTTTATTTTTATTTTATTTTATTTATTTTTCTAAAGAAGCTCACGTTACCACCAAACATAACAGTAGAAAAGAAAGTTCCATGGTCCAATCACTCACTCCGTTGGTGAAACTGCACATGTAGACCCCGAATTCACCACAACCAAGTCAGCGGCTATATTAAAAGCCACGTGAACCGCCCCCAAAAGCAGCGTCTTACGTGGTATCCACCACTTCCCCTATAAATTAAAACCCACCACCTTTCTTCCACCTTCAACAACCACAACTTTCTCTTAATCATGGCAGCTACTTCACTCTTCATGGCAACCCCCGTTGCACTTCTCACCGCCAACCCTTCATTTAGAAGAACTGTCAACTTTGCTGTCGTCAGGTGCATGTCACAAGATCAACAATCTTCACCGGCGCCGAAGGTGAGCACTAAGTTCTCCGACGTGTTGGCGTTCAGTGGGCCTGCACCGGAGAGGATCAACGGAAGGTTGGCGATGATAGGGTTTGTGTCGGCGATGGCGATAGAGTTAAGCAGTGGTCAAGATGTGTTATCTCAGATCTCCAACGGTGGTGTGCCGGTGTTTGTAGCGACGAGTGTGGTGCTGTCGCTGGCGTCGTTGGTGCCGTTGTTTAAAGGGGTGAGAGCGGAGTCGAAGTCGAGTGGGTTGATGACTTCGGATGCGGAGCTGTGGAATGGGCGGGTTGCGATGTTGGGTTTGGTGGCTTTGGCTATCACCGAGTATGTCAAAGGCAGTGCCCTTGTATGATGTGTTTCTTTAAAAAAAAACAAAAAAAAAACAGTGCTTTAGGCACGAATGATGAATGTCTTAAAAAGACAGTGCTACAAGAAATATTGTTTTAAGTTGTGATACTTTTAGGCACGATAAAAGTTTGAATATCTGACATGTACTTGAAAAAGCTTGTAACTTGTGTGTGTAATTCATGAAATGTTTTGATTTATGAATATTCTTGCCCAAGTGTTGTATGTAGATATGGTAAATTGCATCTTAATTACTGTTAAATATTGTCAAATCCTTTACCTAAAAGTCTTTATTCAACATATATCGACTTACAATGTGCTATCTTACACAACGAATCCATCTCATCTAGAATTGTTCATGAGTCAAACCAGGGCAAGTTCGAGCTTGACTCGATCATGAACCGAGCTGGCCGAGCTTGAATTTGAAACCAAACTAAAAATCTAAGCTCGAGTTGGCTTCGTTTGGCTCGATTTTAAAAAGAAATTAATGGATAACTCTTATTTATTAAAATTCAGTAGCTTAAAATATGGTTAATAGTTTATAAGAATATATCCAAAATAAGTTCAACGTAATACGTTATAAGCCAAAATCAAGTTCAACAACACAAATAGATTTTAAATTTCAACGAAATAGAATATTAGTTTATTAGCATAGTAATTAACATTCAGATATGTCATAGATATTAAAGGTACACTTCTAAATATATGTAAATAATAATCAACTTTTGTAATATATTATAACTAATAACTAGAAGTTATACCCGCAGCTTTGCGACGGGATAACGGTTTTTTTTTAAAGTTGCGCGTTACTTTAAGACCCATTATATAAAACATAACTTTTATAAAAGATTTGCATTAATATAAACATAATGCAAATACATAACGATCCAAAATTCTATGTTAATTTAAACTTCACAAGTATTTCAAAATGTTTTAAACATATTAACATAGTTCGATTTGTAAAACAATTTAATCGAAACGCGGGAGCTTCGTCTTTAATCGTGTTCGGTTATTCGTTGAGCTTGATCGTTATCCAGTGCTTCAAAACTTTACCTATAGTTTATAAATTATAAATACGTTAGTTATAAAAAGTTTATAATGTAACAAATTGAACCCGAGGCCCTAAACAACAATATAAACATTTTTGTGAGTAGACCCACCGTAGGCTACGACTCTGTGCCCTAGCTTACGGCATGTGGTTTCTGTCCCCACCAGCAGGTGCCTACTGTAAGCTACAGCAAGCCACCGTAGCTTACGGTGGGTTGCTTCAGAATTTCCCAAGTTTGTTGTTTTGTTACGAAAACTTCTTTAACTTATCCAATTTTCATCCGTTTCACTTAAAACTTGTTTCTAAATGTCCGTAAAATTTTTACCTACATATTTAACCTGAAATCCTTAACCCGGATTTATAACGTTCATAAATTACGCAACCATTACCCTGTTTATGCGCATATTCTTTTTTTTGGCCCGTTGAGGGATTTAAGCACTTAAGCTTAAATCTCATTCCTTCTTTCCGTACTTCCTATTTCCACACTAATACTTCTATTTATCTTCCACCACAACTTTATTTGTGGTGGATTTGTTATAATAAATCATATATTTTCGAATTCTACCATTCGATTTGACAATTTACAAAAAACACCTTTTAAGAGGCATTAAACCAAAATAGCTTATGCCTTTTGCTTTTACATTAATGAAAGGGTGTACTTACTTGTAATTCTCATTTTTAAACTACCCTCAAGGGTCGTTTGCTCGATTAATCATTCAAGGGCGTTTTGGTCAACTTTAGTCCTTTTTACAACGAATGACTTTTAAAAGCATATTTTGACCAAGTGTGAAAAAGCACCGGTTGAACCTAGGAATATTCGGGGATATATTAGTTACAACATGGGTTTTTCTGCATAAATAGTTAACCTCTCACTTCGCCTTTGGGTTTGCAAGCTCACCCCGATTGATCTGCAAAACTAGCAACGCCGTTAGTCTCGCCACGGGGAAATGATGGTTTTCTCTGTGACCACACTCCGGCGTGAGAATAAGTATCTTGGGTAAGAAAATGAGTGATTGCAGATGTAAGCAAGAGCTTATGTGTGTGGTAAGTGGTATAGCAAGTATATGCCGGTGTCCGTACCTGAAGATTCGATACTTATTTATAGCTGAGAGAAGGTATGTTCAGGAGAAATGTTGGTGGGCCTTGCACCCGGCCCATACAGCCAGAAACATCCCTTTGTCCTCGGCGGGAGACATTAAATGCTCCCTGCAGGAGAATTAATGTTCTCTGTCGAGAGGTATCCTTTGTCAGGTGTTGAATGGTGCCACGTGTAAAGCAGCCGTCTCAGGTGTCTGGCCTGTTCCCAGCCGAAATGGAGAAAGTGGAACAGTCACTGGTAGAATAGTGGTTGGTGTATGGTCTGACACTTGCCTTATTGTCATGAGCGCTGTCACACGCAACCTGCCAAGTAACCTTTGGTCACAGCTCTGCCATTTCGTACCCTGAGGTATGGTAAACATCTCTTAGTGCTTACCCCCTTCTGTGAGGCTATCAAGGTTTTTCCTGCCAGCGCAGGGTGTCAGGGGTGCATCCTTTTGTCCTAAGACTATGAGGCGCTTCTCATGTGTTTCTTGTCCTTGCAAGATTTTGGGATTCGTAGCTTAGAGGAATGTTGTTGTGCGCAGGGTCTAGTAGCCTGCGCGCATGAGTCTAACTTGCCGTTGTGGCGAGTACACAAGGCTCGTTGTGTGACTTATGGAAACTGGTCTAATTCACCGTTGCGCTGAGTGCGCAAGGCTCATTGTGTGACCTCTAAAGGTTGGTCTAATTCACCGTTGCATTGAGTGCACAAGGCTCATTGTGTGACCTATTGAATCCAAAGAAGGCGCGCCATTGCACGTTGCGCGTGTGGTTATCTTTGTGACATTTGGATCATGGATGTGGCCGCGTGGGACCATACCTCCTCAAGTCCCCCCAGTCCAGAGCTGCTCCTACGCGCATGTTGTATGTTGGGAGGAGTGCTGGACTAGAAGAGTTGATGCTTGCGCCGTTTATTTGGTGGCGGAAATACTTCTAAGTGTTGGGAGGAAACGTTTGTGTGAAGGAAACGTTTTGTCTTCACTCTTGGAATTTGAAAATCTGATCTTCTGACGTCTGCAGGTGGTTTGGTGAGAAAAAGTGGGATTTGAAAGGACGTCTGACAGTTGTGGCGTGCACTCAGCCGCTTCGTCTGTCATTCATTTAATGAATGGGCAGAGAGCGTGTTGGCCACGCGCAGCACGTTAACCGTCACTCCCCACTCACTCGCCATGCGTCCTTCTGTGATTGGTCGCCATTACCACGTGTTAGAAATGTTCTTCGAGCGCATTAAATGTGAGCACTATAAATAGAGGTGCTCCGGTAGGATTTCTTCATCCCTTCACATCTTCTTCAAAATTCTTCTCTTCTTCTTGCGTTTTTGAGTTCTTCTGTAGGATCAATTCGAGCCAAAATCTGATTTTGTATAAGAATCAAGATGAACACACTCAAAAATATATAACTTTAAAATCCTTGATTGATTTGCATAAGATGAATACAATTAGCCCCCCAAATCTCTCTAGAAAGTGTGTTCCATAAACCCTAATCATCTCTTTCTATTTATAGCCTAAACCACTTAGGCTAATTACATTTTGGCCCCTAGAAATAATAACTTACCAAAAGTAGCACTAAACATGAAAACCTAATTAGCTAAGATAATAAATATATTTTGTCTTAAACAAAATATATTTAATTAACTAAAGCAATATTACTATGAGATCTTGATCTTCCACACGCCATATCTTTCTTTGATTTTCTCATGTCGACTTGCACGTTGACTTTGACTTGTTGGCTTTGACTTTGTTGACTTAACTCGTTGATAACATTAGACTACACGTTTTAGACCCAACAATCTCCCCCTTAGGCTAATGTTATCAAACTCTTGTATCATCTTTAGAACCGTCAACTTCAGGCGTGTTGTGATCTTTAATTGGCAAGCTTCAGTCTCAATTTTAGACCCAACAATGTCCCCCTAGACTGATGCTTTCCAAGTTTTCTTTACTGAAGATCTTCTTTTGACACTTTGCTCTTTGAGTACTTTATCTAGATAAGCTCCCCCTTTTTTCATGCATCATCTTTGACCGGTCGGAACAAACTTTTCTACCTCTCATTTTCTTGAGTGAATCAGAAGACATAGGAGGAGGATTCCTAGCTCAGTATCTTCTACAATCTTCAGGAAACAGGTGCTTTCGTCTGTTATCTTGCTTAACTGATGATCGGCCATCATTGCAGCAAATAGTCGAAGTAGCCTTTTCACAATCACAAACACAACTCCAAGTTTCCTTTTAGATAAATTCAACATACAAACAAAACCGTATTCATCTGGAGTGAGCAATCAAATGAGTATCTCAAACGGTTTTGAGATACAATTGATATGATATGGAAGACTTAAAAAAAACTACACATAAATCAAAATATTCTTGAACTTCATATTTTTTTTATATTTTTATTTATTTATTATTTTTTTTTATATTTGTGGTTGCTGGTCTTGAACACTCGTTGGTTCAAGGTTTTCAACCTTTTGACCAACATCTGTTACTAAAGTTTCCGGGTCATTTGAGCTTTCCCATTCTTGGTATGATTGAAAATCTGAATCGCTTTGAGAATTGTTGTTGCATGATGGAGTAAACTCTGGAATTTCTTCAGTTAAGAACTTTCCAAACCTGTTCTTTTCAAAAGAGGGCACAAAAACTGGTGGTACATATACAGATTTATCATTACAAAAAGCAGATTTTAAGTCAGCACATTCAACACTCACGTCACAAGCATCAAATTTAGGTCTACGTCTATTACAGTTGTCCATCTTGGTTAAAGAGTTATTACATTCATCCCGAATTAAAATTTTGTTTGATTTTCCACAGTTCCTGGCGAACCAGTTAACAGTAGTATAACTGTCGCCTGAATACCTTATTCCTATTTTTGTGCCACCACATTTCTCATCGCACACATCCTCCTCACGCTCAGTTGGATCTGTTTGCTTTCAGAAACGTTAGTACTTTTGTCGTTTTCACAGTCGACACTTTGAGCAATTAAATCATTTTTATCAATTAAATCGTTTTCTGGATGAGGTGTTAGCATGGGTATATAGTTTTTGCTGTGAGGAGGTGGAAAGATTCTTCTTTCATTTCTAAGCTTATCTTTGTACCAAATGCCATCTTTCACGTATGTCGGTCGTTGGCAGTTTTTAATATCAACCAGTGCCTTCTTGCTTACATTCCATTTGTCGATGGTGATTTGCAATTTATTGTGTTCATTTTTAGATTTCTTGAGTTTTTCAGTTAAATCATTTATAATGAAATATTTTCTAAAAACAAATTCTTTTAAAGTTTTCATTTCAGCTAAAGTTGAGTTCAACTTTCTCTGATATACAGCTTCATTCTGTTTTAGTTCTTTGTTAAATTGCAAAACTCTTTCTTTTTCTCTGATTAGGTCACGGTTGAGGGATTTATAGTGATCCACGACGTTAACACACGGTTGTGAGCATAATTTCACTTTGAATTCGTAGGGTATGTTGTTTACCAAGTCTTTTTCTCCTTTCTCTTTGGCGGACTCAACTTTCATTGCTGCTGCAGGAGCTTGATCTTTTTCCTTCTTGACACTGCTATTAGCTTCTTCCTTCATAGCTTGAGCATCACCTACCACAGTAGTATTTTGAATAGACCATGGAGCCTTTGTAGAGCTTGCGGAAGCATTAAAGTAAGACGCACTAGTACTTTGAGAGCTTAAACCATCGGAGGTTATGGGGGCAAGGAATGCCATGTTCTTGGGAGCAGCAGCAGCAGTGGATTGGACGGATTTTTGAGAGTATCCTGCTTGATTCATCTCTCTCTTGAGCATGTCCATTTCGAAGGCCTTAGAGCGTTGATTAGATCCGAAAGAGTGACTGGAGTTGTACTGGTTAAGAAAGTTCTTTTGAACATCACACACTGTAAGCTCCACTCTTTTGAAAGAGAGTCCAAAAGCTTCTTGATTGAGGCGTAGTTGGTGACGGGATTACCAACTTTCTTCATTTTTGTCAGCATGTTTAGAAAACAAATGATGTGATCTGACAGCCTTTCTCCGTAAATACTTCCAAACATGTCTTATTCTTTCTGAACAAGATCTTGGATTCCAGTGTTGGTTTCAAGTTCAACTTGTGCAATGCGGGTTAACTGATTTAGAAACATTTTTTATAACTTTAGATCAGAAAAAAATGTGTGTATCAACTTGAAACTCGGTTCAAATTACTTTGAAGATATACCTGTATCAACTTCAACTTTTAATAACACTTGACCCAAAAAAAACTTGAAACACCCGACCTGCTTAAATTTTGTGAGCACAAATTTATTTTTAAAAGACCCAAAAATAAACTATTAATACCGACCCAAAACTGATCCAAATTCTAAGCCCACAAATAAAAAAATTAAGACCAGGTTTGAAAAATAATCAACTTTTTAAAGTATTAGTCAAACACCCCACTCAAGATTTCTGTCAAACTAAAATCCTTAAAAAAACTTGTGTTAGTCGTTCTTTTTTTAATTATAATTAACTTAAGAGTTAATTGAATTGATTTAAAAAAAACTTTTATGCATCCAACTAGCCCAAATGCTAGAGTATGTAATCCTATGAGCACCCCAAACAAACTCAGCTCAGCCTAAAATTGTTTTAAGTCAACAGGCCCACTTTGCTAGACTACTAGTCTCTTTCTAAACACTCAAACCACAAATCCTAAAAAAATTAAAACAGTCGCCACCCACACTTGTTTCTTTCTTCTTGCTATTTTCACAACCAACAACAATTGGAACACAAGTTCTTTTCTACTCTCTCTAGTAATTTCTACATCTCATAACAGAAATACACTAAGCTTCTTCTACTAATTTTTTTTAAATATAACAACAAAGATCTTGGTGGTGGTTCGTGGTGGAAAGGGGGTGGTGTTTGGTGGTTGTATGATGATGTTCAAGGTTGACGATGGTGGATGATGGTCGGAGTAGAACAGTGATTGGTGGTTGCAGGTTAGGTTTTTAGTGGATAACTGTGTTGCTGTTGTTTGGGTGGCAATCAGTTGTGGTGACAGTTACTGGTGGGAGTGGTGGTGTTAAAAACGCTGGCCAGAAAGAACAAGCATCAAAACCTTAAAAACCTTCTTTTTTTTTTCTGATTCTACTCTTTCTCAATGCTTTAAATACGTTGCGCGGAAAAATAAAACGTCGGAATAATGACGCCAAAAAAAAATGTGTCTTGCCAGCGTATTTAACAAATACGCCGGGTAACTTGAACTCTCGTTCAAGATTTAAATTCGCCGGAAATTTTTAAATACGCCGAAAAGTCTCCGGAGTTCTTTAAATATGTCGGAAAGATAAAAGCGCTGAATTCATCAATAAAAACGCTGTATTCAACAATAAAAACGCCCAGAAACTTCAAAAACTCATCTAAAACCTTCTGATTGAACTGAAACCTGTTTAAATGATATGAAAATCACTTTGAATCTTTTCTAATCAGACTAGTCTCACCTTTCAATCAGCAACAAATAATTTAAACATTTTAGAAACAAGATTTTGAAGAAAAAGTGAATAAAATAAAAAAAACCCAAAAATTTCAAAACTTTTCAAATAAAAATAAGATTTTTAGGATGAATTTGAAGATTGTTGAATTCCAAATTCGAGTACCATAGCAAATTGTTGGATCAATTCGAGCCAAAATCTGATTTTGTATAAGAATCAAGATGAACACACTAAAAATATATATAACTTTTAAACCCTTGATTGATTTGCATAAGATGAATACAATTAGCCCCCAAATCTCTCTAGAAAGTGTGTTCCATAAACCCTAATCATCTCTTTCTATTTATAGCCTAAACGACTTAGGCTAATTCCATTTTGGCCCCTAGAGATAATAACTTACCAAAAGTAGCACTAAACATGAAAAACTAATTAGCTAAGATAATAAATATATTTTGTCTTAAACAAAATATATTTAATTAACTAAAGCAATATTACTATCAGATCTTGATCTTCCACACGCCATATCTTTCTTCGATCTTCTCGTGTCGACTTGCGCATTGACTTTGACTTGTTGGTGTTGACTTTATTGACTTAACTCGTTGATAATTAGACTACAAGTTTTAGACCCAACATCTGCTAAAATTTTTTCCAAATTTTTTCAAAGAATTATTGTCTTGTTTCTTCTTTTTATGGTAGCCATAGAGCCTTAGGCCGTCGCTGATGGCGTTGCTCCTCCTCTTCTGTCGGCTTGCAAGTTGAGCCGGTAGTTATTCGATGATATTTTATCCGGTCTCCGGTTTCCTCCCTCTTGGGACGCCCGGATGCCGACAGAAGGTGAGACGGCCGTCGATGCTCCGGCGGGTTACATCACCTTGTTTGCTGACTTTTTTTTGGTAAGGGTAACTTTCGGTTGCCCGCCACCAAGTTCTTTGTTGATTTGCTTCATACTACGGGTTCCACCTTTCCCAATTGAATCCGATGGGAATGGTGAGAATTCGTCACTTTGAGTTCCTCTGCTGGTCGACTAGATTTATTCCCACCATCGACTGGTTTAGTATTTTTATCAACTCCATTGTTCAATGGGCTCTATTCTTTCCAGCTCCATGTGCAGGCATGAAAAATTTTGCTCTCTCCCCCCAAGTCCTTTCACGATTGGAAGGAAAATTTCTTTTTTGTTAAGGCTGGTGTGATACCGGCGCCGATGGTGTTCCAGGGGCCGGAAGAGATTTTGGCGGAGACACTTCCCATACCAGTGTTTGACTCCTGGTGTGGTGACTTGAAAGAGATTCCGACGATCTAGTTGCCAGAGAGAGTACTAGTGGCGGCAAGCATGAGCCTGGTGTGGGGACCCGAGCGCCGGTCCCGACCAGTGTATTTTGAGGGCGATCGCAGTAAGTATTCCTTGTTCCCTTGTTTCGTGATTGATTGGGAGTTGTACATTCGCTCATCATGCGTGTGTTTTACTTGCAGGATCCCCGCTGTTCTTGGCCGCCTTCCAAAGAAAGAAAGGGCGGATGGAGAAGGTTCCGTTGAAGCCGGATGAGCCTACCTAGCACGCGCAGGTCCTTGATAATTTTGCCTTGATTAAGGACGCGGATCTAACGGCTCCTGCGATACCAACTGATGAGTTTATATTGTTTGTTTGCGCGCCTTGGCAGTTGACTTACTTGTTATCTTTATTTGCATGCAGGCGCTCTGATGGATTTGGGGGTTGGCCTAGATCACAAGAAAAAGAGGCACGCGGGGTCAAGCGCGGTGGCGGGTAGGGTGGCGAATCAACCCGGGGCAGACCCTCTCAAAGGTAAGCACGTTATCACTGACAAGTGGAAAACTTATGTGGTCATCTCTGACTCGTGGGAGGGTCTCGAACCTGTAGGTGTGAAGAGGGCTATGCCGAAGAAGGCGATTGCTGTAGCCGCCGTATCAGTTAGACCAGAGGAGCCTGAAGAGGTTCCAGAAGTGCCTCTGAAGAGGAAGAAGCGGCTGAAAGAGACCTTCTCCGCGCAACCCCCTAAGAAGGTTGCGCGGAGACATTTTGAAGCGGGCTGATTTGGGCTCACTAACTTCTAGATATCCCTTTGTAAGTATTTATACCCCTTGATAGTTCCTTATTTGTTTTCTGTTGTATGCGAATAACACTTATTATTGTGTAGTGGGGGATGAGCCGGTTTTGGTTTATTTCGGCCCAAGTGCTGGGGAGGCTGAATCCCCAATGACCCAGGCCGGTGGTCAATAAGGGAGTGCTATTGCTGGAGCAGAAGAAACGGTCGACGTGAGGGAGGGGCCTCATGTGGAGGTGGAAGGTAGCGGTATCGGTACTAATGTGGGCTCTCCAGTTTTGGAAACTTCGGGTGTTCCATTGACGCAGCCACAGCAGGATATTGAAGAACCTGTGGTTGTTGTTGAGGAATCCTGGGTGGATCTTGGGGAACCAACCGTGGAAATGGAAGAATCGGGGTTCTTTGATCAGGACCCCGATGTGGTGCTGGAAGAACCCGCGCATCAAGGCGGCGGGGTTAATGCTGATGAGGCGGGGCCGTCGGGAGTGGCGTCTGCCAAAGAGGTTCATACTACTGCTCCACAAGGGCACATGGAGAAACCGTTTCCTGGGGGTGGCGCAGGATCTGCCACCCTTGGTTTGTCTCCTATCCGCCCGGATGAGACTCCGGGGGATTATTATTATAGGTCATTCTCCTCTTCCCAAGCTGAAGAGATCCACACTCCTGTGTGCAAGTTGGAGAAAGGAGATGACTTTTCTCACTGGCCGGCGTGCCGTGAGTTTTTAAGGGAGCCTTCCCCTCGGCGGAGGTACGCCTACTTTCTGATCATGAAGAAGAAGAGACGTATCACACGTACCTCCAAGCAGCTGCCAGGTCCGCCTTAGTGACTTACAAGAGCGTTCAAGACTGGCGGGTCCCGGGAAGAAAAAAATGAATCTTGAGGATGCTCAATAAACCTTTGGAAAGAAGCGAGCCCAAGTGGCTGCGCATGAAGCTGCATTGTCGGCAAGGGTGGTCTGCGCCAGGGTGGAAGAAAAGGCTAAAGCCTCAGAAGCCAAACTTGCTGGGAACGCAAGTTGTGGAAGGAGGCTTGTGAGAGAGACAACAGGGAGAAAAGATCCTTGAGGGATAAGATGGCCCAGCTGCACGCCGATATGGCGCGTGAGAGGAAAGAGAAAGAGCCGGCCGCTGCCTCAGCTGTGCAAGCCAGTGTGCAACGTGAGTACAGTGAAAAAAGAAGGTACCTCCTTGTCTTTTATGTTTATTATTTTGATAAGTTTAAGGTATGTTTCTAACCTTGTTAAATTAAACAGGTTGAAGCTTGCACTGCTTTGGCGAGCGCTAAGAGAGATCTCCAGGCAGCTTCAGCGAAAATTGCTGAACTCGTGCGGAAGCTGCAATGGGCGGAGGCGAAGGTGGAAACGGGAGTGAAAAAATTAGAAGATTCCAAGAACTCCCGCGCCATCTCCGAGTCGCTGGTGGAATCACTCACTAGCAACATGATGTGCCTTCAACAGCATGGGATTGGCCATGTAAGTGTTTGCACTTGCGTTTTATTGTGACCCTTATAGAATGGCTCTGAATTCTACGGAGCTGGATGGTGTAGTAGCTAAGCTGGTGGTTGCTGCGCGCCATGATGGGCATGCACAAGGCTATGCTGAGTGTGCGCAACAAGTCGCTCATGCCTTGGAAACTCCATGGGATTCTAGCCATGCCTCCACTCACGGGATTAATACTGGAGCTGTCTTCGAGAAGGCGCAACAGGGGTATAATTGCCTTGAAATTCCTGCCTTGGAGTTGGTGAGCGAGGTTCTTACCCATGATGACTTCGTCGACCGCTTGAAGGATATCTTCCCGGTAGACGCTGAAGTCGCTGCTGAAGGCGAAGACTAGTGTAGGATCCATAATGTAATATCTTTGTAGGATCATTGCTTATTCCACTCATGACGCGGTTATGTATATACTTTTTTTATCTTTTTAATGAAATCTTTCTTTTATGTTACAATAATTGCGTGGATTGAAACGACTTTGTGCAAGTATAGCGAATAAAATTGGTAATGAACTCACGCCTGGATATCAGCTTTTGTGCATACGGCGTAAGTAGTGACTTATGTTTATGAGTCATTGTGCACCGAGTTGTTTTTGCGTATACTCAAAGTGTTTCCGCACATTTGTAGCGAAACATTAAGATAAAAAAGAAGTGAAGTAACTCTTATCTTCATTACATAATTGGGCGCAAATGCCGCATTTCCGGATATACAAGAGACTATGTACATAGGGATTTACATGTAACATCGCCTTAGTTGCTGCGTATTCCATGTCCTGGGGATGCTTGTTCCGTCTAAGCGCTTAAGGGTATATGCGCCTTTTCCAGGACTTCGTGAATAACATAAGGACCTTCCCACTTGGGTGCTAGTTTTCCAGGACGTTCGGTATTAGATGCCTCATTGTCGCGTAGAACAAAGTCTCCGGGTAAGAAGGTGCATATGCGGACTCGCGCATTGTAGTATTTCTCTAGCTTGGACTTGTATTTTGCTTCATTGATGGCAGCATTTTCACGCCTTTCTTCTAGCAAGTCCAAATCTAGCCTGCGCTCTTCCTCGTTGTTTTGTTTTTGCGCACCCAACATGCGCGGTGATAGGAGGCCTATTTCTGCAGGAATCACTACCTTCGTCCCATGTAGAAGGCTAAAAGTAGTTTCACCCGTGTTGGTTTTAGGCATGGTTCTATGAGCCCATAAGATGCTTGGCAGCTCATCTACCCAACCTCTGCGCACTGTTCCCAACCTTGTCTTGATTCCTTCGACAATGCTTTTGTTGATCCTTTCCACTTGACCGTTTCCTTGGGGATGCGCGACCGAAGTGAAAAAGTGTTCGATATGCATCTCTTGCATCCATTGCTGTAGTTCTTCGGCTGCGAAACTGGGACCGTTATCGCTGATTATGCACAAGGGTAATCCGAAATGGCATATGATATGCTCCCAAATGAACTTTCGCCCTACAGTTGTTGTGGTGGATGTGAGAGGTTTGGCCCCTACCCATTTTGTGAAAAATCGACTGCAACGATTATGAATTTCACCGCTCCTGAGGCATCTGGGAATGGTCCCACCATATCGATTGCCCATTGTTGAAAAGGCCACGCTGTTGTTACCGGAATCAAGGGATTATTGGGGCGCAATGTCTTTGGAGCATGGCGCTGGCATGACACGCATTTTCGCAATGTTTCAACCGCATCAAGGTGCATGCCAGGCCAATAATATTCGGCGTTCATGATCTTTGCAACGACCATGCGCAGTTCGGCGTGAATTCCGCATAACCCTTCGTGTATTTCGCGGATCAAGTACTTGGTGTCTTGCGCGTCAACGCAGCGGAGGAGAGGTCCAAGGTATGACTTCCGGTATAAGATACCATCAGCCATTTCATGGTTGAGTGCCTTGTTCCGGATCTTCCTTGCTTCGCTTTGCTTTCGGGGAGACTCCCGTGTTGTAAGAACATGATGATGGAAGACATCCAGGATGGGCTCCCCATTTCTATGATGTTGACTTGTCGCAAAGGAACAGAAGGGTTTTTTAGTACCTCAATGCGCACCTCACGTGCAGGGTGCTTGAAGCTTGTAGCGGCTAGCTTGCTGAGAGCGTCCGCATGTTTGTTCTCGCTTCGGTTAACATGGGTTATCTTGAAATGTTGGAATTTGGTTATTAAGGCCTGTGCTTGTTCTAGATATAAGGCCATTACCTCGCCCTTTGCATCGTACAGGCCGTTGACCTGTCCGGCGACTAGGAGTGAGTCGACATGGGCTTCCAAATTCTGCGCACCTATCTTGGTTGCTAACCGAAGACCTGCCAGGAACGTTTCGTACTCAGCTTCATTATTTGTGCTTTTAAAATCCAACCTGATGGCATAGGCGAAGACCTGCCCCTGCACCATTGTGGTTGGATGCGCCATAGGTGTGAAGTATCCACGCGCGGCTATCTGTAACTGGCGCTGGATTCTATACTTCTTCATACTCTTGCGCTTTATTTTGCGGGACTTCCGCGATAAAATTAGCCAATATCTGGCCTTTTATTGCCGGTGTTGTCTAATATACAACATTGTATCCGCCGAGCTTGATCGCCCATTTTGCTAGGCGACGGAGATATCCGGTTTTGACAAAATTTGGCCTACATGGTAGTTCGAGAGAACTGTTCTTTCGTGGCCTGAAAAGTATCGGCGCAACCGCCGAGATGCGTGGACTAAAGCTAGAGCTAGCTTTTCCATCATGATATATCGGGTATCTGGGTCAGTGAGCATTTTGCTGACATAGTAGATCGGATTTTGAACTCCTGCGCGTTCTACTAGAAGGATTGCTCCCAGAGCGAAATCTGATGCGGAAAGGTAGAGTATCAGTGGCTCCTTCTTTTGTGGCACGGTGAGCGTTGGTAGCTTAATCAAGCATTCCTTCATTTGGGTGAAAGCCTTCTCCGCGTCTGGAGTCCACTGAAACTTGTTCTTCTTCACACAATTCCACAGAGTGCTAATGAATGGGAAGGACTTTATCGCGTGGTTGGCCAAGAACTTGTTCAGCGCAGGCAGCCGCCTGCCAACTGTTGTATTTCTTTTATAGTTGAGGGAGATGGCATACGTTGAATCGCTTCCACTTTATCTGGGTTGACGTTGACTTTAAAGCCATCACGCGTGATGATGAATCCCAGAAATTTGCCTTCCTCCATTCCAAAAGAGCACTTGCTGGGGTTCAGCTTCAAGTTTGCCTTGCGCAAGGAGGCAAACGTTCTTTGGATGTTTGCCAACATCTTCTCCTCATCCGAGCTCATGATGACTAAGTCATCAATGTATACTTCCACAGTTACACCAATGTCATCCCCAACAACATGGTCCATTAAGCGTTGATAGGTGGCTCCCGCTTGCGCAGTACGAAGGGCATTTTTGTGTAGCAATAGATGCCCTTGTCCGTTTGGAAAGCGGTATTGTCTTCGTCTTCTTTCTTCATTTGGATCTGGTGGTAGCCCTTATAGCAATCAAGGGAACATTTCCACCTGAATGAAGCAAGAGAATCCACCTTTTTATCAATTTCTGGCAAGGCGTAGCAGTCCTTGGAACATGCCTTGTTGAGGTCTTTGAAATCGACACACATGCGCCAACTGCCGTTGGACTTTTGAACCATGACTGGGTTGGCTACCCATGTCTGATAACGCACTTCTCAGATAATTCCTGCTTAGAGAAGTCCCGCGACTTGCTCGTTCAAAGCGCGGGTCTTTTCGGGCCCGAAGCTGCGCTTCTTTTAAACGATATGATGTACTGAAGGGAAAGTGTGTAGTGCATGCTCAGCTATTTCCCTTAGCACCCTGTCATGTCCGCCGGTGACCATACAAAAATGTCAGAGTTTCGGAACAACAGCTATTTCAACCGCGCCTTGACTGCGAGGTTCATGGCGGGTCCCAAGAGCACGTTTGTTCCGGGTACTTGTTGTTAAGTACCCACTTTTCTGGCTCACCGTCGGAAGATGGCTTGGGTTGCTTTATTGGTGGCTCCTCGTCCACCGACATGATTTCCTTCACCGTAAGTTTTGTCTTCCTCACGCTAGGTGTACCGCTCCCCTTGAGGACGGGGCCCAGCCGTGAGTGGACAGATGCTCGTCTGAGAGAGCGAGACTCCGGCTTAGGCGACGGTTGTGTGTATTCTGTCTCCTGTGGGTGGAGACTATATGGTATGCTCGCCCCAGCTGGTGAGTCGTAACTCAAAATCCTAGGCGAAGCGTGTGCTTGAACAGCGGGCTGCACTGGGCAGCAGGGGTGTTTGTTTGCGCACAGAGTTGCGCATAGACGGCATTCAGGGCCGTCTGAGACTTTATGAACCATGACATCGGTGTCTCACCCAGGGGTAAGACCGACGTGATCGGAACCAAAGGAGTCTCTCTCTCGCTGGGCTCCGGGGGTGACCGGGATGTTTATTCGGCCAGAGCCGTGTTGGTCACCGGTATCCTCGGAGGAATCTTCCCTCACTTGCACGTCGACACGAGAGTTTTGAATCGGGTTCTTGCCTTCGCGTCGAGAGCCTCGCGGGGTTGGAAAATCGGCCATCAGGAGATGAGGCTTAGAAAAGGTGAAAAATGGGAGGTTGGAAACTGGAAATAATGAGAATATAGCGGATGGCGCCAATGAAGAAGCAACGTTTGAACCTAGGGCTATCCGGGGATATTAGTTACAACCTGGGTTTTTCTGCGTAAATAGTTAACCTCTCACTTCGTCTTTGGGTTTGCAAGCTCACTCCGACTGATCTGCAAAACTAGCAACGCCGTTAGTTTCGCCACGGGGAAAGGGTGGTTTTCTCCGTGACCACACTCCGGTGTGAGAATAAGTATCTTGGGTAAGAAAACGAGTGATTGCAGATGTAAGCAAGAGCTTATGTGTGTGGTAAGTGGTATAGCAAGTATATGCATTTGTCTGTACCTGGAGATTCGATACTTATATATAGCCGAGAGAAGGTATGTTCAGGAGAAATACTGGTGGGCCTTGGGACCAGCCCATACAGCCAGAAACATCCCTTTTGTCCCTCGGCGGCAGACATTAAATGCTCCATGCAGAAGAATTAATGTTCTCTGTCGGGAGGTATGCTTTGTCGGGTGTGGAGTGGTGCCACATGTAAAGCAGTCGTCTCTGGTGTCAGGCCTGTTGCCAGTCGAAATGGAGAAAGTGGAACAGTCACTGGAAGAATAGTGGTTGGTTTATGGTCTGACACTTGCCTTATTGTCATGAGCGCTGTCACACGCAACCTGCCAAGTAACATTTGGTCACAGCTCTGCCATTCCGTACCCTGAGGTAAGGTCAACATCTCTTAGTGCTTACCCCCTTCTGAGAGGCTGTCAAGGTTTTTCCTGTTAGTGCAGGGTGTCAAGGGTGCATCCTTTTGTCCTAAGACTATGAGGCGATTCTCATGTGTGTCTTGTCCTTGCAAGGTTTTGGGATTCGCAGCTTAGAGGAATGTTGTTGTGCGTAGGGTCTAGTAGCATGCGCGCATGAGTCTAACTTGCCATTGTGGCGATTACACAAGGCTCGTTGTGTGACTTATGGAGGTTGGTCTAATTCACCGTTGCGCTGAGTACGCAAGGCTCATTGTGTGACCTATAAAGTTGGTCTAATTCACCGTGACATTGAGTGCGCAAGGCTTATTGTGTGACCTATTGAATCCAAAGAAGGCGCACCATTGCACGTTGCGCGCGTGGTTATCTTCATGACATTTGGATCAAGGATATGGTCGCGTGGGACCATACCTCCTCAAAGTGTGCACCTTTAACCTGTATTCTATTTAAAAATTATTATATACTTAAAAACATAAAAGTTTCCCATTGTTTAGTGTTATAAACTCCTTCAAATTCACTTTTCGCTATAAACATGTCTTCGACTCTAATAGTTGTTTTACTCACACGCTAGATATACTTCAGTTGAGATGATCTAATGTCCACTCCTAACTCGGCTAACTTTAGTCGTACCGCAAACCCTCATCGAGGGCATGACCACTACACCTAGTGTGACACCCATTAACGTTTGGTTATTCATACTTTTCTTCAATACATCTCGTGTCGAACGAAAAGAACTAGTTGTGTCATTATGTCATGGAATATAAGTCAAGGGACAATTCATGACATTTAATAAAACTATTTTGAGGGACTAAATGTGTTAAAAACCCTAAATCTTTGTGAGGAAGCCACCTAGCCTGCACATTGCCACACTTCACCAGCTCTTGACACCTAATTGGACACATGTAATGATCCTACAACACACCTAACACATGGCTCCATCTCCTTAGACTTCTTTCATTATAAATAGCCACTTAAGCTTACTCATTCTTTGCTCATTCACTTCTTCTCCTCTCTATTACACTCTTGGAAATTCCTGACCATTTGGGAGCTTCCCTTTGAGTTCTAAGTTTCCCTTGGATCACTTGTAAGTGCTCCATCTCTGCTCTTTTCTTTTTATAGGCTTTTAATAACCAAAAGTCAAGCATTTTCGACAAATGCCTTGACTTTCGGTTAAGACCATTATGGTCCAGCCATTGTTCGAAATAAACCTGGCTAAGTGATCGTAATTAGGAAGATATTAACCCCTTAAAGGGGCACCTCCTAAATATCACGTTTACTAGGCCAATTGACGGGTCAAAGTTTAAGTTTTAAAAAGTCAAACGGGTCAGATTTCATAAATATTATAATATGAGTTTATATATGTTATAAACATGTTTTTGACACTAACAAGTTGGTAATAATTGTTATAACATGTGGGAACATGTTCAATCCGTCAATTTCAGTCCTAGAGTCGGTTCGCAACCGAAAGTCGCGAAGTTTGACTGCTGCTTTGACTTTCGATTCTGACCCAACTTAGATTAGTTAACTTCTGTATTAAGGTCACACTATGATCGTAATACAATGTAGCATAACCCTCTGAGGTTATATTACATGATCATATCATAATCTGAGTTTTGCACAAGTTCCGTAAAATGTCAAATTTTGACTAAAATGCCCTTTTTACATAAAACATGGTTTTAATCAACAATGAACTTGCAAATGAAGTACCTACTGATATTTAAATGTAATTAACATATTATGATGTTAATATTCTGATCATAAACTAATTTTAGTATAATATCGTAAACTATACTTTTAAATGACCAAAATGCCATTTCGGTGCATAGTTTGGTCTTAAACCATAAACCACACTTATGTGTGCTATCTTACTAATATTACATCACAAATTAAGTATTTTTCCAGAATGTTTATGATCATAACATCAGAATATACGCAAGTTTCTTTTATATGACATATAATTACCAAAACGCCTTATGAGGCATAATTCGTTTCAAAACCTTTTTGGGCTTGTAAGTTGATATCCTACTGACACTACAACTCATTTAAGGTATAATGACATTTAGAACTTGTTCATGACTCATCCGATTACCCGATATCGCTTATATGCATACGGTTAAGCATATGTAACTAGTTTACGAAAATTAACCGAAACGGTTTTAACCTTATCATTTTAATCTCAAATTCCAAAATGTTAATTGTTTACCCATATTATACAAGTCTTAAGTACTTGTTGGATTTAAACTACATTCTATCAGGTTATCGTTAATCTAGCGTATCGTAGCGATTTTGATCCTTTAAGCTAGTCGGTATAAGTCTATGACTTAAATAAGACCGTTAGCATTCTAATTGGTTAGCTTATGCCATAATCCATACTAGAGCCTTCCAGTAAATGCTATCTGCACTTATTTCATCTTGAATACGGCTGAAATATTAAATCTTGCATTTTTAAATCAAGACTAGCTCAGGTAAATACTCTTGACTTATTTTCCCTATACGGGCTTCGGTTATGGTAAATTATTATTGCTTGGTCGGAAATGGAATCAATCGAATGCCGGACTGTGGCTAGTAAATCCGCATATTCCGTTTTAATCAGTTTTGTTTGATAACTTAAATATTGGGAGTTAACGACCGTGTCCTGGATATCCTTGGCTCATTACATTAGATAATGGCCACGACCAAAGCACGGGGTGTAGGTATACACCCGACAGATGCGAATGCTAAAATTATTTTTACTCACAAGTTGGGGATAACTCCTTCGTGGGTTCATAAGTGGTGTGTACGTTAATCATGTCTCAGTCTTTGTACTGGGCCCCATATGTATTGCAAACATGTGAAGCTATTAACAAGGTTACAAAGCTGACTTTCCCAAGTTATAAATGATTTGTGCTTTGTGCACTTAAATCTAATTTTTAAAAATATTTTTTTAAAATGAGTCAGTTGGTGTATTACCACAAGCTGACGTAGTTTCAAAAGACTAAGCTTGCAGATACAATACGAAATAGGCTGGAAGCTGCTCGGTAATGATATAAGAGGATCTTGCAAATCCTTAGATCTACCCTGAAGTCTGTTATACATTTTTGTACATTTTTCGATCCGCCTGTGGATCTTTCGTTACAAGCCGTCTGTATATTATTTTTGTACTTTGAACATTTCAGTTTGTAATGGTAATTTAAATCCAATACTTCCGCTGTGCTGTGTTTAATTGACTATGATGATATCAACTTACGTCACGATGTTCCCCACCCGGGTCCACTGGTGTTTGGTTGGAAATTCGGGGCATGACACAAGTAAATCCTCAAGTGTCACCGCAAAATAGACAAAACTTAACATGACCTCAAGAATACGGGCGGTTCGTTACTCCTATAGCGCTATACATGTTAAGGAGAGGCTCGTACGAAGTTAATGACAAGTCGTATCACATAAGAATGTTCCAAGTATACAAATCACGTATCACGTATCTTTAGCATGTATGATGGATTGTTTGTGTGTTTGCATCAAAGTATAAGTGTGATCGTGTGTATTTTGATAGATTAAACATGTTGCACCCAAAAGTGTAAAATGAAAAGGGGTGTTCGAGTGTACTCACAGTTATGTGAGCTTCCTAATTCTTCTTGCGTGGAATGTTCAGGTGATGCAACCCGAAGTTACCCTACATGAGGTAAACAAATGGGCGTGAGTATACTGAGTCGAACTGTAGATCCAGATTCTAAAGCAGAAATGACGGAAAGAAAACGAGAAAAAGGCCACTTCGTACGAAGTGGGCTGTCCGCCTCGTGCGAGCTGACTTGCAACTCGTACGAGTTGACTTTCAGCCCGTACGAGTGGAATATTCACCTCGTGCGAGGTGACAGTCTTGGAACGTGTTAGCCTGTTTTGTACCCATTTCAGCACTGATTTCTGTGAACGGGGGTCATGATAACAAGGCAGGATAGTCCGAGTCATAACACTAGATCAGATTGTGATTATTACTAAGTCCAGATCAGTTCGTAAATTGAGTAAGTATGGTTTGGTCAAGTTTGTCATAGAAGTCAAGCATGGGGGTACGAACACCTCACTATATGATTCACCAAAGCACAAGGTTTGTCAACCCGGTTGGTCATGAATTAACAGAAAGTTACTGTTAATGGGCTCGTGAACCGCTTGTTGATAATTCTAAACGAGTATAAACTCTATGTTTTCTATTACATGTCGCTAAAAAATGTGATTGAAAAAGTTACTATTGTAAATTTGGTGAATGGATATTTAATATATTTATAATTTAATGAAATTATAAATATTAATTAGAATCTTCATGTGGTGAATAAAACATAAACTCTTGAGTAGAGCTTCTTACGACATTTAATTAGTTTTATTAGAGTTTTTAAGTCTCTAATTAAGTGACTAATTAAGTGAAACCTTTCACTAATCCTTAACTTATGTACAATTAGTAGGCTATGTGTTTCTTTTTGTGTATATAAGAATATGGTATTGCTTGAACATGAAGAATACTAGAAGAAGGATGAACACTTGAAGACCAACTAGAGAGAGGAGTACTCTCTACTTGTTTTCCACCACCATCACATTCTTATTGTTCCATAACTTCAAACACTACAATTACCCGGTGTAACCTCGGATTCGTGAGCCATCTTCGGCAGTACATACTGCTTCGGCTGTTGTACCGTGCGAAACAGTCGCGTAGTCTTTAGTAGAGGCGCGAAATCTGTTTTAAAAAGAAGCGTATTGAACACGTGCCTCAACCAAAATTGTCAACGTTTTAGTGTGCTCTTTGTTGCAGTCTAGGATGCTATAAAGTGCAGGTGAAGGACCCACCAGAAATGCAACTTGAATCAAGATTGGTATATATAATTATATTTATATTCTTTTATTTAGTTATTGCAACCGATATTGTACTATGATATTTCCTATAAATAACGAGAGTCTCGTTATTATATATTTTGTAATTATATTTTATAAAAACTGAACCTTGTTACTCCAAACTTAAAACAGATTTCATGAGATTTTTGCTATAATCTTAAAACCTTATTTGTAAGGATTTTGGGTTCACGAAAAGATTTACAAATAAATAAATAAAAAGAACATAATTCTTATAGATTATGATCTTATAAATATTTTTTTGGGAAATATGTACGTAGTACAACTTGTTGTGTTTGGATTTCTTAATATTACCGTGGTACAAAACGAATAGTTTGGGTTCAACCGTTTGGTTTTTTGAAACGATTTTGGAATCGTTAATCTTTTCTAACTTTTGTGTTAGATGGATTTATTAGTGTAAACCATACGTTTTTGTAAACGTTAAGTTTTCTAACATGTGCGTTAGACCGGCTTTATTGTATAAACAAGACGTTTTTTGTAAACCGTTTCATGTTCTAACATGCTTGTTAGAAATGATCATATTACATATATAATATGGTTAAAAAATTGATTGTTAAAAATAATTCTATTTTATATTAACAATAAGTCTTATATGACTTTTGTAATCATTTATTTCTAACATGTGTGTTAGAGACGTTTATGAAAAGCGTTAGTTTGGAAGCATGTTTTTTAATTGTTCATTTTCTAACGTGTGTATTGGAAATGACTTATTTATTTGAACCATATATGTGTTTATAGCAAGTCGAATTAACAATATGTGAAAATGTTAATATTTCTAACGTGCGCGTTAGATTTTTTTTCTTTTTAACATGATTGTTAAAAATAGTTAAAATACAAATGCTTTGAAATATTTTATGTAAACATTTTATATAAGTAATTTGTTATAACATTGATTTTAATGAATATAAATACTTATATTATGCTTTGTATGGTTTAGAAATAAAAGCTCATATATCAAAGTTGATGTTTGATTGACTTCTAGAATTAAATCACCATGAAGTGATGGTGTTGTTATTTATATAAATTTAATGAAATTACAGTTATTTTATTTATTTACTATACTCTTTATTTGAAAGATAAACTCTTAATAGAGTTTTATGTCAATTTATTCGTTTTTATTAGAGTTTATGTCTCTAATAAATCTCTAATTAAGTGAGACTCTTTTCATCCCATGTCTCTTGTATTAAAGTAGGCTATGTGGCTAACTTGATGAGATTGGAAAAACTACAAGAGTAAGAATACAATAATTAAATCACCATAAAGTGATAGTGTAGTTGTGTGAGATTTATCACCAACTTTAATTTGTGATTTCAAAATCCAAATGGTCATGGTTTATATATAAAAAATGACTTAAATTTTCTAACACGTGTGTTAGAAATGTGTATCACAAATACAATGTTAGAGATTGTACATTGTATAAGGCATAATGAATGGAAATATTTTATGTAAACATTTAATTGCCTATGTGTGAATTAAAAATGATGAGAAATGGTTTATTTTATAAACTTTATTCTTGGCAAACATTTTATGTAAACGTTCGTTTCTGTAATATGCCCGTTATAACATTTTTTTAACATGCGTGTTAGAAAACGTTTTGTACATGCGTAGTAAAACTAAACAATATCAAACCGTTTAATATTTTGGGTTTTGATATATGTTATCATAAAATCTAATTAATATTATGAATATTGTACAGTGCAAAACTAATGAAATATTTTAAAATGATTTTTAAAACAAAGTTTGGCACAGTTTTGAGAATTCAAATGGTTTGCTACTCTTACTAGAAGTAGCATATGTTGAACAAAGTAACAATTTCGTGAATATTATTTGATGGAAAACAACTTGGTGTTGTTGTGAACAAATTTAATTGTTCAAGTTTACTACTTAAATGTAGCCTTTGCAACAACTTGGTGTTGGTTTGAGCAAAATTGTCCAAGTTTAAAGTTTCATGATGAAATGGGGAACTTGTACTTACAAGTGCATGGAGTCTTATTGAGGGAGTACCTCAAGACATGCCATGGGACGTTATCTTTGAGAAGATTTCGGTCAGATTATAAAGTGTTGAAGATATAAGCACTTTGATATTTGATGTCTACGTATCGTCTATGCTTTCATTTAAATTTCAAAAGTGTTTGTCACTTATGATTTAGTTTCCAATGTATTTCATTGTTTTGTGTTCTTCGGATAACACATGCAATTTTTTACAAAGAAATAAATCACCAATGTTTGTGAGTATAAATTATTTTTGTGGAAAGTAAATCACCTATACATTGTTTAAAAGAAATGGTTTTAAACGGATACTACATGAATGTATTTGGACATAAACAACTTGAGGGTTGTTGTGTTGACTGAAAGTCAAAGACAAAACATGAAATGTATAACCACATCATGAGAGAATAATGAAAGAACGTACTCAGTGTATTGAGATGAAATACACAAACGAGATCCATGTCGACATACTTCGTTAGAAGTGATTGGAAAATTCACAAGTGTGAATTCTAACATATGAAAGAAAAAGTACTATATGCTATTGTATACCTTTGATAAATCTTGCGAGATTTGTTTCGAGTGATCTATATGTAGATACGTCTACCACTTGATTATTGTTAGAACTATATAGAGATTTTATATTCATTCGGGAGAGCATAAATATATATATATATATATATATATAGGTAGAGGTTCATGTGAGAAAATTTAAAAGTGTGAGAAGGATAAGAAAGATTATGGAGGTGACATGTGTTCCTTTTTATTTTGGTAGTTTAAGGGTATAAGTGTAATTTAACTAATAAAATCTAATTATGGAATGAATATATACAACCGATTTTGGTAGTTATTGTAGGGATTTTCGAATTTGAAATAACACCCTAACTCATAAAAATACCACAACATGTATATTGAAGGCATACATCTTATAAAGAACATAAATATAACTCATAAAAACACCATAACTAATAAAAACACCCTAACTCATAAAAACAACCAGCATGTATATTGAAGGCATACATCTTATAAAAAACAAAAATATAACAAAAATAAAACCATAACTCATAAAAACACCACAGCAGTTATATTGAAGGCACACATCTTATAAACAACACCCTAACATTGAATATAACAGAAATAACACCCTAATATAACATCAGTCAACACTTTATCAGAATCAAAACAGAATAACACCCTAAATACATAAAACAAAAATAACTCTACATAAGTATATCAATATGGTACTCATATTAAAGATAAAAAAACACTCGTTATTATGGTGTAATTTTTTTTAAAAAGAGTTACGCATAAAAAGTTATTGATTTTTAAAAAAGAAGGGGGGAACCTCGCATGTGTATTAATGTTAGTTTCTTAATTTAAAAATATTAAATTTACCTTTATACCCTTAATCTAGAAAATTAATTAGTTTAATAGTCAACATTATTTACAGAATTGTCACTATGATCTCAACCATTAGATTAAATATCTAATGGTTTAGATTCTTTCTTATCCTTCTCACAATTTTAAATTTTCTCACAATAACCTCACCCATATATATATATATATATATATATAATATATATATATATATATCCTCACGAATAACAACAGATGTGTACAAATCACTTATAGCAAAATTATGAATGCCATGTTGTTGAGTGTCGATCTAGTGACTCTATCTCACACATAATAGTGATTGTAGACGAGGAACATTCATCTTGTCGGTGATGAATGTGCTCGCCAAGTGACTTGGATTAAGACTTATGTTTAAGTCCTTACGAGTCAATGGTAAAGCATTGGAGATCAAGGTAAACAAATTATGTTCCATAATTGAATGATATAAATTAGCTATGTGCTATATACAAGAATTTGTGAGACCTTTCTAAATATTAATGTTTTAGGATTATGAATAAGTCTCATTATTTTCTCTTAACAAGGGATGAATGTTACAAAGTGATATTATGATATCCTTAAGGATGTAAAGAATCAGAATGATGCATCTTCTCTTCACATGCTGAAGTATTGTAGTATACAACATGCTAGACTAGTACTTGGTTAATTATGGGTCTTGACGGAGACTAATTAACTCCAAACATTCAAATGTCTATGAACACAAAAAGAATTTGTGTACAGACAAATTTGAGGGAGAATTTTCATTCATTATAAGGAAAAGACATGAAACTTTTGAAAAGTTTGTTCGAAAAGCTAATGACAAGAACTCATTGTCTAGGCTTATTCTAGATGTTAAATTAGAATCATTCTAAGTTAGTGACAAACTTATGACAATTGCATGTGTTGCTTTCTTCAGCTCGGAAGCTTATGTAAGCTAATGCAATATGAGTTGAATTCACTAATACAATGAGGTTGATCTTATTCAATCATTGTGTATAAATGTCGTCATAAGTGAAGTTACGGAAATATTGATCAAATGGCAAGAAATGTAGGGGAGGATCCATTTAGAAACAACCCTATAAGGGTATGTAGAAATGGTTTTCATTACCCCATCTGGATGATATCCTATAACACTTAAATGTGGGGGTGTCTTGCATTTGTATCATAAAAGTTTGACTATAAGGATTTTGTAATCCAATCTAACATTGCAAACGGACGACTAAGTGGAGGACACAAAGGTTGTTGTGCATAATGGAGATGTGTTTGCCTTAAATGATACATTTATCTTAGAAAGACATATATTAGACCAAATTCAGATGGCCACTGAGGTTATAGTATTAGAAGTTGACAATAGGCAAATTAACTTGCGAGTTAAGAACACATCATGACAACTGATCTCAAATAAGTAAAGTTATCTGTAGTGACTAGACAAAGTCAAAGATAATGTTATGGATCCAACAACCTAAGGGTTTATTAGAGATCAAGTTGTGGAATGAGACTAAAGCCAATGAAAAAGGGTATGTGAAGGAAACCTAACTTAGTTGACTGGAGATCCCAAGATCTAAGTTCAATAGGACAACTAACTCATATGCCTAAGGGTGGTCACTGTGGGGGCATAAATGATATGCATAAGCTAGTATATATGGTTATACATACCCCCAAAGTATAAAAGGGTGTTTAAATACGTCCTAGTCTATTCCTATAATATTCAGTGACAAAGAATGAGGCTAAGCATAATATGTGGTAAATGATTGGATAAGTCATGATAACCACAATGTTTTTAATAATCTAAGGAGAATCACCTATGTTAGAGAGAAGTGGGGTCGCTTCGAATGGAATTGAGGGCACAATTCCTAGAGCTCTCGCAGAATCAGGAAAGTGTTACACGACCATTATTGGACACGAAAATGAGGAGATGACCCGGCTAAGGAGAGTCTTGTGTGAAGTGTATTATCGTCTACACAAACGGCGGACGATTTCAAAGACATCGATGTCTACTTAGAGCTAGTGGGCTAAGTGCATTTCATGAGCGAAGGCTCAAAGGGTAACACCTACCTATCGTATGCAAAACTCAACTGTCAAGGTTCCATTGGAAATTTTATGTGATTTGAATGGTCTCCATTCATATGGGGGGTTGTTAGAAATTTGGTGAATGAATATTTAATGTATTTATAATTTAATGAAATTATAAATATTAATTAGAATCTTCATGTGGTGAATAAAAGAGAAACTCTTGAGTACAGCTTCTTATGACATTTAAATAGTTTTATTAGAATTTTTAAGTCTCTAATTAAGTGACTAATTAAGTGAAACCTTTCATTAATCCTTAACTTATGTACAATTAGTAGGCTATGTGCTTCTTTGTGTGTATATAAGAATATGGTATTGCTTGATACATGAAGAATATTAGAAGGAGGATTAACACTTGAAGACCAACTAGAGAGAGGAGTACTCTCTACTTGTTTTCCACCACCATCACATTCTTAATTGTTCCATAACTTCAAACACTACAATTACCCGGTGTAACCTCGGACGCGTGAGCCATCTTCGACAGTACATACTGCTTCGGCTGTTGTACCCTGGGAAACAGTCGCGTCGTCTTTAGTAGAGGCGTGAAATCTGTTTTAAGGGAAGCGTGTTGAACACGTGCCTCAACCAAAATCGTCAACGTTTTAGTGTGCTCTTTGTTGCAGTCTAGTATTCTATAAAGTGCATGTGAAGGACACACC
Organism: Scalesia atractyloides; assembly: GCA_947069175.1. Classification (NCBI taxonomy): domain Eukaryota; kingdom Viridiplantae; phylum Streptophyta; class Magnoliopsida; order Asterales; family Asteraceae; genus Scalesia; species Scalesia atractyloides. The sequence continues at coordinate 9,577,392 of CAMTDV010001632.1, forward strand.
AGAAATGGAACTTGAATCAAGATTGGTATATATAATTATATTTTATATTCTTTTTATTTAGTTATTGCAACCGATATTGTACTATGATATTTCCTATATATAACAAGAGTCTTGTTATTATATATTTTGTAATTATATTTTATAAAAAGTGAACCTCGTTCCTAAAGTATATTTAACACTATATATAAGATCTATATATTTGAACTTATGAGCTATCATGCATAAAGCTTTGATAAAGACCCAACTTGTTTATAATTTTAAAACCAAATTGTTTAAAAGTTTAGACCCAATAAAAATAAGCCCACTTTAAAGTTTAAACTTAATTGAAAAACTATTGTGGGCCTAGAGTGTGGACTTGTGGAGGAGCTGGAAATAAACATAAGAGCCGGCATGCCATCGAGGATTGATGATCATCTCATAATCGACGCATCACGCAACAACCAACACCACAATAGTGACATCGACACACCAACACATCGATTGACTAGATTGAGTGGTTTTCGGGTTGTAATCAACCGAAACTAGGTAAATTTTGATATTTTATGTTTTGCTTTGTTTAACTTGTCATGTATATATGTAGATTTTGATTGACTAATTTCCTTTAGGTTCTAGTTTACTCATGTTGATTATTGATTAGGATTTAAGACCTGAGAGTTTAAGGTGGTGTTTGTTTTACATATTGGAATGGAATGAAATCATGAGGGAATTGGATCAATGTTGATTTCACTCCGTATTTTGTTGGTTTTAACAAAAGAATGAATTGGAATGAATAGGGAAGAGAATCTACATTATAATTCCAACCAAATTTCAATCCATTTTACAAAACACATACATAAATTACAAATCAAAATTCATTTTTTGTGTGAATTTCCATTCCAATTCCATTAGAATCCATGAAACGAACACTACCTAAGTGTTTAACATACCATCACCTTAGAAAATAATTTAAAATCAAATCAGGCTATTAGAAAACAAGAAAAATATGTTATAGTTTATTTTAACAAACCATATACCGTATGGTTTTTAACAACAATATCACGAAGGATGGTTGGAGCAAACCAACATGTCCTAAACCCCTGATTGTGACAGAAAGACATGATCAAAACGATCATTGTTATCACGAGATGTTGCCTTGCACAAGTTTTTATACAAATACGCTAACATAACCCCCCTCTCCTCCCAACTAAATTTTGCGTCCTTTTAAATCTTTTATGTGATCTAAATAAACATGAATACCTAGTCGTTCACTAAATCCAGAAATAGGAAACCAGTGTAACTGCACTAAATACATTGTCGCTTGTTGTATTGATTGCAATGCAATAAGATCTTTTATAATTACCCTATCTTGACACCTAGAGTTGCTCAGGTGTCAATGTGTGATCGAGACCAAAAACTACTTCATCGTCAACCAACAAACCCCATTAAACGTCATACATCTTGAAGAATTACCCGTTAGTCCATCAACCGTATTACGGTAAAAGTCCCGCTATCCACGTGCATTAAAACCAATGTGATGAAAAAAGGAACATAGGCAGTAACTAAATCAATACTTGAAGAAAATAACGTTACACAAAAACCTAGAATGTTCCACTGTCCACGTCACTGAATTATTGAAACACATGTAGAGGCCGAACTCACCACAACAACCTCTCAGCGGCTAATTCGAAAGCCACGTGACCCGATCCAAAAAGTGAGTAACGTGGCCCTCTTAATATCCAGTATTTGTCTTCACCCCTCCCCCCTATATAACTATCCCACCACCATATCAACAACCACAATAACAAACAACCTTAATTAACATTAGTTCCACAACCTTCTCTCAACCATCCATTGCAATGGCTGCTACTTCAGTCTTCATGGCTACCCCCCTTGCACGTCTCACCACCGCCCCTTCATCAAGAAGAACCCTCAACTTTGCTGTCGTCAGGTGCATGTCACAAGATCAACAACCTTCAAGTGACTCTTCCAAAACTCCAGCCACACCAACTCCGCCGCAAGTGAACACTCCGCCTCCGCCACCACCGGCGCCGAAGGTCAGCACCAAGTTCTCCGACGTGTTGGCGTTCAGTGGGCCGGCACCGGAGAGGATCAACGGAAGGTTGGCGATGATAGGGTTTGTGTCGGCTATGGCGGTAGAGTTGAGCAACGGTCAAGATGTGTTCGCTCAGATCTCCAACGGTGGTGTGCCGGTGTTTGTAGCGACGAGTTTGGTGCTGTCGCTGGCGTCGTTGGTGCCGTTGTTTAAAGGGGTGAGGGCGGAGTCGAAGTCGAGTGGGTTGATGACATCGGATGCAGAGCTGTGGAACGGGCGGGCTGCGATGCTGGGTTTGGTGGCTTTGGCTTTTACCGAGTATGTCAAAGGCAGTGCACTTGTTTGATAATTTTCTTAAAAAGACAGTGCCACAAGAAGTATTTTTTTGAAGTTGTGATACCTTTAAGCACAGTGAAAGTTTAATTGTATGGAGTTAGGATGGGAATGTTAGTAGACATGTACGTACTTTTAAAGCTTGTAAGTATGTGTGTAAATGATGAAATGTTTTGATTTATGAATATTCTTGCCTAAGTGTAATTATATGTATGTAGATATGGTAATTGTATCTTACTATAATATATTGTCAACAACTTTGGCTAAAAGTCTTTATTTAACATGTATCGACTTATGATGTGCTATCTAATTTCACAATGGATCCATCTCATCTGTCTTGGTTCAGGAATAAATATAACAAGTGTTGCATAAATATAAAACATGTATCATTCACATAACGACTTAGAAGACATAAATATATCGTGCTAATTACCTAAAAACATTTATTATTTACATAACACATCTATGTGAATAGATTTTTTTTGAACGACAAAGAACGATGTGCAACCACCATAACACTAGGCGTATAGTCAAGGTCTATTACTCGACCGCCGCAGCCCCTTGGCTCTCCCAAATGCGAGGAAATCCAACCTCCACTCACCCGAAGGCATGACAATGAAATAATCGGTAAAACCTTGTCTCCCATCCAAGTTGAACCGGCGCCACCCGTATTCGCTCTTCACCTGGGTCACAAGGTGACAAGGATCACCAAATCATTTCCCAACCACTCCACTACGATCTCATTGGCACCTGAATATATTTATATAATAGTGTACGCTTTTTTTATTTTTGCATAAATGTTTATGTTTTATGTCACAATAAAGACCGGATGGTATGGGCTAGTGCCCCCAGCTCGGTGATGCCCCCAAGAGCGGCCCACCTCCGTCATGGGAGGTGGCGCGAGGCCCTTGATCTGCGATAAGGTTTGAAAAATGTGACCCCCTCAAATTGGACCGTTAGTCAGTCAATAAAGAAAAAGAGTTGATTTAAAATTTTGAAATCTTATATTTAAACCCATAAAATCTATCAAATCTCTTTAAAAACATTTTTTATATAAGGCTTTAAACTCTGTTTCTTCTTACTCCAACTTGTTGCATTTCGACTCTTCATTTGATTTAGGCTTGGATGAGATGATGATAACTACCACTGCTTAAACAACGGTCCAAATTTTTCTCCAACAAGTTGAATCATCACAACCACGTACTAGGTAATTGGCGCTTGAATGGGGTAGGCTGGAAGCTCATGGTGTTTGGTCAATAATTTTTTTTAGAAAACCCATTGTATGATGCTCCTCTTATCGACACCGTTTTCAGGTGAATCACCAACTTTTTACGCGAATTGTTGGCGATTTAGAACGCTAGTTTATATATTTTAAACACTAAACCAAGATTCTCACTTTTACAAAGCTGTACGACCGTAGTTTGTCAACTAGCATTCAGGATGACGTATAAAGCACGGGACAAGTATTTAAGAAATGTCAAAGAGAATTTGTGAGAAAATCCTTAATTTAGTATGAATAAAATTTAGTATATTTTTTAATTTCTAGTTCTAATGTTTGTATCTATCTTTTTTTTTTTTTTGCTTATTTTACAATAAATATACTTAAATTAAAAATGAACTAGAAATAAATAATTAAGAAATGATTAAAAGAGATTTATTCCAAACATGTTAGTTAAGGATTGAAGGCTTTATCTGACATCCCAGTCAAACTGAATTTCCACATACAAATATATGTTATTTTATTATAAAGAAAATTGAAGATGAGAAGACATGGTTACACATGGCTTTTAGCCAAGTCACATTTTGAGGTGGGATAAAACTTTAAGGAAATAAATTTTGAGTTTGATTTTTACAAGGAAGGTTTTCTTATATTTATTGGGTTTACTTCTAAATTAGTGTATGTGCATTATGCCTAGTGGAGATGGATATGATCTAGTGGTTCTGCTAGTGACACAATGATACTCCATTGGTTCGTTAGTGATCCAAATTTTGCGTTAAAAAAATAACATGGTTACGAGAACTAATTTAATATAGTTTTCATGATTATCAAAATTATAAAGGTGATGTGCCTATGGCTTTATAGCCTACTAGTATTTTTTGAGTGGAATAAGACTTTGAACCAATAGGTTTTGGTTGTTTATCAAAGGTGGGTTTTACTATTTATTGATTTTCCTCGCATTTTAATTGTGATGGTAACAGTTAGCCCTTGAGCTTCCAGTAACATGGATCGAGCTCGGTATGGTTCAGCTGGCACGTTATTACTACCTAAGGTAAGTTAGCTATTGTGATACAAATTGCTGGAAAAACAAGGTTTAGTTGAAAAATTATTAAATATTAACAATTTATAATTGTGCGGGAGCAAGGCTGGAGAGTATGAAGATGTTAGGGTTGAGGATTTCTGTTTTGAAAATCAGCAAAAGAGAAAAATTAAGGGGGTGGTAAACCCAAGTCCAAAGATTCAAAATTTTTTATGGTCTTTTAAAAACGAACAAGTCGCAGACTTAACGAGTCTGCGCGATGGTATACAAGGCACCTAAATGAGTAAAGAATAACTTTTTTTATAAAAACAAAAACCCCATTATGTTACCTGTACGGAAAATTTCACCAAGCTAATTGCACGTAATTAGCGATATGCTGCCATTGGTTGACTTTTTCTTAAAAAGTCGTACAATCTAATACATGTTTGACACCAATAATTACCTAAACATTTTGGTAAAAAACGTGTTTACAAAAAAGACGTTGTTGTAATAGTAAGTTTCAAAGGCATAAATTTTGTTAACGGATATTTGTTAAAAGATCATAATTAAGTAAATAAAAAACATATAAAAACTTAGTATATTCGTCAAAAAAAATAAATAACAATAATTATAACAAATTTGAACTCATTACAAACCGACAAACTGAAGTAGCTGAAAAACTACACAACAAACAAATCGCAAAATATTATTAGTTAACTCTAGAAAATAAAACAAAGTATACAAGAATTCACGTTTAAACGATTGGCGCCAACTGAATTATGTTTCCCATGGACAACCCCGCAATCGATTGTACTTTCCATTTCCCAGCTTATAAGAATGCTAAACGGTTTCTAATGCAAAGTTAAAATTGAGTAAAGTTTGTAATGACCATACAATTTTTGTTTTAAACGAAAACATCAAGCTTTGATTAATCAGTTTAGAATTCTCACGAGTCAGAATTATAACAATATCAATTCAATGTCTCAATTGTTCTGAGAACATTAATCACTTGACCAGTGAAAAAACAGTCACCAAAACCCTGGCTCAAATCCACATCAAAATAGTAAAGGGTCCAACGATAATTCGCACATCATTATCCTTCGCCCGGGTGGGATCAACCTCTGCTGCACTGGGTGTGATACATAGGAATAATTTGTTAGCAGAATTTAAAAAAAGCAACAAGTTTCACTCTCACCTGTACAAATGACAACTGTCCATATCTTAAGTTCCGAACACATTAAACGTATGGCTCTCATCATTGCTAATCACAAACACATATTTGAGTGAATCTTTATAAAATTCCCCTATTTAAATCACATGTGTGTCATCATAAGTCTTAGTGTACTATAATATTATCACTTAAACCAGATAGGTAATTCCTTGAACATCTTGTATTTAGTTCTCTAGCTTAGTAAGGATGTTTATAGCCAATTATTATATTACGCTACATACCAACTCTCCTGGTCCTGGCTACCCCCATTTATGTGTTGGCTTGGATCCCACTATTTGTTTCTGCGTAGACCTGGCGTGCCCCAATCGTCCGTTTGATGAGCTGACCGCACATTCCTTTAAAATAGTGTCATACATCATTAAACATATGCTTACCTCTGCTTGAGTTATCACATTAATAACATTAGAATGCAATCATCCTTTGTTGATTGAGTGTATCCACAGGACATCAGTTCATTAGTTAGTGTTCTTATGATATTGGTATATTCATGTATGCTAGCAAGTGTTATTGTATGTTATAATTGTAACTGCTATTTGCCAATGCTTGATTATTTACATTTGCTCATTTATGATTATGCACAATATTTCATTGATAAACTAACCATAAAATCATTATTAAATGTTTATCTAATAAGGTTCACTCGCCAACTTATGTTGACCCAAAAACTCCCATTTTACACATGATACAGGTGAACCAGCAGCAGCTAGGAACACATAGGACCTGGATTAGAAGAATAAAACGATTTAGTATTGGGATTGTTATGTTTGGTTATTTTCCTTTGTATTGAATGAACATGTTTGGATGTTTGAAAATGTAACTTTGACTTTATTAATTATGAAACATAATAGTAAATGTCATGTGCTTTGGTGATAACCCAATTATGCCCCGACTCTTATTTCCGCTGCGGGTCGGGGTGTGACAGATTGGTATCAGAGTCATGACTATAGGGATATAGGATAGGTTATTAGACCTTAGAGCCTATACTATAGTCGATTAGAAACTTATAAGAATTTTGTGTGTTATATGCCAAATTTCATGATGTTTATATGTTTTATGTTACATTTGATATTGTGCAAACATGTTCATAAGTATGTATTATCAAATAATGCCTATCATGAAATCGTATGCTCATAACATATCACATCCATGAAAGCACACACCACATCATGATTGATTTTACAATGATTTTCGTGTTTTCAAATCTCATCAAAGTGAGTTCTCATGACGGGCATGTAGTAACTGGAAGGGTACTAGTACCGGTAGTCGGAACGTCCTGTCTAGGCTGGCATTCGTATAAATCCAAAATAAAGGACCAGTTTGCCTACCTGGGGACTAACGATGAGAGTACGAAGTACTTATTAGGCCAAAGCATGCTATATCAAACGTCGTGTGAACTAATCCCACTTTGAGTTGTCATTGTGTCTACACCTGGACACGTTCCGACCAAACATATTTTGTGGTTTGCATTCGGGGGATGCGAGTGTTAAATTGCCAATACTAATGTGAATCCTACCAAGCCAATAGCCATGGGGGCCCACATGACTATATAGGTGAAGGTATGGGGGACATTTGAGGCCCAACATGAGCGAACCCAAGACATCCTATGGATGTAGTTGCATTATTGATATTTATGTTATTTTCACTTTCTTAAAGACACATGACACCTAAAAAGACACCATAAACTCACAATCTTCTCATTTTATGATCCTGTAGATGTCGTCTAGACAGCATCGAAGGGGTAAAAGATCAGGAAAGTCTCAGGAACGTTTGGCCACTCATATCGCGAAACAAATGGCCACGATATTGCCTGACATCGTGGTACAAGTACAACAAGCCCTTGCTACAAATCCTACTAACCCTCCTCAACAACAGACCAGAACATCGACAACCCCCCTACCAACAAGTGCTCTTACAAACATTTTAAGTCCTGTGATCCTCCAAAATTCGAAGGGACCGAGGGTGTCACTGCTCTCCTACATTGGTTCGAGGAGATGGAAAACGCCTTCCTAAACTGCGATTGTCCTGAGGATCGCAAGGTTCGTTACGCCACCGGGAGACTACTTGGTGTAGCTCTCACTTGGTGGAATACTGAGAAAGGAAAGAGGGGAACTGAAGATGCGATGGCCTTAACTTGGAGGAGTTAAGGGAAATCATGACTAGGCGTTTTCTGTCCTAGAAGTGAAATTAAGAAGTTGGAGGATGAATTTCATGCTCTAAGGCAAAAGGAGGGTGATCACTCTACTTACAACAAGAGGTTCTTGGAATTGAACCAAATGGTTCCAAATTTATTCACTCCAACCTATCGCCTGATCGAGCATTATATTCGAGGACTTCCCTCGAAAATCCAAGATTCGGTTCTCAGCGTTTAACCGGTAACACTTGAAGCTGCCATGGAGTTGGCAACTGAACTGACCGAAAACCGAATTCGCAATGGGAAGTTCAAAGAAGAGAAGAAGAAAGCCCCTATTGAGGGACAAACCTCAAACCACCCCATTCCTTCCTCTAAGTTTGCTAACAAGAGGAAGCGTAACACCAGGAATTTTGCAGTCACCCAAACCAACACCCCTATTCCTGCTGCACCCATCACTCAAGTCACTCCTTCACCCGCGCCATACAGAAGACCCTACACAGGCCCATTACCAAAATGTAACCGTTGTCAGTATATCCACTCCCCTGATCATCCTTGCCAATACTGCACCGGCTGCGGTCGCGCAGGACATACTGTTCAAAACTGCCGCATGCCTCAACGAACAAACCGCCACCAACCTTTAACCCAAACCCACTAACAGTTAATGTGTCAAGCACAACAACAACTACCATTTCCACCCACCCAACATTTAACCCAAACATACTATCAACCCAATTAGCCTATGGGCCAACCTATGCGGGCTTGTTTCAATTGCGGCGACCCAAGTCATTTCAGAAACACATGTCCAAGGCTGGTTAATATTATTCATGCTCAGGCCCAAGCCAACCCTGTGAATCAAGCGAACCAAGCTCCTCCACCTGCAAGAGGAAGAGCTTTCAATATTAACGCGAACCAGGCCAGAGCTGACGGCAATGTGGTCAACGGTACGTTTCTTATAAATGGTAGATATGCCTCTATGTTAATTGATACTGGTGCGGATAGAAGTTTCGTGTCATTAGAATTTGAACCTATCTTAAGCAAAAATCGGGATAAGCTCACGGAATCCATAACGGTAGAAGTTGCGGACGGGAAACCAGTTTCAGTAGACTCTATATTACGCAACTGTACACTCACCTTAAACGACCACGATTTCTCAGTCGACCTTATTCCTATGAAGCTGGGAAGTTTCGACATCATAATCGGTATGGATTGGCTCAGTCAACATCAGGCGGAAGTTGTATGTCGTGAAAAATTTATTCGTATTCCTCTTTCAAACGGTCAGACTCTTCGAATCATTGGAGAAACCTCGTCGAAAGGGCTCAGCTTAATGTCTTGTCTTCAAGCTCAAAAATATCTTCGCAAGAATTATGACGCGTTTTTAGCCCATATCATCAAGAAAGGGACCACAGAGAAGAAACTTGAAGACATTCCTGTAGTAAAAGACTTTCCACAAGTTTTTCCTGACGACATTTCAGGACTTCCTCCAATCAGAGATGTCGAATTCCGTATTGACCTTATACCTGGTGCTACACCAGTTGCAAAATCTCCATATAGGTTAGCCCCTTCTGAAATGCAAGAGCTAGCCAGTCAATTGCAAGAGTTGACTGACAAGGGATTCATACGTCCTAGCTCATCGCCTTGGGGTGCACCTGTCCTTTTTGTAAAGAAGAAAGATGGATCTTTTCGTATGTGCATCGACACAGGGAGCTCAACAAGTTAACCATCAAAAACCGCTATCCTTTACCTCGCATTGATGATCTTCTTGACCAACTATAAGGTGCCAGCTACTTTTCGAAAATCGATCTTCGATCTGGCTAATCAGCTTAGAGTGCATGACGAAGACGTCCATAAAACTGCATTTCGAACTCGTTATGGTCACTATGAATTCATGGTTATGCCATTTGGATTAACCAACGCACCAGCTGTCTTCATGGACCTAATGAACAGAGTCTGCAAACCTTACCTTGATCGATTTGTTATAGTTTTCATCGACGACATTCTTATTTATTCAAAATCTAAAGCTGATCATGAGCGTCACCTTCGACTCGTTCTTGCACTTCTAGAAAAGGAAAAGCTTTATGCCAAGTTCTCTAAATGTGAATTCTGGTTAAAAGATGTGCAATTCCTTGGGCACGTAGTCAATGACAAAGGAATACATGTTGACCCTTCAAAGATCAAAGCAGTTCAAGAATGGCAAGCTCCACGTACACCAACTGAAGTAAGATCTTTTCTTGGACTAGCTGGCTATTATCGTCGGTTCATTTCAAACTTCTCTCGCATTGCTGTGCCACTCACGGCTTTAACCCATAAGGGAAAACCATTCGTATGGGACCCAAGCAAGAAGAAGCTTTTCAAACTCTTAAACAAAAACTTTGTGATGCACCAATCCTCACTCTTCCCAAAGGTTGTGATGATTTCGTAGTCTATTGCGACGCGTCAGGGCAAGGATTAGGTTGTGTTCTCATGCAAAGAGGAAAAGTCATAGCTTATGCCTCGAGGCAACTCAAGACACATGAAAAGAACTACACCACTCATGACCTAGAACTTGGAGCTGTTGTATTCGCTCTTAAGATATGGAGACATTATCTCTATGGTACTAAGTGTGAAATATACACTGACCACAAGAGTCTTCAACATATCTTCAATCAAAAAGAGTTAAATATGAGGCAACGAAGATGGGTCGAACTTCTGAATGATTACGACTGTGAAATTAGATACCACCCTGGTAAAGCAAATGTGGTGGCTGATGCACTTAGTCGGAAGGGTTATGCGAACTCCATTCATCTTCTATGTTCGCAAGTTATAACCGACATTAAAGATCAAATTCGAGAAGCTCAACACGTTTCAATAACAGAAGAAGATGTACGAAAAGAGATGTCCTGTGGAGCCGAGCTAAAACTTGAAACTAAATCAGATGGTATCCTGTATTACCTAGATCGTATCTGGATTCCTAACCACAACAATCTTCGTGAAACTCTTATGAATGAAGCTCACAAAACGCGATATTCTATACACCCAGGAGCCGATAAGATGTATCAAGACCTACGATACACCTATTGGTTTTGTTTTTGTTTCCAAGTGTCTCACATGTTCCAAGGTGAAGGCTGAACACCAAAGACCCTCAGGACTTCTAGTCCAACCGGAAATACCTGTATGGAAGTGGGAAAATATAACCATGGATTTCATTACCGGGTTACCTCGCACTTCTGGTGGGTATGACACTATATGGGTGGTTATAGACCGACTTACAAAATCAGCTCACTTTATTCCTATTCGAGAAGATTTCAAGAACGAAAAGCTTGCTCGTATTTATATCAACGAAATCGTAAGCCGACATGGGGTACCATTAAGTACTTTTTCTGATCGTGATGGTCGTTTCACCTCACGAACATGGCAAGCAGTACAATCCGCTATGGGCACACGATTAGATCTCAGTACCGCCTATCATCCTCAAACTGATGGACAGTCTGAGCGCACCATTCAAACTCTTGAGGATATGCTTAGAGCATGTGTCATAGACTTCAAGGGAAATTGGGACGCCCACCTACCGTTAGTTGAATTTTCGTACAACAACAGCTATCATTCGAGCATCGGCATGGCACCTTTTGAAGCCTTATATGGTCGAAAGTGCCGATCTCCTGTGTGTTGGCACGAAATTGGGGAAGCACAAATTACTGGTCCAGAATTGATCCAAGAAACCACAGACAAGATTCATCAAATTCGAAACAATCTTCTAGCAGCTCAAAGTCGTCAAAAGAGTTATGCAGATAAACGACGGAAGCCCTTAGAGTTTAACATTGGTGATCATGTGCTTTTAAAAGTATCACCGTGGAAGGGAGTAGTTCGTTTTGGTCAAAAGGGGAAGCTAGCACCACGTTACGTAGGACCTTTCAAGATACTCGAAAGAGTAGGCCCTGTAGCATACAAGCTTGACTTACCAGAAGAACTCAACAGGATTCATCCCACATTCCACGTGTCGAACTTGAAGAAGTGCCTCGCTGATGAGAATCTCCATATTCCGCTGGAAGACATTCAGCTTGATGAATCCATGCATTTTATTGAAAGACCAGTGGAGATCATGGACTTCGGGGAGAAGCGTCTTCGACGAAGTCGCATTCCAATTGTTAGGGTACGCTGGGAGTCGAAACGGGGACCTGAGTTTACTTGGGAACGTGAAGACTCAATGCGTGAAAAATACCCGCATCTTTTTTCCTACTACTTCAACTTTTAAATTTCAGGACGAAATTCCTAAAAGTAGGGGATACTGTAACATTTGTAAAAATCGGGTCTCCAAAACCCGCTCCGTTTTGTAATCAAGTACCAAGTTATAAAAGTGCATTAATTATTTATGGTTATTTTGAGTTAAAACGTACATAATTAATAAATAAACTAAACTATAAAAATTATATTTGATAAAAAGTTAAAATAAAATAAATAAAAAATATATGAAGCTGCCGGGACTCGAACCCGGGTCAGCTGAGTCGCTGCAACAACTTAACACTCATTCCCTAAACCACTCCGCCACAATATGTTTTCTGTTAACTCTAGGAACATAAATGAAACTTATACACAAATTCAGTTGAACCGATGGCGCCATCTGAAAAACGGTAATCGGCAAACCAATCGTCAAATCGTTGTTAAATTCACTTTCTCAGCTTATAACCGATGTATGACGGTTTCTAATCAAGTTAAAATTGATTGAACTTTAAGTCTCATCATTTTCGGTTTTTGAAACCAAAAGTTCATCAAAGTTCTGATTTAACTCAAGCTTCAGACCATTCTCACGATTCAGAACTATCATAACAATACTCCATTCCAATTTCGTCGCATTTTCGGACCATCAAATCATCTGAATCAGCTCGCCGGAAAAACTCTGCAAGTCCCCGGAAAACCGGGACTCACATCCACACGAATCGATCCTAGTCAACGTTTATCGGAAATCTTATCTTCGCCGGAAAACTTCTGGAATTGCCGGAAACTCGTTAACTACCGATTCTCTCAGCCGAAGGTTCAAAAACAGAGCCGATAAGTTTCGCCGGACTCTCTGAAGAAGACAACCTGTTCGGTTAGTATTCCTCGTCGATCCGCTCATCTAAATCGTGCGCATCTCACCATCTCCAATTCAACGCACCCAATGTGAGTGAATCTTACAAATTCCCCATTTTAATCACGTTTTTGGGGTGTATCATGTGTCTTTGTTTATATATATATTATAATTAAACCATTGTGCATACATCACATCATGAACATGTGTATTTAGTTTGTTGCTGTTAAGTAGTTATTATTGGATGCAAATTATTATTTCAGTACATGCAATTGCCGAGGCCGCCGCTCCCCATTTATGAGTGTTGAGCTTGTTCCCCATTTATTATGCGGTTGAACCTGGCGTGCCCGCATACGATCGGCTTCATTTGATTGAGCCTTGATCGCACAGTTCATTTTACATTTTCAGTACATGCAATACGATCGGCTCCGTTTGATTGAGCCTTGATCGCACAGTTCATTTTACATTTTCAGTACATGCAATACGATCGGCTCCGTTTGATTGAGCCTTGATCGCACAGTTCATTTATGTTAGTTATCGTATGATATTTGTATATTCATGTATGCTAGCAAGTGTTATTGTATGTTATAATTGTAACTGCTATTTGCCAATGCTTGATTATTTACATTTGCTCATTTATGATTATGCACAATATTTCATTGATAAACTAACCATAAAATCATTATTAAATGTTTATCTAATAAGGTTCACTCGCCAACTTATGTTGACCCCAAAACTCCCATTTTACACATGATACAGGTGAACCAGCAGCAGCTAGGAACACATAGGACCTGGATTAGAAGAATAAAACGATTTAGTATTGGGATTGTTATGTTTGGTTATTTTCCTTTGTATTGAATGAACATGTTTGGATGTTTGAAAATGTAACTTTGACTTTATGAATTATGAAACATAATAGTAAATGTCATGTGCTTTGGTGATAACCCAATTATGCCCCGACTCTTATTTCCGCTGCGGGTCGGGGTGTGACAGAATCCTTCGGAGGAATTACGAGAACCACCAGAGAAATCGCCACTGCTGGAACCTTTTCGTTCAATGCTTGCTGGTTAAACAAATTACAGATTAATAACAATCTGTAAGCAGTGATTCTTGTTTCGACATCGATGCTTGCTGGTTAAAACTCGTACCATCAGCCATAGAAGCTGAATCGATGAAAGCACTAATGAAGTGGGGTGATTCAAACAAATTACAGATTAATAACAATCAATTCAGGGGAGAAGCAACCATCACAATTTCTCATTAAAACTCGATGTAACAGTGAATACAAGTTAAGAAAATGCAGAAATGGAAAGAGAAAAAGGGGTGAGAGAAAGAGCAACAGAATGGTGATGAAGAGGGAGAGAGAGAGTGCAACAACTTCTAAGAACTTGATTATTCTCCTTAGCTGCATACCACCCCCTAGACCAAACCCAATGCTACATGCATGTAGATTTTTAGAAGAATTTTACCACATCACCATATAATAGATTTTATTACGTAGTCTTTTAATTTGATAGGTGATTGGTTGGGCCTAGCAATTGGGTTTCTCATTGGTGGACCATTTGTGAGTGGGTTGGTCATAACAGTTCTAGCCAAGCTCGATCTTCACATAACCATGACGAGCCGAGCTCGAGCCTAGTCGGGCTCAGGCTCGGCACTGTTCATTTACACCCTTAAGGGTAATGTTAGAACTATAATTTGAGTACAGGGAATGGGTGAAAGATAATTCAAGAAGTGATGAGTGGTGAAGAAAATTGAGTTAACGTGATGTGAACAATTAATACTCCCCAAGTGTAGGTGGCGGCTGGGAGGGGGAAGGGGTGGAGGAGAACAGAAGATGTTAGGGTTGAGGATTTGTGTTTTGAAAATAGGGCAAAGGAGAGGAAAAGAGGTTAGAAGAGGTGAGTATACATCTGCCCCAAGAAGAGGATTTGCAAACATTTTTTAATGAAATCATTTCGAGAAAACAAACTCATCGCAGACTTAAGCGTCTGCGCATGGTATGCATAGGGCAGGAATAAAAGGTAAAGAAGAGATTTTTACAAAAAACAAACACCCCATTAGTTGTTTGCTGAATTAGGAAATAGGGTATCACCAAGTAAATGCACTAAATAGATTATCGCTTGCCATATGGATTGCAACTTAATTGGATCTTAAAAAGGTGTAAATCCTAATACATTTTGACACCTAATTACCCTAATACATTTTGAGTAAAAAAACCTTGTTTTACAAAAAAGACATATAGCTATGTAAGTAATGTTTCAAAGGCATCATGTGTTAACGGATTCGTTACCAAAAGCCCCGCTATCCATGAGCATTAAGTTGAAGGCAATGAGAAAAGGACAACGGGTAAACCTTGTAGGGTATTCGTTCACAAAATAAACTCAAATAACAACTTTATTAATCAAATTTGAATTACATTACATAACCAAAAACTGAAGTAGACGGAATGAAAACACACAACAAAACTGAACTGAAAAACATATTATAAATAAACAAAGAAAATAAAGACAAAGGTGACTGAGGCATGTGAATGTCATGCTTCCCTTAAAACAGATTTCGGGCCACACAGGTGAACCCGTCTGTTTCCCGGGGTACAACAGCCAGAGCAGATTGTACTGCCAGGAATCGCCAAGCAGTTGAAAGAATACCTGAAACAAGAGTTCTCAGGGATGCAAAGTTAGGAAAATCTGAGTAAAAAGAGTGTGTGTATGAACCATACGAATTTTTTTTTGTATTCCCTAAACAAAACACAAGGCTTTGTATATAATCTGTTTAGAATTCCACAAGTCAGAATTGAATACAGAATTCAAAATTAAGTCTCAATTGAATTCTGAGAACTTAATTCACTTGACCAGTAGAAATGTAAACAGTCACCAGACCACTGGCTCAAATCACATCTAAAAAATAGTAAAGGCGGCTCCAAGCGATACATTGCGCCCATCACCCTTGTCCCGGTCCCGGTCCCGTGCCCGGACCCGGGCGCGGGCGCGTGTTGGGTACTTTGCACCCTCCTGGCTGCCACTGGGTGTGACTTGTCACATAGGAATAAATTTGTGTAGAGAATTATAAATATAAATCAACAAAAGATTTATCTCTCCACCAATGTGGGACATATACAACTTCCCATACATTAAAGTTCCAACACAATTAAAGCTTATGGTCTCTTATTCATTTTGCTTTAATCACTAAATAAGTATTATATTAATCATTAATATAATATTATTTTCCATAATTTCCAACAATCCCCCACATGAATGGAGATTATCATACACACTCAAGTGTCACGATAAAATTTCAGCGGTTAAGTAATGCAGGATAGGTAAGTTTCCTTTGAACCATCCTTTGTGACATATACTTAGTCTCCTAGCAGTTAGTAGACACAATGTCCTTTAACCAACCCCTTTTTACGTAGACGTAATTACGCATCATACATTACTCTCCTGGTCTGGATCACCCCTCATAGTTGTGTCCGTTATGGTCATGGAACACCATCCTGGTTCTGCGAGAGCTCTAGGAATCGTGCCCTCAATTCCGTTTGAAGCGACCCCACTTCTCTTTAACATAGGTGATTTACAAATCATTAAAAGCCATATGCTTAACCTCTCTTGATATCACTTAAGTAGGACGGAGAAGGAAGTTTGCAACTCCCTTTGTATGTTGAGGTACTCCCCACAATGACATCAGTTCATACAGTTAAGTGGTCCTATTGAGCCTAGATCATGGGATCTCCAATCTTCTAGGATAGGTTTTCCGTTTACAAACATACTCCAAGGGCTTTAGTCCTATTCCTATTGATGACTTATGTACTACCTCTCTGCTTGAGCCTTTTATAAGCAGATCCGCAATGTTATCCTTTGATTTCACATAGTCAATCGTGATAACTCCAGTTGAGAGTAGTTGTCGTAACGTGTTATGCCGAAGTCGTATGTGCCTTGATCTGCCATTATACATTGCATTTTGAGCTCTACCAATAGTTGATTGGCAATCACAATGTATGCAAATAGCCGTCACAGGCTTAGGCCATCTTGGAACATATTCCAAGAATTGACGTGACCATTTTGTCTCTTCTCCAGCTTTATCTAACGTGATAAACTCAGATTCCATCGTGGATCTAGCTATAAGTGTTTGTTTGGACGACTTCCAAGATATAACTGCTCCTCCAAGGTAAACACATAACCACTTGTAGCTCTGGAATCTTTCGTATCGGATATCTAGTTGGCATCACTAAATCCTTCCACAACAGCTGGATTTTGGCCATAATGCAGTCCATAGTTTCTCGTGTATCTCAAATACCTTAATAATCTTGTCATACCCTTGCAGTGCTTTGAACTAGGATTACTAGTATATCTACTTAGCCTACTTACAACATATGCTAAGTCTGGCAGAGTACATGACATGAGATACATAAGACTGCCAATGATTCTTGAATATTCCAATTGAGCAACAATCTCGTCTCTATTTTTTGACAAATGTTGAGAGGTACCAATTGGAGTTTGAGCTACACTCGTGTCCTCTGGATTGAACTTCTGAAGGATCTTATCAAGATAATGAGATCGACTTAGCACCAAACCAGTTTGGGTTCTAATGATCTTTACTCCAAGAATCACATTAGCTAGGCCCATATCTTTCATGTCAAATCTCGCTTTCAACATGTCTTTGGTAGATCTGATCATCTTATCATCACTCCCAATGATAAGCATACCATCTAGATAAAGTCATAAGATCACATAACCTTTAGAAATGTCTTTCACATATAAACACATTTATCGCATTATTTATTTTGAAACCATTGTTTAGCATAACTTGGTCAAACTTTTATTTTTGAAACATTCGTGTAGAGAATTATAGATATAAATGAATAAAAGATTTATCTCTCTACTAATATGGGACAAACACAACTTTCTACACATTAAAGTCCAAAAACAATTAAAACTTATGATCTCTTATTAATTTTGCTTTAATCACTAAATAAATATTATATTAATCATTAATATAATATTACTTTTTCATAATTTCCAGGAAACAACCTTAATTATAAATGCATAAGCTTTTACAAGTGGTTACAAATTCTATGTTAGTGAACCAACAAACGAATATATAATACATACCCTAACTTTATTTTTATTTTATTTTATTTATTTTTCTAAAGAAGCTCACGTTACCACCAAACATAACAGAAGAAAAGAAAGTTCCATGGTCCAATCACTCACTCCGTTGGTGAAACTGCACATGTAGACCCCGAATTCACCACAACCAAGTCAGCGGCTATATTAAAAGCCACGTGAACCGCCCCCAAAAGCAGCGTCTTACGTGGTATCCACCACTTCCCCTATAAAATAAAACCCACCACCTTTCTTCCACCTTCAACAACCACAACTTTCTCTTAATCATGGCAGCTACTTCACTCTTCATGGCAACCCCCGTTGCACTTCTCACCGCCAACCCTTCATCTAGAAGAACTGTCAACTTTGCTGTCGTCAGGTGCATGTCACAAGATCAACAATCTTCACCGGCAGCCGAAGGTGAGCACTAAGTTCTCCGACGTGTTGGCGTTCAGTGGGCCTGCACCGGAGAGGATCAACGGAAGGTTGGCGATGATAGGGTTTGTGTCGGCGATGGCGGTAGAGTTAAGCAGTGGTCAAGATGTGTTATCTCAGATCTCCAACGGTGGTGTGCCGGTGTTTGTAGCGACGAGTGTGGTGCTGTCGCTGGCGTCGTTGGTGCCGTTGTTTAAAGGGGTGAGAGCGGAGTCGAAGTCGAGTGGGTTGATGACGTCGGATGCGGAGCTGTGGAATGGGCGGGTTGCGATGTTGGGTTTGGTGGCTTTGGCGTATCACCGAGTATGTCAAAGGCAGTGCCCTTGTATGATGTGTTTCTTTTTAAAAAAAAAACAGTGCTTTAGGCACGAATGATGAATGTCTTAAAAAGACAGTGCTACAAGAAATATTGTTTTAAGTTGTGATACTTTTAGGCACGATAAAAGTTTGAATATCTGACATGTACTTGAAAAAGCTTGTAACTTGTGTGTGTAATTCATGAAATGTTTTGATTTATGAATATTCTTACCCAAGTGTTGTATGTAGATATGGTAAATTGCATCTTAATTACTGTTAAATATTGTCAAATCCTTTACCTAAAAGTCTTTATTCAACATATAGCGACTTACAATGTGCTATCTTACACAATGAATCCATCTCATCTAGAGTTGTTCATGAGTTAAACCAGGGCAAGTTTGAGCTTGACTCGATCATGAACCAAGCTGGCCGAGCTTGAATTTGAAACCAAGCTAAAAATCTAAGCTCGAGTTGGTTTCGTTTGGCTCGATTTTAAAAAGAAATTAATAGATAACTCTTATTTATTAAAATTCAGTAGCTTAAAATATGATTAATAGTTTATAAGAATATATCTAAAATAAGTTCAACGTAATACGTTATAAGCCAAAATCAAGTTCAACAACACAAGTAGATTTTAAATTTCAACGAAATAGAATATTAGTTTATTAGCATAGTAATTAACATTCAAATATGTCATAGATATTAAAGTTACACTTCTAAATATATGTAAATAATAATCAACTTTTGTAATATATTATAACTAATAACTAGAAGTTATACCCGCGATTTGCGACGGGATAACGGTTTTTTTTAAAGTTGCGCGTTACTTTAAGACCCATTATATAAAACATAACTTTTATAAAAGATTTGCATTAATATAAACATAATGCAAATACATAACGATCCAAAATTCTATGTTAATTTAAACTTCACAAGTATTTCAAAATATTTTAAACATATTAACATAGTTCGATTTGTTAAACAATTTAATCGAAACGTGGGAGCTTCGTCTTTAATCGTGTTCGGTTATTCGTTGAGCTTGATCGTTATCCAGTGCTTCAAAACTTTACCTATATTTTATAAATTATGAAATACGTTAGTTATAAAAAGTTTATAATGTAACAAATTGAACCCGAGGCCCGAAACAACAATATAAACATTTTTGTGAGTAGACACACCGTAGGCTACGACTCCGTGCCCTAGCTTACGGCATGTGGTTTCTGTCCCCACCAGCAGGTGCCTACTGTAAGCTACAGCAAGCCACCGTAGCTTACGGTGGGTTGCTTCAGAATTTCCCAAGTTTGTTGTTTTGTTACGAAAACTTCTTTAACTTATCCAATTTTCATCCGTTTTACTTAAAACTTGTTTCTAAATGTCTGTAAAATTTTTACCTACATATTTAACCTGAAATCCTTAACCGGATTTTAACTTCATGAATTACGCAACCATTACCCTGTTTATGTGCATATTCTTTTTTTTTTTTGCCCGTTGAGGGATTTAAGCACTTAAGCTTAAATCTCATTCCTTCTTTCCGTACTTCCTATTTCCACACTAATACTTCTATTTATCTTCCACCACAACTTTATTTGTGGTGGATTTGTTATAATAAATCATATATTTTCGAATTCTACCATTCGATTTGACAATTTATAAAAAACACCTTTTAAGAGGCATTAAACCAAAATAGCTTATGCCTTTTGCTTTTACATTAACGAAAGGGTGTACTTACTTGTAATTCTCATTTTTAAACTACCCTCAAGGGTCGTTTGCTCGATTAATCATTCAATGGAGTTTTGGTCAACTTTAGTCCTTTTTACAACGCATGACTTTTAAAAGCATATTTTGACTAAGTGTGAAAAAGCACGGTTGAACCTAGGAATATTCAGGGATATATTAGTTACAACCTGGGTTTTTCTGCATAAATAGTTAACCTCTCACTTCGCCTTTGGGTTTGCAAGCTCACCCCGATTGATCTGCAAAACTAGCAACGCCGTTAGTCTCGCCACGGGGAAATGGTGGTTTTCTCTGTGACCACACTCCGGCGTGAGAATAAGTATCTTGGGTAAGAAAACGAGTGATTGCAGATGTAAGCAAGAGCTTATGTGTGTGGTAAGTGGTATAGCAAGTATATGCCGGTGTCCGTACCTGGAGATTCGATACTTATTTATAGCTGAGAGAAGGTATGTTCAGGAGAAATGTTGGTGGGCCTTGCACCCGGCCCATACAGCCAGAAACATCCCTTTTGTCCTTGGCGGGACTCATTAAATGCTCCCTGCAGGAGAATTAATGTTCTCTGTCGAGAGGTATTCTTTGTCAGGTGTTGAATGGTGCCACGTGTAAAGCAGCCGTCTCAGGTGTCTGGCCTGTTGCCAGCCGAAATGGAGAAAGTGGAACAGTCACTGGCAGAATAGTGGTTGGTGTATGGTCTGACACTTGCCTTATTGTCATGAGCGCTGTCACACGCAACCTGCCAAGTAACCTTTGGTCACAGCTCTGCCATTCCGTACCCTGAGGTATGGTCAACATCTCTTAGTGCTTACCCCCTTCTGCGAGGCTGTCAAGGTTTTTCCTGCCAGCGCAGGGTGTCAGGGGTGCATCCTTTTGTCCTAAGACTATGAGGCGTTTCTCATGTGTGTCTTGTCCTTGCAAGCTTTTGGGATTCGTAGCTTAGAGGAATGTTGTTGTGCGCAGGGTCTAGTAGCCTGCGCGCATGAGTCTAACTTGCCATTGTGGCGAGTACACAAGGCTCGTTGTGTGACTTATGGAAACTGGTCTAATTCACCGTTGCGCTGAGTGCGCAAGGCTCATTGTGTGACCTCTAAAGGTTGGTCTAATTCACCGTTGCGCTGAGTGCACAAGGCTCATTGTTTGACCTATTGAATCCAAAAAGGCGCGCCATTGCACGTTACGCGCGTGGTTATCTTTGTGACATTCGGATCAAGGATGTGGTCGCGTGGGATCATACCTCCTCAAGTCCCCCAGTCCAGTGCTGCTCCTACGCGCATGTTGTAAGTTGGGAGGAGTGCTGGACTAGAAGAGTTGATGCTTGCGCCGTTTATTTGGTGGCGGAAATACTTCTAAGTGTTGGGAGAAAACGTTTGTGTGAAGGAAACGTTTTGTCTTCACTCTTGGAATTTGAAAATCTGATCATCTGACGTCTGCAGTTGGTTTGGTGAGAAAAAGTGGGATTTGAAAGGACGTCTGACAGTTGTGGCGTACACTCAGCTGCTTCATTTGCCATTCATTTAATGAATGGGCAGAGAGCGTGTTGGCCACGCGCGCACGTTAACCGTCACTCCCCACTCACTCTTCATGCGTCCTTCTGTGATTGGTCGCCATTACCACGTGTTAGAAACGTTCTTCGAGCGCATTAAATGTGAGCACTATAAATAGAGGTGCTCCGATAGGGTTTCTTCATCCCTTCACAACTTCTTCAAAATTCTTCTCTTCTTCTTGCGTTTTTGAGTTCTTCTGTAGGATCAATTTGAGCCAAAATCTAATTTTGTATAAGAATCAAGATGAACACACTCAAAAATATATAACTTTAAAACCCTTGATTGATTTGCATAAGATGAATACAATTAGCCCCCCAAATCTCCCTAGAAAGTGTGTTCCATAAACCCTAATCATCTCTTTCTATTCATAGCCTAAACCACTTAGGCTAATTACATTTTGGCCCCTAAAGATAATAACTTACCAAAAGTAGCACTAAACATGAAAAACTAATTAGCTAAGATAATAAACATATTTTGTCTTAAACAAAATATATTTAATTAACTAAGGCAATATTACTATCAGATCTTGATCTTCCACACGCCATATCTTTCTTCGATCTTCTCATGTCGACTTGCACGTTGACTTTGACTTGTTGGCGTTGACTTTGTTGACTTAACTCGTTGATAACATTAGACTACACGTTTTAGACCCAACAATCTCCCCCTTAGGCTAATGTTATCAAACTCTTGTATCATCTTTAGAACCGTCAACTTCATGCGTGTTGTGATCTTTAATTTGGCAACTTCAGTCTCAATTTTAGACCCAACATTGTCCCCCCAACTGATGCTTTCCAAATTTTCTTTACTGAAGATCTTCTTTTGACACTTTGCTCTTTGAGTACTTTATCTAGATAAGCTCCCCCTTTTTGCATGCATCATCTTTGACCGGTCGGAACAAACTTTTCTACCTCTCATTTTCTTGAGTGAATCAGAAGACGTAGGAGGATGATTCCTAGCTCAGTATCTTCTACAATCTTCAGGAAACAGGTGCTTTCGTCTTTTATCTTGCTTAACTGATGATCGGCCATCATTGCAGCAAATAGTCGAAGTAGCCTTTTCACAATCACAAACACAACTCCAAGTTTCCTTTTAGATAAATTCAACATACAAACAAAACCGTATTCATCTGGAGTGAGCAATCAAATGAGTATCTCAAACGGTTTTGTGACACAATTGATATGATATCGAAGACTTAAAAAAACTACACATAAATCAAAATATTCTTGAATTTCAGATTTTTTTTATATTTTTTTTTTATCTTTAAAACCTTTGAGACATATAACGGATCGGATACGAGATCATACCAACTTGAAAAGCCTAGGCACACTTCAACTTTCTTCAAGATAGCTACGACTCAAGAACGATTGCTGGTATGTTTTTCCATTTAAATCAATGCACCATTCTTTCTACATGCATTCGGTGATTAATTATCATGTTTTGGGTAAACTTAGGATAGGCTAGTGGACCCCACACGTGTTCGGTTAAACTGTTCTGTCCTCATGGTATTTTGAGATGACTACCGTAACAACTTTAAAATAGTGTATACTAGGTGATGAGAGCTCCAGGTCTATGTTTCCATAAGCAGAGGAGATGATCACCTTAAATAAGATGATGAGAGTTTCAGGTCTATGTTTCCATAAGCAGAGAATATGATCATCCGATTAGAGAGCATAGCTAATATAATATATTTACTTAATATATGCACGCGCTTTGGCGTATCTTTTTTTTCTATTGCACGACATTAACATTGCGTGTCTTTTTGCTCTTTTTGGGTTGCACACATTGGTGTCTTTTCAATAAGTATATATATGCACAACATTGTGTGTCTTTTTGAACGCCTAAATCTAATCTCGCAACCCCTTTTGGACATAATCGGTTCGTGCAATCCTACAACAAGGCGGTATCCACATTATCATATGATCTTTATCTTTATCACCAAGATGCTGTTTACTTGTCTGAAATGCTGAATCTACCGACATATCGTTAACTTGGAGCCGCATCTTCCATCAGATCCTATTCATGTGAAGACATGATCAAGTTAGTTCCTATCATTTCTCATATAAGATCATAATTATGTTGAAATAATTGCATCCCTTGGTCAAGAAAGTATTTTAATACTTCCTCTGAAGTTTTATTTTTGTACGACTTACTGAAAAATGAAAAACTATAAAACATGTATTTACAAAATAAAGTCTTCCACATCAAGCACATAAAACGTATGTCAGCAAGAGAATGAGCGTGTTACTCCGGTGTCGATTGCGCGACCAGGTTAGATACCATGACTAAACCTGTGAATTTCCTCTTCAAACTTGTATCTGGAACAACCACTGATAATAACCGGTGTTACTAACAGTCCTCCTTGGATGTTCCTACACACATAAGCAATTCAATTAGAAAGTGGAACCCAAGCCATCGTAGTCTTGGGTTGTCCTCTTTCATCAAAATAAGAAACCTCCCGATATGCCAAATCTTTTCCCTCATTGATTTCTTTTACAACCATTGTTTTGACTCGCCCAACCTGTGCTGGTTTAAAAAAGTTGTTTGTGAAAGATTTAAAGTTTGAAATAATTTTATGTTTAAGACCCGAAGGGAAAGATTGAGGTTTTGATATGTTGGTCCTTTTCATCTTTGAATCATGTGAAACCGGCTTCACATGTGGAGATCTGGATGGAAATTTTTTCATCTGATCTTTCAAAGATGTGTGATTTTTACCGTTTGATCTAGAGAAGCAATACTGGTTGCCTTTACAATCTGGATCGTGTCGTTCTGGGCATTGCTTGAGCACATGACCTTCTTTTCCACACTTAAAACAAGCCTTGAATGGCTTTTGATGCTTTAAAGTCTCGTGTGATGCAACTAGGGGTAGGGATTGCTTTGATCTTAACTCAGCATTTTAACAAACGTGAGGTTGACAACTTCAGATGATCTTTTGATCTTTGACTCCCCAAGACTTTCATTTGTCTTTGATTCATCATTTGAACGCGGGCAATCATCAATATGGAAGTCTTCTTCTAATGATCTTGATTTACTAGACTTGCAGAGTCATTTGTGGTTGCTGGTTCTTGAACACCCGTTGGTTCAAGGTTTTCAACCTTTTGACCAACATCTGTTACTAAAGTTTCTGAGTCATTTGAGCTTTCCCATTCTTGGTATGATTGAAAATCCGAATCGCTTTGAGAATTATTGCTGCATGATGGAGTAAACTTTGGAATTTCTTCAGTTAAGAACTTTCCAAACCTGTTCTTTTCAAAAGAGGGCACAAAAACTGGTGGTACATATACAGATTTATCATTACAAAAAGCAGATTTTTAAGTCAGCACATTCAACACTCACGTCACAAGCATCAAATTTAGGTCTACGCCTATTACAATTGTCCATCTTGGTTAAAGAGTTATTACATTCGTCCCGAATTAAAGTTTTGTTTGATTTACCACAGTCCCTGGCGAACCAGTTAACAGTAGTATAACTGTCGCCTGAATACCCTATTCCTATTTTTGTGCCACCACATTCCTCATCGCACACATCCTCCTCACGCTCAGTTGGATCTGTATTGCTTTCAGAAATGTTAGTACTTTTGTCGTTTTCACAATTGACACTTTGAGCAATTAAATCATTTTTATCAATTAATTCGTTTTCTGGATGAGGAGTTGGCATGGGTATATAGTTTTTGCTATGAGGAGGTGGAAAGATTCTTCTTTCATTTCCAAGCTTATCTTTGTACCCAATGCCATCTTTCACATATGTCGATCGTTGACAGTTTTTAATATCAACCAGTGCCTTCTTGCTTACATTCCATTTGTCGATGGTGATTTGCAATTTATTGTTTTCATTTTTAGATTTCTTGAGTTTTTCAGTTAAATCATTTATAATGAAATCTTTTCTAAAAACAAATTCTTTTAAAGTTTTCATTTCAGCTAAAGTTGAGTTCAACTTTCTCTGATATGCAGCTTCATTCTGTTTTAGTTCTTTGTTAAATTGCAAAACTCTTTCTTTTTCTCTGATTAGGTCACGGTTGAGGGATTTATAGTGAGTCACGACGTTAACACACGGTTATGAGCACAATTCCACTTTGAATACGTAGGGTATGTTGTTTACCAAGTCTTTTTCTTCTTTCTCTTTGGCGGACTCAACTTTCATTGCTGCTGCAGGAGCTTGATCTTTTTCCTTCTTGACACTGCTATTAGCTTCTTCCTTCACAGCTTGAGCATCACCGACCACAGTAGTCTTTTGAATAGACCATGGAGCCTTTGTAGAGCTTGCGGAAGCATTAAAGTAAGACGCGCTAGTA
The DNA here is from genome assembly GCA_947069175.1 of Scalesia atractyloides. Lineage (NCBI taxonomy): Eukaryota > Viridiplantae > Streptophyta > Magnoliopsida > Asterales > Asteraceae > Scalesia > Scalesia atractyloides. Next base: position 9,603,797 of record CAMTDV010001632.1, read on the forward strand.
CTTTGAGAGCTTAAACCATCAGAGGTTATGGGGCAAGGAATGCCATGTTCTTGGGAGCAGCAGCAGCAGTGGATTGGTCGGATTTTTGAGAGTATCCTGCTTGATTCATCTCTCTCTTGAGCACGTCCATTTCGAAGGCCTTAGAGCGTTGATCAGATCCGAAAGAGTGACCGGAGTTGTACTGGTTAAGAAAGTTCTTTTGAACATCACACACTGTAAGCTCCACTCTTTTGAAAGAGAGTCCAAAAGCTTCTTGATTGAGGCATAGTTGGTGACGGGATTACCAACTTTCTTCATTTTTTTCAGCATGTTTAGAAAACAAATGATGTGATCTGACAGCCTTTCTCCGCGAATACTTCCAAACATGTCATATTCTTTCTGAACAAGATTTTGGATTCCAGTGTTGGTTTCAAGTTCAACTTGTGCAATGCGGGTTAACTGATTTAGAAACATTTTTTTATAACTTTAGATCAGAAAAAAATGTGTGTATCAACTTGAAACTCGGTTCAAATTACTTTGAAGATATACATGTATCAACTTCAACTTTTAATAACACTTGACCCAAAAAAAAAACTTGAAACACCCGACCTGCTTAAATTTTGTGAGCACAAATTTATTTTTAAAAGACCCAAAAATAAACTATTAATACCCGACCCAAAACTGATCCAAATTCTAAGCCCACAAATAAAAAATTTAAGACCCGGTTTGAAAAATAATCAACTTTTTAAAGTATTAGTCAAACACCCCACTCAAGATTTCTGTCAAACTAAAATCCTTAAAAAAACTTGTGTTAGTCGTTCTTTTTTTAGTTATAAATAACTTAAGAGTTAACTAAATTGATTTTAACAAAAAAAACTTTTATACATCCAACCAGCCCAAATGCTAGAGTATGTAAACCTATGAGCACCCCAAACAAACTCAGCTCTGCCTAAAATTGTTTTAAATAAACAGGCCCACTTTGGTAGACTACTAGTCTCTTTCTAAACACTCAAACCACAAACCCTAAAAAAATTAGAACAGCCGCCACCCACACTTGTTTCTTTCTTCTTGCTATTTTCACAACAACAACAATTGGAACACAAGTTCTTTTCTACTCTCTCTAGTAATTTCTACATCTCATAACAGAAATACACTAATCTTCTTCTACTATTTTTTTTAAATATAACAACAAAGATCTTGGTGGTGGTTCGTGGTGGAAAGGGGTGGGTGTTCGGTGGTTGTATGATGATGTTCAAGGTTGACGATGGTGGATGATGGTCGGAGTAGAACAGTGATTGGTGGTTGCAGGTTAGGTTTTTAGTGGATAACGGTGGGAGAGGCTGTTCACGGTGATGGATAGTGGTGGCGGAAGATGGGTAGTAGCAGCAGTGGTTGGGACTACGGTTGTTTGCGATGGAGGTTGGATGATAGTGGTGAAAGGTGAACTGTGTTGCTGTTGTTTGGGTGGCAGTCAGTTTGGTGACAATTACTGGTGGGAGTGGTGGTGTTAAAAACGCTGGACCAGAAAGAACAAGCAATCAAAACCTTAAAAACCTTCTTTTTTCTTATTCTACTCTTTCTCAATGCTTTAAATACGTTGGCCGGAAAAATAAAACGTCGGAATAATGACGCCAAAAAAAAACGGTGTCTTGCCAGCGTATTTAACAAATACGCGGGTAACTTGAACTCTCGTTCAAGATTTAAATTCGCCGGAAATTTTAAAATACGCGAAAAGTCGCCAGAGTTCTTTAAATATGCCGGAAAGATAAAAACGCTGAATTCATCAATAAACACGCTGTATTCAACAATAAAAACGCCCAGAAACTTCAAAAACTCATCTAAAACCTTCTGATTGAACTGATACCTATTTAAATGATATGAAAATCATTTGAATCTTTTCAATCAGACTAGTCTCACCTTTCAATCAGCAACAAATAATTTAAACATTTTAAAAACAAGATTTTGAAGAAAAAGTGAATAAAATAAAAAAAACCCAAAAATTTAAAAACTTTTCAAATGAAAATCAGATTTTTAGGATGAATTTGAAGATTGTTGAATTCCAAATTCGAGTACCAAGCTCTGATACCAAATTGTAGATCAATTCGAGCCAAAATCTGATTTTGTATAAGAATCAAGATGAACACACTCAAAAAATATAACTTTAAAACCCTTGATTGATTTGCATAAGATGAATACAATTAGCCCCCCAAATCTCTCTAGAAAGTGTGTTCCATAAACCCTAATCATCTCTTTCTATTTATAGCCTAAACCACTTAGGCTAATTACATTTTGGCCCCTAGAGATAATAACTTACCAAAAGTAGCACTAAACATGAAAAACTAATTAGCTAAGATAATAAATATATTTTGTCTTAAACAAAATATATTTAATAACTAAAGCGATATTACTATCAGATCTTGATCTTCCACACGCCATATCTTTCTTCGATCTTCTCGTGTCGACTTGCGCGTTGACTTTGACTTGTTGGCTTTGACTTTGTTGACTTAACTCGTTGATAACATTAGACTACACGTTTTAGACCCAACATCTGCTAAAATTTTTTCCAAATTTTTTTCAAAGAATTCTTGTCTTGTTTCTTCTTTTTATGGTAGCCATAGAGCCTGAGGCCGTCGCTGATGGCGCTGCTCCTCCTCTTCTGTCGGCTTGCAAGTTGAGCCGGTAGTTATTCGATGATATTTTATCGGTCTCCGGTTTCCTCCCTGTTGGGACGCCCGGATGCCGGCAGAAGGTGAGACGGCCGCCGATGCTCCGGCGGGTTACATCACCTTGTTTGCTGACTTTTTTTGGTGAGGGTAACTTTCGGTTGCCCGCCACCAAGTTCTTTGTGATTTGCTTCAGTACTACGGGTTCACCTTTCCCAATTGAACCCGATGGGAATGGTGAGAATTCGTCACTGTGAGTTCCTCTGCTTGTCGACTGGGTTTATTCCCACCGTGACTGGTTTCGTATTTTTTATCAACTCCATTGTTCAATGGGCTCTATTCTTTCCAGCTCCATGCGCAGGCATGAAAATTTTCTCTCTCCCCCCAAGTCCTTTCACGATTGGAAGGAAAAATTCTTTTTTGTTAAGGCCGGTGTGATACCGGTGCCGATGGTGTTCCAGGGGCCGGAAGAGATTCCGCGGAGACACTTCCCATACAGTGTTTGACTCCTGGTGTGGTGACTTGAAAGAGATTCCGACGATCTAGTTGCCGGAGAGAGTACTAGTGGCGGCGAGCATGAGCCTGGTGTGGGGACCCGAGCCGTCCGACCAGGTATTGAGGCGATCGCAGTAAGTATTCCTTGTTCCCTTGTTTCTTGATTGATTGGGAGTTGTACATTCGCTCATCATGCGTGTGTTTTACTTGCAGGATCCCCGCTTTTTCTTGGCCGCCTTCCAAAGAAAGAAAGGGCGGATGGAGAAGGTTCCGTTGAAGCCGGATGAGCCTACCTGGTACGCGCAGGTCCTTGATAATTTTGCCCTGATTAAGGACACAGATCTAACGGCTCCTGCGCTACCAACTGATGAGTTTATATTGTTTGTTTGCGCGCCTTGGCAGTTGACTTACTTGTTGTCTTTATTTGCATGCAGGCGCTCTGATGGATTTGGGCGTTGGCCTAGATCACAAGAAAAAGAGGCACGCGGGGTCAAGCGCGGTGGCGGTAGGGTGGCGAATCAACCCGGGGCAGACCCTCTCAAAGGTAAGCGCGTTATCACTGACAAGTGGAAAACTTATGTGGTCATCTCTGACTCGTGGGAGGGTCTCGAACCTGTAGGTGTGAAGAGGGCTATGCGAAGCAGGCGATTGCTGTAGCCGCCATATCAGTTAGACCGGAGGAACCTGTAGAGGTTCCAGAAGTTCTTTGAAGCGGAAGAAGCGGCCGAAAGAGACCTTCTCCGCGCAACCCCCTAAGAAGGTTGCCGGAGACATTTTGTGAAGCAGGCTGATTTGGGCTCACTAACCTCTAGATATCCCTTTGTAAGTATTTATACCCCTTGATAGTTCCTTCCTTGTTTTGTGTTGTATGCGAATAACACTTATTATTGTGTAGTGGGGGATGAGCGGTTTTGGTTTATTTCGGCCCAAGTGTTGGGGAGGCTGAATCCCCAATGACCCAGGCCGGTGGTCAATAAGGGAGTGCTGTTGCTGGAGCAGAAGAAATGATCGACTTGAGGGAGGGGCCTCATGTGGAGGTGGAAGGTAGCGGTATCGGTACTAATGTTGGCTCTCCAGTTTTGGAAACTTCGGGTGTTCCATTGACGCAGCCACAGCAGGATATTGAAGAACCTATGGTTGTTGTTGAGGAATCCTGGGTGGATCTTGGGGAACCTACCGTGGAAATGGAAGAATCAGGGTTCTTTGATCAGGACCCCGATGTGGTGCTGGAAGAACCCGCGCATCAAGGCGGCGGGGTTAATGCTGATGAGGCGGGGCCGTCGGGAGCGGCATCCGCCGAAGAGGTTCATACTACTGCTCCACAAGGGCACGTGGAGAAACCGTTTCCTGGGGGTGGCGCAGGATCTGCCGCCCTTGGTTTGTCTCCTATCCGCCCGGATGAGACTCCGTGGGATTATTATTATAGGTCATTCTCCTCTTCCCAAGCGGAAGAGATCCACACTCCTGTGTGGAAGTTGGAGAAAGGATATGACTTTTCTCACTGGCCAGCGTACCGTGAGTTTTTTAAGGGAGCCTTCCCTCGGTGGAGGTACGTCTACTTTCTGATCATGAAGAAGAAGAGACGTATCACACGTACCTCCAGCAGCTGCCAGGTCCGCCTCAGTGACTTACAAGAGCGTTCGAGACTGGCGGGGCCTGGGGAAGGAAAGAAGAATCTTGAGGCTGCTCAATAAACCCTTGGAAAGGAGCGAGCCCAAGTGGCTGCGCATGAAGCTGCATTGTCGGCAAGGGTGGTCTGCGCAGGGGTGGAAGAAAAAGGCTGAAGCCTCAGAAGCCAAACTTGCTGAGGAACGCAAGTTGTGGAAGGAGGCTTGTGAGAGAGACAACAGGGAGAAAAGATCCATGAGGGATGAGATGGCCCAGCTGCATGCCGATATGGCGCGTGGAGGAAAGAGAAAGAGTTGGCCGCTGCCTCAGCTGTGCAAGCCAGTGTGCAACGTGAGTACAGCGAAAAGAGATAGGTACTCCTTGTCTTTTGTGTTTATTATTTAGATAAGTTTAAGGTATGTGGCTAGCCTTGTTGAAATTAAACAGGTTGAAGCTTGCGCTGCTTTGGCGAGCGATAAGAGAGATCTCCAGGCAGCTTCAGCGAAAATCGCTAAACTCGTGCGGAAGCTGCAATGGGCGGAGGCGAAGGTGGAAATGGGAGAGAAAAAAATAGAAGATTCCAAGAACTCCCGCGCCATCTCCGAGTCGTTGGTGGAATCACTCACCAGCAACATGATGTGGCTTCAACAGCATGGGATTGGCCATGTAAGTGTTTGCACTTGCGTTTTATTCTGACCCTTATAGAATGGCTCTGATTTTTCCTTTAAATTTGCAGATTGCCGATTCCATTGTGAATTCTGCGGAGCTGGATGGTGCAGTAGCTAAGCTGGTGGTTGCTGCTCGCCATGATGGGCATGCACAAGGCTATGCTGAGTGTGCGTAACAAGTCGCTCATGCCTTGGACACTCCATGGGATTCTAGCCATGCCTCCACTCATGGGATTAATACTGGAGCTGTCTTCGAGAAGGCGCAGCAGGGGTATAATCGCCTTGAAATTCCTGCCTTGGATTTGGTGAGCTAGGCTCTTACCCATGATGACTTCGTCGACCGCTTGAAGGATATCTTCCCGGTAGACGCTGAAGTCGCTGCTGAAGGCAAAGACTAGTGTAGGATCCATAATGTAATATCTTTGTAGGATCATTGCTTGATCCACTCATGACGCGGTTACGTATATACTTTTTTATCTTTTTAATGAAATCTTTCTTTTATGTTACAATCATTGCGTGGATTGAAACGACTTTGTGCAAGTATAGCGAATAAAATTGGTAATGAACTCGCGCCTGGATATCAGCTTTTGTGCATACGGCGTAAGTAGTGACTTATGTTTTACGAGTCATTGTGCACCGAGTTGTTTTTGCGTATACTCAAAGTGTTTCCGCACATTTGTAGCGAAACATTAAGATAAAAAAGAAGTGAAGTAACTCTTATCTTTATTACATAATTGGGCGCAAATGCCGCATTTCCGGATAGACAAGAGACTATGTACTTAGGGATTTACATGTAACATCGCCTTAGTTGCTGCGCATTCCATGTCCTGGGAATGCTTGTTCCGTCTAAGCGCTTAAGGGTATATGCGCCTTTTCCCAGGACTTCGTGAATAACATAAGGACCTTCCCACTTGGGTGCTAGTTTTCCAGGACGTTCGGCATTAGATGCCTCATATCGCGTAGAACACAGTCTCCGGGTGAGAAGGTGCATATGCGGACTCGCGCGTTGTAGTATTTCTCTAGCTTGGACTTGTATTTTGCTTCATTGATGGCAGCATTTTCACGCCTTTCTTCTAGCAAGTCCAAATCTAGCCTGCGCTCTTCCTCGTTGTTTTGTTTTTGCGCACCCAACATGCGCGGTGATGGGAGGCCTATTTCTGCAGGAATCACTACCTTCGTCCCATACAGAAGGCTAAAAGGAGTTTCACCAGTGTTGGTTTTAGGCATGGTTCTATGAGCCCATAAATGCTTGGCAGCTCATCTACCCAACCTCTGCGTGCTGTTCCCAACCTTGTCTTGATTCCTTCGACAATGCTTTTGTTGATCCTTTCCGCTTGACCGTTTGCTTGGGGATGCGCGACCGAAGTGAAAACGTGTTCGATATGCATCTCTTGCATCCATTGCTGTAGTTCTTCGGCTGCGAAATTGGGACCGTTATCGCTGATTATGCGCAAGGGTAATCCGAAACGGCATATGATATGCTCCCAAATGAACTTTCGCACTACAGTTGTTGTGGTGGCCTCTACCCATTTTTTGAAATAATCGACTGCAACGATTATGAATTTCACCGCTCCTGAGGCAATGGTCCCACCATATCGATTGCCATTGTTGAAAAAGCCACGCTGTTGTTACCGAATCAAGGGATTATTGGGGCGCAGTGTCTTTGGAGCATGGCGCTGGCATGACGCACATTTTCGCAATGTTTCAACCGCATCAAGGTGCATGCCAGGCCAATAATATCCGGCGTTCATGATCTTTGCAACGACCATGCGCAGTTCGGCGTGAATTCCGCATAACCCTTCGTGTATTCCGCGGATCAAGTACTTGGCGTCTTGCGCGTCAACGCAGCGGAGGAGAGGTCCAAGGTATGACTTCCGGTATAAGATACCATCCGCCATTTCATAGTTGAGTGCCTTGTTCCGGATCTTCCTTGCTTCGCTTTGCTTTCGGGAGACTCCCGTTTGCAAGAACATGATGATGGGAGACATCTAGGATGGGCTCCCCATTTCTATGATGTTGACTTGTCGCAAAGGAACAGAAGGGTTTTTTAGTACCTCAATGCGCACCTCGCGCGCAGGGTGCTTGAAGCTTGTAGCGGCTAGCTTGCTGAGAGCGTCCGCATGTTTGTTCTCGCTTCGGTTAACATGGGTTATCTTGAAATGTTGGAATTTTGTTATTAAGGCATGTGCTTGTTCTAGATAAAAGGCCATTACCTCGCCCTTTGCATCGTACAGGCCGTTGACCTGTCCGGCGACTAGGAGTGAGTCGACATGGGCTTCCAAATTCTGCGCACCTATCTTTATTGCTAACCGAAGACCTGCCAGGAATGTTTCGTACTCAGCTTCATTATTTCTGCTTTTAAAATCCAACCTGATAGCATAGGCGAAGACCTGCCCCTGCGCCATTGTCGTTGGATGCGCCATAGGTGTGAAGTATCCACGCGCGGCTATCAGTAACCGGCGCGGGATTCTGTACTTCTTCATACTCTTGCGCTTTATTTTGCGGGACTTCCGCGATAAAATTGGCCAATATCTGGCCTTTTATTGCCGGTGTTGGCTAATATACAACATTGTATCCGCCTAGCTCGATCGCCCATTTTGCTAGGCGACGGAGATATCCGGTTTTAAAAAAATTTGGTCTACATGGTAGTTCGAGAGAACTGTTCTTTCGTGGCCTGAAAAGTATCGGCGCAACCGCCGGGATGCGTGGACTAAAGCTAGAGCTAGCTTTTCCATCATGGTATATCGGGTATCTGGGTCAGTGAGCATTTTGCTGACATAGTAGATCGGATTTTGAACTCCTGCGCGTTCTACTAGCAGGATTGCTCCCAGAGCGAAATCTGATGCGGAAAGGTAGAGTATCAGTGGCTCCTTCTTTTGTGGCGCGGTGAGCGTTGGTAGCTGAATCAAGCATTCCTTCATTTGGGTGAAAGCCTTCTCTGCGTCTGGAGTACACTGAAACTTGTTCTTCTTCACACAATTCCAAAGAGTGCTGATGAATGGGAAGGACTTCATCGCGTGGTTGGCCAAGAACCTGTTCAGCGCAGGCAGCCGCCTTCCAACTGTTGTATTTCTTTTATAGTTGAGGGCGATGGCATACGTTGAATCGCTTCCACTTTATCTGGGTTGACGTTGACTTTAAAGCCATCACGCGTGACGATGAATCCCAGAAATTTACCTTCCTCCATTCCAAAAGAGCACTTGCTGGGGTTCAGCTTCAAGTTTGCCTTGCGTAAGGAGGCAAACGTTCTTTGAATGTTTGCCAACATCTTCTCCTCATCCGAGCTCATGATGACTAAGTCATCAATGTATACTTCCACGGTTACACAATGTCATCCCCAAAGACATGGTCCATTAAGCGTTGATAGGTGGCTCCCGCTTGCGCAGTACGAAGGGCATTTTTGTGTAGCAATAGATGCCCTTGTCCGTTTGGAAAGCGGTCTTGTCTTCGTCTTATAGCAATCAAGGGAACATTTCCACCTGAATGAAGCAAGAGAATCCACCTTTTTATCAATTTCTGGCAAGGCGTAGCAGTCATTGGAACATGCCTTGTTGAGGTCTTTGAAATCGACACACATGCGCCAACTGCCTTTTGGACTATTGAACCATGACTGGGTTGGCTACCCATGTCTGATAACACAATTCTCGGATAATTCCTGCTTAGAGAAGTCCCGCGACTTGCTCGTTCAAAGCGCGGGTCTTTTCGGGCCCGAAGTTGCGCTTCTTTTAAACGATATGTGTACTGAAGGGAAAGTGTGTAGTGCATGCTGCTATTTCCCTTAGCACCCATGTCATGTCCGCCGGTGACCATGCAAAAATGTCAGAGTTTCGGAACAACAGTTGTTTCAACCGCGCCTTGACTGCGAGGTTCATGGCGGGTCCCAAGAGCACGTTTGTTCCGGGTACTTGTTGTTAAGTACCCACTTTTCTGGCTCACCGTCGGAAGATGGCTTGGGTTGCTTTATTGGTGGCTCCTCGTCCACCAACATGATTTCTTGCTCGAATACATGATAGCCACTCCGGTTTCTGTAGGGAAACCGGAAGCGGCGTGAGGGATGGAAGTAATCATGCTAAAGTCTCGCTGGGCTCGTCGTCCTAATAATACGTCATGGCGCGAGGTTGCGGGCATGACCATGAAATTGACTTGGACGGTGCGAGTCTGGCGCCCATCAGAGAGAGTAACCGGAAAAGATATATGTCCCAAAGAAAAAACAACCTCATTGCAGAAACCAATGAGTGGGAAATCCACTGGCTCCAGGCGTGCTTTGTCCTCCGGGTCAAGATGCTGGAAGCACTGTTCGTATATAATGTCCATAGAGCTCCCAAGGTCTATGAACATGTAGTCGGTGCGGTAGTGACCGAAAACACCGGTTATTACTACTGGTCGGTCTTCTTGTGGACCCCCGTGGATGACGGGGAAGATGACCTGCTGCTCCCGCTAGTGAGACGTGCAGCTCTTCTAGTGATTGCGCTTGCGCGAAGGACCACCTTGAATCATAAGAACAAACTTTATTTTTTTGTTACTCGAACCCTCGCCGCCTCGAGTAATCTGGCGCACCTCCTTGCGCACATTTTGTATTAAGTGGGTGAGCTTCCCACTCTTGAGTGCCTTCTCAATCTCCATGCGCAGGGAGATGCAATTGTGGTTGTGTGCCCCGTGTCTTTGTGATAATCGCAGAAGAGGTTGGGGTCTTGACCCTTCTTGTTGTGCATCGGCGGTGGTTTTTTGAATTGATGGTCTTCTGTGCTGAGGACCTCCGCCGGTGTCTTCGTCAGTGGGGTCCACTGGTGATTACGATTATCTTGTTTTATTGCCCGCTGGGTGGCTAGCTTATTAATGGTCGCGCGGGCGTCGACTGTGTATGGGGAGGGTGTTGGTTGTGGTCCCTCCACCCTTTATTCTTTTTCCCAAAACTCCTGCTCAAGTCCTGGGACGATGGTGAGGTAGGGGAGGCCTACTGTTGTTGAGGTTGTGCTCTGTTTGCGCATAGACCTTTGTCGCTGCCATAAGTTTCTCTCAGCTTTTCGGGAGACCTGTAGTCCCTGACAAGACTTTGATCATCTCGTCATAGCGTACGGCATATTTAAACTATGCACGAATCAGTTCTTCGTGCACATCCCTTATCTCCAGCACCTCTTTGTTGTAGCGGGTGATGAAGTCTTCGAGGCTTTCATCCTCCCGCCGCCAAATATTCATTACGTCAGAAGGATCTCTGACATATCGCCTTTGCTAGCTGAAATGCCCAGGAATTTGTCCTTCTAATCGTTCCAAGACACGAGTTTTCCCGTAGGCAGGTTATCAAACCACAGGCGTGTAGCACCTGTGAGGGTTTGAACAAACAGGTGACACCACATTGGTAGTGTCCATCCTCCGATCAGCCCTGCGCCAGTGAAGAGACGCAGGTGATCATCCGGGTCGGTCAACCCGTTGTATTTTCCGACGTTGGAGGGCAGCTTTGCACACTCCAAGGGTGCGAGAGCTATCTCCTTGATGAACTTGGAGTGTTCGGCTGCGTCCGCCAGTCGGTAAATCAAGTTGTAATCATGCTCAGCCTCCGGGTTGTAACCGCCGCGTGAGCGGATCTGTATGCCGCATGATTTTTTGGTATCCGGTGAAAAACGCTGGCGCTATCAACTTCACCGTAAGTTTTGTCTTCCTCACGCTAGGTGTACCGCTCCCCTTGAGGACGCGGGCCTAGCCGTGAGTGGACAGATGCTCGTCTGAGAGAGCGAGACTCGCTTAGGCGGAGGTTGTGTGTATTCTGTCTCCTGTGGGTGGAGACTATATGGTATGCTCGCCCCAGCTGGTGAGTCGTAACTCAAAATCCTAGGCGAAGCGTGTACTTGAACAGCGGGTTGCACTGGGCAGCAGGGATGTTTGTTTGCGCACAGAGTTGCGCATAGCCGGCATTTAGGGCCGTCTGAGACTTAATGAACCATGACATCGATGTCTCACCCAGGGGTAAGACCGACGTGATCGGAACAAAAGGAGTCTCTAGCTGGGCTCCGGGGTGACCAGGATGTTTATTCGGCCAGAGCCCTGTTGGTCACCGGTATCCTCGGAGGAATCTTCCCTCACTTGCACGTCGACACGAGAGGTTTGAACTGGGTCTTGCCTTCGCGTCGAGAGCCTCACGGGGTTGGAAAATCGGCCATCAGGAGATGAGGCTTAGAAAAGGTGAAAAAATGGGAGGTTGAAAACTGGAAATAGTGAGAATATAGCGGATGGCGCCAATGAAGAAGCACCGTTTGAACCTAGGGATATCCGGGGATATATTAGTTACAACCTGGGTTTTTCTGCATAAATAGTTAACCTCTCACTTCGCCTTTTGGGTTTGCAAGCTCACTCCGACTGATCTGCAAAACTAGCAACGTCGTTAGTTTCGCCATGGGGAAAGGGTGGTTTTCTCCGTGACCACACTCCGGCGTGAGAATAAGTATCTTGGGTAAGAAAACGAGTGATTGCAGATGTAAGCAAGAGCTTATGTGTGTGGTAAGTGGTATAGCAAGTATATGCATTCGTCTGTACCTGGAGATTTGATACTTATTTATAGAAGAGAGAAGGTATGTTCAGGAGAAATGCTGGTGGGCCTTGGACCCAGCCCATACAGCCAGAAACATCCATTTTGTCCCTTGGCGGCAGACATTAAATGCTCCCTGCAGAATAATGAATGTTCTCTGTCGGGAGGTATGCTTTGTCGGGTGTTGAGTGGTGCCATATGTAAAGCAGTCATCTCTGGTGTCAGGCCTGTTGCCAGCCGAAATGGAGAAAGTGGAATGGTCACTGGCAGAATAGTGGTCGGTGTATGGTCTGACACTTGCCTTATTGTCATGAGTGCTGTCACACGCAACCTGCCAAGTAATATTTGGTCACAGCTCTGCCATTCCGTACCCTGAGGTATGGTCAACATCTCTTAGTACTTACCCCTTCTGCGAGGCTGTCAAGGTTTTTCCTGCCAATGCAGGGTGTCAAGGGTGCATCCTTTTGTCCTAAGACTATGAGGCGATTCTCATGTGTGTCTTGTCCTTGCAAGGTTTTGGGATTCGCAGCTTAGAGGAATGTTGTTGTGCGAAGGGTCTAGTAGCCTGCGCGCATGAGTCTAACTTGCCGTTGTGGCGAGTACACAAGACTCGTTGTGTGACTTATGGAGGTTGGTCTAATTCACCATTGCGCTGAGTGCGCAAGGCTCATTGTGTGACCTGTAAAGGTTGGTCTAATTCACCGTTACGCTGAGTGAGCAAGGACTCATTGTGTGACCTATTGAATCCAAAGAAGACGCATCATTGCACGTTGTGCGCGTGGTTATCTTTGTGACATTTGGATCAAGGATATGGTCGCGTGGGACCATACCTCCTCAAAGTGTGCACCTTTAACCTTATTCCATTTAAAAATTATTATATACTTAAAAACATAAAAATTTCCCATTGTTTAGTGCTATAAACTCCTTCAAATGCACTTTTCGCTATAACACTGTCTTCGACTCTAATGGTTGTTTTACTCACACGCTAGATATACTTCAGTTGAGATGATCTAATGTCCACTCCTAACTCGGCTAACTTTAGTCGTACCGCAAACCCTCATCGAGAGCATGACACTACACTTACCTGGCGCGAGTCTAAGTATTGACCCGTTAGCGATGCTTTCTTCTATATACTAATTTATGGCAATGCATGCCTACAAATCATTGCGCATTGGCATGTCATACCAGATTATGAGGTAAATTCACTTTTAAGTTTATATAGCTGATTTGGAACTATGTTTCAAAAAGATAAGTAGCTCAAATATTTAAGGTTAGAAGACGTAACTATATCGTGTTAATTAAATAAATGTAAAAAACATTTATTTATTTACGCATTGTTTGAATAGATTTATTTATCTATATCGTTGTTAATCTTCTTTATAAAAATAAATAAAAATCTTTTTTTTCTTACACATGTCAATCTCTAATGCATTCTTATATTATTTTTTAATTTCTTTTTTATTAAACAATAACAATATTAAACAATAGTTTAACTAAAAATAACTTAGATAAAATAATAGTTTATATTTATCAAACTTATTTGAATATATATAATTATTATTATTATTTGAATTTTCTCTTTCTTTTATAGGAGATAGAATAATTTTTTTCTTTATAGAACCAGGAAAATGTATAATTTTTTTATTTTTATTTAAATTAATATTTAGTTAAATTATTTTTTAGTATTATTATTTAATATTTAATAGAATACATAATAAGAAAATATATAAAAAACCATGTTTCTAAGCTAATAATAAATAAAAAAGCAATTAAAATTTTAATATGTAAATAGTAAATCAAATTCATTATTTAAATACATATATTGACGACTGTACGTGTTGATTGATTACATTATATTTATTTAACTTATGCGAGGTAATTTAAAGATATACCTATATTACTTATTATATAAAATAAATTTATGCAAGCCGTGTAAACACAGGATTCTAAACTAGTTACATAAATATAGAAAAACATTTATTTATTTACGCATCTATCTGATAGAAATATTTAGTAGTGTATATTTTTCATTTTTTTAGAGTTAATTACCCAGATGGTCCTTTTGGTTTATTGAAAAATATTTTTAGTACAAACTAATTTTTTAACAGATACATGATTTTAAGATTTCGATTTTATAACACCTTTGAGTATTGAGGCTAACTGTTATTAATTTTTCTGTTAAATCATTATAAAATAACTAAAATACCTTTATATAATTTTATGTTAGTACTCAAAGGTGTTATATTCAATAAACCACAAGTACTATCTATGTAATTAACTCTAAAAGATATAAAAACCCATTGTATTTGTAAAAAATAATATTATAAATTATGCTACACAAAAATATTTAATAATTATATTTCTAAAACTAATATACATACAGTTACCAAATGTTTATTATGAGAAAAAACACTCTAGTAGGAACAATGTTTAGTTTTTTTAATAATTTTTATAGAACTATTTTAAAAAAGAAAGATGATAAATATAACATGCATGTTATCTCAAATATAATATACACACATTTTTTATCTTTTATTATATTAGGATCTACAAATTTTAATTACAATTCTTTGTTTTGTTTAGTTATTATTATAATATAAAAATATTATGTTGTATTATATTATTGTTTAGTTTAAGTAATATTACATTATATTATATTATGTTATATCATGTAATGTCATTTTAGCTAAACTAAACAAAGAATATAACATATGATATAATATATGACATGTTATAATATAACATAACAATAACATAATATTATCTAATACAATATTAACTAAACTAAACAAAGAATAATATTATATAATATAATATTAACTAAATTTAAAAAGATTCGTAATAAAAATTTATAGGTGTGAATATAATAAAGATAAAAAAATGTGTGTGTTATATCATATTAAAGATAATATGCATGAGTTTTATATTTCTCAAAATTCTTTATAAATTAGTTACAAAAAACTAAACATTGTCTCTACTACAATGTTTTCTCTTATAATAGACGTTTAGTAATTGTTTGTATATTAATTTTAGAAATATAATTATTAAATATTTTTATTTAACATATTTTTAATATTACCTTTTACAAATGTAATGAGTTTTTATATTTTAAGAGTGAATCACACGGATGGTTGTTGTGCTTTATGAGGTAACACCTTTGAGTACGAACAGAAAATTATATAAGGGTATATTAGTCATTTTATACTTATTTAACAAAAAAATTAACGGCTGTTACCTTAACAATTTAAAGGTATTACAAAACTGAAACCATAGAACTATAACCTGTTAAAAAAAAAGTTAGTAATTAAAGGTGTTACTTTTAATAAAACCACAAGTACTATCTAGGTAGTAATATTTTATAATGTTAAAGGTTTTATTTCACATGAAAAGACACGGGTATGCACGATTATCAAAATAAAAAAAAAGGTTTAGATGCATAAACTCTGTTTACGTTTATATTTGGGAGAAGACTCTCTTAACATTATGTCATTTCAGGTTTAAGGATAATGTTGTGACTATAATTAGAGTGGTGGGAATGGTGCTTGTCATTTCTAAGGGTAATGTTGGAAGTAGAGGGAATGGGTGGAAGATGATGCAACAAGTGATGATTGGTGAAGAAAATTGACTTGACGTGGTGTGAACATACCTTATTCTTTCCCATGACTCCCATTCTTCACCACGACTGCACGTATGTCTAGAACACCTCTTTTTTAAGATTAAATGTTCAATGAGGTCTTGTGGACAACTATAAAGTAGTGGTTCGCTACCTTCATAATAATTGACACATAGATCATGTGTCAGTGTGGTGAAACAGTTAGATATCATAACATATTTGGAGATTGATTAGGATGCTAATAAACTTATATTGTATTTCATTGATATTTTGAAACTTTCTTCGTATTTGATTAAATTTAACTATGGCTTGCAATATAGTAGGTTAAACTTATTTAGGATATGTTATTTTGAATTATTGAATGATATCTTGAACTATTGAATTTTTGAAAGCTATGTATTAATATTTATTTTTAAATTCAAGTCAAGTCAAGCTCAAGCTAAGATTTTCAGCTCGGTTTATAAGTGAACAGGCCTACTAGCTATATAGGTATATGATAACCTGGTAACTACGTTTCACTATGAAATATTGTCAAATAGTTTTGGCTAAAATCCTTTGAAGATCATATATTGGCTTACGATGTGCTAAATTCCCAAGCCCATCCATCTCATATGTCTTGGTTCATGTATAAAACTAATACATGTTGAGTACATGAATGCGTGCATATTTAGTATTTGATACGAGTCTTATTTGAGTTAACTCGGATTTCTAATTTATAAACTTGGTGTAGTTTGGTATGATTGTTGAAATTGTTAGTATATGCAACAATCAGAAAAAAGAAAAATAGGAAAAGAGAATGGGACCCTAGCAAGTATCAAATCATAATACTTATTAAATTTTGATGGACTATGGATAGTAACTTTTATTTGACTTTTAAGTTTCAAAATCACAGTTTTTACTTTAATTCGTCAATTAATTTTTATTTAATTTGATCTTTTTAATAATCTGTAATATCGAGTGATATAATACTAATATCATAACAGACTGAATTGATCCAACCAAATTACTGCCACAGAGCAGCAGGGAAGTCCACTGCTATATATTAAAATGAATAAAAGGAAAACTAACCTTAAAATACAAACATCAAATAGAGATGGGCAAAATCGGGTATTATTATTACCTGGAACCGGTTCTAACCCGGAACCGGTTCTGCTTGGATGTTATTGGAACAGGGTATGGTGTGGAACCGGGTCCGGTTCCTACCCGGGTTCACAGCCAAGAATATGGAACCGTGTAGAACCGGGTACGGGTATTATGGAACCGGGTATGGTGTGGAACCGGTTCCTGATAGTGTTCAGAACCGGTTCCTAACAGTAAAAATCTGACTTTTACTGTTCAGAACCGGTTCTGAACAGTAAAAACCTGACTTTACTGTGCAGAACCGGTTCCTGACAGTAAAATCTGACTTTACTGTATATAAACCCCTTCATACTTACCGGTTCCTGATAAATGTTATTGTTGGTGTTTTAATAAAGTTTGTGTAACAATAATCGATTAAAATTAAAAACCCCTTCTATTGTGTTTTTTTACATCTATTTTTGGAACGCTACTATTGTGTTTTTTATGTTTGATTTTTATTATTAGTTACATTGATAAATAAAAATATTAACAATAATCGATTAAAATTAAAAAACAAATTAATCGGTTACAATATATAAAAAAAATTAACCGGTTACAAAAAAAATAAAAAATTACTCAGAACCGGTTCTAGTAAGATTTTATTTCTTTGATCGTTTACTAGCGGCAGGTGCAACACTTTCCGACGAGTTTCTCTTAGGTACGGGTACCTCGGTACAATCGTCGTCCGAATCGTTAGTCTCCACTTCTTCGTCCTCCTCTTCGTCAACAATTTTATGCTCTAACTCAACTTCATCTTCTAGACTAGTTTTATGTTGAACACGATCAACGGCATCCAAATGGTCCTTTAAGCATATTGCCATCTCTAGCGATTCCGGAGTTAGTCTTGTTCTTCTAATTGACAAAACCCTGCCACTAAGAGAAAACACACTTTCCGAAGCTACCGTGGAAGCTTGGACCGTTAGTATATCACGAGCCATGGTGGCTAGAATCGGGTATTCGGATTCTTTCGATTTCCACCATGCCAAAACATCAAATTTCCTATACTCCTCGGTGGTCATAGTAAGCAAATACTGATTTTTTTATATCTCCCAAGTTCACTTGTTGGTTCACTACCCCTTTGTTGTCTAGCGGTCTCGTCTCTAACGACATTCAACATGGTTATAAGTGGATCCCCGCTTGTTTCATCGTTAGAGGCCGTGGACCGAGACTCAAACAAATTTGTATGATTTTTTTCACCATATTTTTTTAAATAATGATCATAAAGTTTGGCCATACACTCATTGAATATTTTTTTGTTTTTGCTTTTAAAGTTGGATCCTCCTCATGCATATCCAACTTGTCATAAATTTCATCAATTAAAGCTTCAACACCCGGTACGTTTAAAGCTGGATTTAAAGCAGCGGCACATAGAAAAACGGGTGGTAGTTCTAAAAAATATTTTTTAAATTTTTGAATCATTGGTCTCGTCATATTCCTTAACATGTCACTAGAATTTTCAAACTTTTTAAAATTAGTTGTTATCAAATACAATTGGTCCACAACTTTAGAACTAGTAGGATAATAAACACCGGAAATCAAAGTCGTTGTAGCTTTAAAAACTTGTAAAAAAGTACTTAGGTTATTAATATTTTCCCAAGCCGTGTCGGGAAAGGGGACGACAAGGTACTCATCACTTAAAGTTGTATGAAAAGATTTTAAAGTGCCCATTTGCTTTATAGCCATTTCAAACATATGACAAGTTGAATTCCAACGAGTCGGTATATCCCAATTCGGTCCAATAATTTTTTTGTTGACATCTTTACAAAGTTTTTTATATTCTTGATATCTTTCTTTTCCACTTTTGAAAACATCTTGGAGCATAGCTCTAAATGCTATAATAAAATCCGATACAAATTGATCTTTTAAACCGGTTGGCACTACTAAGTTAATAATATGTGCAACACATCGTGTGTGAAAAAAAACACCATCAAGTATTGGTTTGTACTTCAACTTTAATTTTTCAATCGCCGTTGTGTTGTTTGAAGCGTTATCAAAGGATATTGAAAAAATTTTATCTTCTAAACCATATTTAATTATTGTGCCATTTATAATTTTATAAATATTTTCTCCCGTATGAGGAGAAGGAAACTCGTCAAACGCAATCGTACGCTTCATCATTTGCCATGAATCGGGATCAACCCAATGAGCGGTGACACATATGTACGATTCCGGTAAACCATGTGGAGCCGATCACACATCACTAGTTAGGTTTACACTAGTTTTTAAATTCTTAAAAAAACAATTAAATCTTTTTTTGCATTTTTCCCATAAACTTAAACAAAGACGTTTTAAAGTGCGACGACTTACATGTTTATAGCGAGGTTGTAGCGTCTCCCGAATAAGATTTGTAAGATCGGGGTCGTCGAAGTGTCCAAACGGCAACGCTTTTTATATCACCAACTTCGCCATCCGATCGCGAGCTAATTTTTGCTCATAACGAAAAATGGTACCATCTTTGGAAAGTGGAACTTGACCGGATGTCATTTCCTTTAAAACTTTGCAATACTTATTAATATGCTTCGTTAACGTTGAGTTTGATTCCTTGGCTAATAACGATCCACAATGTTTACATTGAGCTTTTTGCGAGCCGTCACTCATCTCGACCAACTCCCAATTGCTCCAAACTTCCTTACTGCGATTATGAGACAATGTTCCAACCACATATGGAACCGAATGTTCTTGAGGAACATTGTTAACGGATTGGGAATTTGCGTTTTTGGAACTCTTTGAGGCCATTTGTGGATTAGAATGTGAAAAAGAACAAGAAGGAAATGTAACAAGAAGGATAGATATGAGAAATTGTGTGTTAAACAATAGATTTCAAAAAAAATATATATAGAATCGGTTCCAACGGTCAGGAACCGGTTCCAATGGTAACTTTTTTAACGGCTATAACCGGTTCCAACGGTAATATTTTTAACGGATATAACCGGTTCCAACGGTAATATTACAACGGTCAGGAACCGGTTCCACGTAGGAACCGGGTACGGGTAGGAACCGGGTACGGTTAGGAACCGGTTCCTACCCGATTCAAATGGTAAAATTGTGGAACCGGGTTGGAACCAACGGGTATTTTGAACCCGGAACCGGTTCTACTTACTGTCGGGTAGGAACTGGAACCGGTTCCAGTTCGGTTCCACCGGTTCGGGTTCGGAACCGGTTTTTATGCCCATCTCTACATCAAAAGGCCTAACAACTGGCTTTTAAATTCCGGCCCAATGATAACAATAATGGGCTTTTGGCCCGAAGTTAACTAGTCCAAATCATGAAAAGTGTTCATCAGCCAGTGGATATTTGTGGGTTAAGCATTGGAAAAGCTGTATATTTACAGTTATACAGTAATTTCATGTTTAATTATATATAACCATTGAGACTTTAAACATTTGGGTCAAGAAGGAGAAGATTTTGGATTTGAGTCCCACAAACACAAACGATAGGGCATTAACATTAAAAGAAATTAGCAATTAAAAAAGATTATCAAAAAAATAAGAAATCGTGTAAAAGAAAGTTAATTTATACTATTCATCATCTTCAAGTAGTTGAATCTTCAAGTAGTTGAAGTGCGTAATTATATTCCATTGATATCACCAATAAAACCACTATAAGTATTTATATTTAAAATCCGCTGAAATACTTACAAACCTTTATTCAAGCTTTTCACTATTTTTTTATTTATTTTATTAACCAACATAAATTCTAATTTTCCGTGAATGTAGACTAAATTCTTGATATTCACACAAGTAGAGAGAATGGATTTGAAGGATTAAAATCTTAAACGTTACAAACTTTGATGGGAATTGACAAAATCATCGACCTGTAGACTGTTTGGTCGACGGTATTGAGGAAGCCGAATAGAGAAGGTTGACAGTTCGACCAGTGGATCGTTACGGCAACCAATTTGATTGCCGGTGTTATAAAAACACTGGTTGTCACAACTTCTATAAGAAAGGAATAGTTTACAATAATATCCATGTGGAGACTAATAAGCTAGCAATAAGACATTGCTCACTGGTCACCATATGCAACACCCATGCATATATAGATCCTTAATCTTGAGAAGATGATGGATTGTTGAAAAATATACACACAACTGAGATGTCATCTGCTGCAAATCCCGGCCGTTTACATTTCCACTGAGCGGCTGCATACTCAACCAGCCGTTTTGCTGATTCATCTCTTTCATCTGCTGACGATGAAACAATCTCCACCGCGTTTTCATTTGAGACAACATCCCATACCTGCAGATTGTTATTCATATAAAACTAAAATCAACTAATAATCACTTTAATAATGCAACTATGTATATATAAATGTATGATGTAGGAGTATCATACCCCATCAGTTGCCAAAATAACAAAACGATCGCGTGTGGTTAAGGTTCTTTGTATCACGTCAGGCTCAGAAATAAGACCGGAATCTTTAACAAAAAAGTCACCGAAAGCTCTTGAAAGCGCGAGTCCTGGTCCTTCTGGTGTCTCGTCGATTGAAGCTCGAATCCTACACACTCCTGGCTCATCATCTGCTTCGCACACACTACCTCCTGATGTGTATATCCTCTCTCTTTCCTCTAAATCAAGGATTAGAAAATGTAAGCAGTGAACACACACACAAAACAATCAGATTTCATATAGTTATATAATGCATGACAGTGCTTACGAGGTAAACTCGGTTTAAAGTCTACAGTTAGCTGAAGTGCTATCACGTCACCATTGTCTGAAGCGGTCCCAAGAACAGCTCTAGAATCACCAACATTTGCCAACACGATAAGATCTCCCTGAGAATGAATTATGTTCAGGAAAATATTATTATTTATCTTCATTTAGTCATTTAGATATAAGGAGGCAATATGTGGGTCATTGGGTTGGGTAACAAGGTGAAATGGGTTGGGTTGAAATTGGCCAAATTAGGCCGGTCCGGGTTGACCCATATAGACTTTGTTCTATTCTCTTGAACATGTTTGCAAATAATTTATTTTGTGAAGTATGATTAATTTTTCTAACAATAATTTGATTATTAAATAAAATAATTTAAGAGGTTCTTTGAATGAAAATTAGACTTTGGACCACTTTCAACGACTTCAACCCCATTTGACCTGTTAGAGGAAAAAACATAATTCAAACCGAAACGAGGTCTAAGTTTTGACTTTAAAGGTCAACCTATTCAATTTGACCGATACAGATTTCAACTTTCAAGTACAGATCTACATTTAATTATGAATTACCTCGCGGATTATAGTCACAGCAGCTGTACCACTGTAAAAGGAATCAATTACAGGATGAAGCTCAAGATCATAATCAACCGTAGAACAAGCCTTGATGAAAGAGTTCTTCCACACATCAAATTGATCAAAGTTTGCATTTTTACACAATTCCCCATCCATCAAGACTGAACATTGAGCCATAGCTTCTTGCCAATAGTGTAGCAAATAAGCCGGCATTACTTTCTTCACACGCTTTCCAACAAGATGCCCCCATGGCCGTGCCCATCAAAAACTCCACATAACATCACATCTTCCTTCCCTCCAAACCCCTACAAATAGATCAACGTATAAATTAATACATTTTAATTCATAATCTTTGTCACTTTATTATCTTTAGAGTTAACTGTCATTTACGTCCATGTGGTTTGTCCAATTATGTCACTACAGGCCAAATATCAAATTTGTACCATTTCCCTCCCTAACATTCTCGAAACATGTCATTTCAGTCCAAAAAACTAACCCCTGCTAAAACCTGTTGTTTAATGGAGGGTGAAATTGTCATTTTCCATTTTCTTTTATAGTATACTTGAAGTAACATTAAAATTGTTCGTAAAAAATGAAATAAGAACAAGATAACATACTTGCATGGAAAGATCGGACAGATGAAAGAGCGGCAAGGTCTGGCTGGACTGAGGAAAATGAGGCATAGAAAGTTTGGGCTAAGTATAGGACGGGCCGGAAGCCTAGGAATTTAAAAAAATACTCATTACATAATATTAAATTGCTCGTAAATAAATGAAATAAAAATAAGATAATATACCCACATAGACGGGATGGGTTGAGTAAAGATCGACATAAACGTGATGGGCTAGGTAAAGGATGACATGAACGGGCCTGGTTGCTGCGTATAGAACAGCCTCGGTTCGAATAAACTAGTGGTGATTCACGATGAAATCAACATACCCATATACTTATACATTTCACTCATGTCACTCATCAGCCACGCCATGCCTCATGTATCCGGGATTTCTTGATACCATAATTCTTTAGGAATTTAACGTTAAATAAAAACCTAGAATGTTCCACTGTCCAGGTCACTGAATTATTTAAACGGCACATGTAGACCCAAAATTCACCACAACAACTTCCTAGCGGCCAATTCGAAAGCCACGTGACCCGATCCAAAAAGTCACTAACGTGGCCCTCTTAATATCCAGTCTTTGTCTTCACCACCTCCCCCTATATAACCCACCCACCTCCATCTACAACCACAGTAACAATCTTTACATTAATCCCACAACCATCCATTGCAATGGCTGCTACTTCACTCTTCATGGCTACCCCCCTTGCACGTCTCCCACCGCCCCTTCCTCTATTAGAACCCTCAACTTTGATGTCGTCAGATGCATGTCACGAGACCAACAACCTTCAACCGACACTTCCAAAACTCCAGCCACCCCGCCAATGAACACTCCACCACCTCCGCCACCACCGGCGCCGAAGGTCAGCACCAAATTCTCCGACTTGTTGGCGTTCAGTGGGCCTGCACCTGAAAGGATCAACGGAAGGTTGGCGATGATAGGGTTTGTGTCGGCGATGGCAGTAGAGTTAACCAACGGTCAAGACGTGTTCACCCAGATCTCACACGGTGGAGTTCCGGCGTTTGTTGCGACGAGTGTGGTGCTGTCGCTGGCGTCGTTGGTGCCGTTGTTTAAAGGGGTGAGGGCGGAGTCGAAGACGAGTGGGTTGATGACATCGGATGCGGAGCTGTGGAACGGGCGGGCTGCGATGTTGGGTTTGGTGGCTTTGGCTTTCACCGAATATGTGACCGGCAGTCCACTTGTGTGATTAATTTTTGTGTAAGAAAAAAAAAACAAGGAGTGCTACAAGAAACTGTTTTCAGATTGTGATTTTAGAGACCATGAAAGTTTGAATATCCAGTAAGAAACTTAGAATCGGAATGTTAGTAGACATGTACTTTAAAAGCTTTTAAGTATTTGTGTTTGTATCATTCTAAAAATTATAAAGTATTGTCATATAGTTTGGCTAAAAGTATCTAGTATGGATGGCAAATATAACAGAGGCCTGGTGGATATACACAAAACCTGAAACATCTTAGACGTGTAGACACCAAGTATGATTAGTTAAAAAAATATGTAGGTATAAGATTTTATGGGATTAGGTAATACTCGGTCAAGTTAACCTGAAATCATACGTATATTTAACCAAACCACATACGTGAATCATATAGCCAACAAATATTATATTTGTTTTTATTTTCTTTTATATTCATTATGTGAAAATTTGAATTTTCGTTTTGAATATGAATTTGATAATATTATTTATATTTTGTATGTTGTGAAATATATAAATTTTCTTATATAAATATTATAATAATTACATGATAAAACTTTTATGTATGTTATTTACCATATTATAACTTGTAATGGTTAATTATCTATATCTATGCTACTATACACATATTAAATGGATAAAATTGGAATTTGAGATCATTTTAGTAAACTCTATTTAATAAACTTTTCATAATTAAAATGTCATTTAATAAACTTCGTTTAATTAGTTCTATTTAATAAAAACTCAAATGTAATATTTACAAATCATAAGAGAATTCGTATTTTCGTGTGTGATGCCCATGTGTCCATATTACGGTGATATGTTTTCGTTCCATTTGATTTTGTTCTGTGTTCATACTTGGCAAATTCGAGTACGATTTTTCGAGGGGTAAAATGGTATTATACAAAATTGAAAACCCTAATATATTAAATATAATTAATTATGTAGGTTTTCAAACCCGTATAATACAATAGACATTTTCATTAACGGTCATCAATTAACAAGTTTGTATATTTAATAAATAAATAATAGATAGTAAATAATTATAAGTATAATCTATCACAACATTTTAATGAATTAGACTTAATTATAAGTTTAGTGTATGATTTAATTTTAAACAAATCAGAGGGTTACTATGAAGTGGCCTTAGTAAGTATTGAAAATTTTCAACAAAAACAAATTGTCTCCTTTGTTTCTAAATTCCAAAACTGACGATTCATTCTTTTTACGTAACCAACAAAGAATAATTGTCACACCCCGACCCGCAGCGGAAAAGGTGATCGAGGCATGATTGGGTTATCATCAAAGCTCATGACATTTATTATAACGTTTCATATTCATTAATACATTTTAATGGGAAATATACAATCATAATTACATCATGTCCTAAACATCAATCTAGGCTTCATTGTTTTCTTCTAAGGCATTTTCTATGTTTTCCTTGCTTCATCCTGTTCACCTGTATCATGTGTAAAAATGGTTTTTGGATCAATAAAAAGTTGGCGAGTGAATCCTATGAAAAACATTTGAACAAGTTTATTTAATTGATTATAAAATAAAGTGCACAACCACACATGAGTAAAAATAGATGTAAACTTATTCACCAATCATTTAATATTAAATACTGCACACATGAACAATAATGGATCGTTTTGAGGCACGCGTTGCTCAACTCGTCTCTCACGAGGAACTGATGGGCCTAATGAATGATTTGCATATACTTGACAATATGAAATACATGACTACAAACGATATAAACTAAATAATACACACACGGACAATAATGGATTTGTTTTGAGGCACGCGTTGCTCAACTCGTCTCCCACGAGGAACTGATGGGCCTAATGAATGAATTGCATATAAATTGACAATATGAAATACATAACTATAAACAATGCATACAATCTAAGTTTAGATCACAATATGGTATAGCACTAGTTTAAATAAACGAGTTAATTTTGGTGACACATGACACACCCCAAAACGTGTAATTAAAAAGGGGAGTTGTAAGATTCACTCACATTGGGTGCATTCGGTTGATGATGTTGAATGCGCACGAAGTTTGATTTAACCACGAGTGAAACTAACCTATATAATGGCATAATGGTCCGGTAAGTAAACGGATTTTATTAATCCATTTTAGTAGGATTGTTGGGTGTATTTTTGTGAGTTTAAGGCTATTTTCTAACCTGAAAAACGTTATGTTTAAGTATTTTTAATTGATTTTTAAATAAAATAAATAAATAAAAATAATAAAAAAATGTTGACTTTTTGCGACCGTTGACCGTTGACCGTTGACTTGTTGACCGGTCAGACTGTGTAATTGTGTGCGCCGGGTGAGGCTCGAACCGAGACCTCCCGTTCGCGTGCACGCAGCTCTACCAACTGAGCTACGTGTCTAATCTGAAATATTTCTGTTTTTAATTATATTTATATACTAATTGAATTAAACCGAAAATCATTTATTTTAAAAACGATTTTAATGCATCGAACCGGTGTTCTCCACAGGTCTCGAACCTGGGACCTGTGGTTTAGGTTAACACACAGTCCACCGCTGGACTGTGTGTCTAACTTGTTAAATAGTCTGATTTTTATTATACTTATATACAAACTAAATAGTTTCGTTTCTGTTTTAAATAAAAAGTTTGATAATTGTCCGGACCGGTGCGGTAGTCCGGACTCGAACTCGTGACGTGTGATTAAACGTTCACACAGTACACCACTGGACTGTGTGTCTATCTTGGTTATTATTCCGGTTTTTATTAAACTTAACATATATAAGCAGTGAATCCGGTTCGGTAAAAAAAAAGAACATTTTTATTAAGGCGAGTGTGCGTGGGACAAGAATCGAACTCGAGACGTAAGCGTGTTTTATTTGCACACAGTCCACCGCTGGACTGTGTGTCTAACCCGAGATATATCTTGATTTTAATTATACTTATATAATACGAATCTTCGTCTTCTTCGTCAGACTTAACCAGAAACGGAAGTCCGACTGGTTCGAAGATTTAATCAAGTTCGTTAGTGTCTGGTGGTTAATTACATGTGAGATTAATAAAAAAGAATAAGAGATTAAGTGTAAGGTATACCGAACTGGACTCCTCTGTTTCGCCGGCGAAACTCCGGTGACAGCAAGCTATTCCGGCGACGTGTGTCTTGCGGCAGAGGGTCTTCAGCGAGCTTGAGGTGAGTGTAGGTGGCTTCGGTATGAGCTCTGGGGGTTCAGTAAGGCTCAGAGGTGAAAGGCTCGGTTTTCCGGCGAGTTGCAGAAATTTTCCGGCGAGTGGAATTACGTCGGGAAAAGATGTGATTGTGAGCGAAAAAGCTAACAGAGATTAGAGGGGGTATTTATAGGGCAGGACATCGACGAATTTAGTCCGATTTCCGTCTTGATTCGTCGGTTAAAGATTTTCCGGCGGTTATAGCTTGTGTCGCGGACTGGACATCAGTTATAACCGATGTTGAGGTTTAATGTTTACGTTAAGTCATAGATAACCGACGACGTTTGACGAAATCGTCGGATTTTCCGGCGTCAACGAATTTGGGCGCGTCAGTTGACTGGGTTTTGATTTCTGTTTCATTATTTCAATTAATTGTCTGGTTATATCACTAAAAAGTACAAGTGGCGGAGTGGTTGAGCGTGTGTGTGTTAAGTCATTGTTGAATCGGTTGACTGACCCGGGTTCGAAACCCGGCAGCAACCTTTTATTTTTAAACCATATTTTTAATACTTTTTCAAATATAAATTATATATTCCAATATACTTATTAATTATGTATCGTTTAAAAATATTTGGGCATTAAATACGCAAAGAAATTTTTAACTGATCGTTCGGTTAATAAACGGAGCGGGTTTGGTAAATCCGGTTTTTGACGGATGTTACAATAATTAGGATTGATGATTAAAACTATATCTATCTATCCGTTCTTTGGGGCAAAGATGTTACCATCAATTTAATTAACTAAGACACCGTCTGAGTAAGACGTCTGAACTTCAAATTTCAAACTAACGACACGCCATTTCATTTTCCCTAGGCAAGTTAAAGTGTTTATATAGTCAATTAAACTAAATTTGATTGCAACCATTCTAACAATTAGGTTATGGCACAAAAGTGTGTCCAACTAGAAATGCATAAAAGTGTGGTCATGTTGCTTATAACTTCTTTTTTGTCATTGTTTATTGTTTTATACTGATAATGTGTCTCAAGATATTTTTGAGAGTTATAACTACTTCATGTACTCATTGCAAAAAAAAGCATATCAACACAAAGTAGTCTGTGGATTAGAAAATTTTATTATGCGTACTTATTATATTTTATTGTTTATTATTACATGAAACAAAAATAGAGTACAACGATGGCACAGTCGAACACATCACCATTATTTAGGTGAAAGCATTAGTAAGCTTCAGGATGGGCAATAGCATAAGACTCCATCTTCTTGAAAGTATTCTTGATTGCTTCTTTAGTAATATTAATAACATCATCCATTTGCTTAGCATCACTTTTATACCTAATTACAAATGTTTGTTTGAATATAGATCCTCCATTAGGAGAAGGTATGAACTTCATATGATGAGTAACTGTGTTTATTATACCCATCAAGGCATCACCTTCGAAGAAAGTCCAACTAAGTATAAAGTTTCTTGCGTCAATGTCATCGACTGTGTGCTTTGAACTTGTTCCTGTGACAAGTGTTAGTAAAAACAACTACGCAAGACATGAAAGAGCTCAATTCGATTTCAAAATTTAAAACTAAATAGCTATATATGTATATCACGGTGTGGTCTCTTACCATCATTATATGTCATGCTCTTAATGCTTCCAACTCCACCGTCACCTTTGATAACGGTGATGGTTTTGTAAGATTCAGGATTGATCTTAGGGGCAATGTTGTCAAAGTCAGTGTAGACTTTGAAAACTTTAGGAGCTGAAAGTGAAGAGGTGATCTCTATCTCGGCATAAACCACGTCCATTATGTATGTGTAATTTTATGAGTGAAAATATGATAGACGAATGATTGTTTTTGCATGACATAGGTGCGCACATAACGGTATTTATAAGGGTGAAGCGTTGGAGTTGTAAGGGATCTTTAGATGTTATGCAATGCATACATGGTCAACAATACACCATGCTACACTAATTCCATTTTTGACATACACATGTCACGTATTGGTTCTAGCCCCCCAACCCTATGTGTGTATAGACGAGAGCCAAAAAAAACATTACTGAAAAATATGCTGCAAAGGAAAATGCATGGGTGTTTTTTATATGACACATGTGTAATAGTGCAGTTTTTTTTCTAAAATTTTTATTTTTCATTTAATGCATATATGCATTATATCAAAAACAAACATTTTTTTTTGAAAAAGAACCCGCTATTACACATGTGTAATATAACGTCCATGCAAACTGCAAGGACTTTTCCTTGGAGTCCTCACTCCTCAACGTGTTTTTTTCTTATTCTCTATACATGTATTGCATATGTGTAATACAACTTCGGATAAAATTTTTTAGTTTTCTCATAAACCCTCCTCTATGTAGCATACACATATAATGAACACAAAAATGTAAATTTACATGATTGTAAGAGTTTAAGTTTTCCTTTTTTTCTAAATATACATATGGTACAATCTTATAAAACGTATGATTGATAAATCAACTTCCCCATGACTTTTAAATGGCCATAACATTTTATACATTAATATAAAAAAACACCATAAAAATAAGCATTTCATTTCTTTAATGTGAATATGGTATTGGTTAGTTTTTTTTTTCAACGTAAAAAAAACAATTTTCAACTAAAAAAACAATAACATGTTGCGTGATTATCAGTGTTCTTAGCTGCATCATGCGGGCATCTCTCTAATAATATTAAAAAAGACAATGTACTTGGAAATTTATCATATATTTTTAACAAACTAATGGGTATGCCTGATAACCGAAGGATATTGTTTCAGGTATGGGATTACCAATACCCGGTCCGAACCGGACGCATTGTCATTCTAATAGTATATTTGGTTACTTTTTCAACAACTATAATTTGGACTAAATAGTTCTGCACTAAGAGGAAATCCAAGGAAAGTTGGTAGAAAGTTGATATGGAGCTGACGTGACATATGAGAAAACATGACGACTCGCTCCTGGTGCTACTAGATGAAGAGGTTCTGTCGATGTTAATCTAACATCATTGTTTCTCGGTCTGACACCCAAATTATCATCATAGAAAATGAATATAAAATACCTAAGGTTCTGGTTCTACCACTAGAGAATATTTGTGTTTGCTTGTATTTTAACTCATACCACGAGAGGAGAATATTTGCGTGTATATTAACAATGTAGTGTAGGAGGAAAGAACCCAAGTTAAAGAAAGCTAAAGAGAGGACGGGCTTTATTGTAACGTTGTTAATAATCATATCATTATTCGTAATCTTTTGAAGGTGAAGGAACAATCCCACAACTTTCAATTTCGTGATCTAATTTGCAACCTCAAAATAGATCAAAACAATGTTGGTTTGTTTGTAGATAATAAGGTTGCTTAAAATCTAGGCCCAAACTCTCTATTCAAGAAATTTCACCTGCTATCATAAGTCTGTTTCTATAGCAACACAGTTGGTAACATTATCAAATGGACATAGATTAAACATATATGTTGAGCTTTTTTATACATTCAAACCCATCAAACGAAAGGTGGAGACTTTTAACGAACCATCATGACTACTGGATTCCTTATTTTCAGTAGCCAAATCTGAACAGTCGCATCTGTTCAACGACACCGATTTGGCATTCAAAATGAACTTCTAAAGACTCCATGTTGATGTTTGAAACCCTCATAGGATTACTTGATGTCTAGTCAAGAGATCTCTATATGCTATCAACTCTAATGATACCACATCTCCCAATCCAATTTGTTATATATTCGCCTAGTGAACTACAAATAAATACCAATACAAATATCCAACCTTAATGGCATGCAGGGATGTCACAATTAACCGCCGTACCTAAATTTGAGCGGCTCTGGTGGTTCCTCTTCCATTATGCCAGAGCCTGTTGTGGCCAAGTAATTTCTGAGTGTTGTTTTACGGTCTGCAAGATATGTATGATCCAAGAAGTTATCATACGCCTCATTCCCAAGATTCTTTGCTGCCAATACGCTGCACAAAAATTTGTTTCATATGAAATTTCTTAAATGCGTAAGCAAATGACATTTTGCCCCAGATTATTTTGTATTTCCATGGTAACTTTGTCACAGAAGGTCGAAAAGTTAACCATTCGCCTTTGGTCATATGCATATTTTTAATATTGAACAAATGGGTTATAGAAACAGGAAGCCATCCCAAGACGCCAAGACAATAAGGTGCTCACGCGGATAGAAATGTTAGTTTGAAACTAAATATGATGTGGTGACACTAAACACTTACCAATGCCGACAATAAACACGACATGGCAAGACATCGTCTCCCAGATCTTGTCAATACCAAATCGTCCATATCGCTCATGGTATATCTCCTGGCTTCCTGCCAAAATTTGGCACACAAGTTAGGTTTTGAAATATAGTAACAGATAATAGTAGTGAAAACATCCACATTCAATATATTGGAATAATTATTTGTATCTGGTAATTTTATTCACCTAAATACCTAATAATTCATAACAGTATAAGTGCCATTAAGTGTGTATACGACTTAATTACTTGTATATATTTTAGGAAGTAGGAACAAAAATATTTGTGTTACTCGATTCCTTCATAGGGACATCAATCATAGAGACAGATATATGTATGTATACACTATACATACATACTTCAAGTTAAAACAATGTCATTATTCTATGGCCACTCAAACAGAATTTTGGTGCCAAATTTTTATTCAACAATACATTTTTGCTTCACATAATTAGCATCAAATGTTCCCTACTTTACCCACAATCAAACAGATGAAACAAGAACCTGAATTATGAAAATCAATCATCTTTTGTAACTCAAAAATGCTATCATATATAACAAGTATATAGATTGGTTCAGAGGTGGAGTACCTTTGCATCTATTCTGGAAATATTCCTCATCGCTATAGCGGGTACAGAGCACCTGAATCAATAATTAAAAACATGATCAGTCTTATGAGAAGGTTGACGATATGCAAACTCGTTAAAAAATTATATTTAGTAGATATGTTGGGTCGGGTGTCGCTCACAGCGGGGGTAACATACTGGCTGCCTTCTAATGTTACAGGTTGGACCTTTAAAACCAGCAAACCAACTCAATGTTAGAACAATGCACACGTCTGGAGAGCTAACATTTAACTCTTCTGCAAAAAGTACTTCAAAACTTACAGCCAAAAATCGGAATTCGTGCTCCCTTCAATGTAGGATGGAATCTGATCCAAAACAGTATGGTCTATTACTTCAGTTGTCTCTTTATTGATAAATTTGTATATCAAAAGGATAATGTTTAACAAATTCCGGTAAATGTAAAACATACCTCTGACTTGTTAATCTCAAAAACAGTAACTATAAGTGATTCACCTTCGCATGGCTCCACACTCAAGCTTGAAATTTCCTGGCCACTCACAAAATGATTATCTCATCATAGGATGCGAAGAACTCCGTCTTCATTACCCTTACAATTTAGTCAGTACGCATCATCATGCATTCAATACCTTAGTCTCAGGCTTGGCGATCCGACGCTCAAAGAAAATCGGAGCAACATGAGCAAACACACGCCTAAATCCATTCAGCTTCGCAACTCTAAAGTTAACCAGATCAGAAAACGTACTCCTAGCACTCCGTTCTAGTCACACAATTAACTAAAGTAAACAAACTGATAAGTCATCTCAAATTATCAACTAAACACAACAAAGATTAAAGTAACCTAAACTTCAATTCTCACCATTTCAACATCAATATACAGCGCATATGGTTAGATCAAACTAAGTAATAGTGCGTATCAATTTCACACTTAGAAACCTAGGTCTACAAATCTACAATTGAAATTAACAGAAACCGATAAACAGTATAAAATAATTGAGTATGATAATTGATAACCGTGCGAAGAGTACCAGATAGCAGGGAACCGAAGCCACAGATAGATAGAATGCCATCGGGAGAAACAATTTGCTCGAAATCAGACTCCGTTGTGAGTTCTGTGTAGTGAGAGAGGATGTGGCTTGAAGAGGACATGGTTGTGTGGTGAGAGAGGATGTGGCGGTTGCGTTGTTTGAGTAGAAAGTGAAAGTGAAAGTGCGAGTGAGTATATAGAATAGGTAGGTAGGTGTGAGGTTGAAGATGGAAGACGCGATCGGAGCTTGTGTTACGCCATGGAAGGTGTGTTAATGGTGGAAATGATGGCTTGATTGAGATTGCATTCATGGAGTTTTGAGAGGTTATGAGCAGTGAACGCTTGCTTGATTCTGATTAGCTTTTTCTATGCCACAAGAGTGAAGACAACCATCAAAATTTAAAATAATCAATTTGTTCAAAAAAAAAGAAGGGTTTAACACACGATGAAAATATAACATGCGGATTTTAGTTTATAACATGCGGATTTTAGGTTACAACATGTGGATTTTTGTTTATAACATGCGGATTTTAGGACTAACGCCTGATGTTTTATAACATGCGGATTTATGGTTTTTGAGGTTTATAACGTGCAGAATTCTCATCGCGTACGCTCGTACGTTAAGGCCAACCTTACATTACACTTTCTCAATGTCGAAACAATCCAAGATGCGTTTCTTTTTCTTTTTAACCAAAAATTTCTTTTAATTACTCGTCTATTAAACTTGAATTCAAGATCTCTTTCTTCCAAACTCAAATGTTTATAGGTTTTGTCTTTACCAGTAGCCCACCACCCATTGATTGCAAGACATGTTTCTTACTCTTACTTAAATATATTTTATTGGACGTCTACTCATATTAATATAAATTCTAACCGTAATTATATTAAACTTTATTAGATTTCGATATAAACGTAGAAACGTGTCAAGCTAAATTATGTGTAAATTTGTATGAATACTTTGACATACTTCTAGCCATCCCGGAAGATTATGCCTTAGACTATAGGGTATGGTTCCACTTTACATACCTCATGGAAGCGTCACGTAAACGCCACATTATTTTTATACATTTTCCACATACGTGGGGTTGTGGTTTCATTTTACACACCCATTGAAAAAAGTAGTGGCTCACCAAATCGCTTCCTTCCACGCCTTACCCAAATGCTTCCACAGCAAAACTTCACGACCACATTCCACGAGCATGCAGCTTGGTTTCGGTACGTTAAACGATAGCCACATTGGATCACGACGTGGGATTTCACTCCTACACCGAACAATCTTATGAACTAAATGATAACTATTTTTTGCCAAAATAGTGATATGATTTACTTTGCTACCATTAATTTGTGAATCCATCTTCTTCTAATGTGTTTACCGTATCAGGAATTCCAAAAATGGCCCTTACCTCTAGTCTACGATCCGTCACCTAGTTGGAAATGTTGGGAAATAGTGAAAATGGGTTTTTTCACTTAATTGGAAATTATAGTTTTTTAAACTTTGGATACAAACTATTATATGTAATTATTATTTATTACAAGTGTAAAGGAAATTATGTTTGTGTTCTAAAATCTAATATGTGAACCAAACTCATGATTTGATGAATGAGATATCAAATGCTCAAACTTGTATGTTTGAAATGTCCAAAACTACGACAATGTCCCACAGTGAAACCTTTGTGTTGTATATAATTGAAGGCTTCTAAGGATATTGTTTCCCTAGCTATAAGGAATAAGGGGGGATAATCTCTCTCTCTCTATGTCTCTCTTACTCCACTCTTGTGTCGTGGGCAAAGTGATGAGAGGTTGATAGAAGTACGTAGACTGGGAGGCCGTGTTTCTTCGGAGCTTTGAGGAGCCCTGCAAGTAGAGCACCAACACCAATATTCTTCTTTCAACCAAAACAATTTTCTATATACTATCTTTTTTCTAAATATAGATGTTACAACTTAAAAAGTTGCTTTAACTGTCAAACATGTAACTTCTCATAATTTCTTCACCATGCTACTACACAAGGACAAATGGCATACCCTTTTTTCAGATCTTCCTTTCCTATATGTCATTACAATGTCTCCCTAAGGTACGCTTCTACAACTTTTCAAGTTCACATTAGTTAACGAATCAACCAACCGACCAAACGTAAGCACCAGAATGCCATTAAGAGTCCATTTACTATGTCTATTGCGATTAAACCTCGCACCTATGACCACCAAAGCATTTCCAAGGTTTACATAGTTAACACCGAACTTGGAGGTAAAAGAATCAAAGCATTCATAAGAAAGGAACACTTATGACAAATGGAGTACTATAAAATATAAGTTGTCAGTTTTCATTTCATTCCAAATTCAGATGTCAACAGATTGGTCTCAAAGCAAAGTTCAGATACACATACAGTTACATGATACATACTAATGAAACTAGTTAGTGAAATCCATTTTTTTCAAAACAAAAGAATGATCAATTGCCATTCATCATACAGTTACAATATGAAGATACTATATACCACCAACTACTATATCAATCCTATTTTTCTAGTTCCACTAATAATTTCTCCATCATCTTCTTATACATTGGCATGTAATGATCATTGATCATCGTTCTTGACAGCCTTAACTTACCATAAAGATCCCGAGGCGTCTCATAAATACCCACATGTTCACGCTCATGACCTTCTGCATGTTCTTCAATGGTGCCTTCATGATCATTGTCTAGATCAGCTGGATTATTTGAAATGGTTGAAACAATATGCATTATTCTTCCGGGAGGATACAAATGTTGATTTTCCGAAATATCTGATGAGGAATTGGCTGTTCATGATCAACTGAATCGGCTTAATTTTTTCCTCTTCTATAATTTCTTCGGCTGCAGCCTCTTCTTCCTTTTGGGCTTGAATATGGGCCTCGTTTTCTTGCCTTTGAAGTTCTTTCTCAAGTTCGTATAACAATTCGCCTTCAGTTATGTGTTCGGATTTGGATGTAACATGGTCCACAGGAATAAGAAGCTCCACTTCATCTGTGTCGTCATGACCGGACCCAGAACCGTCACTGGAATAACCATGATCCATGTTTGGCTCATGGGCTGGATGGTTGGTGTTGGTTGCAAGAGAATCCGGGTTCTTTTCGAGTATGAGTGAAGTTTCAGAAAAATTGTCGGTTGGTGTGGTGCCGACAGCTCGACGACGTGCACCCATGCATGACCATGCAGATAGAGTTGACCGGGTTCTGACTACCGCTTGAGCCACATTCTGAGCACGTTTCATCACAACCTAGAATTAAAAAGAACTTTGATATGCCTTCCTTGGGTTAAATTTTTAGAACAATATAAAATGAATGACAATAGACATGACCATTGACCTATAAACTTATGACTAGGGGTGTGAATTTCTGACACGACACGAACTGACACGAAATTCGCAGGTTTGGGTTTAGTCTAAACGGTTAGGGTCAGTTTCAAGTTGAACCCGTGAACCCGTTTAGCTAAATGAATCGGGTTTGGGTCAACTCGGTCAGGTTGGCGGGTTGACCCGTTTAACCCATTTATATTATATTATATTCTTTTTACAATATCATAAATTAAATTGGATATGTATTCTATGCCATAATTATAGCTTAGAAAGAGAAATTGTCATAATATGTTATAATTTAAATGTAAGTGTATTATATACATTTGTGTTTTTGTAGTAAATTTTTATTATAATATATTAATTTGTAAAAAAAATTATAAATAAAAAACTTCGGGTTGAACGGGTCGTGTTCGGGTCAACCTGCAAATATTCGGTTGTGCTTTGGGTTCAAATGTATGACATGATTTTCGGGTTCGGGTTCGTCTAAATTTTTCGGGTTCAGGTAGGGTTGAATCCGCCAGCCCGCGAACACGACTGTTTAGTTTTAGTAGCCAAGCCCAACCGAACCGTTACAAATCTTATGAAAGGTGAACCCTAAAACTTGAACCCAAATTAACCGGTTACCCAACCCACCCATTTTCCACCTGTAAGATAAGTTAACGAAAATGAGTAGAGATTTGACCTGAGTGCTACTAGAAACGGGACGGAGCATAGCACCAGCACCAGCGACTTTGGCTCTTGCATTGGCTATTGATGGGAGACGAGAGCCCAAAGCAGTAGCTGAACGAAATACGACATTCAAAACCCTAGTTTGCTCAACTTGATCACGTAGATCATTTAACCAAGAGGATGCTGTAACCTGTAGATCAAAAACTCCATTAAAATTACTTTGCATGATTAATACATATGCTAGTATTTTCATCATAGAAAAGTAACAACTGTTTGAGTATCACTGTTGATGAAACTCTTAGGTTTCCACAAATATACGCAACTTCATCAAAAGTTAAAACAAATACATCAGGATAGGAAAATTATTTTTCAGGAAAACTAAAATGCTGGAATTTGGGAGTTAATCGTACCTCGGTGCGTAGATCATCTATAGAAGCGGTTGAAAATGTAGGCACCAGATCAGAGCCGTTGATTACTGTGGTGATGAAGTGCTTACCCGACTCGGCTAATTCCCACGTCATACAAGCAGCTGCAGAAAATTATATATAGAATCATGAATCAACAAAAACTGTAATTCTTTCGTTTAGCTTCAATTTTTAACATAAAGGTCGTTTATTCCCAATTGAAGGCATAAACAAATCTATAGTATTCCCATGGTAAAAGGGAAATAAAGTAGAGTGTATACCTGGTGCAAACGTAATGCATGAAATAGATGATAAGTCTTTGTGTTCTCGAAGAATGTATGTTAAAAGTGCAGCAGGTCCCACCTCCAAGTGAATGGCCAACAATCTAAAAAGGAAATACAAAAGCTCATTAGAACACTCGTTTAACTAGTGGAGTCAGACTGAAGTAACACATCCATAAGGCGTTTAGCTGACAAATTGAAACAAAAAGTATTTGCAATGAACACATTAAGCTTGTAAAAGTCAGTTTTTAGAACGTAGACAGTTATGTCTCCCATGAAGCTTGTAAATTAGCAAATATTAATTTGAGTTCATTCCAAAAAATCCTATATTTCCTTATTTGGTGAGTTTTCAGTCATACTTTACTTTTCATCCACTAGTAACCATTACTTACAAGTCAAAATTTACTAACTTTTATGCCTATAACCCCCTTTGAAGGCCACCTGCCCAGCACAAGCAGCGTTTTACTTGATATTGTTGGTTAGTAGGATATTGGTGGGGTCATGTCACTTTACTTGTAACGGGTTCTCACAGTCACCAAAAAGATTAGTAACTTTGACTTTGGTCCATAACTTTTTTAATTCAGCCGTTATGATGGGGTCTTAATGTATTATAGACATCGTATCAACAGTCATAACATTTTTTCTGGGACAGAAACAGAGATTTTCCAATGTGAGCTTATGATGGTAAGATGTTCATGACAAAATTTTGTCATGATTTAGAGCACCCTCCTTTGCATCGCATAAAGACAATCATCAATTAAGCTTACTTAGCAAATCTAATTTTCTAACCGAGCGTGATTCAACAAAACTGCCAGCATTTTGCTTTATGTTGGTGAAAACTATGTTTACTTACAAATTGTCAGCAGATTGCACGATTCCTAAATGCCAATATGCCATAAGTGCAGTACAATGTTTATAATGTAATATGATCGATAATATTTTGCAAGTACGTGTTCATTGATCGTCTTAAGCATCAACCTTAGTAGCAACAAATTTAAGTATCACTTCTGCATTCAAAATAAAATCTACCTTTACTTCAAAACCGGGGTTTTCTTTTAGGGATTCAAGAAGAAAAGGTATACTGAGCTTTGCAATCCACCTAGCAGCAGCAACCATCCCACAATGTGCATAACCTAATATAAGATTACTAATACCACCATCATGTAAAACGGAATGGTGAAAAGGGACAACACCACCAGTTGCTGCTGTCAATGTATCTTTAATACTATGTGTGCCTCTAATAAGTAAAAGGAAGCACTTGGATTTTTTATCACATATAATCGTGAAAGCAGGCTTCAAAATCTGCAATAATAAAAATAAAAAAAAAACAAAAAAAGGAACATCAACCCCATTAATATAGATAACTAAACAAGTACACCTTATTATTAATAAACAACAGCTTATACCCCTGCTTTCGGCTTTTGCAATAAAACATCTGCCTCTGTATAGCCAGCAGACTCCAAAAACACCGGGAACGGTTTCTTTGAGAAAAGGATGCAAAGAGTCAACAACTGCAAATAGTGTTTCAACTCTGCAACGATTTCAGGTCCCTTGAGCTGTATACTATTTTCTCCAGCATATACACTAGCTACTTGTACATTACCCTGAATCAAAATTCAGCACATTAAAAGTTAAAACAGTCTGAGCTTGTCAAGAACAAAAATAACCATGCAAAACAGTATATTATACAAAAAGCTTAGTAATGTTCATTCTTCAATACGTCAAAGCATTACACTCACGATACAAGAACATAGTGATCCCTACAGATAATCAGTAATTCGGTACCACTCCTATACACGAAGGCCTAACGAATGACATTTAACTTCAAAGCGCATATGAACTTAATGAGTCTTCCACTCTTTCTAGAAACTTAATTACTAAATACAACTTAACTGCAGGTAGTCCAAACACATAACCATATGTAAAATTGTGACAAACTCATACAGCATTCAGCATCCAAACACATTAACTCAAACAACCTAGATCATAAACCAGTTTTCAACCTCATCTTCTCCAATTTACTCACACATTCTACCCTAACATATCAATATTTAGTTATAACACAAAACGTCCATACATATAATCAATCAAAAACACAACTCAAACTTCAAAAATAACTTAAAAAAACGCGTTACCTGCCTTCGCATCAAATAATTAATACCAAACGCCAAATCACCAATAGGCCATTTCCCTAGGGTTTCCGAATACGTAAACCTAAGCGTCTCAGACAAAGTCGAAATCGTCTCAAGCCACGTGGCAGGCGCCTGCTCCGGTCTCCTCTGCGCGATCTTCCTCTTCGATTTACTCGATTTCATATACTCACGTCCTTCATCATCCTCAACAGCCTTCGCATCAGCTGACGTCATTCTGCGAGCCAATACGTAGTACAACAGCACCACCGCTCCTGCCGCCGTCGCCATTGTCGTCGCCGCCATCAAATCAGCTTGGAATTTCGCTGATTCGCGACTTTAACGGATTTGGATCGGTATAATGCTCGATTGTTGTTAGTGTTGTGATAGATCAGTGAATATTGAATCAAATAGATGTTGTTTAGCGAAGATCGAGAGAGTTTGTTTGCGAGAATACGTTGAATCTAGAGAGAGAAAGTTGCGAACAGATGAGCAACGGAGACGAAACAGGAGAGAGAGATTGAGAGAGTTGAAACAAGAAGTGAAATTACGTTGTTGACCTTTGATGCGTCTAATAGGTAAACAAACGATTTCCACTTTCTAATTCTCTATTTAATTAATTTAGTGCATATCTCTACAGAAAAATAAATAATATTTTGTTGTATAGTTTAATAGGACTATCATTCGGCTTACTAGTCAGACAACGATGCATAAGTCGGTTATTTTATAAGATATTGAAATTTATTTAAATATAGTTTAATTCCATTAGATATTACTTCCTCCGTCCCATTAAAAGTGTCATATTTTGAATTTTTAAAGTCTTTATTTATAACTTTGACTTTAAATAATTTTGTTTGCGTTAGATAATACTTGATGAAAGTTATATGATTTTAGTGTGTTTTACAAGTGTTTTTATCGGGATAATTTTCATTAAGTTTTATATAACAAAAAAATATATAATTAAAGTCAAAGTTTATAAATAAAGACTTTGAAAATTCAAAATAAGACACATTTAGTGGGACAGAGGGAGTAGATTATTTGTTGCAGAAGGGTGCAAACATCTTACATGGCCATTACATGGCACCAAGGGGGAGTGAAGGTCTTCACATGCGTGAGGGCTGGTGAAAATAAACGATGTTTATTTTTTTTAATTAATGTATAACACAATTATATAAAGTGATCCGAATCCACCATCATATATTATCCCATTGAAAAACCCCTTGTTTGATGTGAAATGTGAAAGCCTTATTGTTAACATGACCGCTACGTGACCCCATATGTGATGTATATGGTCTTATACCGAGTCAATTCGAATGGTTTAGGCATTAAGGTTTTGATGATTAGATGGGATTAGGAATGCATAAAAAAAACAAAATACTCTTTATAGGAAAGTTAGCAAATATTTTAACAAATAAAAGTTGTTGATCAAATCCATACTATATAAGTTAACCCCATATTATATAAGTTAACTTCGAGAATATAAAATTGATATTGTGGCTATGAAGTTAAAGTGACTACATAAACAAATAGAGTTTTTATGATCAAAATGGTAAAAGTTAAATTTGCAAAAATTAGTGAAAACCGTCAAAGTCAAAATACAACTCTAGATGATAAAATTTGAACTTTTTTTACGTCATTTTTATTCATATTTTACGAGTCTATAACTCCAGACATATAAGATGCATCAAAAGTTATGCTTATTTTAAGTCAGGTCATTCTCTAACTTACTTATATCTAGGTTATAACTATTCCATATATGAATCTATTTTCTCTTTTGAAAGTCTCGTATTATTAAACCAAATGGTTTTTCTCTAAGTAAAACCCTAAAACACTTTACTTTCTCCTTGTAGCTTAATCATAAAAGTGGTAGGGTTTATGATATAGTATTTGTATTTGTTTGTTTACACAGTAATTGCTCTCATGATTAAAAATAACATTTTTTAACTATATTGATATTTGGTGTGCAATTAACTTAATCATAGGCGTACTTATATTTATCATGTTCTTATCATGATTGTTAACACTTTATTCGTGTACTTGATATAAAAATAATTCAACACTCTATACGCATACATACAAAGTATAATGATCGAATTTAATAGAAAGGGACATTGCAACAATGCAACGTTGATATGGATATGATTCTTTTTTTTTAATCAACACTTTATCGTTTCATAATTTGCTTTTATATAGTGTTAATGAATCGGTCCAAACGTCGTGATCGATATTTATAATTGTTAGTTTGAGTTATAATTTCCTTATGAATTTTAATACATCCTTTTAGAAACCATTTTCAAAATGTAATTAACTTTTTAGTTTTATAAATTGTTATTTTTTTGGTTTTTATGATTACACATAAGTATTAACTAAAATTAACATCGTGGTCACGTTCTTTATGAGTTGGTAATGATCGATCATTTTATAAGCATTTATGTTTGGTTGCGTATCGATCAAGATGGTCTTGACACCAATCATGCACATTAATCACTGGTTCGTTAGGTTAGAAATCCGGCACTGTTTCGATTAGCATTTAGGTTAGGTGTTTTCAATCATACTGAAATATGAATGGATGTTAATAATATAATAGAAATTTAAAATCGTAAAAATTAATAAGATGTAACAGCTTCACAGAGAAACACTTACAATATTATATAGCGTTATTAATTTGTGGCCCCATTACAGATTAGTTTAGTAGCATGATTGGTAATTTGTAGTTTATAAATAATTGTGTCAAGGTAGCTCCCAAGATGTACCCTTGCCAACTAATTAGACGTGAATGGGACATACCCTCACTTTACCTCAAAAATGCAATCAATCATTTAGAATCTTATCTTTTTCAAGTAAATGAATCACTTATCCACATAAAAACTAGATATAACTGGTAACAAATTATAGAACATGATGATATTTGATACATGTTTAAATTAAAAAGAGTTAAGTGTCATTTTAGTCCTTATGGTTTGATTCATTTTGTCAGTTTAGTCCAAAGGTTTCATTTTTCGCATGTAGATCCAAAAAGGTTTCACCGTTGCCATTTTAGTCCACTGAGTTAACTTTATCCATTTTTTGGTTAACGAGAACGGCAACGTGGTCATTTTATATGTAACTGTTAACTAAAAGGGTAATTCGGACATATAAAATGACCGAATTACCCTTATCGTTAACAAAAATAATGAATAAAGTTAACCCAGTGAAATAAAATGGCAACAGAGAAACCTTTTTAGACTCACAGGCGAAAAATGAAACATTTAGACTAAACTGGCAAAATGGCCTGAACCACATAGACTAAATGGCATTTAACTCAATTAAAAAAAAAAAAGAAGAGTAAATTACGATTTTGACCCTGTGGTTATATCACTTTTACTCTATTAGCCCAAAAAGAAAACTTTTGTCATCTGTACCCTAAATGTTTTTTTATCTAACTATTTTTAGCCCGTGCGAATAACTTCATCAATAACTCAATGATCACATGCTCCTCACATGATGGGCAATTAAGTAATTTTAGTTACACACTAAATAATTTATTAACTAATATATAACAACCACCCACCACCACCTCTTTATATAAATACAAATGTATATATTGACCAGCAATTCCGGCGGCAGATCTACACACTGACGGTGGTGGTGGTGGTGGTAAGTAAATCTTGTTTTCCACATTCAACGTGATTGGATCCACTTGTGTTCTTGTCTCACATAAATTCTGTGAAGAAATGATTTCTTTTTATTTGATACTGAATACAGTGAATACCTTGTAAGGTAATCAAGTAGTTATTTTCCATTATGTCTAGTTTTATGTTGCATTTGGTGATTTTTCCAAATTGGATTTCGGTCATTATGTTCTATTTTCATTAATGTCTTCTTATGCTTGGAGGGTAGGATCTTGTTTGAAAAAGTGTCCGAATTTGCTTTAGGTTTGATACTATTGGAGTGATTTCAACCATGATGATTGAGATTTGTTTTGTATAAATCAAGATATTGGATTGAATCCACAGTATTGTTTTAGAAACGCTTTTATATACACTAATTGATTTTGTGTGTTTATACGTATATAGTTTAATTACACATACGTATGATAATTACATATATGAGTATAATTAATTTACACATGTATAAAACCAAGTTACACGTATTTAAATATTTAACTTACATATATGCAAAACAATGTTATGCGTACTTAAATAGTTAAGTACATACATGCTAAACAATGTTCTATGCAAAAGCTTTGTTTTTAGTTTAGTTATTTATAACTAGTATTTGATGTTAAATTAAATTAAATTATTATATAACAAGTGAAGAAACAGCATGTGTAGATTGAAAAATCTGTTCAGTTTTTGAAGAGGTTGAACAAACACATATGAAAACATCTATATATTGATACATACATATGTGTAAACGTTTATGCACACACATGTAAATGTAGTTTCGAATTGCGTGTTTAGGTTACTATGTTTCTTACGTCTATTTTTGATACATACATATTGTGTAAACACTTTTTTTGTATTACTAGTGAGAAAAATTATACATATGTAAATAGATAATGAATTCGAAAAATAAATGATCACTATTTACATATACATGGAAAGTGTGGAACAATTTGAATGTTAAAATAATTGTAAATACTATATTTATATACATGTAAACAATCACACATGTGTAAATAAGCAATATATAATCAATATGATCATTAATCAATTTGAAAAAATAAAGTCGTAATTAAAATAAAGTAGATTCCTAATATATGTGTAATAGGTAGTAGATAGAAGATAGAAGATAGAAGATAGGAGAGATAATAGGAAATTAGTTAATGGGTGAGAAACAATTTCTAAATTACTATTTTACCCTTTTCATTTATTTTTATATTTTAATAGTTAGCAAAAAATGAGTTGTTGATATTAGTTCTGAAAGTTATGCCTAAATATAAAATTCTACAAAGAACTCATCCTTATATATCTATATATATTTATTGATTTATTTATTTATTTATTGGGGTAGCTAAAATTACTTAATTGTTTATCATGTGACGAGCATGTGACCATTTATTAATATGGGTTATGAAAGATGTTAGTTGCAGAGGCTAAAATAGTTAGATAAAGAGACGTTAGGGGTATAGATGAC
Organism: Scalesia atractyloides; assembly: GCA_947069175.1. Lineage (NCBI taxonomy): Eukaryota > Viridiplantae > Streptophyta > Magnoliopsida > Asterales > Asteraceae > Scalesia > Scalesia atractyloides. The sequence goes on from CAMTDV010001632.1 coordinate 9,648,507, forward strand.
AAAAGTTTCCTTTTTAAACTAATAGGGTAAAAATGATATAACCATATAGGCCAAAATCATAATTTACTCAAAAAAGGAATATATTCTTGTAAGTCATGCAAACACACAAAACACGTATGCCTATGTCAAATTCACATACTTTCAAACATGATTGTTAAAATACTGTTAATCTTAAAAACATACAAACAATGATTTTGTTCAACAAATGCCGAGAAGTAACAAATGCACAGAATTTTAAGTATTCGTAATAAGTTTATATTTAAAGCACATATATACTATGATAATACACAGATCAAAATAATTAAAGCATATATATACTACAATAATACACAGATCAAAATAAAACATACGTCTTTTAATAAAGTTAAATATAAAAGAAAAAATATAAATGACAAATGTAACCTTTTGAAATTAAAAAAAAAGAAAAAAGTAGTTTGATTTTATATTACTAAGTATGTATGAAACGATTGTTTGATGACTTTTTTATATGCATAACTTACCAACATGTTTATAAAAATAAACAAAGAAAGAATTGAGAAATATGAACTATTACCCGTTACCTGCTATAAATAACAACTTTAAACTTAGGTGGTTGTACCCTTAATTTTGGGTGTTTAAAAAAAAGGATTATATGGTTCTCCTTCGTACATTTGTCAACACAGAAACCGATCGGAGATAGATCGGAGACCTAGGGTTTAGTTCGAGTGCAAATCGGATCGGTGAAATGGCTATAGTAGCAACTCTAGGGCCAATGATGCCACCGGCGGCGAAGTCTGCTCTGTTTTCCGGTGGTGTTGACAGTGGATCGAGTGGTGGTTCATCGAACGGTGCCATTGGAATGTAAAGGAATACGCCTTTTGAGTTGAGAGTGAGTAGTGGAGATATGTTTTGAATTGTTATGTTGTTTATGTTATTTTGTGTCTATCGTTGATTGTGATTAAATATTTTTGGATTTAGTTGAGTGATTCTGTTAGGTGATGTTGTAGAATGAGGTTGATTTAGATTATGATTTTGTTTGTTGAGTTGAGACTTGTGGAGTAGATGCAGGTTAGAGATGAAAATATGGCCGAATTTGATGAGTATATGCACAATTAAGGGTGTCTTTCGAGTTTCTAATCATGCATCTATTGTCAACAATATCCAGAACACAGACTCCTTCTATGTATTGGAGTTGCAGTTTTTATACTTTGTTTTTTTAGTTAAATGCTATTTACGTCTTCTACTTTTATTATTTTTCTCCCTCACATTTTTAAAACGTATCAATTTAGTTCAAAAATTTAACCCTAGTTAAAAAACTCAGTAGCTGTTTAAGGGAAATAGTTATTTTATATATTATTTATTTTTCATTTTATTAAACCTATTATTATTACTAATATTACTATCACTACATTATAATAAGAATGGACCTACCTTCACCATTCTCATCTTCATCAGAACTGAGTTACATCACCATCCTTGTTTCTCTCTCTAAAAACACCCGTCACCACCACCTCTCACCACCATCACCAACATCTCATAGCACTGTTAGTGTTACCACCCTCGTTTCTCACTCTAAAAACACCCACCACCGTCACCAACATCTCAGGCCACCGTCACCACTCTCGTTTCTCTCTCTACTCTCTCTCTAAAAACACCTACCACCACCTTTCACCACCATCACCAACATCTCATACCATTGTCACCACTCTCGTTTCTCTCTCTACTCTCTCTCTAAAATCATCCACCGCCACCTTTCACCAACATATCAGACAACCATCACCACCCTCGTTTCTCTCTCTAAAACACCCACAACCACCTTTCACCACCATCTTAGACCACCATCACCACCCTCGTTTCTCTCTCTACTCTCTCTCGCTAAAAAAACCCACCATCACCAGACCTAACCGCCACCGCCACACCTAAGTCCAGTAACACCACCACCTTTTACCACTATCACCAGCATCTCAGATCACCATCACCACCCTCGTTTCTCTCTCTCTCTGAAAACACTCATCTCCGCCACCATTACCATGACCTACATCCCAAATCAAAACCCAATGACGTCACTCGTAACAGAATCAATGGTGGTGAACATTAACGTCAAAGACGGTGCTGGGCTGATTTCCAGAAACCAAGCAGTGATTTGGCCGGACAGAGGGGAATGATAGACTGAGTTTCAGTGATGGTGAGCATTAACGTTGATAGAGACGGATGGGGCCTGGTTGTGTTGTGGTGGTGGATGTTGACGGAGACGGGATGGTCGCCGGAGTTAGCCGGAGCCTGGAGGTGTGGCGGTTGGTGGTCTTAGGCAGGGATTTAAACGTTTGATGAAGAGGGAAATGGTGGAGGTGGGTCCCACTAGTTAAATGATAGTAATTGGTAAAATATATGTAAAATGACTATGTTACCCGAGAGCTAAATGAGGGATTTAACTGGGATTAGCTTTTGGACTGAAATGACATCTAAGGGAGGAAAATGACACAATTTTGAAAATTAGACTGAAATGGCAAAAATAACAAACCATAGAGACGTAAATGGCACTTAACTCTTTTTTTTTTTCTGAAAAGAGTATTATGAAATGAATTTTAACATAAGCTACAAAAGATTTACAATTAAAAATGATTAATGTGTTAGACAGAGGAAGTAGATATGTAGAGAACATGGATCAAGCAATGCAAGCGTTGACATACATTCCTCTTATGAGAAAGCTGAATTTCTGACTTGAGTATCATGTGACGGTTGTATTTTGTGTTTGGCTGTGGTTGGTTTAAATGGACGGTTGTTACACAGAGGCTGTGATGAGTTATCAAAATAAAGCCGATATGTCGCCATGGCGTGGCAGCTATGGAGGAAGGCAGGTTAGCACCTGCAACCCCTATTGCAGCCATGGTGGCTTGGTCCTTTTGTTTTCTCTGAGCCTGATGAATCTGTTGACTGTTGCCTTTGCAATTTGAGTTGGCGATGGTGGTTTGGTCCTTTTGGTCCCTGAAATAGGGTCAGGTTGAATGGGAAAAAATGTTTGTTTGTCACTTTCCATAAGGTCTGTATGGTATCTTTAAACACTTGGGATGCCACCGCCCAAAAAGGCCCAATCAGATTACGACACCATGATAATCGTTGTTCATTTCAGTTCTCTTATTATCAGATATTAATGTGATTAGCTAATATCAACAGGCTATGATGATCTTGGTCAGATCATTGCTTGACGTGGCATCCTCGAGGATGGCAGGTGCATTTTTCTCTGCCTGCAACCATGGTGCAGCCATGATAGCTTGATGGCTTGGTCTGAGCCTTACCGTGCTGGTTTTGAGATGATTAAACTATATTGTAGTCGATTTTGCGGCTAAAACATCATGCTTTTCGGTTCATGTTTGGCAGTTTTTCATGTCGTTGATCAGTATGGGAACAAGCTATCCAAGGAAAATGTTGTCGATCGTATCCAACTGACCCACATATACTAAATCTACATTTTGTTATTGTTATTATATCATTATAATTATTGATATCACTGAATAAAGTATGCTATGTGTTTTATTCACTTGGACCCTGAGGTTGCAGTTTCAGATCATTAAGGGGTTCAGTTGGGGTCAAATCACCTATGGAACACACAAACCATCGAGTTAACCGGCGTGGTTTACTATCCGAGCTCTTTGGAGTTCTCTCAAACCTCAAATGCAATGTTGTATCTGCAGAAATGTGGACTCAAGAATTGTTTATATTACGGAGAAAGGAGATAAAGATTGATGCGGGACTACAGTTTCTTGGGGATTTACACATACACAAAGGAAACTGCACCAAATAATGTATGCAGATCATGATTACAACACCAGAGAATATGATTGGGGAGAACTGTAGAAGAAAACCATCAGTCACCATTGAGAATTGCAGTGAGAAAGGGTGCATAGTTGTGAATTTGAGGTGTCCTGATCGACCTAAGTTTGTGCAGTAACTGATGTGAAATATGTGGTATAACATGCTACTACTATTGCTGAAGGAGTTGAAGCTTTTGAGGTATTGATTTAACTGATTAATTCTCCTATCAATCAACACTTTTTTTCTAGATCATAGATTGCGTTATACTATTAGACGGTTTTGATCCAAACAAATGTAATAAAATTCTATAATGTATGAAGGTTCAAGGATCTGTTGGAAAATTACTAAAAAAAACCGGAAATTACAAGAACTCTGTGAGATATGCCTCGCGGTTGACGGTGGTGGTCGTTGTGAAGCCAGAGGTCTAGAAACATGTTACGGACTGGGTTGCGACTGCGAAAGAAGAAAAGATGATTACGGTGCTACGAAGGGATCTGAAAAGTGCCTGAGGGTATGTCGTTTGTATTTTAGTTTTTGTTCATGTTTTCTCATAAACTCAGTTTTCATCTGCAGAGCCTGTATATACGAGACACTTGGGTTTCTTCACATTTTTCTTTAGGTTTGAACTCTGTGTGAACACTTCTATTTCAGGTATGCATAAAAGAAGACGATAATTCAACGGTTCGTTACAATTTCATTGATTTCAGGTACGCATACAAGAGGTTAAGGTTTGAATCAGAAGCTGGAAATCAATAGTTGCTACAGCAAGATATTATACTTCTTCAACCTCAACCTCTGTTACCCAATCTTTCTCATTCTAAGGTATCCTTTTTATAAAAGAAAAATTAAATACTTCACTTTTGATTTAGCTTTATGTAAGATATTATACTTCTTCAACCTCAACCTCAACCTCAACCTCTGTTATACCTTTGTGTTTTTTCCTCAAAAGTTAGAATTGATTGCTTGAGACTTCTAATATGATAATTATGCATCATGGCAGTCTGTGGTTATTAACTTTTGATTACTTTTATATACAGCATGCTTTGTTGTAATTTAAGGAATAGGGTTCTGGCGACCCTTCAGTTTTCCAATGAAGTTCCAGTCAAGTTTTGCTCTCCGGCGAAGTTTCCACCCAGGCTAACACCGGCATGGTGGTTTTGACTGATACATTACCAAATCTTCGGCATGTTGTTTTCCTTATGAAACATGACTGTATGTTTTTGTGATTCAACTTGATTGATGGTTTCTTTTTCTTTTTTGAAATGCCATAGGTTTGACATGGTTAATGTTTACTGCTATCTAAGTTGGCCATCCATTGCACCAAATTTGTAAGCCCCCGGCCATAACGCGGCGGGGCGTTCCATCAAGTTTATAAAAAGTTAAATGATATATTTCACCCCTCATGATATTTAAAAAATATTTTCTTTCCGTTTGGAAGAGAATAGAAGCAAAGTTCACAAAGATACTTTTAAGACCAAGAGAATAGAAGCAAAGTTAACAAAAAAGCCTTTATAATACCATCCCGAATAAGTTAATATAAGACAAAATTTGACTTGCAAATTGTAGCTAGAAAAACATAACGATTACTGATTTAAGCCGCAACGTTCTAATGTGTTCTACTCGTTTGGTAATGCACAATTGCACGCGTTTCAGATCAAAATACTGAACCCCAACTAAATTCTGGGCTCATGACGCTCGGTTGTTTACTCTTCTTTCTTTGGTTGACTCTTGTCGGGTAATTTAAGTAGACCTTGATCTAATAACGGCTTCAGCTCTTTCTTCGCCAGCTTAAGCACCTTAGGATCCGAGGTTTCCATGTACGCACTAACAACTTTCACACTGCAACACAGTTTTACAAGATTTAACAAACAAGTTAAGGTTGGTATAGGTGTAAATTCTATAAATATCAAACCGTATTGTATTGTTTTGATTAAAATAACTAATAAAAAGTTAAGGATAGTATAAGTTACCTGTGACCTTGGGCCCACGTCTTGCAATTGCCTTTAAAAGTATTTTCCCACAAAGTGGATGCGAAAGAAGGGCAATCGAGTATAAGTTTTCTTATTGTCCGGCTTGAATGAAAGTTCTCTAGAATATGTTCTTGCCCTTCGGATTTAGGAGCTGATACCTCAGATGCTATAGATTCATGTAACGAGACCAACTTTTCGTCCAAATGTGGGTGGAGAATCTTATCTGCACCACCTGTCGCAACCTACAGTTGAAACCACTTAAAGAAATCAGATTTAAAATATTAGAAACAAAGAGACTATGAGCCCATCACAAACGAAAGCAAAGAATGGGTTGACGGTATAATAAACAAAGATATTATTTGCAAAAGACATTACATGGTTGGGTTGTTGGTTTTAGAAAGCAAGAAGCACACTGAGGCGAAAAGGTCTAACACACACAAGCAAAAGCACTCGCTTTTTGTACACGAGGCAAAAATTATTGTAGATTATTTATAAATTCCCTATAGGTTTCTAGAATCATCTGGCCAATATTTAGATACAGATAAGCTTTATATAAATGGTTTAATATATTAAATACCTACATGTACTACCTGAAAAGCATGTTGTACAGCCTCTTGCTGCACAAAATATACGACATGTAAATGAGGGCGCGTATCGAGGTCATTTTTTTGCCAAAAGACGTCCCTCACTTGCACTTCGTGTAAACCTCGCGCCTTATGTGGATTGAAACGAAAACCCCTGCGCCTCAGGCGCCCTTTTTTTGAACCAATTGGGTTTGTAAGATATTGAGCAAAGATGGCACTTTCAAATCCATCTAACTATGAATAGGTCAATGACTCAACTTGTAGTATGCCTTAACATGCTAGATGCATAAAAAGATTAAAAAAACAACATAATGACAGGTCAAACGAACATTAAATAGATCAAAATTCACGCAAAGTGGACTTTTTACCCATGAAACACACTAATCATTTTTTAACAATGAATTAATAATAAAATAATCGGACTTCTTAACTATACATACAGACTAGATACACATAAAAAGCATTAATTTCTAAACAAATAAGTTTCTATTTACCCAGGACAACCCATTTCGATCCATACCAAAAACTCCCATTTATGACCCGCCCATTTTTCCACCTCTGGTTCAGATCACATAAGTGCAATCATGTATAGTGTGCAAGCAAGACTCAAGACATAGACATGCAAAAATAATAGACAAAAAAAAATAAGTAGCTGTGAAAAATATCATCACCTCAAACAAGACCTCTTTTCCATGATTTGATCTTAGTAACTCCTCTGAACTCTCACAACATGCATCAATGAGACTCTGTGTCGACAAATAAAAAAATATTATTATATGCATACAAGTGTAGAAGCATGTGCCAAGTTCAGTCCATTCAACAATAAATAAGTGAAGTCAGGTTATGTTTTATTTCTCACGAGTCAGTTGCAACGGTTATATAAAATAACTAGCTAAAGAAAAACAGTTAAAATGGCTTGTAAGTGTTGAAACATGAAAGTCACCGAAATTTTACGTTCTTAATGCATTATATGCCTGCTAAACAATTTCAATTGAAGAGTTAAATCATTATTGTCACAATATATTTCTAACACGGATTAGGCATAAAATCCGATTTAAAAAGTAAACGAACCTCAGCAAGTCCACTATCAACCAACAGCTCTTTTCTTCTTAGAGTGGGATCTTTTTTCCCACAGGCTGATTTTACATTCTCTTCTGCATCACTCATGTCCACATCATCATCCTTAGCCTCTGACGATTTGGTCTCCGATTCTGGTTCTGGGTCACCCTGATGAGAAAAGAAAAGACTTATAAAACTACATGCCAGCAGAATCACTTCATTTTATATAGAATTTGAATGGTAGAAACTCACCTTTGTTAGTAAGGAAGGTATTGATGAATCTAACAAAGACAAATCATCTGGACTGAGATAATGTGAACAATTTGGATGAAGAAGTTGTAATAAAGGGCGCCTTGCATTCTGAACACATTAAGATAATTATTATAGTTTTAATCTCATTTTAAGTTTCGAGAAGTAATAATAAATTCAAATATAAAAGTACATCACACTAAAGGCCAGAAGGAAGAACCTTATCAAAAATCAGTTCCTTTAGTACTGGTTGAGTTCGCGAATGATGGTCTGTAAGATAATCATAATTTTAATAATTAATGGGACATTTCATGACTATGAAAAAGCTTAAAGATAAGAGTAACCAACCTTTTTAACTAACTGTGTGTCATCAACAACAGAGAGGATACACGTAAGCACCTAAAAAACATAAAAACGAGATTAAACAGTATTCACTTTCTTTGCTAGTCTATCATCTTCAACTTATATGGCAATAACAGGGTTTAAGAAAATTGTTCTTACCATACTACCAAATCTATCTAAAGCTATCTTACTAACGTGACCCTTCATTCCTTTTATAATTTTCTTTCGTTCCTGCGAAAAAGCACAAGATTTTACAACTGAGATTAATCAAGACAAAAAAAGAGTAACATAAATGATCAAAAACTTGGAAATGAATTGATGATCATGTAAAGGTTGTATCAAACCTGTGCACTGCCATGCTTGATGCAAAGAATCCCAATCTTGGATCCATCTTTTGTGTGAATCATCCGCACAAGAAGCGCGCTTGACAAATGTTGAATAACTTCTGCAGCAGAAGACTATACATACATTTGGATAAGAAAACGGGTAATGAAGCAGATTAAATAAAAATAATAATAACTGAAATGTTGGTAGTAATAGTTAAACAGAAAACGGGTAAAGATACCTTGTCGGCAATCGTGAAGTACTCCACAAGCACCTTGTGTAAAATAGAGTGATCCACTATCCCTTTCTCCATAATTGGTTGAACCACAGCAGACATATGTCTCACTACTGCTGATTTTTGCAAATTCAGCTTCAAAATTATATCCACTAACCTATTGCAAGCATAAAGAGTTTGTTTAAATTATAAGATGAAAGTAGAACATGAATTTGCAACTCAAAGAACAATATCACAAGTTTCGCAATTAAGAATTTTATAAAGATAAGTTAAAACATTTAAAGAGGTGTATTCACCTCTTTTCTTTCACTAAAGCTAGATCCTTGAATAACTGAAGCTCGGTAGAGTATAATTCCATAAGAAGAGATTGTTTTTGAGAGGCATTTCCCAGTTGATAAGCATGTTCAACAGCTACGAAAAAGTAAAAAAAAAATATAAAACTTAATAATATTGTCTTCAAGGAAAAAAAACTTCTCTGCTAGTAAAGAGGACGTAAAATATCACTAAATATACTACAAGCTAGTGAGCTACAAGATCATTTAATAAGCATCATACCAACTGAACCAACCATATGTCGTAAAAGAGAAGCAACATGCCCACGAAGCGAAGAAATAAAACTCGCCAGTTGTTCCTTTGTGGCTGTAATAGGAAAAATAAAGGCATATGATGATAAGTAACAGACCCTTTTTTCATCTATTATAAATGTGATCAAACTAACTGTACAGGTGGCAATTGGGATATGTTTTACCTCTAACAAGTTAAAGGGGTAAAGTAAAAGAAACAGGTCAATTAGCTTTAACAGGTAAAATTTGTGCACAGTGTTTCTTTTCTCATAAATACAGGTATACAACTGCATAAACTGTTTTATTAATCATATTAGATTAAAAATACTTTCTTTTAATTCTTTCATAGTGGGCCCAACCCGCCGCCCAGCCCAATTGCCACCTCTACTAGTAAGTATTGTGGTCACAGACATCTTATAAATTCTACTACAAACCATTATCCAACAGCTTCGTAATGAGATGCACTGCATAAGTGTTGCAAGCAAGGGTAAGAAAGTGTGGCTTAAGCTCCTCGTAAACAGCATTCCTTTCATCTGGCGTACAATATTTAGCGCATGTCTAAAACAAAAGAAAAAAATAAACCGTGTAAGTTTCTATCTTACCAAAAAGAACACAAAAATAACGTTTAATAATCACCTGTAGTACACGGCAAGAAACATGAGAGCCTGCAATTTCAGGAATTTTACCCTTCATCTTCGTTAAAGCCTCACTCACCAACCTTAGCAAAAATATTCAAAAAAACAATAAACTATCAGTAAAATTTCCGGAAGATACTTAAACAAAGTGGTGTGTAAAGCATATGCAACCATGTACATACTTGGATCTATCTTCCTTCGCTATATTATGACGTCTCATCTTTTCCCATAGTGAAGCAAGCTCCTATGTTAAAAAAACAAATATCAAAACAATAATCCTAATCATATAAAATGTTTATCATAAGCCCTGATCGGTGTGTGCTTATATGTATATATTAAAAAACGCACTTGCTCGAGCGTGTAATGTGGCTTCCTCTTTTTCTTCCTAGCTTCAGCAAGTTCCTGCATCAATGTAAATTACAATATTCTCATTAACAATGTAAATTTTACCATGTTTTATGATACTTACATCACAATTAAAGATAGTAAACTAACTGCAAATAAAACTAAAAAATCTAGCAACAAGAACTAGCCAAGAACACACAATTCAAAACAAGCTACACTTCAAATATTCATGTCAAAGATACTACTTTTTTTACCAAACTGAATTGAAATTTGATGCATATTAAGACAATTCAAATATCAAGGGTAGAACTTTAACATCTAAAAGTCAAACAGGGCTTTTTGTGAACCGATAATATAAATAAAACAGGTGCTAATGAAGTTAAACAAATGCTAATCTTTGCAATCCATCAATACCAATAACAAGGCAATCAATTTTCAAGTGAAAGTTAAACTGCTACCACAAAACAGATAAAAATCGAACAAACCTTGGCTTGTATACGAAGTTCACGCTTCGTTTTGGGGACATTATTGGCTGCATCTTGTTTACCGAATTTGGGTTTACTGGCGTCGAACTTTTTCTTAAAGGGCTTGTTTTGTTGGTCGTTTGATGATGTTTTGAGTTTCTTCTTATCGCCACCTTTGGTTGCGACTGTAACTGTCTTTCTCTTGTTTGATTGGCTGGCCTTTTGGTTCTTGAGCGCCATTGATGGATGAGAAGCAGCAGGCGGTGGGTTTTGTTAGGGTTTTGTGGGTGGGTGATAAGCGGGAGGCGTGTTTGTGTTATGGGTTTTAGGGCATCTTAACGGGTCTGCCAGAATAAAAGTTAACTACTCATTTCTTTCCTTAATTTAAAAATTTAAAAAGAAGAAGAAGAGAGAGCGTCGTCCAAACTCGTGTTAAACCAAACGAAAATAGTCATAAAAACGTTGAGCCATACACATGTGTTACGATATATTAACTTAAATGATTTGAGTAATGATGGTATAGGAATGAAAAGTATTTGAGATACAAATAATTTGAATAAAGATATACAAAATAAATGTTTATAAATACACGAATGACTGGATTTAATAATGATAAGAAAAATAACAACATGAACAAAGTATTAAATATCTTTAATATATAAAAATTATATTATATTCTTTATAATTTTTTAATACGCTAGGCAAAACAAAGTACAATTTCGTTTAGCGAAGTGATGTGCACATTGTTTATAAAAAAGTATGAAGTGATAGTTGTGGAGTTATAAGGAGAGATAGAGGTGACCAATTAAAAGGAAGTTGATGGAATCTTGACCAATCAAGAGCAAGAATAAGGAAGTTATTGGAATCTTGACCAATTAAAAGCATGAATAAATTGAATAGTAAATTCTGAGGAACAAGAAAACTTGCTAATTTATTAGAGGGGAAAATGTTTTAAGGTGGTTCGTGTGGGGAGTTTAGCAACACCGTCGTTGTTCACTCTGCTTCGGTTTTTGTAGTCTTGTAAATGAATAGAACAAACATGAACATGGGTATATATGTATTTTTTTTAAATTTAACTAGAACACGAACAATTAATTGGACACATTTTTTTTCATGTTTGTTCATTAATAAACATAAACAAACATAAATTAATATTAATAAACGCAAACGAACAAGTCTAATACATCACAGTTTAGGGGTGTGCATGGTTCGGTTTGGTTGTTAGCATTATCCGTAACCGAAGTCATCGGTTAATCGGTTCGGTTATTAGCATTAACCGAAGTCATCGGTTAATCGGTTCGGTTAATTGTCGTTTTTCGGTTCGGTTAATTTTCGGTTAATTACCAATTCAAACAAAGACTAAAATTTTTGCTTAGAAATACATACATGTAATGGAGGTATAAATACATGAAATAGATGTATAAATACATGAAATGGATGTATAAATAAATGAAATAGATGCATAAATTCATAGAATAGATTTTAAATACATGAAATGGAGGTATTATTACATAAAATGAAGGTATAAAAGATAGAAATATATAAAAAAAAATGAATGGTTCCATTAATTTCGGTTAACCAATGGTAAAAAAAATCCTAGATTAGGAATATACTAGATGGGCCCTAAATTGTTAACGAGACACATACGTGATTAAAGAGCTTAAAAAGGATAGCGCTCATGTTCGAAGTGGGTTTCAAGAAAGCGTTTGAAACGTCCAATTGGGAGTTTTATATAAATCGTCAAACACGTCGGCCTCCCAATGTCACACCCTGACCCGCAGCGGAAATAGAAGTCGGGGCATGATTGGGTTTTCATCAAAGCTCATTATATTTACTATAATTAAGTTTTATATTTATTAATTGAAATTGAAAGAAAATATCCAAACACAAAGAAACATACAAACACAAGAAATATTGTTCTAAACATGATGTATTTTATTCATCTTCTAAGGCTAATCCTAAGTGTTCCTCTCCTCAGCCTGTCCACCTGTGTAAAACAAAAGTTTGGGTCAACAAAAGTTGGCGAGTAAATCTAAATTAAACATTTAAACAATTCAATTTCATTGGTTAATTTAAAAAAATGTGCAAAGACTATATATGAGCGTATGTATATATAAACAAACCATAAACCACATAATGTCAACAATGTACACATGCATGATAAATGATGAACTGTAAGATCAAGGCTCAATCAAACGGAGCTGATCTAATGAGGCACGCGATGCTCAACTCGTATCCAACGAGGAACTGATAGGCCTTGTATGAATGATTGCACTGAAATGACATAATGTAACCACATATAACAACAACAACAACAAAAATATACACATTAGATCACATAATGGTGTTAGCACAAGTATTTGAGTAAATAAAATATGTAACGAACACATGATACACCCCAAAACGTGAATAAAAGGGGAATTTGTAAGGATTCACTCACAGTGGGTGCGTTTCCTTGGATTGATGACGAACGCGCACGAATTTAGGATTTAACCGACGAAGGAAAACTAACCTAAATAATAACGCAATAATTCGATAAATAAATAAAAGTTAATATTTTTAATTAATGTTTTTTATTAGATTTTTAGGTTTATTTTTGTGAAATTAATACAAATTTTTAGCTTTAAAAACCTTATTTTTAAGTGTTTTTAATTAATTTTTAGAAAAAAATAATAAGGATTTTAATAAAAAAAATACCCTTTTTCAGAGTTGACCGGTTCAACCGGTTTGACCGCGAGTGTTTTTGGCAGCGTGTGAGGTTCGAACTCGTGACCTCCCGTATACGTGCACGCAGCTCTACAAACTGAGCTACGTGTCTAACCCGAAATAACTCTGATTTTAATTTTATATATATATATATATATATATATATATATATATATTAGTTCTGTTAATTCTGAATTCTGTTTAATTAAAAAGATTTTTAAAACCATTGAACCGGTGCACAAAGTCCGCCTCGAACCCGCGACCTATGTTTCGTTTTGCACCCAGCCCTACCAACTGGGTTGGGTGTCTAACCCGGAGATTAAAGGATTTTAATTATGTTTATATATTATCTGTATTGTTTTATATTTAAGTTATAAAAATGCTTGATTTATATAAGGAATTCGGCATCACGTATGAGACTCGAACCCGGGTTCTTGCGTTTCAAATGCACACAATCCTCCACTGGATTGTGTGTCTAACCCGATGTATTAACCGATTTTAATTATATTAATATACGCTTGAAAACTGCATCTTCTTCATTAAATCAAACCCAAAAACAAGATCCGGCTGTTATCATTTTTAACAGTTTTGGGTGACCTGATTGAAATCTAAAACATACTAAATACAAGACATAAAAAGGTTTAGGGGGTTATACCAACTGGGAATAAGATTTCGGTTTTCCGATGGCGGATTCCGGCGAGGACAGGTTGCTCCGGCGACTGAATTTTTTGCACAGATAGATTTTTTTGAATTTATCAAGAGGGTGAGCGAGTGAGATAAATTGTAAAGGCTTGGTATTTATAGAGTGCCATAGCTCGAATTTTGATTCAATCGTAACTCTCCGGTAATGATTTTAATTTCAGTTACGTACGTTAAATTTCGGTTTTTTAGGTTTAAAACTGATTCGCGAAGTCAGTTATACATGAATTATAACCGACAACATTGATTAATCTCGATGGAATCGGTTACCAGATTCCGATTCAGACTTCAATCTTTTCAGGTTGTTATGCGTATAAAATTTAAAGGTTTCAGTTTTAAGCACAAGTGGTGTGTGTAGCCTAGTGGTGTTTTGGTGTGTGAGCTTTGTGGGGACCCGGGTTCGACTCCTGGTTACCCTCTTTTGTTTATTTCTTTTTATTTTTATTATTTAAGTTTTAATTACCTTATTTATGTCTTTATTAGTTATTATTTTATTTAATAATTTATTTGTTTATCAAAATAGTAAAATTAAGTAACAAATTTAAATAAACGCGCAACGAATTTCTAATTAATACTTGGGTTCACAAAACGAAGCGGGTTTTGAAACTCCTTTTACATGAATGTTACACTTAACACTATGGAGGATATGGATAAGGGTTGTTTCTCGTCTTTGATTCTCGTAAATATCTCACCAACAAAGGACTTTTGGGTGCAAAGGGTTTCCGACAAGGAGACCTTCAGCATTCATATTCATAATTGCTACGGATGTGTTACATGTTACAAGCAACACATGTTTTTTTAGCATCTTTCACGAGATTGCCACCTAAGACCATTCAGTGTGGAGGGGCATAAAAATGGGGCATTAGGCGACATGTGGCAGCCACACCATCACATGTCAGAAAAATGGCATGGTGCAAAAAAGGGAGAAGTGGACGGGGCATGGAAAGTGCCGTTTTTTAAAAAAAAGAAACAAATAAAAAATAAACATTAACCAATCAAGATAAATTCAAAACCGCCCACCATATGAAACGACGCCACCTCACGCACACATTTGCCCCCACACCGGTGGAGATCCTCAAGCCCCAACCACAACGTCGTGCTTCACGCGGACATAGGGTGGTTAGCTTGGCGTGGACTGACTTCCACGCCCACACCGTATGACTTATGAATGGGTCGATTGTTTCACACCCTTTTAATGCGTATGACACGCTTTATTATGTGGGGTAACTCTCAAATTTACATCCTCGTGAGATTTTTCAATGCTCCCACTTAAACCTATGTTTGAAGGTAGAATTTGATAAAGATAAAACTTTTGGTATTCGTGTTAATTGTGAACAAATTTACAGTTTGGCTTATGTTCTCAAACGGCAAATGAGCCTTTTTTCATACCTGGTCTTAACAACGGGAGCAAATATGAACTTAGTTAAAAATTGGAAGTCGGATAGACTGTCGCGATAAAAAGTTAGTACTTTTTTTTGGAAAGACTCCACTCATCAAATCAATGCTTGATAATTGATATTCTTCTAATATAGTTCCTATTTCTTTTCAAATGACCAATTTGAGTAATTGTTCGTTCGGTTATTAAAGATATTTTCCAATATAGTTCCTCTTTCTTTTCAAATGACCAATTTGAGTGATTGTTCGTTCATTTATTAAATAAACAAACACAATTAAAAAATTCCGTTCATTTAGTTAAAGGAATGAACATGAACAGAGGTCGTACCTCTACGAGAATGACTATAAGACATTTACAAGGAATACGTAACGAGAGTATGAGTTTGACTTTTTAGGTGTCATGTGCCGTATAAAAGATTAATATCCACAAAACAAATGAGAGAAAAACAAATTCACTACATCCATAGGATGTCTTGGGCTTTGCTTATGTTTGGACCCCCATATGTCCCCATACTTGGCCTTGGTAGTCATGTGGGCCCCATGACTACTGGGCTCTGGTAGGGTTCACTCTGGTGTTGGCATGTTAACACTCACGTCGCCTGGATGAAAATCGTAAAACATAATTGCAAAGTACAAGATCAGAGGATGTCCAGGTGTAGACACAGTGACAACTCAAAGTGGGGTTAGTTCACACGACGTTTGGTGTGGCATGCTTTGGCATATAGGTCCTTCGTACTCTCGTCGTTAGTCCCCAGGTAGACAAACTAGTCTGTTATATTGGATTTATACGAATGCCAACATAGACAGGACGTTTCGACTACGGTACTTGTACTCTTCCAGTTACTACATGCCCGTCGTAGAACTCACTTTGATGAGATTGAAAAAAATGAAAACATCACAAAATCTTGAATAAAGAAATATGATAATGAGTTAAATATGTGAGAATTGAAATGTGCGTGATGAATGTATATGTAAGCATGATTTGACAATATGTATAACTCATTAAATATCACACAAAATGATAGTGGAAGTGCTTGCATGTATTTGTGTGTGTAACAAATATGAAATAAAAAACATCATGAGTTTGCATGTAACCATATGAGTAATTAAAATCTAATCGACTATAGTATACGCTCTAAGGGTCTAATAACATATCCTATATCTCTATAGTCAAAAGCTCTGATATCAATCTATCACACCCTGACCCGCAGCGGAAATGGTAGTCGGGGTATGATTGGGTTTTCATCAAAGCTCATGACATTTACTATAAAGTTTCATATTTATTATTTCTAATTTAAAAGGATAAATTACAACAACCACGTATACATACAAACACAATATGTTTTAAACACAGCATTCATGACTTCTTTATTTTTCTTCTAAGGCAATTGCCTATGTGTTCCTTGCTTCAACCTGTCCACCTATATCATGTGTAAAAATAGGGTTTTGTGTCAACAAAAGTTGGCGAGTGAATCTTATTTAAACATTTGAACAAATTAGTTATATTGGTTATTTAAATAGAAATGTGCATAAACCAAATATGAGTAAACGCATATGTAAATCTAACCACAAACCACGTATTATCAATCAATGTACACACAAGCATGACAAATGATGAACAATGAGATCAAGGCTCAATCAAACGGAAGCCGATCTAATGAGGCACCTGATGCTCAACTCGTCTCCAACGGGGAACTGATGGCCTAATGTGAATGATTGCACGCAACTGACAAAAATGTAAACACACAATACAACAAATAACATTTGCATCATAAGTGTTTGAATAAACGAAATATATGAAACGACACATGATACACCCCAAAACATGAACAAAAAAGGGAATTTGTAAGAATTCACTCACAGTGGTGCGTTCCTTGGAGTTGATAGCGATGGCGCACGATTTAGGATTTACTCGATGAGGGAATCTAACCTAAATAATAACATAATAATTCGATAAATAAATAAATTTTTATTTGAGATTAACATTTCTATTAATGCTTTTTTATTAGGTTTTTAAGATTTATTTTTGTGGTATTTAATGAAATTTTTAAACTTTAAAACCTTATTTTTAAGTATTTTTAAATGATTTTTAAATAAAATTAATTAAGAAAAATAGTAATAAAAAAATTATTGGTCTTGTCAGACCTGACCGGTCTGACCGGTTTATGCGTGTGAGTTTTGGCAGCATGTGAGGATCGAACTCGTGACCTACCGTAGACGTGTACGCAGCTCTACCAACTGAGCTACGTGTCTAACCCGTTATAACTATAATTTATATATATATATATATATATATATATACTAGTTAAGTTGATTCAGAAATTTATTTATTAAAAAGATTTTTAAAAGTCATTGAGCCGCTGTCTAACCCGTGTCTCGAACCCGCGACCTTCGTTGAATTTTGCACCCAGCCCTACCAACTGGGCTAGGTGTCTCACCCGGTATAAATCCGAAATTATATTACATTTATATACATGTTGCGAGTTGATCTAAATAAGGTTTTAAGAAAAGTTTGTTTTATTTCGGAAATCGGAAGCGTGTGAGATTCGAACCCGGGCATGCTTGTTAACATTGCACACAGTCCACCATTGGACTGTGTGTATAACCCGGTTTTATTACCGATTTAAATTATAATTATACAATACCCAACTTCATCTTCTTCACATTTTAATTCCAGAACCATACCCGACTGATTAACCATATATCTGTTATATAAATTCACTACTGAATATAAATGGAATGATAAAAGACAGATTAAGTGATTATACCGAATCTGTTATGAACTCGAATTCTCCGATGATGTTTTTTCCGGCGAAGCGTATGATGAACAGAGGGTGAACAAAGAGTTTTGTTGTGAGTATGAAAGAGTGTGAGCGAGTTAGTAGAGGTACAAGAATCGGTATTTATAGGCAAATGTGGGTTTAATTCAAAATTCAGTTTCAACCGTTTTTTTTTTTTGTCAAAGATTGATTGTTACAATGATTTGTAACCGATTTGAATGATGATGGAGTCAGTTTCTTCAATTTAATTCGGGGAAGGAGAAGTAATTGATGGAGATATGGGGTTACAGAAGTCTTTGTTGGGCGGTTGTTTTGAATTGCTTTTAGAAGTCTGTTTCAGTATAATATTTATTTGGTTTAAGGTAAAATCAGATGTGTGCGTGTGGTGTAGTGGTGTATTGTGTGTTTGATTTGGGTGAGGACCCGAACCGATACCCGCGGTCCACACCCCTTTTTCCTCTTTTAATTTTTATTATTTAATTTATGGTATTATTATTTACTTAAACTTTATTATTATTATTATTATTACAAATAACAAGATTTCAATGCTTAACATAAATGTTTATCAATCATCATAACTTGCATTTACAAAACGGAGCGGGTTTTAGAACCCGTT
The DNA here is from genome assembly GCA_947069175.1 of Scalesia atractyloides. Classification (NCBI taxonomy): domain Eukaryota; kingdom Viridiplantae; phylum Streptophyta; class Magnoliopsida; order Asterales; family Asteraceae; genus Scalesia; species Scalesia atractyloides. Next base: position 9,667,265 of record CAMTDV010001632.1, read on the forward strand.
TTATGATAAATGTTACAGTAGTCAAGATATCTCCGGATACTCTCCTTATTCCGCCAGTGTTTCTTCAATACCCAAACCCAGTTATACCCTATACCCGATATCGGTTTTTTTTAATACCCGATAGAATACCCAAACTTTTAAGTTATATTTTTATATTTATTTTGAAATTTTTTATTTAAGTTTTTTTAAATGCATATTATAGAGCAAATAATTTGTATTTGAGTGAATTTATGTTATTGTAATTTGTTTTTAATTGCTTTTATAAACCAAATTTAATTTCTAAACACATTTATTTTTATGTAAAATAAAAAAACATATTTTTTAAAAATCGGGTAGTAGGGGCGGACCCACCCCCAGCTAAAGGTGGGCAGGCTCACCCCCGAAAAAATAAACTTTAATGCTATTTTTGTCGAAAATCCCGTCCGCACCCTTTGAAATTTTTCGCCCGCACCCCTTAGATTTTTTCGTCCACACCCATTTGATATTTCAGATTTTTTAGTAAACTCTTATTTAAAAATAACTACCTAAATTATATAAACTTATATTACCCAACTTAACGCAAATACCTAATCCCTTAACCCACTATTTCATCTAACATAACAAGCCCATTAATCCTAGCCCACTAAGCAAAACCCCAACCTATAATATTTAAAATAAGCTCATTCGTCCCTTTATTTTCCTCCCCCTCCCTCTCTTGTCGTCTGCCAGCGATCACATGAGAACCGAGAACACAACAACACCTCATCAGCAACCTTCCACCACCGCCGTCCGACACCAAACCAACCGGAATCGATAAAGGGTAAGTTTTTATGTTATTTTTTATGATTTTAGTTGATATTATAAGAGACAAATGGTAATAAGATTCTTAAATAGGTTTGAAATTTTGTGTGTTTTGATGTTGTTTAGATGTTTTCAGGGTGATTATGCTGTTTAGATGATTTTTAGGGTGATTAAACACGATTTCTAGGGCTTGAGGTGAAAAAATTGGATGATTAATACATTAACCCAAGGTGGCCAGGAAGAAAGCCGGACATCACAAATCGGCATTATTACGAGTGTGATTGCTTCAATGCGGTTCTCTATTTGGAAATTCAAGAATTTGGGAACCGTTTTACCGAGGTAACATCGAAACTACTTGTTTGTATGAGTTGTTTGAGTTCGTGCGATAATTTTAGTGCATTTGACATTCCAAATATACTAAAGCTAGCCGAGAAGTATCCATATGATTTCAATGAAGACGAAAAACGAAGGCTTTCGGTTTAACTCGAAAACTACATTGATTTTGTGAAAAAAATAACAATTCGCCAACTTGGATGGTTTCTCAAGTCTTGTAAGGTTAATGGTTTCAACAAATATTCACGTAACTTATACATTGGTGTATCGGTTATTGAAGCTTGTTCTCGTATTACCCGTCGCAACCACACCGTTGAAAGATGTTTTTCGGCAACGAAGAATGTGAAGACCGACTTGCGTAATCGGATTGGGGATGAGACTTAAGTGATAGTTGAATATGTTATGTAGAGATAGACTTGCTTAAGAAAGTAGCTTTAGATGTGTTTTGGATAGATTTCAAAAAATGAAAACCCGTAGGGCGACGTTTTAATTATGCTTGTAACTAGGTTTGACGTGTTTTTGTTGATTATGTAAATTTATTTGATGATCTTTTGTTTTACATGACCCGACCCGGCCCGAACCGATCCGATACGAGTCGATTTTTTTACTTATATACCACATGGCCTAAATTTTTTAAAAATATTCCGCACCCCCATTGAAAAATTTATGGGTCTGCCACTGATACCCGCTTATAATCGAACCCGATTATACCCTACTAGAGTACAAAGGGTATGACTTTTCTCTTCAATACCCGTACCCGAACCCTACCCAGTTTCTCTTAATACCCGATCATACCCGGAACCGATTCCAAACCTGGAACCGGTATTAACTAAAACCCGATTTGTGCATCTATACTATCGGGATCACATCATGAACCATGAGAGGTAAATATAACTAAAAATTACATATAAAAATCTCAATCCAATTAATCGCTAGTCGGTACCCTATCGACCGACTAGCGCCTGTCAATTCCTACAATATGTGTCAACCATGGAACAATAACATAAACATCTAATCATTTACTAATCATTTACTAGTCTCATGTGACATTGCCTACTAATTTAATCATAAGTAGGGATGACAAAAGACCTGAGCCCAACGGGTTTACCCGAAACATTTGGGACGGGTATACTCGAAACCCAACGGGTATTGGGCCGGGTATGAGATTAACTTTAAAAATATTAGCGGGTATGGAACGGGTTTAGTATTAGGTGATTGATATCCGACCTGATTACCTGAAACCATATACCCGTTTACCCAATCATATATCCGAAATTATTGTGAAAATACTAAAACTACTATAATTAATATCTTTTTTTTGTTGAGTCGAGATTTTTATTTATAAAAATAATGAAACTTTTGTATTAGACTATTTATATATCTTTCATATGATAAATGAAAAAAAAAATTGACACGTGTCACTTTCTGGTGCTTTCTCACCTTATTTTCCTATTTATTTCTCATAATAATTAATAATAATAATTTTAAACAAAATATTAGATAAGAATAAATATTTGTTTTTCTATAAATAATTTCAAACAAAAATTAAGATAGGATAAACGTTTGTTTAATTATGATCATTTAAATAACAATAATAATTTTAAAGATATATTTTTTATTATTTATTATAGGAAATTACATTTATGCAACCCGTGTAATATAGGGGGTTTAACATAGTACTATATTATAATATAATGCATGAGTGAGAAATATTTTAAAATATCCAAAAGATAAGAAACTTTTTCCTCTTAATTTATAATATACCTCTAATGAGGGTACATTGTTTTTTTTTAAACAATAATAATTATATTTTAGCACCTCTATCTTATTACACTTAAATCCTTGAATTTTAACATAATGATAGGTAATTTGTTACACTTTTCCCTTCCACAACAAAGTTGTAATTCTTTTACATATTCTTGTCATATTTTATAGACTATAATGTTAAAAAAAAATCCAAAAGTACCGTGACGACCTACTCATTTTTGTTGATGTTTCGATAGTTGTCTTGGTAAGTATTGACGTGTGGATTAAAATGTACAAGTAGATGATGCCTTACTGTACAAGTGGTTAAAATCCAACGTACTTGGTCATTATCCCATAATGTTTATTAGCTACAAAATGTCAAGTAATTAAATACCGTCAAGTTAATCATGTCATCTAGATTAAACTTTAATCCATCATCTTTAACAAAATTATAGATAATTAGTTAGTAGTTAAACTTTACCCCCTTATTAAAAACTATCTCCCTCTTAATTTTTAAACCGACATGACTTTTTGGTACGTGTATATATATATATATATATTATAAATTAAACTATATAAAGGAGTATTTATTCTCTTTAAATTGAGTATAGTATTGCTATAGTTTTTTAATTAAAAAAATGATATGTTACGGTGTATAAGAGTGAGTAATAACTGAATCGTTAACCGAAATCAACTGAAAATCGATTAATCAAAACCCAAATTAACAAAAAACGGTTATCCATTTTTTGGTACCCTCATTTAACCAAAATTAACTAAATTGAACTATTCATATTTTCATATATTTCAAGCTTTATAAATTCAGTTCATGTATTTGATATTTACACCAAATTTTATGTATTTATACTTAAATTTAATGTAATTCTAATAAAAAGTTTTACCCTAAGTTTGGTTTGGCTATTAGTCGATATTAAATGAATCAAACAAAAAACTGTCAATCTAAATCTAACTGAATAAACCAAATCTATTAAATGAAAATGAATTGACTAATATAATAGACTAATCGGTGACCCAGATTTCGGTTGAGGATAATAATCTAACCAACCGAACAATTCACATCATGGCAATGTCTGTGTTTCCACCGCATCTCGCGCCCCCTATCAATTATTAACCAAAACCGGTTATCAACGAGCAATAACTAAATCGTTAACCTAAACCAAACCAAAACAGATGAAACCAAACCGAAATAAACCAAAAACTAAATAAACTGAAAACCGTATTAACCAAAAACCAGTTATCAATTTTTTTGTACTCTTGTTTAACCAAAATTAGTTGAACCGAACCATTTATATTTTCATATATTTATAGCTTTTATACCTTTAGTTCATATATTTCATATTTGATACCTCCATTTCATATACTTATACTTTCATTCCATGTATTTATATCTCAATTTCATATATTTCTAAGCAAAGTTTTAGCCCAATTTTGGTTTTTGTTATTAACTGAAATTAGATGAACCAAACCAAATACCATCAGTTTAACCGAATTAACTGAAGCTATTAACTGGAAACCGTCTGGTTATCAAAACAGACTAACTGATGACTTTGGTTGTGACTTCGGTTGAGGATGATAACCGAACTGACGGATCCATGCACAACACAATGAAATGGTTTACCTGATTACTACACTTTTGATGTATATCTATCACGAATAAGAAAACTATCAAAAAGGAGTATCGCAATACGATCTGTCGCTACCGCTGCATCGTACGGGCATCCTACTAGTATAATAGATTATGATTTGGTCAGTTACAATCATAGATGTTATATTAAATTATCTAATATATATTTTTAGTCGTGTTTAAAAAAATGCGTAAACAAGAGCGTTAACTTTGAATTCGACTTTCAACTTTGAATTCTTTAAAGTAAAATAACTAGTGTGCGTGCTGTATATAAAATTTATTCATAGATTTTTATATGATTTGAGTGAACGGGTATACCCGACATGTAATTACCTGGTAGATATCTAATGAGTATTGGGCTGGATATAAAATACGATTTTATAACCAGAGAATGAGACTAGAATTAGCAATACCTAAACCATTGACAATCCTAATCACATAGGTCAAAATACCCCCCTCCCTCAGGTAAAACAACTAAGCTAGAGAGTTGTCAATTTCTAAAAGAAACAGAGTTGTTCGGCTCATAATTAAAGATTATAAAAATGGTTTTTTTACACAACAATTTGGTTTATTTCAAGCTTAAAACAAGGGTCTACATATTCACACACCCACTTGCCTATTTAGACACCCTTTAGACCGTCGTCTAGATCTAGACGGGGGCGTCTAGGGTTTGTTTTTTTCGACCACATTCATGCACCGTACAACGTCAAATCAGTCACATCAGACGGGGAGTCTAGCAATAGACGGAGTAGAAGACTATCAGGGCTAGACGAGTCGTCTTGAAGGTTGTGCTCTGCATGCATGTCAGTCAAGTTGCAAAGTGATACTCGTCGTCTAGGCCTAGACGGGGCGTACATAACCTTCTTAAATAGAGCCATGCAGAGCATTTGTGTCGCATAAATTTTTTGATTCGTCGTCGGAATTCTCTCCGACTTCTTATTTGGCTTATATTACTTCATCTGATATCATTCAATGCATGTCTGGTAAAGTAGTAAAATGATACGCCCAGCCTAGGCGTTAGACGGGGCGTCTATTTCTTTGTTAAATAGACCCATGCAGAGCATTTGATGTCACATAAAACTTTCAATTCGTCGTCAGAATTCTCTTTGTCATGAACTTTGGCTTGTATTACTTCATCTGACATCATCCAAAGGTGGTGAAATGTCATTAAACTGGAGGGGTCATGGATGTCTGAAGTCAATACGGTAACAGTTATTAGGTTAAACTAGTTGTTGTTTTAATTATTTACTAACGGTGATATCGTTGTTAGGGGAAGAGCGGTGTTCCCAATTCTACCGACCAAGAGGAGGTTGTGTCTAATGTACAAGACATTATTCATGATGGTGGAGGATATGGTGGTGAGGCACCCCCATACGCAGGCAATTCGTATCTAGCGGAGATGGTTTGAGAAGCGCCTGAGGTTTCATAGTGAGTTAAAAACATATTTACCCGATGGAGTTCAGCCTTGTATATTTTGGAAAAAAGTATTGGAGGGACAGTTTCCAGCATGCATCAACCACGTCAACAAAGCAAGAACAATGGCTCGATCTTTTTTATGTTTAATACGATTTATTGGTATAAATAATACAAAGATTTTTTTAATACAATAAAAAAAACTTTTGGTATAACTAATAGGGTTTTATCTACTTAATTTGAACTTTGATATAAGCCGACATTCCTTCAGTACACCCAAGGCACAACAATTAAACCATACAAAGCTTTGTATCTAAAAACAACAAACTCCGGGTATTGACAAACATACGGTAATTATATTCTCCGAGCTCTCACATCCAACCGTCGGCACCGGCAGATGACGAAATGTCAATACTGCCCTTGGCGACGGTTGAACGTGAAAGCTCGGATACTATGATTACCGGCTGTTTGTCAACACCCGAGTTTGTTGGTTTTTAGATACAAAGCCCATCTAAAAACCAACAAAACAACGGGTATTGACAAACAACAGCAATTATACTCTCCGAGCTCTCACGTCCAATCGTCAGCACCGGCAGACGACGAAATGTCGATACTGTCGGTGGCGACGGTGGGACGAGAGAGCTCGGAGAGTATAATTGTTGGTCAATACCCGGAGTTTGTTGGTTTTTAGATAGGCTTTGTACGGTTTTAAAAAACCATACAAAGCCTATCTAAAAACCAACAAACTCCGGGTATTGACAAACAGACGGTAGTTATACTCTTCGAGCTTGCACGTCCCACCATCGGCACTGGCAGACGACGAATGTCGGTACTTCCGGTGGCGACGGTGGGACGTGCAAGCTCGAAGAGTATAATTACCGTCTGTTTGTCAATACCCGGAGTTTGTTGGTTTTTAGATAGGCTTTGTATGGTTTATTTGTTGTGCCTTTGTTGTACTGATAGAATGTCGGCTTATATCAAAGTTCAAATTAAGTAATAAAATACTATTAGTTAGACAAAAAAAAATTAAATGTATATATACGGGTCGTCTAGACCTAGACGCCCCGTCTTGGTCTAGCAATAAGACCATTCTACCCCCGGTTTGTTGGCCATCTAGGCTACGCTCAGGGGCATAACTGTCATATTATCAGGGTCTAGACAGGTCGTCTAGACCTAGACGCCACGTACAGTGTAGGCGAGATCTTTATGCCTGAAAATTTTTGAATTGAAAATGTAAATTACCATTTTACCCCTGAACTGCCGCCCGTCTAGGCCTACTTCAGGGGCAAAATGGTAATTAACCATGTTGAGCTGTAAAACACTCAGCTGGTTAATTACCATTTTGCCCCTGAATTAGGCCTAGACGGGCGCAGTTCAGGGTAGAATGGTAATTTACCATTTATTCCATACGGGTCATCTAGGCCTAGACGACCCGTCTAGACCTCGTATAATGCCTAGACGATCAGAGACAGACGACACAAACACACTCAACCCCACACACACATACGTATCCTGCCGTATTCTACCGTATTCCGGGCCGTATTTTTGCGAAATCAAGCTTCTTCGGTGAGTATTTTCAACTTTACTTCAATAAATTGTAATGTGTTATGTATTTAGAATGTAGGTTGTTTGTGAATTTGAAAGATTTTGGGGTTTATGCACTATTATGGTGATGTATTTGGGATTTCTGATGAACAAGACGGGGCGTCTAGACCTAGACGACCCCGGTAGACGACCTTGAAAATTATTTTTTTTCTTTTATAATTTATTGTTTTATTCGTGTTAAATTGTATTATACAATCACAGATTAGTTATGGACGAGATTGGAGATCTGATACACGGGGACCCACATCCGCATGGTCCGCGACGGGCCCCGACAGCGCCGGTGGATCCGCTCCACGGCCACCCATAACTTGAGTTCCCGCCCGACACCGAGGCCGCCCGATTGCGGCAAGCTACGCCGGATGCAGGTCAGATCGCACTCGGCGGTCGACTGGGATGCGATCGAGGCGATTGGGGAGACGCCCAGACTGTTTGATTCCCGTGGCACCGACTGTTTGACCTGGCCGACACGCCGACTTACAGGGAGCTGCTCGTCGAGTTTCTGTCCACCTTCACGTTCCACCCTCCACGGGTCGACCAGTCGCCTCCCCAGCCACAGGGTCTTCCCCCTCCGCCGGAAGTTTCATTTAGGCTGGCCGGTGTGTGGCGTTCGATGACGCTTGCAGAGTTTGCCATTCATAGTGGCATATACCTACAGGAGGAGATTACCACCGATGTATATACGGAGGGGCTTGTGGTGGTGGATAGGGCCACTCTTTTAGGCTTTTGGGAGGTGGTCGCAGGCCCTGACACTTGGCAGCATGTCAGGGCGGAGGGGAGGATTTCTCACATTGCCGACCTGCTGTACAGGTACGTACGTTTATTACGTTAATTGTTTGATTATTGTTGTTATGAATTAATTTCCGTATTTTGCTAACATAATGTGCAGGTATCTACATCGGATGCTTGCTACGTGTATTACCGCTCGCGGAAAAAGCCGTGAGTGGTGTACGAGCACCGACTTGTTTTTTTCTATTGCCTTTTGTACAGGAGGCCGTGCGCACTTGCGCACGGTCTCGCCCAGTACTTCGCCTCCGCCCACCACCAGCAGGAATGCGACTTTTTGTACGGCGGGGCATACGTCACCGTCATTGCCCGGTCGTTGGGTCTTGTGCCGGAGTCGGACCCGCACTTGCAGCCGACCATACCGTCCACGCGGATGGGTTTTCTGACCTTGCGGGGGATGAGGCTGGTGAAGAGGTTCGGCGTGCTAGGCGAGCGGTTTAAAACCCGCGAAGGTGAGCCATGGATTCCGGAGCTGCTTCCCGATCACTTCTCTCCAGTCCATCGCAGGCAGATGAGGCAACGATAGTCCAGGACCCTCCGGTTGATGTTGACGGACCGACACCGCCACCACCACCTCACGGGGCGCCTCAGTTTCCGAAGCACGTCCTTCCAGGTCATGCCCCGGGGGTTGCGGCATACTCGCGCTTACGAGCCGACGTCGACAGGGTTATGGATCTCATTGGCTGGCTGTTCCGAGAGGCACATGATAGACGAGAGAGAGAGAGAGGTTACCTGCCATACCGCTCCCACCATCTCGAGCACCACATCAGTAGTAGCAGCCGCAGCAGCCAGATCCCGATCCCGACTCCGAGGGCGATTTGTATGCATAGACATTTTGTATTTACTTTTCAGCTGTACAGATTAATATTGTTATGGTTGTACAAATTTATGTTATATATGTTATATTTAACTTTGTTTTCAGTTATTCGATTACTTGATGATTGTTTGTGTTAAATCGACATTGAAATGTGATACGGAAACAACATACAATTGTTGCATTCATCTTAAAATGTTGAAAACAATATTAAATTTTAGTATTATATTTTTTTTGAAAAATATAATGTAAAAACAATTAAATATATAAACGATTGAAAAACATAACTCACTTTTTATACAACAAACAAAACTTTTTAAAAACCTAAAATTACACAAAAAAATATCAACCTCCAACAACAACCAATTTACCCTATCAAAACACTATTTTTTCAAATTCCAACAACAATCAATCTCCCCACCAAAACACCAATTTTCCAACAAAAAAAAACACAACATCCTAGACGGGTCGTCTAGGTTCAGACAGCCCGCCTAAACACTAAAATTTATGAGCCCTACCAGGTACTTGCTAACTCCTCAAAATTAGTGCTAAACGGGACGTCTAGGGCCCAGGAGCCTATAAATAGACAGCTAGATTGTGTGAATAGATTGAGCCTAAAACAATAAACAACTGTTAGGAAGCAATTTTCTCACTAATAAAAATTTATCTTCACCCATAAACCCTCCCTTCATAAACCCTAGTTGGGGCATACGCAGTAACGCAGCACTGCTCGGCCGTTCCTCTGCTTTGATTTCAATCTTTCGTTTAAGGTGATTGTCAATTTCAACAACCGATTAAAGGTATCCAATGGAGTCTGCAAATATCAGAGACGTATTGACTTCCTTTAGTCCATCTTGGACTTTCTTGCTATCAGTTCAGGTGATGGCCGGATTAAGGTATGCTTTTATTCATTTCTTTTCTGCGATTTGTTTGTTTTTATCTTTGAAAAATGAAGTGTGAAACTAGTGCTACACAGTAGAGTAACATTGGTATTAAATTTGCAAAAAAATACAATGAAAAATTGAAAACCAGAGAGTGTTTTTCTTCACTTTAGGGTTGTTAGACCTAGGTTCTTTTTCGGTTTAACTATCAATAAATGAGTTATTATTGTTTTTAGAGTGGAGGTTGCTTGTTGAAGAATTCACCTCACTGACTGTGTTATAAATGGAGTTTTCTTTGTGTTTTGTTTTAATTCGAAGAAACTAAAATGTTTTTCGTAAATTTTATATTTGGCAGTGACCCAGTGTAGCTGGTGTTTTCACTAAGCAAGTGCTACAATAGCTCTTTAAGTTCATATTGTTTGTTTGTTTTGCGTAAAATATTACGAGTTGTTTAATCGCTTAATGTGCTTTTAGTGAACTGTTGTACGTACCGACAGGGATCAAGAGGTTTTGGGCACTTGACATGATGCTTCTTTAATTTGTTTTTCAGATTTGGGACACCATAAAGGGCCAAGTGCAGACAGACTTTGCAAACATCGTATTGACTGATGAAACAGACTTTTTTGCTAAACCTGAAGGTGGACGCATGTCGGTTGATTACACTTGCATGAAATGGCTGCCTTTAGAGAAAAAGGTTTCGTTATTTTCATCTATAATCAAATTGGTTTATTACCACACAAATATGAGGAAATGTTTGGTTGCCATTATTGATTTCATGACTATGTTTGATCAGAAAAAAAGGAAACATCGAAGCTCATTGCTTATTTTAGGAACAGGTGGCGGTGATATTCTAGCTTTGGATGTATCTGCTGGTCAACTAAAGTGGAGGGTCAGTGATTGCCATCCCGGGTGAGTCTTAAATTCATTTAAATGATATGATTTCCACAAAAGAACTTGATAGACTTTAGGCTTATCATCTGTACGTTTTTGGGTAAACAAGGCTAGTTTCAGGAAAAAAAGACTTATATTCACAAAGTTTTTTAAAAGACCCCTTCCTCGGTTAATATGCCCTGGGGAAAAGCTAAGATAAAATAACACTCAAAGCTTTAGTGATCGACTCGGTTTTAAAAGGCGCAACTGCGCAAGACGCACCAAGGCGCAGTTACTGGGCTTTTTTGCTCATATTCTAGAGGAAATACAAGAAGCGTCAAAAGGCGCAGATTTTTACGAATTTCGCTTTATGTACATGCGGCGCTCTTATGCAGAAAAGTGTTGTACCTTCGGGTTTTTGGCTTGTACATGTAGATAAAATCATATAATTCCTTATTTATAGCTATATTTTGGGTAAAGGAAGCTAAAAACATGTTGGATATATAAAAAATTACTTAATCACCGTGCACCTCGGGTACGAAAAGCCCGCCGCTTTTGCACTTTGCACTACGCTCCTCGGTTTTAGACCTTGTCGCTTTTGTGCGCCTCACGCTTTTTAAAACCAAGGTGATCGAAGACATGATCTAGTTTTATTGAGTATAACGAGGCCTTGATTCAAATTTAGAGGTTGTAACTCTACTATAGTTATACACAGATCAAATAAAACCCTCAAAGTATCATTCTATAGACTTAAAGATAACCACAAACATTGCGTTGCATTTAAAGGCTATCTGGATCAAGTCAACGACACAATGATTACTGGAACTTTGCAGCAGCAAGTCAGCAATAGCTTCTGTACATAAACACCAGATTTTATCTTTAAGCACACATGTCTTCCTTTCTCAGCTGCATCTCAGCCCCATTTCTTGTCTAGATACTCCATAGTGACCACTGTCCACATTGATTATCAACAAACTACAGAAAGACAACTGGTTACTCTTAATAAAGCGAACTCAAGTACTGTACAGAATCACCAATTGGCTTCTATTACCGCCATCAGACCAGTATACCCAGCAACTTTATTTTGACCATTATCCGCTGCTGGATGCACTGGCTGTAGCCTGTAATTGCTGATTTAGTCCCATTCGTGCAAGCTTTATCTGCCTGCAGCAATCTAGGAACTGAGAACCCCCTTTTTGATCTGTTAATTTGTAAACACTAAACATGACTCTCCTCTGTACATTTGTTACCACAGAAACCCCAAAAACATAACACCCACATCATGTTAACATTTTAGGACTAGCATATTTAAATAGAACAGTATGTAATACTATGTATGCATTAATAGATACCGTAATGAAGCTAACATACGAATATTTAATACCATAATATGTATTCTCTTTTTTAGACCACTCATAAATTCCATATAACCGGTAATATTCACTTTCTCATAGCAACTAAAAATGTGTGTAAATAGTCACCAAAGCAGTCAGTAATGGTTAAATTAAGTGTAAATAGAGGAGAACGGTAAAAGAGTACCAGACTCCATACATCACTGTTGACCCTACACGTACAAAGTGTATGCTCTCAAGTTGATTTTAACAGCATTCAGATCATATAACAACTGCAGAGACCGTCAACCAAATAGCATTCCCATGTTTCAATTTAATAGTTTCCCAGCCCCGTTCCACAATAACTCAGCCTCAAACCACAAGGCACAAACAAACACAAGCTGTTGTGATTCATCCCTGAGGTCAAAACATAATAGTTATGATAACCTCTTTAGGCCACCAGTTGAATTAACAATTTATCATCCAAATCACATATTTTTTGATCTAGTTGTCATATTGAGGCCTGCAAAATCACACCTACACCATTGATTTACCACATCCGAGACGAGTGAAATTACATTAGCATCCCCACTAATCTTCAATGGAACACAGTAACATATCAGACCCCTAACCCCCAATGACCAGCTACTGTTGGACATAGTCCATATATATGCTATACATGTTCTTCGCAACCCGAGGCCAGCATCTAGAATCTAGATAACACCAAACCAGATATTTCTTTAGCATTGTTACTTTCATGTAGCTGCTTTTCCAATACCAGATGGATATTGGGCTTAAAATGTATGTTATAGCGTAGCAAATACTAATTATAACCATAATTCCGCTTGTCATGTCACGGTGCATCTGCTTATTATGTTGCTTTAAGTTATCAAATTTGTTCAAGTTCAACAGATCATTTATGATCCATCATGCATTTAGTTCTAAGTCATGCCACCCAATTGTGAGTTCCATCAGGAATATATATATGCTATTATGCTAATATAACATTTTTCGATGCTTCATGCATGTAATTACAGTCTGTAACATCCACTTTAAGAAATGGGTGTTGAATAGATGATATTGTTTTGTTAGATCACTTTTGTATACTTATCATGGACAAAATCTAAGACACGTAACAATATGCAGAGGTGCCACTGCTATCTCATCTCCTTCAAGTGGATCGAGTGTGTATACTGCGGGTGTTGATGGGATGATTTGTGAACTTGATTCCGTGACAGGAAACTTGTTGGGCAAGTTTAAAGCCTCAGCAAAAGCCATATCTGCAATGTGCGTTTCATCAGGTATACATGTCATTTGAAGTTCTGAATTTATAGTCTGAAATCTCCGGAGAATTCTTGTTTACTTCATTGATTAAGCAGGTTTGCTCTTACAAAAAATCATGCAATATTTTTTATGCGAATTTTATAACATCAGATGGGAAGCTTTTAGCAACAGCAGCAGCTCAAATAAAGATCTTCAGTTGTTCAGACCACAAAAAGATGCAGAAATTTTCCGGGCATCCTGTAAGTAATTTTTTTGTTCTTTTATATTTTTATTCGAGCACTCTCATTTGGTTCCCTATCTTCATCTCTAAAATTTAGGGAAAATACAAAGAATTCTTCTTTTTCATTCCATATCAGGATTCCAATCCCTAAAATCTGAGGGAAAGCTATAAGAGTTTTCTAAATATAGAGTTACGCTATTCACTAGGGGTGAGCAGAAAACCGTAAAAACCGAACAACAAACAAAAAACAGAACCGAAATTAACGGTTTGGTTACCATTTTACATTTTTTTTAAAACCGAATAACCTATCAAATCATATTTTTAATGTTTGTTATATTTTAATTTATGAATTAGTAGTTTTATTCTTGAATGTTAAGTATTTATAATAAAAACATTAACATGTTTTTCTATCTTTGAAATGATTTATCTATTGCCTACAAGAAATAACAAAGCTTAACATATAAATTAAATGATTTTCAAAGTACTATAAAAGAAAATGTCTTAATAATAAACTTTGTAGAAACATAAAAATGGATTAGAAGGTTAGGTTTGTGTGAATAATATTCATTAAAAAGGTTAAATATATAATAACTTAAATGTAAACATCTAAGAAAGATTCATGAATCTTGGATTATATATATTTTTTATTTTTGAATCTTATGTGATTTTGTTCCAAAAACCGAAAAACCAAACCGAACCGAACCGTACACACCCCTACTATTGACTCCTTATAATTATTATCTATTCTCTGTGATTGGTTTTTTCTCGGGCCCACGCTTTTTTTGCGCCTTTCGCCTAGGCCCTAGGCGGAGCCTAATTGTCTTGAGTGCGCCTCGTGCCTTTGATAACTATTAAATAGGGATATATGGGGAATGAATTGTGGGAGATTTTTAAAAGAAATCATTAAATTTTAGGGATAAAAGTGTTTTCTAGTTAAGTTACAGGGATTAGGATGGGAAGCTACTGTGAATGCTCTTACTTTGTTTTTTTTCCTGCTCTTTGCTTAATTCCATGTCTTATAATAGGTGGCTGTTCGGTGTATAACTTTCTCCGATGATGGCAAATATGTTATTTCATCTGCTGTCGGTGAACGATATATCGCCATCTGGGAGATAGAGGGTAGCAAAAAGAAATCAGCTTCTTGTGTTCTCGCAATGGACCACCCTGCTATCTTCGTAGATAGCAAGTCGCACGGTGCAGATAACTCAGGTCTATCCGTACTCGCCATTTCAGAAATGGGCGTTTGTTACATGTGGAGTGGAACAAATATTGATGAGCTGCACAATTCCAAGCCAACAAAAGTCATGGTATCTGTAGACGATGATTTCTCTAAGAATTACAAGGGTGCGGGCCCGACTATATTTTCCGCAAAATTACAAACTTTTTCGAAGCCCGCAACCAGTCAAGTTTTTCTTGCCCATGGCTTGCTGATAAAACCGACATTCGAGAAACTCGCGGTACATTATGGTACGGACGTAAAGCTATCCAATTCGATGGATGGTATTCTCTTACCTTTGACCCAATCTCATAAGTCAAAGAAAGGGCAAGAAAACCGGAATCATAGTAAGTTTGCTATTTTTATTGGTACATAACTCAATCACGGATTTTGCTATTTGTATGGTTATTTAACACAGCAATCTTCTATTTTAACAGTTACGGCTTTAGACCGTGTGAATACCGAAGGTGCCTTGCTTCCGGTTTCTAAGATTTTTGATGCTCCTGATGTCAAAAGCAGAGATACCCATTCATTAACTAAAGGTTTTTACATTTTACATGTTCTTTTATTCATTTATGTTTATAGTGGTAAATTGTAATCGTTGTTTATTTAATTTTCCAAATATTATGATCAGACGATGTGAAAATGGAGGAAGTAACTGTATGCCTCGAAGACCGGCTGAGAGCTGAAGGCATTCTCATGAGTGATAACGATCTAAAATCTAACACCATTATGTTATCCAAGCTTTTAAAGGGTGTCAACCTTGAAGCTGTTGTACCACAAAAACAGGTTTTCTGTTCATTCACATTTTGATGCATGTTATTTTGGAGGCTATTTTTTATATACACCTCATAATTATATTTATACTGTTAACAACAGATGAGAGCCGCTGTTTTATCTATGACACCGGAGGATGCGTGTACATCGTTAAAAATATTGTTGTCCATGTGGCAATCAAGGTGTGCGTTTTCTAAATAAAGAGAATGGGTAAAAATGTAAAATAAACATCGTGCTTTAGTTTTTGAGCGAATTTTTTTTGTCATAGGTCAATGAACGGGCAATACATTCTTCCATGGGTTTGTTGCATATTAGTGCATCATGGCCACTATGTTAAATCTGAAGAATCAGCATCACAATTACTGGATTCATTGCATAAGGTATAGTTATATCGAACTATAATATGCTCCTAGCAGTTTTAGCAATGTGATAGAATGAACGGTTTTAATCTTTTTGCAGCTTACAAAGTCAAAAGGGTCTGTTACTCGGTCTTTGCTACAGTTGTCCGGACGTTTGCAACTTGTAACAGCACAGGTTACTCTCTTTCCTTAATCAGTGATTCTGTTCAAGTTTTCTATGGTAATTTGATATTCGATTCTGAACAGATCAACAAGGCTGCTAATAAAAGTCAAATTTTGAAACAAGAAAGTGAAGCTGAAGACGATGATGATGATGAAGAAGAAGACATGCTTTATGATGAAGATGACACATCTGAAAACACTAGCGATGATGACAAGAACTAGGTCGGTTTTGGTCAGTTTCAGACAACAAAAACATAGGTTTTGTTTTCCTTGTTAGATATCATTTTCCCGATGTAGAAATGATATCTTTGGAGGTATAATTTAGTAATTCAGAAGCTTTATCGTTATTATTAAGTCTTTGGTCATGATCTGAATGAGAGCCCTGCAGTAACAATTTTGTCTTCATTAGTTCATTTTTGGGTGATTTGATAACTTAAATGTAATTGATCTTGTAAGCTACAGTTACTGAATATCAGAGAAGTTTCATGTTCATTTTTACCTTAAGTAGTCTAGTGGTGGCAATTTTGACTCATTGACCAAGTGTTTTGTTGGTCAACGTGATCCTGACTGTCTTGACCCATACGCAAAAGGAACTCAGTTCAACCTGAACGTGTGTTGACTCGTAAACCTTGCCTCCACTGTGTACGGATCAAGCACTGTTTCTTATTTATTATTTCATGTTATAATTTGCATCATATATATTACACATTGGTTTGGACTAGAAAAGACTGGTTAGGTTTGATGCCCCAAATAGCGGAAATCTTAGGTCTTGTCCAGATTCTTAGGTCCCGGGCCACTTTTTACGCAAGAATTTGTAGCTTTTGACTAATGTTCAAACATTCTGTAATTGACTGCTTCTCTTTTTACTTTTAAGGTATTGTGAGTTTGTCACTGCGATTTTTGAGGCAGCAAGTTAAGCATGTAAATGGACCGACGAACCAAATGAGCGAACGCTAAAGTTAACGGATTATCTTGTCATGTTCGTTCGTTAAGAAAATGTGTTCGTGTTGCTTTATGTACATTCGCCTGGATTCTAAATGAACATAAGTGAAATAAGTTAAATGGTCGTAAACAAAGGGGCACAAACGAAGGTGATTAAACCAACATAAACAAAGAAAATGAATACATTCTTTTATTGTTCTTCACTTAAGTACTGCAGGCTTGGCTCCAAAATTTGATTGAGCTGATGGGTTGATGCAATGATGGTACCTAGTACTATTAATTATTAATAACTAATAAATAAATTTAAATATATATGTAAACGAAAGGACATGAACGAACCTAAATAAACAAACGTAAAGGAACAAACAGGGTTTACGTTTCTTCGTTTAATCACATGAACGAGCTTTTTGTTCATGTTCATTCACTTGGTAAATAAAAGATCATAAGCGAGCTTCTTGCTAAATGATTCATTAGCAGTTCACTGAACAGCTGGTTCGTATAGAGTCCTAGGTCTATAGGATGATTGTGCAGGACTTCTAGGATTTGAAACTAAAGTACAGATTGGCAGATGAGAGCCATAATAAAGTCAAAGGTTGACTGATTTAAGAAAATTATAATACTCATTATTAGGTAAAATTTCAAGTTTAGAATTCGTATTCTTTTTAAATACACACACACACACACACTAAAGTAGTGTTTGAGATAAACACCTAATCCTCAATAGGGATGAAGAACATATTCTTCATGCATTCACAAGCTAAGAATCTGTTCTTCCCTATCACCATCACATGTTTCTGTGGGAATATTATTATTTTGTATGGTGTAAATCAATTGTTTGGTCATTTTCCATTAACCTGTTCGGTAACCAGTAATTGGACCAAAAGATGCCTTCGATTCGTTTCATTTCCTTTAGACAATTTTACATCCATTCGGATCCTCATCTCCAAAAGGTGACATGATGTCATCATTTCTGCTGCTACTGTGATGATATCCACCATTGTAATGCAAATTATAATCTGGTGGCTCGAGCCTGCTGTAGTATGTGTATAGTGTTGATGGCTCCGGTCTACTGTATCGTGTATACTGTTGTGGTGGTTCTGGACGGTTGTAACGTGTGTGTTGTTGTGGTGGCTCTGGTTGGCGGTTCTGTTGTGATGGATCCGTGTGATTCTCTTGTGGTGGTGGCTCTGGTCGGCTGTAATGTTGTGGTGGCGGCTCTAGTCGGCTGTAATGCTGTGGAGGCGGTTCTGGACGGCTATAAGATGGTTGTGGCGTCTCTGGTCGGTTGTTGAACTGTTGTGGCTCTTCTTGCCGACTGTAAGATGTGTGTTGTTGTGGCGCTTCTTGACGGCTGTAATATGCGTGTTGTTGTGGTGCTTCTTGACGACAGTAATATGTGTGTTGTGACGCTCCTTGTCGACTGTAATGTGTGTATTGTTGTGGTGGTTCCGGCCAGCTATAGGAGGTGTATCGTGGTGGTTCTGGTATGCTGTAAGGTGTGTATTGCGGTGGTGGACGGATGTATTCATATTCAGTGACATACGTTGTGGGCTTGTACGTGTGATAGCTATGGATAGGTTGTGGCGGTTCATGTCTGAACGCTGGACCGAACCCTGGACCACCTTGACTAGCTGGATAATGGTCCACACGCCCACTGTAAACACGAACATTATTAGTATGTTCGGGTGGCTGACGTACACAACATGAACCTCATCCACCTCTTTCGGTCTGAAAGATTGTGGTGGCTGGTTTGGTTGGTTTGATGTAGACTCTGGCGGTGGAGGTGGTGTTGCCTCTACATCAGGTGGAGGATTTTCCGGTTCTGGTGGTGGTTCTGTCGGCGGGGCTTGCTCTGGTGGTGGATCTTCTTCTCCAGGCTGGTGGTTTGCATCATCGGGAGACGGTGGTTCACCTTCCTGTGGCGGCTCTGACTCCGACGGTGTGGTATGCGAACATATGGTCGCGTTTTTTCTTGTTTTCTTGATAGCTTTAACGATCTTTTCAGGGTCCGCCCATCCGATTATCGTCAACTTTTGTTGTGGGATGTCGATATAGATATCGTATATCCCTGAAAAAAAAAACCGGTCATGAAACCAATCAATCAACGAACGAACGAACGAGAAATAAGAAACATATAAACTAATACGACTGTTTACCGTTAATGCCGTGTAGAGCTTTCTTGATCTTTTGAACGCACCCGTTACAGTCCATTCGGACTTTTATCTCGGTGACTCTTGGTTTCTGCATTAGAGTTCAAACATGAAATGATTTGCATATTATTCATATTCTAAGATGAAATTTGTATGAGGAAAAATACAATACCTCTAATTCTGGAATCATGGTGATGAAGGTGGTGGAATGAAGGAATCAAAATACGTGACATTTATTTGTGCACAAATACAGAATATATAAAAGGCATTGTGTGTGGGACATCTAAAGAATCTATCTCATCTTTCTGTGCGTTTGTTTTATTCCTTTTGGTTCAAAGCAAATAAAACATAGATTTGATTTACTTTATATATATATATATATATATATATATATATATATATATATATATATATATATATATATTCTTGTTTATTGAAGACACAAATAGCACACGATTTTGGGCCTCCAATTCTATAAAAAGGTTTGAATAAACGGGAGAATAATAGAAAGGAATGTCATGTAATAAAGTATTTCAACTATAAGCGTCGCAAAATGAAAGATGTATAAAAGGTATTTCAACGATAAGCGGTCGCAAAATGAAAGATGTGTTTCTAAGAATAAAAACTCTTGAAATGATTTTTTGCTACATTTAAGTTGGATAATTGTATTTAAACTCTTAAATGAACCAACATTTGATCCCAGCATAGCACCAAGTCACTACCATTGCTGCTGAACCCAAACCACCGCTACCATCGCACCTGATCCAAGCACGACACCAAACCACCGCCTTTGATGTTGAACCCAAACCACGTCGGAGAAGAAGTGAAACAAAAAGGAACTGAGAGAGAAAGGGCATGCGTATGACGCATCTTCCAGCTGAAAACACGTGTGTTTGATGGAGATGCGTGTAAAACAACCATCAACTTAAGCCAATCGCAAGCAGCCACACAAATGAAACATTGTTCACAACCTTCGTGTATTGATAGTATTATAACTAGTTTTAAGCCCCTCGCGTTGTAAGGCGGGGGCATAAAACCATGCTACCAACGTTGCAGGGCAAATGGGGCATAAAACCATACTTAAGTACTAAGTAGCAACCGAACGATGACCAAAATCATGAAAAATGTAAAATACAAACACGGATTTCTAACACCAAGTGATTCACGTGACGTAAAACGTAGACGGAGTTGAATTTATGTAATTATATCGACACGTATTAGAAAGTCGAGAGGTAAAAAACCCGAGGGACCAAATGTGACTACCATACACCGTGCTAAGTAACAACTAAACGATGACCAAATAAAAAAAAATCTAAAACAAAAAGCTAATAAAAACACTAAACTAATTCAACATTTATGTCAAATTATAAAAAAAGTAGTTTTATTAAAAAATAAAAAATTATAAAGTTTTATATGAAACAAAAAAACTCAAATCACTAATCATCAACTTGTTATAAATTATATATATATATATAGAGAGAGAATTATAATGTTCAAAAGACGTATATTAAAAAAATCCTTAATCTACTGAAGTATGTAATATTGATAGGACTCAGAGTGGACAACTGATAGATAATTTAGAACCAACAGAAGCAGTAATAAAATGATAGATCTAAGGTTCGTTTGTGATACACATACACCAGACAAACAAATGATAGGGGATGATATCCAGCCAACGATAAAATACACCACTACGGTTAAAGAATCGGTCTAAGAACACCACCAAACGATCCATGAGAGAGCTAGCATAGACTATTTGACTCGCAACCAATCCAATGGGATAAATTAACACAAATGTTTTTTTTTATTCTAAACAGTTCATTTTCATTTCCATCTTACTCTAAAATATAATAGTTACAAGCAGTTAAGTTCTAGAAAGTACCCATGATCCCCACTACACAATTGGCTAAAATAAACATACAAAAACATTAAACTAAGAACAAAAATGCAGAAATGTTAGATAATAAAATGGACTTTTGCAAATTATGGTGGGGTTAGACTGCAAGTGTCGATGTGTTTGCCATTAAATTTACTAATTTGCTCCTCTAGGGACTTTGTGAACAAATCCATGTGCCACCAAAACAATTTGTTGACCCAGGATATATATCAAATATTCAGACGATGAACCCAAAACAGAAGAGATTTTGTCCCTTTCGGTGGCAATTCTCGGTTGCTAACAAAGCTCGGTGGCGATTCTCGGTTGCTAACAAAGCATTGCTTTTCAAACAAGTTAGGAGGTGTAGGAGCACACGTTTGTTTGAGTTGTCATAATTCCAAGTGTTCAGATGGAGCCTTGAATGTGGGTTCTAAAGGGGCGTTGCCCCTTGCAGAGGTTGGGAAAAGCGCCCCTGAGAGCCTCTGGTTGCGGCTGGCTTTATTGGAAATGATTAGAAAAATTAATTTTCTAAAATCATCATAATTTTTTGGATAAAAAGTATAGGCATTTTGGAGGTATTTTAATTTTTAAAATAATAATGGTCAACAGGCTACCGGCCTTTTATCCCCAAATTCGAAATTAGGGTTCTTGGTCACTTTCACTGGATCATTCACGAATTCTCATAGACACATACTATTGTTCAATTTCTTGAATTCAGAGTTGTATCTGATTGAATTATTCAGGAGAACCACCAAAGTAATTTAGTGAACGCACGCCTCTCTAATTACCCGTGTTTACAAAATTCCCCAACATTCACATGTTTTTTAATTCCTCGAAACCATCTAATCAAGTTGCACTTATATGGATTTGAACCTAAACCAATTTACGGGATTCTCGTTAGTTATTTAGTGAGAGTAAAGATCCAATAATTGGGACTACACCATAAAGAGGGAGCCCATGAAGGGGTAGGGGTCCGGGTACCGTCTCTTGTAGTCTTGTGGGCTCAAGGATGGTCTTTGGTCTTGGTCTATAAATGTGGTACATAATAGAGATGGGCATAAAAACCGGTTCCGAACCCGAACCGGTAGAACCGAACTGGAACCGGGTCCAGTTCCTACCCGACAGTAAGTAGAACCGGTTCCGGGTTCAAAATACCCGTTGGTTCCAACCCGGTTCCACAATTTTACCATTTGAATCGGGTCGTACCAGGTTCCTACCCGTACCCGGTTCCTACCAGTACCCGGAATTCAGTTCTAGAAGGAACTGGTTATACCCGTTAAAATGTTACCGTTGGAACCGGTTATACCCATTATAATGTTACCGTTGGAACCGGTTATAGCCGTTAAAATGTTACCGTTGGAACCGGTTATAGCCGTTTATGACAAGTTGGATATGCATGAGGAGGATCCAACTTTAAAAGCAAAAACAAAAAAAATATTCAATGAGTGTATGGCCAAACTTTATGATCATTATTTTAAAAAATATGGTGAAAAAAATCATACAAATTTGTTTGAGTCTCGGTCCACGGCCTCTAACGATGAAACAAGCAGGGATCCACTTATAACCATGTTGAATGTCGTTAGAGACGAGACCGCTAAACAACAAAGGGGTAGTGAACCAACAAGTGAACTTGGGAGATATAAAAAAAATCAGTATTCGCTTACTATGACCACCGAGGAGTATAGGAAATTTGATGTTTTGGCATGGTGGAAATCGAAAGAATCCGAATACCCGATTCTAGCCACCATGGCTCGTGATATACTAACGGTCCAAGCTTCCACGGTAGCTTCGGAAAGTGTGTTTTCTCTTAGTGGCAGGGTTTTGTCAATTAGAAGAACAAGACTAACTCCGGAATCGCTAGAGATGGCAATATGTTTAAAGGACCATTTGGATGCCGTTGATCGTGTTCAACATAAAACTAGTCTAGAAGATGAAGTTGAGTTAGAGCATAAAATTGTTGACGAAGAGGAGGACGAAGAAGTGGAGACTAACGATTCGGACGACGATTGTACCGAGGTACCCGCACCTAAGAGAAACTCATCGGAAAGTGTTGCACCTGTCGCTAGTAAACGGTCAAAGAAATAAAATCTTACTGGAACCGGTTCTGAGTAATTTTTTATTTTTTTTTTGTAACCGGTTAATTTTTTTATATATTGTAACCGATTAATTTGTTTTTTAATTTTAACCGATTATTGTTACTATTTTTATTTATCAATGTAACTAATAATAAAAATCAAACATAACAAACACAATAGCAAGAAACATTACACAAACTTTATTAAAACACCAACGGTAACATTTATCAGGAACCGGTAAGTAGGAAGGGGTTTATATAAAAAAAAAACGATTTTTTAATCAGGAACCGGTTTCCAACGGTAACATTTATCAGGAACCGGTTCCAACAGTAACATTTTATCAGGAACCGGTTCTGAACAGTAAAAGGCAGGTTTTGACTGTCAGGAACCGGTTCTGAACAGTAAATGGCAGGTTTGACTGTCAGGAACCGGTTCCCAACACTATCAGAAACCGGTTCCGCACCATACCCGGTTCCACCCATACCCGGTTCCATAATACCCGTACCCGGTTCTACACGATTCCATATTCTTGGATGTGAACTCGGGTAGGAACTGGACCCGGTTCCACACCATACCCGGTACCAATGATTTCCAAGCAGAACCGGGTCCGGGTTGAAACCGGTTCCAGGTAATAATAAAACCTGATTATGCCCATCTCTAGTACATAATACATTTTATCAAATATCAAACACTAACCTTCAAAAACATATCGCATGACTCATGATACAATGAATTCCGACAAAACATGTCTATGACACATCTAATGAAATTGATGCAGTATATAGTTTTATAACCAAACAACCCATGACTGATTTTTCAAGAAAATATTTGATTCGAACAGTTTTTGTTTGTTAAACGAATTGATCTGAGACACTCAACATACATAGAAGATCAAAATGAGTGATTCACATAAAATCTTCTAACTTGAAATAAATCACAACGGGCCACTACCACCTACCAATCGTCGCTGACACCACCACTGTATCGACCCCCACCGCTACCTGCCAATCGAAGCCACCGTCATACATGCATATGACGAAAGTACGTTTTTTTCTAGTGTTGACTTTAGAATAGATAAAAGTGAGTTTTTTTTTCTTTTTAAATTTCAAACAGTTACAATTTCTTTTTTACAAAGATTATTGTTTGAAATTTTTTTAAGGTTTAATAAATAGAAAAACACTTTCATTGAAATCGATTAAAATCAATTAGGGATATTGGATTTAAATAACCCCAACTTTCACCAATTGACCGATAACACTCCTAACCTTTGACTTGTACATCAGTACTCTCAACTTTCAACTTATTGGCCGATAACACTCCCTAACTAACTGAACCCTCATCCAGTTAGTTTTTGCTGATGTGGCATATGATGTGAGATTTTTGATGACATGACAGCTGACATGACATTTTTGATGACGTGGCAGCTGGTGTGGCAGCTGACCTGACATTTTTGATGATGTGGCAGCTAACATCAGCTAACTGGGTTAGGGTTCAGTTGGTTAGGAAGTGTTATCGACCAATAAGTTGAAAGTTGGGAGTGCTGGTGTACAAATCGAAAGTTGAGAGTGTTATCGACCAATTGGTGAAATCCAATATCCCAATCAATTATATGATTTCTAGAGAAGGTATATAGTCAAACGTAGATAAAGTTTTACATTAAGAACCAAAAAGAAATATCTATTTAGCTTTATTTAATAACCATGATAAAGGAATTAATCATTCGACTTTTGATGCATAGATACTTATCATTTTAAAGAGAAGCTATTAGATTAAATGATATCATTTATGCATTTATACTTTACATTCAGATCAGATAGATCTTGAACATCCTTAAAAGTTACATAGTAGGTTGTCCTATATATGTTAAGTGTCAAAAAGACATTTACATAGTCATCTTAAGCAAGTCTTTGTTATAAAACAAAATAATTGTTATAAGAGTTATGCATGCTTTTAAAAAAATTAAAATAATGATCATGTGGTTTTAATTGAAAAAAAAAACAATTAAGTATGTCTCCGACGCGAGAGGGTCATGACGTCCATACTGATCGTCCTTAATGTTGTGTTGGCTAGCCTAGCTTCTCCCTCCCCTTGAATCTTGCTCTCTTTCCTCCCCTCTTACAATCCTTTACGGGCGACACCCTTCTTGTCACACCCTGACCCACAACGGATATAGTAGTCGGGGCATGATTGGGTTTTCATCAAAGCTCATGATATTTACTATTATAAAAATTTCATATAATATATTTAAAATTAAAAAGAAATATTCCAATCAACACCTAATCCATACAAACACAAATGCTCTAAACAAGATTTTCAAGTAACGCTTTATTTTTCTTCTAAGGCACAAGTCCTATGTGTTCTTTGCTTCAACCTGATCACCTGTATCATGTGTAAAAATAGAAATTTGGGTCAACATAAGTTGGCAAGTGAATCCCGTTTAATCGTTAGAAAGAATTTGTATGCTTATTATTTTAATAAAATGTGCATCAACCAAATATGAGCAACGTATATGTAATCTAAACCACAAACCACACAATCATCTAACAATGTATATGTGAGCATGATAAGCGATGTGCTGTGAGATCAAGGCTCAATCAAACGGAGCCGATCTACTTAGGCAACGCGACGCTCTACCCGTATGTAACAGGGAACAAATGGGCCTAATGTGAGAGCTTGACTGAAATGAGAAAATATAATCATGAATAACAATAAACAAAAACATCACATAGCACGTTAGATCATATAATGGTAATAGCACGAGATTTGAACAAGTGATATAAACAAAACGACACATGATACACCCCAAAAACATGAATAAAAAGGGAAAGTTGTAGGAATTCATTCACAGTGGGTGCATTTTGATTTGATGAAGAGTGCGCACGATTTAGAGATACCAGCCGACGAAAAAAGCTACCCTAAATATTCACGTAATAATTCGGTAAATATATATTTTAGTTAAACTTATTATTTCTACCTTTATTAAACATTTTAGATGGTTTTTATTGTATTTATTACTATTTTTAGATGTTTAAAAAGAGGTTATTTAATTATATTTTTATAGTTTTTAAGGACAAATAAACAAAAGTTTAATGATAAAAAAATATGTTTTTTATTCGGATCGGACCGGTGTGTTTTTGGCAGCGTGCGAGATTCGAACTCGTAACCTCTCGTTTATGTGCATGCAGCTCTACCAACTGAGCTACGTGTCTAACCCGGAATATATCTGATTTTAATTACATATATACATATACTGAGACAAACCATAATCTTATTATATTAAAAAGGTTTTGTAAATTGTAAGAACGGTGTAACAAACCGGTCTCGAACCCGCGCCCATGCTTCGTGTTGCACACAGCCCGACCAATTGGGTTGTGTGACTAACCCGGAGGATTTAGGATTTTAATTAACTTTATATACAAACTAGGTTGTTTTATATACATGCTATAAAAAGGTTTGCGATATATAAGGAATTCGGAAACGTATACGAGACTCGAACCGGAGACCTTGGACTTGTATGCACACAGTCCCACCACTGGACTGTGTGTCTAACCCGGTTAGAACACCATTTTAAATTCTTTTAAACACGAGTTCGGTTCATCTTCTACATTTTTCAAAAATTACAGACTGAACCTGATGATTCCGATTGAATTTGATTTCCTTGGACACTCTTTACAATTCTATTTGTTTGCACAAGATATAAATAATATAGCAAGGAAAAAGACTGAGTAAAGATTATATTGAATTGGGCTGGGTTGATTTTCCCACGAAATTCCGGCAGGTTGCAAGAGATTCCGACAAGGGCTCTTGACAGCAGAAGTTTGCAAGGAGTTTTGCAAGAGTGTGTGTGCTCTAAAAGGCTCAAGTAATCACTATTTATAGATAAATGTGCTGGTTTGAGTTGGGTTTCGGTTTCATCGATTTCGGTCAAAGATTTTAATGTGGAAGTGATGATATAACTGATTCTTGATAAATTAGATTGATAATTGGGTTCAGTTGCATGATTGCAAACGGTTTCATCCGTTAATTTATAAAGAAACGAATTTCTAATGATGTGCTTGATTCAAGCTATCGGTTACATGGCGGGTGTTCTTGAATTTGATTTCAAGATTTAATTTTGATATAAATTGCGTTTGGTTTAGAGATACAACAGATGTGTGTGTGTGGTTTAGTGGTGTGTTGGGTGTTGATTTGGGGGGAGACCCGGGTTCGATACCGCGGTCCACACTTTTTTTTGTTTTATTTTTATTTTTTTATAATTTGGTTATTAATTTATTATTAGTTTGAACTTTATTATTATATTATTATTATTATTATTATTATTTAATACTATTAATATAATGATTTCTAAGCGCTTAACATAAATGCGTAGCGAAACTTCATAACGTATACTTGAATTACAAACAGAGCGGGTTTTAGAACCCGTTTTACGACAAATGTTACGGTTCTCCCCTTCCTCTCTCCTCACCAACGACACACTCTCTTTTACACATCGGACATGCGCTCTCATAGATGTCATGTCCTTGTATCGGAAGACATTGTCTTTGTATTGTATTGGAGAAGGTCTAACTATTATTTTATTATTGATTAATAGTATGATTTACCAATAGCATTATAACTAGTGACATTTTAGAGATTTGATAAAGTTTAGAGACCATTAGGTACTAGGTTTGATTCTTAAAAAAAGATTTTTCCTATATTTGCCGTTAAAAAAGTATGATTTACTCTAGTTCCATTAATAATCGCTTTATTTCCATTAAAGAATATTTACTTTCTTTTACATGATAAAGCAACGTTTGGTCAAACTTATCTAAAGTTTTGCTACAAGCTCCTAAGTTTTGATAACAATTACCATTCAGTTTTACAGTTTGAGGTTAACAATTACCATTCAGTTTTACAGTTTGAGGTTTTGATGCACTCTTATTTAGAATAAGGTGTTTTTTGTTTTTTCAGAGGTAAAATGTATGTAGTCTACGGACCACAACTGCAGCAGAAAAGGTGGACCAAACTTTTGCACGCTGTCAGAAAAAGATTGTTTGTTTTTAACTTCTGCAACCTGCTAAACATTATACAAATTCTAATTCAATGAATATCATAATCAACCAACATAATAGGCATGAGTAACACCAAAATTAACACCACAATTCTGAAAATTAACACAAAAAAACATAAATTTAACTTACCAGGATAGATACTGATGAAGGCGGCTGCTGATGACTTGATGTCGATGACGAGGTGGCGGACGACTGGTGAGGAGGGAGGGTGACGAAGTGGCGGCGACGGGTGAGGAGGGAGATTGGCGGACGGTGGCGACGTTTATAGAGGTGGGTGACGGACGGTGGAGGGTGACGAGGTGGTAGCGGACGGTGGGAGGGTGCCGCTGGTGGGAGGGTGGGTGGCGGTGGTTGAGAAGATGGGGTGGAGGTGCTAGGGTTTTGTAGAGGAGAAGGGGTGGAGAGGTGCTAGGGTTTTGTGGAGGAGAAGAAAGTCTGTAGACCCAAGAAGACTTTGATCCATGTCTGCACCAAAAAGATGTCACGCAGACCTTTTTTTAATGAAAGGTCTTCTAGAAAACAAACACATTGTAGACTCAAACGTTTTCGCGTAGTCTGCGTAGGGTAGACTTAAAATGTCACACCCCAACCGATGGCGGAAACATCGGAGTGAGACGAACTAGATTGCTCGAGACATTATAACACTATTTGTGACAATATTTAATTAAACAACTCATTTCATTTCAAAGCATCAAATTATCAAATTACAACATAATCGAAATACAAAGTAACAATAACAAAATAAGTTCAACAAAACATAGTAATCAACTTAGCATTCTACGCGTGTTTCTAAGCCGATCCTACTAAGTTTCATCATACCACTTCATCAACCTGCAACATGTTAAAAAATATAGTTCAATAACAAAGTATTGGCGAGTACACAAGTTTGATATCATAGCATAAGTATTAAAAACCGTTTAAACAAATCCACATGAATAGCTAGCATACGAGATAAATGTAAACAAGGCATGTGAACTACAAGTCAATCCTCTAGTGTACCGCATAATAGATTTAAAACTTAACATTGACCACAAGAATACGGACAGTGCGTTACTCCTATAGCGCTATACATGTTAATGGAGGCTTGATCGAAGTTAATGACATTTAGATCACATAATAATATACCAAGTAACAATTCAAGTAGCACATAACTAAAGCATGTTTGATGGATTGTTTGTGTGATTTCATAGAATAAAAGCGTGAATTAGTGTAGTTTGGTAAACTAACATATTGCACCCAAAAAGTGTAAAACATAAAAAGGGTGTCGAGTGTACTCATGGTTTTGCAAGGTAAATTCCTTGAAAGCGTTAGGTTGATTAGGGTGATGAACACCAAGTTATCCTACACAAGGAAACGTAGGTGTGTGAGTTTTAGATTTTACGATGGAGTTCGTCAATTTTAGGAATTTATAGTATACAAAAAAGTATGTATAGACAAAAGTATTTATCTAGGCGTTAACGCTCGTTTTTGACATTATAAGCCCCAAAGGGTGTTCGTGTTTTTATGGGTCATGCCCAATAGAATCGTAACGATGGTTAGGTCTAAGATAAAATAACCTAATATTAGGACAAGTAACCATATGGTCATTGTTAAAGGTTCAGTTATATGAAGTATTTTACATATATATATATTTTACATATAATATTACTAATTCATCATAGAATTCATGTATTTCATAGATATCATGTAAGTCATATAAGTCATGCATGGAGGTAGGAGGATAACCGTCCTAAACATCTTTCGTAAGATTCACCAATACACAAGATTGTCACAAGGACAATCCGGATGGTCACGAATTATAGAAATCATCAAGTGAGGGGTGGATTGAAAATTTGAATGGCCAAGGCCTTCATGTAATCACACCTACACCAAGACAAGCTTATCAGCTTGGATGACTCAACACTTGTGGGTTTGAAACCCTTGTAAAAACCACAAGTTTAGAGACATGTTATGTCACACCCTGACCCGCAGCGGAAATGGTAGTCGGGGCATGATTGGGTTTTCATCAAAGCTCATGACATTTACTATTATAAAATTTCATATTTATTATTCCAAATTAAAAGGGAGAATTCCAACAAACACATAAATCATACAAGCACAAATTGTTCTAATCATGACATTTAAGTAACTCTTTATTTTTCTTCTAAGGCTCACTCCTATGTGTTCTCTGCTTCAACCTGTTCACCTGTATCATGTGTAAAAATAGAGGTTTGTGTCAACAAAAGTTGGTGAGTGAATTCCGTTTAAATATTTAGAAGAAAAGATATGTTGATTAATTTAAATATAAAAAATGTGCATAAACCAAATATGAGCAAACGTATAGGTAAACAATTCACAAACCACATAAGCATCTAATAATGTACAAATGAGCATGATAAATGATGAACTGTGAGATCAGGCTCAATCAAACGGAACCGATCTAATGAGGCACGCGATGCTCAACTCGTATCCAACAAGGAACTGATGGGCCTAATGTGAATGATTGCACTGAAATGAGAAAATAAATAATGAGCTGTGAGATCAAGGCTCAATCAAACGGAGCCGATCTAATGTGGCACACGATGCTCAACTCGTATCCAACGAGGAACTGATGGGCCTAATGTGACAGCTTGACTGCATTGAGAAAGTATAACCACAAATAACAATAAACAAAATATCACATAGCATGTTAATTCATATAACGATAGTTGCACAAATGTTTGAATAAAGGATTTAAATGAAACGACACATGATACACCCCAAAACATGAATAAAAAGGGGAAGTTTGTAAGAATTCACTCACAGTGGGTGCGTTTTCATGAATTGATGATGAATACGCACGATTTAAGATTCAACCGACGATAAAACTAACCTAAATAAATACGTATTAATTTGGTAAATATATTTCTTTTGTTTGAAAATTAATATTTTTATTTTAGGACTTTTATTAGACTTTTAAGACAATTTATGTTGTGTTTATTACAATATTTATTGCTTAAAAAGTCATGTGTTTATATATATTTTTAAGGATTTTTAGAGAAAGATAAAGAAAAATTTATTAAAAAAATATACCACTTTCAAGGGGTCGAACCGGTCAGTAATATGGTTTTTGGCAGCGTGTAAGAATCGAACTCGTGACCTCCCGTATACGTGCACGCAGTTCTACCAACTGAGCTACGTGTCTAACCCAAAATAATCTGAATTTTAATTACATATATATACTAACTAAGTTAAATTATATTTTGGTTTTATTTTAAAAAGGTTTTATTTATTTCAGAACGCATATAACCGTGCTCAGACACGACTTGAACTCGCGACTTCTGACTTGTGTTACACACAACCCTACCAACTAGGCTGTGTGACTAATCCGATATAAACTAGATTTTTATTACATTTATATACTTACTCGATTAAATCATAATTTTGTTTATTTAAAAGGTTTGTTATATGAACAGATCGTTGCACATAAAGAGACTCGAACCCGGGTACTCTTGTTTGTAATGCACACAGTCCACCACTGGACTGTGTGTCTAACCTGATTTAATCTAATATTTTAATTATATTAATATACTAACTCGACTTCATCATCCTCATGTTTAAACCCACTGAACAGAACCCGATTAGATAAACTTAACGGTCATAAGGTAATTGAAAAGAAAACAAAATTCAAATGATTGTACCGAAATGAAGATGCTTGATTCCTCCGGCGATAGCAAGAAAATTCCGGCGAGTATAAATCGAAGACAAAGAGTTTGCAAAATGTTTTGGAAAGTATGTATGTGTGTTCTAAACAAGTCCAAGCTCTCAATTTATAGTTGATGAAGGTAGCATTTCTCAATTTCGGTTTCGGTCAAAGGAGTTAATGCCGCAATGATTGTGTGACCATTTTATGAATTGATGATTTCATTGATTGACTCGCGTTTATGATTATAAGCAGTTACAAAGGGGTTAATTCGAGGAACAAAACATAATTTGATCCCTTGATGATTATAGCCGTTTCTTGGGTGGGTGTTTGGGTTTTGATTACAGGAAGTTGCACCGAAATAAAAGTTGTTTATTTCGGGTTTGTTTCAGATATGTGTGTGTGGTGTAGTGGTGTGTTGTGTGCATTGTTTGGGTGGAGACCCGGGTTCGATACCCGCGGTCTTCGTTTTTTTATTAATTATATATATTTTTTATTAACATTTAGTATTTTACTTTATTATTTTATTTGATATTAAATACTAATAACAATATAACAAATTTTGAACTTTTAACATTAATGCGTACGAATATCATACGTATTTTTGAATTATAAAACGGAGCGGGTTTTAGAACCAGTTTTTCGTCGGATGTTACAGTATCCCCTACTTTTAGAAATTTCGTCCCGAAATTTAAGTAGTGGTAGGTTTAATTTGAAAGAGGTGAGGATATTTTTCGCGCATCGAGTCTTCGCGTTTCTTAATGGTCCAACACAACGAGGTGCTACGATCTAAGTGAGTGCCTAACGCTGATTGCACGGCTTGTTGTGTTAGGGAAATAAAACGCCCATCTCATTGTGAGATGATGCTAAGGGTATACATAACCAGGTGAGTATGAGGCTTGGTTTTCGATTGAGGCGGTAACGTTCCTAGTGAGGGTTGAATACCCTACTACCGGAATCGCTTTTTGATGCCTGAGGTGTAAAAGTGAAAAGAGTTGTAACTCGGAGAAGACTAACTGGATATGATCTCATTATAAAAGGGTTTCGAGAAAAATCGAAATGTTGAAAAGATATAATTATATCATAAAACAAAGTCTTTACCCACATCATTTTCCAAATTAAGGTTTATACTACTTACACAGAACTTCTTATAACCGTCTAACAATGCTTTTGATCATTTGACAAGAATACTTGTATATAGGAAGTACCATCGGCGTATCCACCATATCCTTGTCAAATTTTCATTGGCTTTGTCAGCAAGTCACGATTAGTTCTATGTGACTAGTTCTAAAATCTACAAAACATAACAAAAACACAACAGCCAATGCTTGAGTCTCAAATTTGAGGGATACAAGACTAAATGACGGCGGTACCTCTCTCTTGTTATGAGGAAGTGGCCAGTCTATGAAAAAGTGAGATACGACCCAACTTCTTTAAATGATGAGACGAGGCTTGTCACACACCCCGACCCGCAGCGGAATAAGAGTCGAGGCATAATTGGGTTATCACCAAAGCTCATGATGTTTACTAAAATGTTTCATATTTATTAAATTCAAATTACAACTTAAATATTCAAATCAAATCCATACAATTACAAGGAAATGAAACTAAGTAAAACAATCCAAAGCTTAAACTGATTTATTCTTCTAGGCCTTCCTATGTGTTTCTTGCCTCAACTGGATCACCTGTATCATGTGTAAAACGGGGGATATTTTGGGTCAACAAAATTTGGCGAGTGAACCTTGATAAAACATTGTTATTAATTTCTTGTTGTATTTAATATTGAAAATTTGTGCAATAATCACATGTGAGCAAACATATATATATAACAAAAACACAAACCACATTGGATGAGTAAATGGCATTAATGATGATGTATATGAGATCAAGGCTCAATCAAACGGAGCCGATCGAATGACATGAATGATGATGTATGTGAGATCAAGGCTCAATCAAACGGAGCCGATCGAATGAGGCACCTGATACTCAACCCGTATCCCACGGGGAGCTGATGGGCCTAATGAAATGCATGCACTGAAAATGATAACTTCAATCTAAACATAATTCACACAACAATTGATACATATTGGATACACATTTGATCACGGATATGATGGATGCACAAGTGTTTAAATATAATAAGGAATTAAACGACACATGATACACCCCAAAATGTGATTAAAACGGGGAATTGGTATAGATTCACTCACATTGGGTGCGTTCTTTGATGACGTTGGATGCGCACGAATTTTAGGATTTGATCGACGAGGAAAACTAACCTAAAATAATAACGAAAATGATTCGGTAAATTAGTACTTTTAATTTATACTCTTAATGTGATTTTTAGATTTATTTTTGTGAGTTTAAGGAGGTTTTCTAACTTTAAAATCTTATTTTTAAGTATTTTAAATGATTTTCTGATTAAATAAATTAATAAAAATAAAAAAAAATAATTTTTTTTTGACTTTTTGACTGTTGACCGTTGACCGGTCGGATTGTGTTAATTATGCGCTGGGTGAGGTTCGAACTCGGGACCTCTCGTATACGTGCACGCAGCTCTACCAACTGAGCTACGTGTCTAACCCGAAATATTCTCTGTTTTAATTATATATATATACTGATTAACTTTTATCTTATTTAATTTATTTCAAAAATGATTTAAAATGGCCGAACCGACTTCAGTGACCCGGAGTCGAACTCGAGACGTTCGGTTCGAGTACGCACAGCCCAACCAGTTGGGCTGTGTGCTTAACCTGTTTAATTACTGAATTATATTATATTTATATACATGTTGAAAGGTGATCTGAATAGGTTTAAAAAGGATTGGTTTTATTTCTGAAAGTCGGTAACATGTGCGATTCGAACTCGGGACGTGCGTATTATGTTGCACACAGTCCACCGCTGGACTGTGTGTCTAACCCGGTGAAATATCCAGTTTTAATTAACCTTATACACATTATCCGACTTCGTCTTCTTCGTTTAACATTTCAGAATAGTGAATTCCGACTGTTCTGTTTAATCGATCTTACTGATATTTGATTGAATTGAAGAGCGAAATGAAATGACAGGGTATACCAGAACGGCGAGTTTGCTTCAGATTTTCCGGCGAAGTCTCGTCGTCTCCGATCTGCAGATTCCGGTTGAGGGAAACTGTTTAACAGTTTTGATTACTAGATTGAGCAATTAGATTATAAATCGAAAGATAGCAAGAGAAATTTAGATGATTGTACCGTCTGAAGAGAATCGCGGTTTTCCGTTCAGTGATTCCGACGAAATTGGAATTTCCGGCATCGTGCTAAAGCTTTGAGAAATTGTGCGATTTTGAGCGAAAAGGTCACCAGAGGTTTGGGTGGGTATTTATAAGGATGAACAGGATGTATTGGGTCCGAATTATGGTCTTGATTCGCGGTCAAAACTTTTCCGGCGGTTACGACTGGAATTGGGGGTTAGACATCGGTTATAACCGATGTCGAAATTAATTCACGCGTTTCAGTCAAAGAAAACGGTCGTGATTTACGAAATCGTTGGTTTTTCCGGCGACTGCGGATTGGGCGCGCTGATTTCCGGTTTGACTTTTGGATTTACTTTAAATGTTATTTGTTTCTGTATTTGGCATGAAAGAAGTGTGTGGCGGAGTGGTGTGGTGTGTGTTTGTGCTTATGGGCGACCCTGGTTCGAAACCCGGCAGCCTCATTTTATTTTTTTATTCACTTATTTTTATCATTTATTAATTATAGTTTTTAAATTCTAAAATGTTTATTAATTATGCATTGTTTAAAATTGAAGTGAACAATATATACGCAACGAAAATTATAACTGAATATTCGATTAATACACGAAGCGGGTTTTGAAACCCGTTTTTCGACGAATGTTACAGTATCCCCTACTTTTAGAAATTTCGTCCCGAAATTTAAGTAGTAGTGGTAACTGGAAAAAGATGCGGGTATTTTTCACGCATTGAGTCTTCACGTTCCCAAGTAAACTCGTGTCCTCGTTTTGACTCCCAACGTACCCTGACAATTGGAATACGACTTCGTCTTAAACGCTTCTCTCCGAAATCCATAATTTCTACTGGTCTTTCAATGAAATGCATAGATTCATCGACTTGAATGTCTTCTAGAGGAATGTGGAGGTTTTCATCGGCGAGGCACTTTTTCAAGTTTGATACGTGGAATGTGGGATGAATTCTGTTGAGTTCTTCTGGTAAGTCAAGCTTGTATGCTACAGGACCTACTCTTTCGAGTATCTTGAAAGGTCCTACGTAGCGTGGTGCTAGCTTGCCCTTCTGGCCAAAATGAACTACTCCCTTCCACGGTGATACTTTTAAAAGTACTTGATCACCAATGTCAAACTCCAAGGGCTTTCGTCGTTTGTCTGCATAACTCTTTTGATGACTTTGTGCCGCTAGAAGATTGTTTCGAATTTGAATGACCTTGTCGGTTGTTTCTTGAATTAATTCTGGACCGGTGATTTGTGATTCCCAATTTCGTGCCAACATACTGGAGATCGGCACTTACGACCATATAAAGCTTCGAAAGGAGCCATGCCGATGCTTGAATGGTAGCTATTGTTGTACGAAAATTCAACTAATGGTAGATGAGCGTCCCAATTCCCTTTGAAGTCTATGACACATGCTCGAAGCATGTCTTCAAGAGTTTAGATGGTGCGTTCAGATTGTCCATCAGTTTGAGGATGAAAAGCGGTATTGAGATCTAATCGTGTACCCAAGGCGGTTTGTACGGCTCGCCATGTTCGTGAAGTGAAACGACCATCACGGTCTGAAATGATGCTTAAAGGTACACCATGACGGCTTACGATCTCGCTGATGTAGATACGAGCTAACTTCTCGTTCTTGAAGTCCTCGCGAATCGGAATGAAGTGAGCTGATTTTGTAAGACGATCAATGATTACCCATATGGTGTCATACCCACTGGAGGTGCGAGGTAACCTGGTAATGAAGTCCATGGTTACGTTTTCCCACTTCCATACAGGTATTTCAGGTTGGATTAGAAGTCCTGAAGGTCTTTGATGTTCAGCTTTTACTTTGGAACAGGTAAGGCACTTGGAAACAAAAACAACGATATCCTTTTTCATGCCCGGCCACCAGTAGGTGTATCGTAGGTCTTGATTCATCTTGTCGGCTCCTGGGTGTACAGAGTACCGTGTTTTGTGCACCTCATTCATAAGGAAATCACGAAGGTTATTGCGATCGGGAATCCATATGCGATTTAGATAGTATAGAATACCGTAGGATTTGGTTTCGATTTTGAGTTCCGCTCCACATGACAGCTCATCGCGTACGTCGTTTTCTGTTACAGAAACATGTTGAGCTTCTCGGATTCGATCTTTGATGTCGGGTATGATTTGCGAACATAGAAGACGAATAGAGTTCGCATAACCTTTTCGACTGAGTGCATCAGCCACTACGGTTGCCTTGCCGGATGATACCGAATTTCACAGTCGTAGTCGTTAAGAAGTTCGACCCATCTTCGTTGCCTCATATTCAACTCCTTTTGGTTGAAGATATGTTGGAGACTTTTATGGTCAGTGTATATTTCACACTTGGTACCGTAGAGGTAATGTCTCCATATCTTGAGAGCGAACACAACGGCTCCAAGTTCCAGGTCATGGGTGGTGTAATTCTTTTCATGAACCTTTGCCTAGAAGCATAGGCTATCACTTTTCCTCTTTGCATTAATACACAGCCTAGCCCTTGCCCTGATGCGTCGCAATATACTACAAAGTCATCGCAACCTTCAGGAAGTGTGAGGATAGGTGCGTCACAAAGTTTTTGCTTTAGAGTTTGGAAGGCTTCTTCTTGTTTAGGTCCCAGTATGAAGGGTTTTCCTTTATGAGTCAAAGCCGTGAGTGGTACAGCAATACGGGAAAAATTGGCAATGAAGCGGCGATAGTAACCAGCCAAACCGAGAAATGACTTAACTTCAGTAGGGGTACGTGGCGCTTGCCATTCCTGTACTGCCTTGATTTTTGAAGGATCAACATGAATTCCCTTGTCATTGACGACATGTCCAAGGAATTGTACTTCTCCTAACCAGAATTCACATTTCGAGAACTTAGCGTAGAGCTTTTCAGTCCTTAAGAGTGTAAGGATAAGTCGAAGGTGTCGTTCATGATCGGATTTAGACTTGGAGTAGATGAGGATGTCGTCGATGAAGACTATGACAAAGCGGTCGAGGTAGGGTTTGCATACCCTATTCATTAGATCCATGAAGACAGCTGGGGCGTTGGTTAAACCGAATGGCATGACCAGGAATTCGTAATGACCATAACGAGTCCGGAAGGCGGTCTTTGGGACGTCTTCTTCATGTACTCTGAGTTGATGATAACCAGAACGAAGGTCGATTTTTGAAAAGCAGGTGGCACCTTGAAGTTGATCTAGGAGATCATCTATGCGAGGTAGTGGGTACCGATTCTTAACCGTTAACTTGTTGAGTTCTCTGTAGTTGATAAACATGCGAAACGTTCCATCTTTCTTCTTCACAAAAAGAACAGGTGCACCCCAAGGCGAGGAGCTAGGACGTATGAATCCTTTGTCAGTCAACTCTTGCAGTTGACTGGCCAGCTCTTGCATTTCGGATGGGGCTAACCTATAAGGAGATTTTGCGACTGGTGTAGCGCCAGGTACAAGATCGATGCAGAATTCGACTTCTCTCACAGGAGGGAGTCCTGAGATGTCGTCGGGAAAGACTTGTGGGAATTCCTTCACCACTGGTATATCTTCGAGTTTCTTCTCCTTGTTTCCCTTTTTGACGACATGAGTTAGGAATGACATAGTTCTTGCGGAGATATTTTCGGGCTTGAAGGCAGGACATTAATTTGAGTCCTTTCGAAGGGGTTTCTCCAAAGATACGTAGGGTCTGACCGTCTGCAAGAGGAATGCGAATGAATTTTTCGCGGCATACTACTTCAGCGTGATGCTGGCTGAGCCAGTCCATACCGATTATAATATCGAAACTTCCCAACTTCATAGGAATGAGGTCAACTGGAAAGTCGTGATCGTTTAGAGTGAGGGTACAATTTCGTATAATAGAATTTAATGAAACGGGCTTTCCGTCAGCAACTTCCACCGTTAGAGATTCCATGAGATTATCACTGTAACATCTGTCGAAAAACGGGTTTCCAAAACCCGCTTCGTTTATTAATCGAATAGTCAGTTATAAATTTCGTTGCGTAAATATTGTCCATTTTAATTTTAAACAATACATAATTAATAAACATTTTAGATTTTAAAAACTATAATTAATAAATAGTAAAAACAAGTGAAGAAATAAATTAAAGGAAGCTGCCGGGTTTCGAACCCGGGTCAGCAAGTCCAACAAACAAACACTACACCACTCCGCCACATGAGTCTTTTGTGTATATACTGAAACAATTAATACTTAAAATAAAACTCGAAATCAAATC
Source organism: Scalesia atractyloides (assembly GCA_947069175.1). Taxonomy (NCBI): domain Eukaryota; kingdom Viridiplantae; phylum Streptophyta; class Magnoliopsida; order Asterales; family Asteraceae; genus Scalesia; species Scalesia atractyloides. Next base: position 9,706,661 of record CAMTDV010001632.1, read on the forward strand.
CTGAGATCAGCGCGCCCAATCCGCAGTCGCCGGAAATACCGACGATTTCGCAAATCACGACCGTTTTTCTTTGACTGAACACGTGAAATAACTTCGACATCGGTTATAACCGATGTCTAATCCCCCAATACCAGTCGTAACCGCCGGAGAGACATTGACCACGAATCAAGACCAAATTCGGACTCAATACATTCTGTTTCTTCTCTATAAATACTCACCCAAACCTCTGGTAATCTTTTCGCTCAAAATCGCACAAACTCTCGAAGCTTTAGCACTCGCCGAAGATATTTTACAGTCGCCGGACTTTCACCGGAAAACGGAGACTTACACCAAATCGGTAAATTTCTCGACTCTTTCGTTTGCAATCCATTCTTAGACAAGTAATAACATAAATCGTTCAACCAGAATCCGACTCAGACAACGATGCCGGGAATTTCTGCACTCGCCGGAAATCACTGGAAATTCCGAAGTCTCGCTGTGAATCGGTACAATCATCTAAACCTCCTGATATCCCTTGTTTAGTAACCTAATTTCACAACTCGTTGATCAAAACTGTTAATTGATTCACTCAGACGGAAGTCACAAATCAGAGCCGACGACTCTTGCCGGAATTCTGAAGAAAACATTCTGATCGGTACATCGATTCCGTAACCCTCTCTATCCATTTTAATTCAATCAATTATATGATAGATGACCGATTTAAACAAGAACAGTCGGTCACCTTTGTTCTGTGTCTTTATAAATGAAGAAGACGAAGTCGAAATGTGTATAAGTATAATTAAAACTGAATGATTAACCGGGTTAGACACACAGTCCAGCGGTGGACTGTGTGCAAACATAAACGCACGTCACGAGTTCGAATCATACAACGTACCGATTTTCAGAAATAAAATCAATATTTTTAGAACTGAATCAGAACAAGTCATAGTATGTTTATAAGAGGAATATAATCCGTAAGATAAACAGATTAGACACACAGCCCAACTGGTTGGGCTGTGCGCATACGAACCGAAGGACCCGAGTTCGACTCCGGGTCCCTGCAAGCGGTTCGGCCATTTTAAATCGTTTTAATATAAACCAAATAAAATAACAGTTAATTAGTATATATATATAATTAAAACAGAGAATATTTCGGGTTAGACACGTAGCTCAGTTGGTAGAGCTGCGTGCACGCGTACGAGAGGTCTCGGGTTCGAACCTCACTCAGCGCACACTTAACCACAGTCCGACCGGTCAACGGTCAACGGTCAAAAAAGTCAAAATTTTTATTTCTTTTTATTTATTTATTTAATTTAAAAATCAATTAAAAATACTTAAAAATAATATTTTTAAAGTTAGAAAACGTCCTTAAACTCACAAAAATGAATCTAAAAACCCTATTAAGATTATGAATTAAAATCTATTTTGTTTACCGAATCACTTCGTTATTATTTAGGTTAGTTTTCCTCGTCGATCAAATCCCAAAACTCGTGCGCATCCAACGTCATCAAAAGAACACACCCAATGTGAGTGAATCTCTACAAATTCCCCGTTTTAATCACGTTTTGGGGTGTATCATGTGTCGTACAATTCTGTTATTATATAAATATAAACACTTGTGCATTCATCATATCTGTGATCTAATGTGTACAAATTGTTGTGTGAATTATGTTTAGTTTGGATTTATCATTTTCAGTGCAAGCATTTCATTAGGCCCATCAGCTCCCCGTGGGATACGGGTTGAGTACAGGTGCCTCATCCGATCGGCTCCGTTTGATTGAGCCTTGATCTCACATACATTCATGTCATACGATCGGCTCCGTTTGATTGAGCCTTGATCTCACAGTCATCATCATTCATATCATATACTCATCCAATGTGGTTTGTGTTTTGTTATATACATACGTTTGCTCACATGTGATTATTGCACAATTTTTCAATACTAAATACAACAAGGAATCAATAATAATGTTTTAACAAGGTTCACTCGCCAACTTTTGTTGACCCAAAATATTCCCCGTTTTACACATGATACAGGTGATCCAGTTGAGGCAAGAAACACATAGGAAGGCCTAGAAGAATAAATCAGTATAAGCTTTGAATTTTTTTACTTAGTTTCATTTCCTTGTAATTGTATGGATTTGATTTGAACATTTAAGTTGTAATTTGAATTTAATAAATATGAAACATTTTAGTAAACATCATGAGCTTTGGTGATAACCCAATTATGCCCCGACTCTTATTCCGCTGCGGGTCGGGGTGTGACAGATTGGTATCAGAGCCATGACTATAGGGATATAGGATAGGTTATTAGACCCTTAGAGCCTATACTATAGTTGATTAGAATTTTAAAATTTTTTGTGTGTTACATACAAAATTCATGATGTTTATATGCTTTATGTTTATTGTTACATTCAATGTTATGCAAGCATGTTCATAAGTACATATTATTATACAATGCTCATCATGAATCATATCCTCATAACATATCATATCCATGAGAGCACACACCTCACAATTCCTATGATTTTTGCAACGATTTTTGTATTTTCAAATCACATCAAAGTGAGTTCCCATGACGGGCATGTAGTAACTGGAAGGGTACGAGTACCGGTAGTCGGAACGTCCTGTCTAGGCTTGGCATTCGTATAAATCCAAAATAAAGGACCAGTTTGCCTACCTGGGGACTAACGATGAGAGTACGAAGGACCTATTAGGCCAAAGCATGCTATACCAAACGTCGTGTGAGCTAACCCCACTTTGAGTTGTCATTGTGTCTACACCTGGACACCCTCCTACCATACATCTCGCAATCATATTTCATGGTTTTCATTCGGGTGATGCGAGTGTTAAACCTACAACACCAATGTGAATCCTACTAAGCCAATAGTCATGGGGGCCCACATGACTATACAGGCGATGGTATGGAGGACATTGGAGGCCCCAAACATGAGCAAACCCAAGACATCTTATGGATGTAGTTGCATTATTGATGATTATGTTATTTTTATTCTTTGAACGACACATGACACCTAAAAACTTCTTAAACTCACAATCTTCCTATGTATGTTCCTGTAGATGTCGGCTAGGCAGCTACGTGGAGGTAGAAAGTCAGGAAGATCAAACGAACGCTTGGCCACCCAAATTGCAAAACAAATGGCCGCATGCTTCCTGACATCGTAATTCAAGTCCAACAAGCTCTCACCGCGAATCCCATCAACCCTCCCAATCAAGAAGACCAGAACGTCGACAACCCTCCCTCAAAAAAGTGCTCCTACAAACACTTTAAGTCTTGCGTGTCACACCCCGAACCGCAGCGGAAAAGGTGACCGGGGCATGATTGGGTTTTCATCAAAGCTCATGACATTTATTATAATGTTTCATATTTATTATTTCAATTTAAAAGAGATCATACAATCATATCAAACAAATACAACATGTTCTATTCATCCTTCTAAACTTCATTATTTTTCTTCTAAGGCAATTTCCTATGTTTTCCATGCTTCATCCTATTCACCTGTATCATGTGTAAAAATGGTTTTTGGATCAACAAAAAGTTGGCGAGTGAACCTTGTTAGAAAACATTTATTATTTATTTCTTGTTGTATTTAATATGGAAAAAAATTGTGCAATATTCATATATGAACAAACGTAATTAAACATACAATAACAACAATTAGCATACAATAAAAACCATTAGCATACGATATCAAACAACAACAAACAATAACATACATTAACAAACCAACAGCATACAATAACATATCAACTTGCATAAATATATAACATGAATGAAACTGTGCGATCAAGGCTCAATCAAACGGAGCCGATCGTATTGCATGTACTGAAAATGATAAATGTCTGTGCGATCAAGGCTCAATCAAACGGAGCCGATCGTATGTTGGCACGCCAGGTTCACGCTCATAATGTAATGGGGAACATGCTCAACGCTCATAATGTAATGGGGAGCGGCGGCCTATGAAATTGCATGTACTGAAAAATATATATTAAATCTAAACAATAACCACACAAACAGTTTATACAAGCTGAATACACATTTATTCATGATATGATGTATGCACAATGATTTAAATATAATAAATAGTAAGACACATGATGCACCCCAGAAACGTGATTTAAACGGGGAATTTGTAGAGATTCACTCACCTCGGGTGCGTTCGGTGAATGATGTTGAATGCGCACGAGTTTAGAGGATTGATCGACGAGGAAAAACTAACCTAATTAATAACGAAAAAATAATGTAAATAAATGGATTTTATTAACAATTTTAATAGTATTTTTGGATATATTTTTGTGAGTTTAAGGCTATTTTCTAACTTTAAAAATGTTATTTTTAAGTATTTTTAATTGATTTTTAATTTAAATAAATAAATAAAATAATAAAAAAATGTTGATTTTTGACCGTTGACCGTTGACTTGTTGACCGGTCTTATTGTGTGTAAGTATGTGCCGGGCAGGACTCGAACCCGAGACCTCCCGTACGCGTGCACGCAGCACTACCAACTGAGCTACGTGTCTAACCCGAAATATTTCTGTTTTTAATTATATTTATATACTAATTAAATTAATCCGAAAATCATTTATTTTAAAAACGATTTTAATGTATCGCTCGGTGCTCTCCACAGGTCTTGAACCCGGGACCTGTGGGTTAGTTTGGCACACAGTCCACCGCTGGACTGTGTGTCTAACTTGGTAAATATTCTGGTTATTATTATATTTAACATCTTACTGAGTTAACCCGGTTCAGTTTAAAAAAAAAGGCATTTTATTACAGCGAATGTGTGTGACCAGGATCGAACTCGAGACATTATGCATATTGTTTGCACACAGTCCATCGCTGGACTGTGTGTCTAACCCGTTCAATATATCGATTTTAATTAATCTTATAACATACCCAACTTCATCTTCTTCGTTCAAAACACAGACATCGATTAACTGACTGTTATTTGTTAAATTAACTTAACGAACATTATGAGCCATCGTAATGTAAGGAACAGAAAAAGATTTGAGGATTGATTGTACCGAACTGTTCGTCTTTCTTTAGAAGTCCGACAAGATCGTCGGCTCTGTTTTGGTGAGCTTCGGCTGATAGGATTAGTCAACAATTTGGAGAGATTAGATGTGAAATGGAACCACTGAGTAACGATTATCAGTAAGTTGAAATGATCATACCGGTTAACAGCAGGTTTCTGAAATTTTAGAAGTTTTCTGGCGAAAACAGATAATCCGGCAACGTCGTCTGGAAAAGATTCTGGGTGAGGGATTGATATTAGAATTTGTCCAATAATGGAATGAAACAGAAAAATCGAAGTAATTACCGTGTAGATGAAAGTCTCGGTTTTCCGGCGACTTGCAGAGATTTTCCGGCGAGTGAAATTTCTTGCGACAAAGATTCTTCAGAGGTTTAAGGTGAGTGGGAGTGATGTCAGTATGAGTTCTATGATCTTATTTTTGGGTAAAAAGAAAAGATGGATTGAACTCGGTTTTCCGGCGAAGTTTTCCGGTTAATTTACAGAGAATTCCGGCGACTGCGGCGAAGTTTTTCTGAGCGAAATGGAGAATGCAGGTTGGATAGATTCGTGAGATTAACTGATGAACAAGGTATAATCCCGGATTTGAATTGTATTTTCGGTTTCGAATAGAAATTTAAGGCAATGAATGAATTTGATTAATTTTTTCGGTTATAACCGATATGGCTGTTAATGTGATCGTTATGACCAAAAGTAACGGCAACGTTTGACGATTTTGTCGGGATTTCCGGCGTTAACGGATTTGGGCGCGCTGTGTAACTGGGTTTGATTTCTAGATTTATGTTATGTATTAATTGTTTCAATATGTTAACAAACAACACCAGTGGCGGAGTGGTTGAGCGCGTGTGAGTTAAGGCTTTGATTAATGCTCAACTGACCCGGGTTCGAAACCCGGCATCAGTATTATATTTTTATTTCATTATTTTTAATACATTTTCAAAAATAAATTTTATATTCTAGTATACTTATTAACTATGTATCGTTTAAAATTAATTTGGGCATTAAATATGCAACGAAATTTTTGACTGGTTGTTCGGTTAATAAACAAAGCGGGTTTGGTTAATCCGGTTTTTGACGGATGTTACATTGCGATCCCCCAAAATATGAAGGGACCGAAGGTGTCACTGCTCTCCTCCACTGGTTTGAAGAAATGGAGAACACCTTCCTCAATTACGATCGTCCCGAGGATCGCAAGGTACGTTACGCAACTGGGATACTGTTTGGGGTAGCCCTTACCTGGTGGAACACAGAAAAGGGTAAGAGAGGAATCGAAGACGCTATGGCCTTAACATGGGAAGAGTTAAGGGAAATCATGACGAGACGCTTCTGTCCAAGAAGCGAAATCAAAAAGTTGGAAGATGAATTCCACTCGCTAAAACAAAAGGAAGGAGATCATACTTCCTACAACAAAAGATTTCTTGAGCTGAACCAAATGGTCCCCAACTTGTTCACCCCAGTGTACCGCTTAGTTGAACACTACATTCGAGGCCTCCCCTCGAAAATCCAAGATTCGGTTCTAAGCACTTCGCCTGCAACACTCGAAGCCGCAATGGAATTAGCCACAGAACTCACCGAGAATCGCATCCGAAATGGCAAATTCAAGGATGAGAAAAAGAAAGCCCCCATTGAGGCCCAAACCCCAAACCATTCCGTCTCCTCTTCGAAATTTGTTGGTAAGAGGAAACGAAACAACAGAAATTTTGCTGTCACTCAAACAAACCCTCCAATCACTGCCGCACCAATTACCCAAATTGCTCCCACAGCGGCACCATATAAAAAGCCATACTCCGGCCCATACCCAAAATGCAACCGTTGTCAATACCATCACCTTCCTGAACATCCCTGCCAACATTGCACCAGCTGTGGCCGTGTGGGTCACACCATCCAAACCTGTCGCACACTCCAGCGAATGAACCGCAATCAACCCTCAACCCAAACCCACCATCAGATAGTGGGTCAAGCCCAACAACCCTTACTTCTACCATCTACACAACATATAGCCCAATCCTACTACCAACCCAACTACCCCATGATGCAACCCATGCGAGCATGTTACAACTGTGGAGACCCGAACCACTTCAGGAACACATGTCCCCGTTTGGTAAACATCATCCATGCTCAAGCTCAGGCGAATCCGGTAAACCAAGCTAACCAAGCTCCTCCACCTGCTAGAGGAAGAGCTTTCAACATCAATGCCAACCAAGCTAGAGCTGACAACAACGTGGTTAATGGTACGTTTCTCGTCAATGGTAGTTATGCATCCATGTTATTCGATACTGGCGCGGATAAGAGTTTTGTGTCCTTAGAATTTGAACCTATCCTCAACCAAACTCGTGATAATCTCATGGAATCTCTAACGGTAGAAGTTGCTGACGGAAAGCCCGTTTCATTAAATTCTATTATACGAGGTTGTACCCTCACTCTAAACGATCACGACTTTCCAGTTGACCTCATTCCTATGAAGTTGGGAAGTTTTGACATTATAATCGGTATGGACTGGCTCAGCCAACATCACGCTGAAGTTGTATGCCACGAAAAGTTCATTCGCATTCCTCTTGCAGACGGTCAGACCCTACGAATCTTCTGAGAAACCCCTTCGAAAGGACTCAAATTGATGTCCTGCCTTCAAGCCCGAAAATACCTCCGTAAGAACTATGTCGCATTCCTAACTCACGTCGTCAAAAAGGGAAACAAGGAGAAGAAACTCGAAGATATACCTGTAGTGAAAGAATTCCCACAAGTCTTTCCCGACGACATCTCAGGACTTCATCCCGTGAGAGAAGTCGAATTCCGCATTGATCTTATACGCGGCGCTACACCAGTCGCAAAATCTCCTTATAGGTTAGCCCCATTCGAAATGCAAGAGCTGGCCAGTCAACTGCAAGAGCTGACTGACAAAGGATTCATACGTCCTAGCTCATCGCCTTGGGGTGCACCTGTTCTTTTTGTGAAGAAGAAAGATGGAACATTTCGCATGTGTATCGACTACAGAGAACCCAACAAGTTAACGGTTAAGAATCGCTACCCATTACCTCGCATCGATGACCTCCTAGACCAACTTCAAGGTGCCACCTGTTTTTAAAAAATCGACCTTCGTTCTGGTTATCATCAATCAGAGTACATGAAGAAGACGTCCCAAAGACCGCCTTCCGAACTCGTTATGGTCATTACGAATTCATGGTCATGCCATTTGGTTTAACCAACGCCCCAGCTGTTTTCATGGATCTAATGAATAGGGTATGCAAACCCTACCTTGACCGTTTTGTCATAGTCTTCATCGACGATATTCTTATCTACTCCAAGTCTAAATCCGATCACGAGCGACACCTTCGACTCATCCTTACACTCTTAAGGACCGAAAAGCTCTACGCTAAGTTTTTAAAATGCGAATTCTGGTTAAGAGAAGTACAATTACTTGGACATGTCGTTAATGACAAGGGAATACATGTCGATCCTTCGAAAATCAAGGCAGTGCAGGAATGGCAAGCGCCACGTACCCCTACCGAAGTAAGGTCATTTCTTGGTTTGGCTGGTTACTATCGCCGCTTCATTGCCAATTTCTCCCGTATTGCTGTACCACTCACGGCTTTGACTCATAAAGGAAAACCCTTCATATGGGGACCTAAACAAGAAGAAGCCTTCCAAACCCTTAAGCAAAAGCTTTGTGACGCACCTATCCTCACACTTCCTGAAGGTTGCGATGACTTTGTAGTATATTGCGACGCATCAGGGCAAGGGCTAGGCTGTGTATTAATGCAAAGAGGAAAAGTGATAGCCTATGCTTCTAGGCAACTCAAAGTTCATGAGAAGAACTACACCACCCACGACCTGGAACTTGGAGCAGTTGTATTCGCTCTTAAGATATGGAGACATTACCTCTACGGTACTAAGTGTGAAATATACACTTACCACAAGAGCCTCCAACATATCTTTAACCAAAAGGAGTTGAATATGAGGCAACGAAGATGGGTCGAACTGCTTAACGACTACGACTGTGAAATTCGGTATCATCCTTGCAAGGCAAACGTGGTGGCCGATGCGCTCAGTCGAAAGGGTTATGCGAACTCCATTCATCTTCTATGTTCGCAAATCATAACCGACATCAAAGATCGAATTCGAGAAGCTCAACATGTTTCTGTAACAGAAAACGACGTACGCGATGAGCTATCTTGTGGAGCAGAACTTAAAATCGAAACCAAATCCGACGGTATTCTGTACTATCTAAATCGCATATTGATTCCCCATCGCAATAACCTTCGTAATTTCCTTATGAATAAGGCGCACAAAACACGGTACTCTGTACACCCGGGAGCCGACAAGATGTATCAAGACCTTCGATACACCTACTGGTGGCCTGGCATGAAAAAGGATATTGCTGTTTTTGTTTCCAAGTGCCTTACATGTTCCAAAGTAAAAGCTGAACATCAAAGACCCTCAGGACTTCTAGTCCAACCTGAACTACCTGTATGGAAGTGGGAAAACATAACTATGGATTTCATTACCGGGTTACCTCGCACCTCCAGCGGGTATGACACTATATGGGTAATCATTGATCGTCTTGCAAAATCAGCTCACTTCATTCCGATACGCGAGGACTTCAAGAACGAGAAGTTAGCTCGTATCTATATCAGCGAGATCGTAAGCCGTCATGGTGTACCTTTAAGCATCATTTCAGACCGTGATGGTCGTTTCACTTCACGAACATGGCGAGCCGTACAAACCGCCTTGGGTACACGATTAGACCTCAGTACCGCTTTTCATCCTCAAACTGATGGACAATCTGAACGCACCATCCAAACTCTTGAAGACATGCTTCGAGCATGTGTCATAGACTTCAAGGGAAATTGGGACTCTCATCTACCATTAGTTGAATTTTCGTACAACAATAGTTATCACTCAAGTATCGGCATGGCTCCTTTCGAAGCTTTATATGGTCGTAAGTGCCGATCTCCAGTATGTTGGCACGAAATTGGGGAAGCACAAATCACCGATCCAGAATTAATTCAAGAAACAACAGACAAGATCCATCAAATTCGAAACAATCTTCTAGCGGCACAAAGTCGTCAAAAGAGTTATGCAGACAAACGACGAAAGCCCTTGGAGTTTAACATTGGTGATCAAGTACTTTTAAAAGTATCACCGTGGAAGGGAGTAGTTCGTTTTGGCCAGAAGGGCAAGCTAGCACCACGCTACGTAGGACCTTTCAAGATACTCGAAAGAGTAGGACCTGTAGCATACAAGCTTGACCTACCAGAATAACTCAACAGAATTCATCCCACATTCCACGTATCAAACTTAAAGAAGTGCCTCGCCGATGAAAACCTCCATATTCCCCTAGAAGATATTCAGATCGATGAATCTATGCATTTCATTGAAAGACCAGTAGAAATTATGGACTTCGGAGAAAAGCGTTTAAGACGAAGTCGTATTCCAATTGTCAGGGTACGCTGGGAGTCGAAAAGAGGACCTGAGTTTACTTGGGAACGTGAAGACTTAATGCGCGAGAAATACCCGCACCTTTTTCCTGTTACCACTACTACTTAAATTTCGGAACGAAATTTCTAAAAGTAGGGGATACTGTAACATCTGTCGAAAAAACGGGTTTCCAAAACCCGCTTCGTTTATTAATCGAATAGTCAGTTATAAATTTCGTTGCGTAAATATTGTCCATTTTAATTTTAAACAATACATAATTAATAAACATTTTAGAATTTAAAAACTATAATTAATAAATAGTAAAAACAAGTGAAGAAATAAATTAAAGGAAGCTGCCGGGTTTCGAAACCGGGTCAGCAAGTCCAACAAACAAACACTACACCACTCCGCCACATGAATCTTTTGTGTATATACTGAAACAATTAATACTTAAAATAAAACTCGAAATCAAATCCTGAGATCAGCGCGCCCAATCCACAGTCGTCGGAAATACCGACGATTTCGCAAATCACGATCGTTTTTCTTTGACTGAACGCGTGAAATAACTTCGACATCGGTTATAACCGATGTCTAATCCCCCAATACCAGTCGTAACCGCCGGATAAACATTGACCATGAATCAAGACCAAATTCTGACTCAATACATTCTGTTTCTTCTCTATAAATACTCACCCAAACCTCTGGTAATCTTTTCGCTCAAAATCGCACAAACTCTCGAAGCTTTAGCACTCGCCGGAGATATTTTACAGTCGGCAGACTTTCATCGGAAAACCGAGACTTACACCAAATCGGTAAATATCTCGACTCTTTCGTTTTCAATCCATTATTAGACAAGTAATAACATAAATCGTTCAACCAGAATCCGACTCAGACAACGTTGCCGGGAATTTCTGCACCCGCCGGAAAATCACTGGAAATTCCGAAGTCTCGCTGTGAACCGGTACAATCATCTAAACCCCCTGATATCCCTTGTTTAGTAACCTAATTTCACAACTCGTTGATCAAAACTGTTAATTGATTCACTCAGACGTAAGTCACAAATCAGAGCCGAGGACTCTTGCCGGAATTCTGAAGAAAACATTCTGATCGGTACATTCGATTCCGTAACCCTCTCTATCCATTTTAATTCAATCAATTATATGATAGATGACCGATTTAAACAAGAACAGTCGGTCACCTTCGTTCTGTGTCTTTATAAATGAAGAAGACGAAGTCGAAATGTGTATAAGTATAATTAAAACTGAATGATTAACCGGGTTAGACACACAGTCCAGCGGTGGACTGTGTGCAAACATAAACGCACGTCACGAGTTCGAATCATACAACGTACCGACTTTCAGAAATAAAATCAATATTTTTAGAACTGAATCAGAACAAGTCATAGTATGTTTATAAGAGGAATATAATCCGTAAGATAAACAGATTAGACACACAGCCCAACTGGTTGGGCTGTGCGCATACGAACCGAAGGACCCGAGTTCGACTCCGGGTCCCTGCAAGCGGTTCGGCCATTTTAAATCGTTTTAATATAAACCAAATAAAATAACAGTAATTAGTGTATATACATATAATTAAAACAGAGAATATTTCAGGTTAGACACGTAGCTCAGTTGGTAGAGCTGCGTGCACGCGTATGAGAGGTCTCGGGTTCGAACCTCACTCAGCGCACACTTAACCACAGTCCGACCGGTCAACGGTCAACGGTCCGGTCAACGGTCAAAAAAGTCAAAAATTTTATTTCTTTTTATTTATTTATTTAATTTAAAAATCAATTAAAAATACTTAAAAATAATATTTTTAAAGTTGGAAAACGTCATTAAACTCACAAAAATGAATCTAAAAACCCTATTAAGATTATGAATTAAAATCTATTTATTTACCGAATCACTTCGTTATTATTTAGGTTAGTTTTCCTCGTCGATCAAATCCCAAAACTCGTGCGCATCCAACATCATCAAAAGAACGCATCCAATGTGAGTGAATCTCTACAAATTCCCCGTTTTAATCACGTTTTGGGGTGTATCATATGTCGTACAATTCTGTTATTATATAAATATAAACACTTGTGCATTCATTATATCTGCGATCTAATGTGTATCAAATGTGTACAAATTGTTGTGTGAATTATGTTTAGTTTGGATTTATCATTTTCAGTGCAAGCATTTCATTAGGCCCATCAGCTCCCCGTGGGATACGGGTTGAGTACAGGTGCCTCATCCGATCGGCTCTGTTTGATTGAGCCTTGATCTCACATACATTCATGTCATACGATCGGCTCCGTTTGATTGAGCCTTGATCTCACAGTCATCATCATTCATATCATATACTCATCCAATGTGGTTTGTGTTTTGTTATATACATACGTTTGCTCACATGTGATTATTGCATAATTTTTCAATATTAAATACAACAAGGAATCAATAATAATGTTTTAACAAGGTTCACTCTCCAACTTTTGTTGACCCAAAATATTCCCCGTTTTACACATGATACAGGTGATCCAGTTGAGGCAAGAAACACATAGGAAGGCCTAGAAGAATAAATCAGTATAAGCTTTGAATTGTTTTACTTAGTTTCATTTCCTTGTAATTGTATGGATTTGATTTGAACATTTAAGTTGTAATTTGAATTTAATAAATATGAAACATTTTAGTAAACATCATGAGCTTTGGTGATAACCCAATTATGCCCCGACTCTTATTCCGCTGCGGGTCGGGTGTGACAATCACGAGTTTGGTTGAGGATAGGTTCAAATTCTAAGGACACGAAACTCTTATCCGCGCCAGTATCGAATAACATGGATGCATAACTACCATTGATGAGAAACGTACCGTTAACCACGTTGTTGTCAGCCCTAGCTTGGTTGACATTGATGTTGAAAGCTCTTCCTCTAGCAGGTGGAGGAGCTTGGTTAGCTTGGTTTACCGGATTTGCTTGAGCTTGGGCATGGATGATGTTCACCAAGCGTGGACATGTGTTCCTGAAGTGGTTTGGGTCTCCACAGTTGTAACATGCTCGCATGGTTTGCATCATGGGATAGTTGGGTTGGTAGTAGGATTGGGCTATATGTTGTGCAGGTGGTAGAAGTAAAGGTTGTTGGGCTTGACCTACTATCTGATGGTGGGTTTGGGTTGAGGGTTGATTGCGGTTCATTCGTTGAAGCGTGCGACAAGTTTGAATAGTGTGACCCGCACGGCCACAGTTGGTGCAATTTTGGCAAGGAGTTTCAGGGAGGTGATGGTATTGACAACGGTTGCATTTTGGGTAGGGGCCGGTGTATGGCTTTTTAAATGGTGCAGCTGAGGGAGCAATTTGGGTAATTGGTGCAGCAGGTGATAGGAGGGTTTGTTTGTGTGACGGCAAAATTTCTGCTGTTTCGTTTCCTCTTACCAGCAAACTTTGAAGAGGAGACGGAATGATTTGGAGTTTGGGCCTCAATGGGGCTTTCTTTTTCTTATCCTTGAATTTTGCCGTTTCGGATGCGATTCTCGGTAAGTTCGGTAGCTAGTTCCATTGCGGCTTCAAGTGTTGCAGGCGAAGTGCTTAGAACCGAGTCTTGAATTTTCGAGGGGAGGCCTCGAATGTAGTGTTCAACCAAACGGTACACGGGGGTGAACAGATTTGGGATCATTTGGTTCAGTTCGAGAAATCTTTTGTTGTAGGAAGTGTGATCTCCTTCCTTTTGTTTCAACGAGTGGAATTCATCTTCCAACTTTTTGGTTTTGCTTCTTGGACAGAAGCGCCTTGTCATGAGTTCCCTTAACTCTTCCCATGTTAAGGCCATGGCATCTTCGACTCCTCGCTTACCCTTTTCTGTGTTCCACCAGGTAAGGGCTACTCCAAACAGTCTCCCTGATGCATAACGTACCTTGCGATCCTCGGGACAATCGCAATTGAGAAAGGTGTTCTCCATTTCTTCAAACCAGTGGAGGAGGGCAGTAACACCTTCGGTCCCTTCATACTTTGGGGGATCGCAAGATTTGAAGTGTTTGTAGGAGCACTTTTTGGAGTGAGGGTTGGCGACGCTCTGGTCTTCATGATTGGGAGGGTTGATAGGATTTGCGGTGAGAGCTTGTTGAACTTGAATCACGATGTCAGGAAGTACCGCGGCCATTTGTTTAGCAATTTGAGTGGCCAAGCGTTCATTGGATCTTCCTGACTTTCTACCTCCACGTAGTTGCCTAGCCAACATCTACAGGAACATACATAGGAAGATTGTGAGTTTAAGAAGTTTTTAGGTGTCATGTGTCGTTAAAAGAATAAAAATAACATAACTATCAATAATGCAACTACATCCATAGGATGTCTTGGGTTTGCTCATGTTTGGGCCTCCAATGTCCCCCATACCATCGCCTGTATAGTCATGTGGGCCCCCATGACTATTAGCTTAGTAGGATTCACATTGGTGTTGGCGGTTTAACACTTGCATCACCCGAATGAAAACCATGAAATATGATTGCGAGATGTATGGTAGGAGGGTGTCCAGGTGTAGACACAATGACAACTCAAAGTGGGGTTAGCTCACACGACGTTTGGTATAGCATGCTTTGGCCTAATAGGTCCTTCGTACTCTCATCGTTAGTCCCCAGGTAGGCAAACTGGTCCTTTATTTTGGATTTATACGAAAGCCAAGCCTAGACAGGACGTTCCCGCCACCGGTATTCGTACCCTTCCAGTTACTACATGCCCGTCATGAGAACTCACTTTGATGTGATTTGAAAAATACAAAAATCTTTGCAAAAATCATGGGAATTGTGAGGTGTGTGCTCTCATGGATATGATATGTTATGAGGATATGATTCATGATGAGCATTGTATAATAATATGTACTTGTGAACATGCTTGCATAACATTGAATGTAACAATAAACATAAAGCATATAAACATCATGAATTTTGTATGTAACGCATAAACAATTTAAAATTTTAATCAACTATAGTATAGGCTCTAAGGGTCTAATAACCTATCCTATATCCCTATAGTCATGGCTCTAATACCAATCTGTCACACCCCGACCCGCAGCGGAATAAGAGTCGGGGCATAATTGGGTTATCACCAAAGCTCATGATGTTTACTAAAATGTTTCATATTTATTAAATTCAAATTACAACTTAAATATTCAAATCAAATCCATACAATTACAAGGAAATGAAACTAAGTAAAACAATCCAAAGCTTAAACTGATTTATTCTTCTAGGCCTTCCTATGTGTTTCTTGCCTCAACTGGATCACCTGTATCATGTGTAAAACAGGGGATATTTTGGGTCAACAAAAGTTGGCGAGTGAACCTTGATAAAACATTGTTATTAATTTATTGTTGTATTTAATATTGAAAACTTGTGCAATAATCACATGTGAGCAAACATATATATATAACAAAAACACAAACCACATTGGATGAGTAAATGACATTAATGATGATGTATATGAGATCAAGGCTCAATCAAACGGAGCCGATCGAATGACATGAATGATGATGTATGTGAGATCAAGGCTCAATCAAACGGAGCCAATCGAATGAGGCACCTGATACTCAACCCGTATCCCACGGGGAGCT
Organism: Scalesia atractyloides; assembly: GCA_947069175.1. Classification (NCBI taxonomy): domain Eukaryota; kingdom Viridiplantae; phylum Streptophyta; class Magnoliopsida; order Asterales; family Asteraceae; genus Scalesia; species Scalesia atractyloides. The sequence continues at coordinate 9,722,684 of CAMTDV010001632.1, forward strand.
GATGGGCCTAATGAAATGCATGCACTGAAAATGATAACTTCAATCTAAACATAATTCACACAACAACTGATACATATTGGATACACATTTGATCACGGATATGATGGATGCACAAGTGTTTAAATATAATAAGGAATTAAACGACACATGATACACCCCAAAATGTGATTAAAACGGGGAATTGGTATAGATTCACTCACATTGGGTGCGTTCTTTGATGACGTTGGATGCGCATGAATTTTAGGATTTGATCGACGAGGAAAACTAATCTAAAATAATAACGAAAATGATTCGGTAAATTAGTACTTCTAATTTATACTCTTAATGTGTTTTTTAGATTTATTTTTGTGAGTTTAAGGAGGTTTTCTAACTTTAAAATCTTATTTTTAAGTATTTTAAATGATTTTCTGATTAAATAAATTAATAAAAATAAAAATAAATAATTTTTTTTGACTGTTGACCGTTGACCGTTGACCGGTCGGATTGTGTTAATTATGTGCTGGGTGAGGTTCGAACTCGGGACCTCTCGTATACGTGCACGCAGCTCTACCAACTGAGCTACGTGTCTAACCCGAAATATTCTCTGTTTTAATTATTTATATATACTGATTAACTTTTATCTTATTTAATTTATTTCAAAAATGATTTAAAATGTCCGAACCGACTTCAGTGACCCGGAGTCGAACTCGAGACGTTCGGTTCGAGTACGCACAGCCCAACCAGTTGGGCTGTGTGCTTAACCTGTTTAGTTACTGAATTATATTATATTTATATACATGTTGAAAGGTGATCTGAATAGGTTTAAAAAGGATTGGTTTTATTTCTGAAAGTCGGTAACATGTGCGATTCGAACTCGGGACGTGCGTATTATGTTGCACACAGTCCACCACTGGACTGTGTGTCTAACCCGGTGAAATATCCAGTTTTAATTAACCTTATACACATTGTCCGACTTCGTCTTCTTCGTTTAACATTTCAGAACAGTGAATTCCGACTGTTCTGTTTAATCGATCTTACTGATATTTGATCGAATTGAAGAGCGAAATGAAATGACAGGGTATACCAGAACGGCGAGTTTGCTTCAGATTTTCCGGCGAAGTCTCGTCGTCTCCGATCTGCAGATTCCGGCTGAGGGAAACTGTTTAACAGTTTTGATTACTAGATTGAGCAATTAGATTATAAATCGAAAGATAGCAAGAGAAATTTAGATGATTGTACCGTCTGAAAAAAATCGCGGTTTTCCGTTCAGTGATTCTGGCGAAATTGGAATTTCCGGCGACGTGCTAAAGCTTCGAGAATTGTGCGATTTTGAGCGAAAAGGTCACCAGAGGTTTGGGTGGGTATTTATAAGGATGAACAAGATGTATTGGGTCCGAATTATGGTCTTGATTCGCGGTCAAAACTTTTCCGGCGGTTACGACTGGAATTGGGGGTTAGACATCGGTTATAACCGATGTCGAAATTAATTCACGCGTTTCAGTCAAAGAAAACGGTCGTGATTTGCGAAATCGTCGGTTTTTCCGGCGACTGCGGATTGGGCGCGCTGATTTCCGGTTTGACTTTTGGATTTACTTTAAATGTTATTTGTTTCTGTATTTGGCATGAAAGAAGTGTGTGGCGGAGTGGTGTGGTGTGTGTTTGTGCTTATAGGCGACCCGGGTTCGAAACCCGGCAGCCTCATTTTATTTTTTTATTCACTTATTTTTATCATTTATTAATTATAGTTTTTAAATTCTAAAACGTTTATTAATTATGTATTGTTTAAAATTAAAATGAACAATATATACACAACGAAAATTATAACTGAATATTCGATTAATAAACGAAGCGGGTTTTGAAACCCGTTTTTCGACGAATGTTACAAGGCTCGTCGCGATGACATGAATTTTGATCGATGAGTAGAGACATGTAATGAAACAACTTGACATAGCGTGATATAAATTGCGTTAATTGCATTAAGATCTTGATACATAAATTCCCAAATTGAAAACAAAGATATCTTGAATAATCAAACAAGGAATGAAATTGATAGAAACATTTAAGAATAAATGATTGGAGCGAAGTCTTGGAAGGCTGGTTGGGTTGTTCGTTCGCACCGTTGTTGACCTCAACTGGGTTTGCGTGGATGTTGTAGGCTCTTCGTCTTGCTGGTGGAGATGATGGGTTTTCCTAGTTCGCTTGGTTAATTGGGTTTGCTTGGGCTTGAGCGTTAATGATATTAACCAACCTAGGGCACGTGTTTCTGAAGTGGGTCGGGTCATCACAATTAAAGCAGACTCGAACATATGGAACCATGGGATATTGAGGTTGTTGATAGGGTTGGATCATATTTTGGGTAGGGGGTGGAGCTTGGTTTTGAGAAGTGCGACAAGTGTTACTCAAATGACCATAATGCCCACAATTGTCACACAGTTGGCAAGGTAAGGTGGGTTGGTAGTGTTAATGACAGGTGTTGCATTGACGGTTTTGGGTATGCTGGGTTGGGTGCCACTTGGGGAATTGGAATGGCTTGAAGAGGGTTCGGCTTGTGGAGTTGGTTGATTAGTTTGAGTGACAACAAAATTTTTATCGCTTCGCTTTCTCTTGGTAGTGATTCGTGAAGAGGATTCGTTTTGAGTTGTGTTGACAGAGTTAGCGGCGAGAGCTTGTTTAAATTACGATATCGGGAATCACAATGGCCATTTGTTGGGCTATTTGAACAACCATGCGCTCGCCGAATTTTCCTGATCTCCTACCTCTACGAGAGTGCCTGAAGGACATCTACGGGAAATACGTATCGAGATTATGAGTTTGGCGCTTAGGTGTCATGTGTCATGTTTAGAAAATTAACATCCACAAAACAAATGAAGAAAATTAATTTACTACATCCATAGGATGTCTTGGGCTTTGCTCATGTTTGGGCTCCCATATGTCCCACATACTTGGCCAAGGTAGTCATGTGGGCCCCCATGACTACTGGGCTCTTATAGGGTTCACATTATTGTTGCCCTGTTAACACTTGCATCACCCGAATGAAAATCGTAAATCATGATTGCAAGGTATAAAGTCGGAGGGTGTCCAGGTGTAGACATAGTGACAACTCAAAGTGGGGTTAGTTCACACGACGTTTGGTGTGGCATGCTTTGGCCTAATATGTCATTCGTACTCTCATCGTTAGTCCCCAGGTAGGCAATTTGGTCCGTTATATTGGATTTATACGAATGCCAAACCTAGACAGGACGTTTCGACTCTTGTACCCTTCTAGTTACTACAAGCTCGTCGTAGAACTTACTTTGATGAGATTGAAAAATGAAAACATCACAAAATCTTGAGAAAGGAAACATGAAAATGCTTAAAAATGTGAGAATTGAAATGTGAGTGATGCGTATATATGTAAGCATGTTATGTTTAACAATATGTATAACACATTGAATATCACACAAAATCATTTGATAATGGGAGTGCTTGCATGCATTTGTGTGTATAATAAATGTAAACAAGTAACTATCATGAGTTTGCATGTAACCAAACAACATATAAGCAATTAAAAATCTAATCGACTATAGTATAGGCTCTAAGGGTCTAATAACCTATCCTATATCCCTATAGTCAAAAGCTCTGATACCAATCTATCACACCATGACCCGCAGCGGAAATGGTAGTCGGGGCATGATTGTGTTTTCATCAAAGCTCATGACATTTACTATTATAAAATTTCATATATATTATTCCAAATTAAAAGGGAGAATTCCAACAAACACATAAATCATACAAGCACAAAATGTTCTAATCATGACATTTAAGTAACTCTTTATTTTTCTTCTAAGGCCCAATCCTATGTGTTCCCTGCTTCAACCTGTTCACCTGTATCAGTGTAAAAATAGAGGTTTGGGTCAACAAAAGTTGGCGAGTGAATTCGTGTAAATATTTGGAAGAAAAGATATGTTGATTAATTTAAATATAAAAAAATGTGCATAAACCAAATATGAGCAAACGTATAGGTAAACAATTCACAAACCACATAAGCATCTAACAATGTACACATGAGCATGATAAATGATGAACTGTGAGATCAAGGCTCAATCAAACGGAGCCGATCTAATGAGGCACGCGATGCTCAACTCATATCCAACAAGGAACTGATGGACCTAATGTGAATGATTGCACTGAAATGAGAAAATAAATAATGAGCTGTGAGATCAAGGCTCAATCAAACGGAGCCGATCTAATGAGGCAAGCGGTGCTCAACTCGTATCCAACGAGCAACTGATGGGCCTAATGTGACAGCTTGACTGCATTGAGAAAGTATAACCACAAATAACAATAAACAAAATATCACATAGCATGTTAATTCATATAACGATAGTTGCACAAATGTTTGAATAAAGGATTTAAATGAATCAACGCATGATACACCACAAAACATGAATAAAAAGGGGAAGTTTGTAAGAATTCACTTAGAGTGGGTGCGTTTTCTTGAATCGATGATGAATACGCACGATTTAAGATTCAACCGACGATAAAACTAACCTAAATAAACATGTATTAATTTGGTAAATTTGTTTCTTTTGTTTGAAATTAATATTTTTATTTTAGGACTTTTATTAGACTTTTAAGACAATTTATGTTGTGTTTATTACAATATTTATTACTTAAAAAGTCTTGTGTTATATATATATATATATATATATATATATATATTAAGGATTTTTAGAGAAAAATAAAGAAAAGATTTATTAAAAAATATACCTCTTTCAAGGGGTCGAACCGCTCAGTAATGTGGTTTTTGGCAGCGTGTAAGAATCGAACTCGTGATCTCCCGTATACGTGCACGCAACTCTACCAACTGAGCTACGTGTTAACCAAATAATCTGAATTTTAATTACATATATATATATAATATATATATATATATATTATATATATATATATATATATATACTAACTAAGTAAATTATATTTTGGTTTTATTTTAAAAATGTTTTATTTATTTCAGAACGCATATAACCATGCTCAGACCGGCTCGAACTCGCGACCTCTGACTTGTGTTGCACACAGCCCTACCAACTGGGCTGTGTGACTAACCCGATATAAACTAGATTTTTATTACATTTATATACTTACTCGATTAAATCATGATTTTGTTTATTTAAAAATGTTTGTTATATGAACGGATCGTTGCACATAAAGAGACTCGAACCCGGGTACTCTTGTTTGTAATGCACACACTCCACCACTGGACTGTGTGTCTAACCCGATTTAATCTAATATTTTAATTATATTAATATACTAACTCGACTTCATCATCCTCATGTTTAAACCCACTAAACAGAACCCGATTAGATAAACCTGTGGACTGGTTTGTTTTGTATTAACCGGTCATAAGGTAATTGAAAAGAAAACAAAATTCAAATGATTGTACCGAAATGAAGATGCTTGATTCCTCCGGCGATAGCAAGAAAATTCCAGCGAGTGTATAAATCGAAGATAGAGTTTGCAAAGTGTTTTGGAAAGTATGTATGTGTGTTCTAAACAAGTCCAAGCTCTCAATTTATAGTTGATGAAGGTAGCATTTCTCAATTTTAGTTTCGGTCAAAGGAGTTAATGCCGCAATGATTGTGTGACCGTTTTATGAATTGATGATTTCATTGATTGACTCGCGTTTATGATTAGAAGCGTTACAAAGGGGTTAATTCGAGAACAAAACATAATTTGATGCCTTGATGATTTCAGCCGTTTCTTGGGCAGGTGTTTGGGTTTTGATTACAAGAAGTTGCACCGAAATAAAAGTTGTTTATTTTGGGTTTGTTTCAGATATGTGTGTGTGGTGTAGTGGTGTGTTGTGTGCATTGTTTGGGTGGAGACCCGGGTTCGATACCCGCGGTCTTTGTTTTTTATTAATTATATATATATTTATTAACATTTATTATTTTATTTGATATTAAATACTAATGACAATATAACAAATTTTGAACTTTTAAAATTTAATGCGTACGGATATCATAGGTATTTTTGAATTACAAAACGGAGCGGGTTTTAGAACCAGTTTTTCGTCGGATGTTACATGTTATGCCTCTTGATTGTGTATGAACAAGTCTAGCTAACGCACTAACCATAAGCTCGGTTAGAGGCATAAATAGCATAGAGTTGTTATGTTAAAAACAAGTTTCGAAAAAGTTTTATAAATTAACTTACAAAACAGAAAGTTTGGCCCCAAAAATGGTGTAATTCCACCTTGGTTTTCCATAGAAAACCTATGGTAACATCCATAGGGATTAGCAAATAATGTTGAGGAAGAAAACAAGAAGAAAACATTGAAAAACTTGAAGTTTAAAAAGATAAAATTTGGGTAGAAAGTTTGCATACTTTTGGACCTCAAAATGGTGGGGTTTCACCTTAGTTTGCTCAAGCAAACTTGTGAGAACCTTCCTAGAGGTTATCCAAGAGTGTTAGAAGGAAAAACAAGGATAGAAGAAGAAGAGAAGTGAGTTGAAACTCACTTGCAACCTGCTGTGTTTCAGCAGAGAATTTCTGAAGTTTAGAGGGTTATTTGAGGTGTTTGGAGGCTTGTAAAAGTGGGGAAGTGATGGAGGAACACTTGGTTTATAGTTGAATGATTAGGGTTAGGATTAGGGTTACATTTAATGCAATTAGGTGAGATTTTGAATAAAACAAGAAGAGGGAGACAACCACAACAGCTTGCGGCCGCAAGCTGTTTGATTCTTTTTTTTGTTCTTTCAATTATTTAATTGTTGTATCTTGGGTTTTAAGTATTGTACATGATATATATTACAAGTATGGGTCTTATAATGGTCCTAGGTCATGTATAAGGTCGTTTGAAAACCCTAAAAAAAACTTCTTGAAAGCATATTTTAAACACTAGTTGTGACAAGATTATTGTGATGATGGAAGCTTGAATAATTTGCATTAAGTCACTAATTGTCTTGCTTGACTTTGGTATAAGATTTATAAACGTTCAACAAGCATTTACAAGTCGTTTCGAATTGATTGATTAAGCAATAAAGTTACATATGATTATAAGTTTAAACATGAATAAAGTTTGCGGACGTCGCATAATTGATCAATCTTGATTACAATCAAAGTCTTAGATTATAATGAATTGAAAATAGAAATACAATTACAAGGTTTGGACTTTCCAAAAATAGAAACACGAAGCGATCTTGCAAAAATGAAAAGTTACAAATACGAAACGTTACATAAAAGATTTTAAAGAGCTTTTTAAAAAAAAACAAACACCCCTAAATGTTTTTGAAAAGTGATTTGAAATGGAAATTTCTCTCTCTATATATAATATAAGTATTTACGTATATTGTATAATGCATAATTTAACATGTTTTTAATATGTGGGATATATTTTAGAGGATGTATAGTATTGCATTATTGTCCTACTATATAAGTTAGGCATCCCTACATTATTCAAAAATAAAACTTGGTACATTACACCAAATATTTATTTGTGTTTATTTCTTCATTTTGCTTTTACATGTGTTTTGTTTAGTTATTGTCTTTTAAGAGTTGAATATAATTTTTCTACCATCCCATTTGGAAGTTTCGCAACTCACATGGGCATGCTAGGATTCAAAGTTTACCACACGCTAAATTACAAAGGTGGTTATTTTTCTAACAACCAAACTTATAAGTAACCTACAAAATGAAACCAAGGTTGAATGAATATCCCGTTGATCCGCGTTTTACAAGTAATAAGATCTAACTAGTTGGTCAAACAAGCGTGTTTTTTTACCTCAATGGCTAGTTAAAAACCGTCGTTTCATACTTCCATCACATACAAACTTATAAAAAAAGCATTATCTAACATATTTAGAAGAAACAATAGCATGTACATTTATGATCCACCTTAAGTACACATACCAAATCTACAACATATTTTGGTATGAGAAAAAGAAATAGGAATAGAAGATCCAAACATAACTCACACACCAACACCTTCCAACAAGGTAGGTGCAAGACTAGCGAAAAAAAAGAACCACAAGGACATGAATAACATACCAACATTTTTAAGATAGATAAGTGTAACATCACCAAACACCATATAGACCCCACCCCACCCCAGCTTTCTCTCTCTAAACCTAGTCTTTCTCTCTCTAAAACCAGTCTTTTTCCCTGACACACATCACCTTACTCCCTCACTTCTTTCGGAAGCTTCACAGTTCACCCCCACCCTTTACTCCTTCTCTCATAATAATCTTCAACTCTTTCTTGATCCCTATACACACACTCATAAAAATCAGATCTTTGATACCCATCAGTCCAATGTAGGTTATATACAACTAACCACATGGCTAGATTCCAACAAAACAATCTGGGTTCAGTTGTTCTTGACCATCAACCCACCACCGGCGACGGAAACTTCAAATTATGGTCAACATGTCGCCGGAAAATCATCAACACAATAAAATGCGGCGGCGGCGGCTACCGCCACCGTCCCACCGCCCAATCACCGGCGCTGGAGAAGCCCAACAGCAGATCTGACGTAACCCAGAAAAAGAAATCCGAAAAGCTCTCGGAGTTGTTAAGAATGTCGGAGTTGTTAGAACAAGAAGAAGAAGAAGTCAACAAGAAAGTTGAAATGTTGGAAGAGTTAAAGCGGGTGGTGAAACGGTTGCAGTACGACGACGTTTTGGGTGGTGCGAAGGAGGTGCGCAGGTTAGCGAAGGAGGATTCTGGTGCACGGTGCACGTTAGCATTGCTCGGAGCTATCCCGCCGCTGGTCGCCGTTCTTGATTCCGGCGATGTTGACTCTCAAATTGCCGGTCTTTATGCTCTTCTTAATCTTGGAATTGGAAATGACACGTAAGCAGCTTTGTGTTAGATCTGATTTTTGGTCAATGGATTTGACTTTTTTTTAATAAAGTTTTGATCTTGAATGTGTTTTAGGAATAAAGCAGCTATTGTTAAGGCTGGGGCTGTTCACAAGATGCTTGATTTGATCAAGTGTGATCAAGATGATGGTGAACCTAAGCATGATGTGTGTGCAGGGGTTATAGCCAATTTTCTTGGGTTAAGTGCACTTGACTCTAACAAGCCCATCATTGGTTCATCAGGAGCCATTAAGTTCTTGGTCAAATTTTTGGTCAAGATGTTTAAGAATTCAGTCAATGGTGAAGTCAATTCACAAGTGATTCAAGATTGTTTGAGGGCGCTCTACAACTTGTCACTCTTGGCATCCAATGTGTTGCCGATGATCGAAATCGATGATTTTGTTCCCTTCTTGTTGGCTACATTGGGAGATATGGAAGTTAGTGATCGGATCTTGTCGATTTTGAGCAATGTGGTGTCGACCCCTGAGGGGCGGAAGGCGGTTGGTGGTGTTCATGATTCGTTTCAGATACTCGTTGATGTGTTAAGCTGGTCGGATTCGCCTAATTGTCAAGAACAAGCGATTTACATTTTGATGGTGATGGCTCACAAGTCGTATAGGGATCGAGTGATCATGATTGAGTCCGGGGTTACATCTGCGCTACTTGAGCTTACGCTTCTAGGTAGCACCTTAGCGCAAAAACGAGCCTCTCGGCTTTTGGAAATTTTAAGTGTCGATAAAGGGAAACAAGTGTCTGAAACCTTTGTATGCAGCACAGGGGCGAATGTTTCAGCGCCCCAGTGCAGGTTTGTTGATTCTGGATCACTGAGATCAACAGACCCTGCAAAGGATTCCGAGGATGACAGGATCATGAGTGACGAGAGTAAAGCGGTTAAACATTTGGTACAACAAAGTTTGCATAGCAATATGAGAAGGATCGCGAAAAGGGCGAACTTGCCACAAGATTTCGTGCCGTCGGAGCACTTTAGATCACTCACATCTATGTCAACTTCAAAGAGTTTACCATTTTGAGATGATGATCATTAAAAGTGTGGCTGTCTACATTATAATTAGATTAAAACTTGTTTTTGAACCGCAGCTTTTGATGTTTGTTGTTGTTGTTGTTGTTTGTGTATTAGTCCTAGAATGCTACTAATATAGCAATGTTTCTTTTGGGGTCTCTATATTTATGGTAGAAACAGAATCTTTAGTGTACGGTTTTTGTCTATTAACTATGTAGTTATGGTTTCTAGTTGTTATTCATGGTATTATACTTGTAGTACAACTTTCCATAAAATATGTGCAATTATTATTCTTATACTATACCCTTTTGCATCTACTCTGGCCAATGTTTTAAAATTCAGTTTTTATCATGTACCGGATTAAACTCTGAAATAGTTTAATTGAGTGTATCGGATGGTTTAACCAGGTGTACCGGGAGTTCAACCGATTCTATCAGACGGTTCAACCGTAATACATGCCAGTTTGAACTGATTTTTATGTATTGAAATTTACAAATCTCATCTACTCCTGCCTTTTTGTATAGTTACAATGGGCGAAAATATAAAAGAACAACTTTTGGATAAATTTGGTACGTTACTGAATGTCTAATAATTCATCAAAACCTCTTTTTTAAGTGTTAATCTAAATTTAGTTTGACAAACCGAATTTTCAATAAGTGAAGTTACCTGAGTAATCAAATTAACTATCTAAATAAACATCTAAATATGTTTAGTACTCAAACCACAGATTCATGTGTTTTATTTCATTTGTTAAACAATTTTATGGGACAAAAGTGCATAAACGTTATTAATATATTTTGTTACGATATATGTAAAATCTTGTGAATTATAATTTAGCGATTTTATCTACATCTGAACTACTCAACATTGCAAACGTTTTTATTACTATATTATATTATATATATTGTTTTTCGTTTCTGCTATTTATTTATTTAAAGGTATCGTCATGATAATAACATCAAATAGGGACAAATTATGAACTTGTTTTTCTTCTTCAAAAACTATTTGAGATACCTGCTGCCTCTAGTTACCTTTTGGCATTTTCCACTTTTTAATATAAATCCAACTTCACTTTTGAGTAATGCTAACTAATATGTCAAAAAAATTTCCAGATAATGTTTGATAATTTTGCAGATAACTTTAATAATTTAAACATGTTTAGATCTTGGTAATTGTTCTTACAGAGGTTTGCGACGGGTTTTCATTCGGTATCGATATGGTTTATTATAGTACCAGTACGATTCCAGTAACATAGCAATCAAAAGCGGTATGTCAAATATATGATATTGACACGTGTTTTATATCGATTATAAAACCATAAACGAATATTGGTACTGATGTTATTTGGCCAGTATTGGTTCGATTCGTCACGGACTCATGGTATCCACACTCTATTGTGAATACAACTCCTCATTCAATGATTATTATATACAACTCCGTTTACAACAAATTTTACACCGGTATGCGAGGAAACCATAAAAACAAATACTATATCGTTACGTGAAACGGTTTGGTTTGTAAAGGAAACCACTAAAAAATCATTCATAATTGACACGTTAGTATAAAACTTTATCGAATAGTAAATAAAAATAAGGACGTTTAATGAACTATTCGAATTTTTATAAGATGTTATATCATATTATTAAAACTAAAATAAATTGTATTATTAAAATAATAAAATAAAACTTAAAATCACCGAGAGTATACACAATACTATTTCAATGCTTTAATAATTTGTAAATTTGTGCTAAAATAGTTGTATTTTATTAATAAAATATGAAAAATAAAAGAGATCAATAAAATACAAAATAAATAAGGAGAAGGTACTGTGCATCCCCCCTAAATGTATGGATATATAATTTTGTAGATAACTTTCATAATTAAAACATGTTTAGATCTTGGTAATTGTTCTTAGAAATATTTGTTTATATATCTCAAAGTACAATTAATTAATCTCTAAGCAGTAATTATTGTTATTTCTTTTTTACTTTTTGCATCAAAAAATATATTCGAAACAATTTCATTAAAATATTCAAAAACATGTATTCAATAAAAAACAAATTAAGCGTAGCATTAATATCTGGACGATAATTGTAATATTAAATAATAATAATATCCGGCTAGTATTTAAAAAAAATTAAGTTTTTTTTATAGGGGGTTGATCTAAGACTATTCATGGCGCCAACCTGAGATGTTCTCCCCCTCCGCATCGTGTGGCCTAACGGAATACATAATATACTGTCCAGTCAAGTATCTGAGTCTAAAGCATAGATATAAGATTATGTATTATTATTATTATTATAAAGTATATCTTTACCATATTCTTTTGGGTTTCTAAACATATTTGTTTTTTACTGTTACAATGTCTTTTCAACTATGTGGATCTTGTTTTCTTTTAACTTCTTTCGTGGGCAATATTTATGTACCAGAATGACGGAATGATATCACTTAACACATTTAAAGATATGATCTTCTCCAATGTGCTAGTGGAGAGGCCCGTAGTTTAGGCTGAAGGATGCCATAGCCGACAAAATCATTAGTGACGCTTCCATCCGTGTACCCTATACATGGCTCAATGGGCGAAATGAATAGCGCCAGATGAATTGTTGTAGTGTTTTTATAAACCTGCTTTGGGATGTATAAATGACTTGTACCCTGTGCGCTTTATCGACTTGTACATCACATATTTATATATAGTATAATTTACAACACTTCTAGGTTTATGGTTGTTGTACCATGTGGATAGTTAGTGTTTTGTGGTATTGTATGTTATAATCCGTGTTAAGCTGCTTGTAACGCTTTGTTTCATCAGCCTTGTCTTCATTTTGCTTTTCTTAGCTGGTGCTTTTGTTTCTCTCTCTACCAGATCTGTTCTTCCCATCTCTCTTTCCACTTGAATGTGAAATTGTTCTAAAACAGAGAAATTGTTCTAAAACAGAGGAATTGTGTTCGGCCTTAGATGAAGGCGATTTCGAATGGTTGCGACGATTTCATTATTTGGATGAAAGCCCTACTCCGCTTTTCTTCTTCTTCGTCGCACACGTCTCTTTGTGGGTTGGATTAAATCCCATTTTCTTACGCTGATACCAGAAAACCCTAAACTTCGGTGGTCATTGTGGATCACATCATGTCCAGCGGCACCAATCATGAAATCATGAAATAGCATTTTTTGGAAAGTGTCCCTGCAAGTCCCGAGTCGTGTTTTATATGTACGGGACTTGAAACGTATCGAACGGACAAACAAAACAACACAACAGCAAATCTGCTGCAGTAGATGGCGTCGCCGACGCAGCCTCTTGATCCGACGTCTTAAGTTACTGCCTACCGCAGTAAAGGTTCGACACAACTTTAGATAAGGCGTCGCCGACGCGTCATACTGCCGTCGCCGACGCCACCTCAGAAGCTGTATTTTCTGATTTGATTATTTTGTCAAGTCGGTTATGTTGTGCTTTCCGTTATTCGCTATAATACTAATTTTCAGTTTAGGGTAATTGCAAGCACCTTGGTTGACGATCAAGCTCAATGAAGAACCGAACACGATCAAAGCTCAAGCTTCCGCACTTGACTAATCAATGATGACGTGTCATAATGTTTAATGCTATGAAGTTTTAATAAATTCGCAAATATGTATGGATGTGCATCCACATTTACACATTTAAATGCGAAATTTTTATAGAAATTCAATTAATTGAGATTGGCTCTTGCAAAACCCGATTGTGTTTAACTTCGAAATCGTGAAGTTAAAGTATATTCAAGTTAATTCTTAGTTTATTTGTAAGCCCTTAGCCGCATCGCGGCGGAGGCTTACATCTAGTTTGTTTTAAATATTAAATGTAGTAATAGGATAAAATAACAAAGAACATGTAATTGTTTTTTTAGACAATAACTTATATAAGTACTTACACTATTTTATTTTTATTCAATATGTTAAATTATATAAACTATTTTACTAACAAAACTATTGTTTTTATAACAAATTACATATGTATTTATAGATGATTAGTGGAATACTTCCATATGTTACTGCAGTAATTCGGTCGGTGTTGATTTGGTTTATTATGGTATCACTACGGTACTGACACTCAACATAGCCCAAAAGGATGTCGACACGTGTTTTATATTGATCGAAAATCATAAAAACAAACACGTGTAACCATTCTGATAGTACTGATACTGGTATGGATGCTGTTTACTTGTTTGAGCAAAATTGATTCGGTTCATCACCAAACCAGTACGCTACGGCCACTCGTTATATATTAAAATACAAAAATTACTCTATATTTTGAATACAACTCAAGGATGTCGAGACATGTTTTATATTGACCGAAATTATAAAAACGAACACGTATAACAAATCTGAAAGTATTAATACTTGTATGGATGTTGTTTACTTGTTTGAGCAAAATTGATTCGGTTCCTCAGCAAACCATTACGCTACAGCCACTCACTATATATTAAAATACAAAAATTACACTATATTTTGAATACAACTTCGTTTTCAACATTCATACTCTATTGTGAATAAAATTCCTTTTCCAAAACTATTGTTTTTATAACAAATTACATATGTATTTATAGATGATTAGTGGAATACTTCCGTATGTTACTGCAGTAATTCGGTCGGTGTTGATTTGGTTTATTATGGTATCACTACGGTACTGACACTCAACATAGCCCAAAAGGATGTCGACACGTATTTTATATTGATTGAAAATCATAACAACAAACACGTGTAACCATTCTGATAGTAGTGATACCGGTATGGATGTTGTTTACTTGTTTGAGCAAAATTGATTCGGTTCATCACCAAACCAGTATGCTACGGCCACTCGCTATATACAAAAATTACACTATATTTTGAATACAACTCAAGGATGTCAAGACATGTTTTATATTGACCGAAAATTATAAAAACGAACACCTGTAACCAATCTGAAAGTACTAATACTGGTATGGATGTTGTTTTCTTGTTTGAGCAAAATTGATTCGGTTCCTCAGCAAACCAGTACGCTACGGCCACTCACTATATATTAAAATACAAAAACTACACTATATTTTGAATACAACTTCGTTTTCAACATTAATACTCTATTGTGAATAAAACTCCTTTTCCAACACTATAATCCGTTCAATTTGTCATATTACTGGAACTCGCTATAGCTTACGATACAAAAAACACTCTATTTTATACATAAATTCATATTTTGTTGCGAATAAAACTTTGTTGAAGTATTGCGAATAAAACTTTGTTTTCTAACAAAATTATATATTAATAAAATTAAAAACATCACAATAGTATATTTGAAATAAAATCCAAACAGGTCCCTAGAAATATCCTACGATAGTTCTACTCATGTTTTACAATAAACAATTATTTCATGTCATGTTATTTTCAATACAACGTTATTGGTTATTGGTGCAAGTATACTATCACATATACATAAACCATTTAAAATCATGTGTGTGAAACCATTTATTTTGTTCATAGTTAGAAATAAGGGATGTAAAGTTTTCTATATGAAGGAGAGAAAGTATTAATTTAATATCATAAAAACCAAATTTAGTTTTTGTTTTTCGCATAAAAATCCTTTTATTTTTTTTTATATTAAAAATCAACATACTTTTCTTTTTTTTCATAAAAGTCCCTAAACAATTTTTTCATATAAAAGTCCCCCACCCAAATGTTGAATAAAATTATTGTCACACTCCGGATTTCCATCCCGAAATCCATACACCGGTGGGCCCGGGTGGGGAGTATCGTGACGTAAGTTGATAATCATCATTGTCAATTAAACACGGCACATCGGAAGTTTTGGATTTAAAATACTAAATGTTCAAAATAAAATAATATACATGCTCGTAATAGAAGATCCACATGCGGATCGTAAAATGTACAAGAAAGAATATAAAACAGACTTTAGGGCAGATCTAAGGATTTGCAAGATCCTCTTATCCTACCGAGCAGCTTCCGGCCTATTTCGTATTGTACCTGCAAACTTCGCCTTTGGACGATACGTCAGCTTTCACTGGTAAATACACCCAACTGACTCATTTTGAAAACTTTAAAATGATTTTAAGTGCAAAAAGGCCCAAAATCTTTTATTAACTTGGGAAAGTTGACTTTGCAACCTTGTTAACAGATTCACATGTTTGTCAATACATACGGGGCCCAGTACGGAGACCGAGACATGATTAAATACACACCACTTAGAACTCACGAAGGAGTGTAACACCCTGTAAAATCGTGTCCAATAGTATAGTGACACGTGTTGTATTTTGAATATAGTCTGTTAAAGACCAATAAGGACTAAAGGCATCAACATGCTCAAACTGAGCCTCTGAGTGACGAACCGATGTCAACATGCATAAATAACAACCTCTGAGTGACTGACATGTCAACATGCTTAAATCATTAGCCTCTGAGTGACTGATACTGTAACACCCCAACCGATGGCGGAAACATGGGATGAGACGAAAACGAGATTGCTCATTGCTCACAACATTATTAAGTGACAATAATTAATTAAACCATATTTTATTCCATAAGGATTGTCAAATACATCGATGTAACAAAACAAAGAACAATCTAACAATTGCAAAGTCATAACAAAATTGATACGTCGACATTAAACCTAACGTCTAATTTGTGTGTATCTAGTCCTTGCTATATTGTTTTCATAGCGTCATCTCCTTCAACCTGTAACATGTTTTAAAATAAAGTCAATGCAAAAACAAAGGCGAGTACACAAGTTTAAGCATAGCATACGTATACGAATAAAGTTTTAACAATCCTCATGGCAACCAAATCTATACAAGAGCAAATCAAGGCATGCAATGCTAATAATCAAACCCGTAACGCAATCACGATGTTTTAACATGACCTCACGTGTAAATCGATGGAGGTGGATGCGTGAATTCCTATAGCGCTAAGCATGTCAAACAAAGGCTAAAAATAGTTAATGACTAAAGCATAGCACAACGTTTATCCCTAGACAAGCAACAAGTATACGATTCAAGTAGTCATATGTATAGGATTGTTTGTGCGTTTCATAAAGTTTAAGTGTTTGTGATTTTTGTATATGGAAACATGTTACACCCAAAAAGTGATAAAAACAAATGTGGGTCGAGTGTACTCACGGTTTTGCTAAGTCTTTTCTACACTTGACAATCCGTGAAGACGTTGGTTCGAGGATGACGCCGAATTATCCTACAAGAGGAAATGAGGCGTATGAGTATAGAGTTTCAACGGGAGTTAGGAGTATTCGAGCATGATAAAAAAAATATGTTTGATAAAGTATTATGATACGAAAGTATTCACTAAGATGTAACACTCGTTCTTGACACTATAGTAACTCTTACGAGTTTGGGTGTGATTTCATAGGTTCGGGGCCTATTAGAATCGTGACAAGGAATTACATACTTTAGTGTTAAACTTAATAACTTGATAGGTGATTATAAGTTCATTATCAAGGTTTCGGTTTTAGAATTATAATATAGTTATATATATATAGCATTATAATCATGTAGGAGGTGGGAGGATGACCATCCACTTTGTAACCTCTAGTGTCATGTATGTCAAGTATGAGGTGGGAGGTTAAACCATCCACTTTGAACCTCGGATTATGTTCACCACTACACAAGTTACCATTGGTAACAAGGAGGGTACAAGAACTATATACTATACAAGAATGTAAAGACAAGAATGATAAGGTGTCATCTAGATACCAAGTAGCCAAGTATTCAACAACCCGACGAGCACACAAGGACAATCGTCAACGGCTTTGTGGGGTTGTGACACTTTAAGTCTAGCAAACTATCTTGGGATCTTGATGAAAAATCATCAAGTGATGTGTGGTCTCAAGTTAGGATAGCCCAAGCTTCCTTGGTGGATACACAAGAACAAGTTTAAGAACTTGCATCACTTGTGAGCTCAATGCTCTTTAAAAACAGAAAGTTTAGGGTGTTAAAACAGCCCTTAGTTCATGTTAACAAGCTTGGTTAGGCTTTACTAATCATAAGCTTGATTGTAAGCACAAGAACACAAGTTTGTTGAAGTTAAAACACAAGTTTGATAAAAGTTTAGACAAAACAGAAAGTTTGTGGACATTTTGGAGCATTTCCAGGTCTGAATTCTCCATGGAGAAACCTAGGAATTCAACCCAAAGTTTATCCAAGCAAGTAGGAAAAAGAATGGAGTGATTTCATTAAGAAATGAGTGAGTTACACTCACTTTAGTAAGAGGTATACAATCTGCTCGAAAATCTGATGTTGCAAGGATCTTGAGGTGATTTGAGAGTGATTTGAGAGTGATTTGAGAGAGATTAAGGTGTGAAAATACTTGGATTAGAGGTGGGTTTTATAGGGGAAGGATTAGGGTTAGTTAGGTGAAGTTTAGGTGGGTAATTAATGGCTTAAAACTCAAAAAAATACAAAAAAACCGCGCCCAAAATGGGCTGTTTGAAAGCTGGTCGCGACCAGCCTCGCCCGGAAGCAAAGCATAAGAAGCTTTTGTTTCCGGGTTTGTTTGAATGAGAGGCGGCTGGTGGAGTGGTTAAGGTGCTTGCATGTGAACCGGAGGTCCCGGGTTCGAGTCCCGCGGATCCGGTTTTGTTTGATTATTATTATTTTATTTATTTATTTATTTATTTTATTTATCTATTTTTTTTTTAACTTTTAAACAGTTTCATAAATGGCAGGAATGGTCCCTGTAGTTCAAGAATTCAATATTTACTCGTTAAACCTTGGACTTATTTAAAGAAGGATATATATTAACATTTATAAAAAAATAGAATTTTAAATTTTTGTAAAATAAATCAATTAATTTTATTAACTAAATTTAATTAATTAATTTAATTAATTAACTTAATTAATTAATTTAATTAATTAACTTAATAAATGAATAGATAATTATATTTTCGTAACGAATTTAGTTTAACGATTAAAAAATTTCACGTTTAAGTCTCGTTTACGCAATACAAACCAAGTTTGCGAGTTATCTCACGTTTACGATTGAGAGTACCACGAATATGTTTACACGTTTAAAGTATGAACAAGTATAAGGATAACATGATTATAGTTAAAATACGAGTTTCTCATTACGATTCAAGTCTCGGTTTTCTACGTTTACAACGAAAGACAGATACAAGATACAACGCTTACTAAAAATAGAAGTACGATACAAGATTTCCAAATATAGAAAGTATAGAAACGCGGAGCGTTACAGATACGTCAACATGCTTAAAACTTGGCCTATGAGTGACTGATATGTTAACATGCCTAGCCTCTGAGTGACATTGGAATCAACATGCTTGTAATATGCCTCTGAATGATCCTTTGTGAAGTCCTAACTCTCATACGTGTCGTTTGTTGGACGATAGAGTTCAGTTTTGTAAAAATATGAAAGTTTGATGATGGAGGGATTAAAAGTGTCAACATGTTAATTTATACCTCTGAGTGACCTTTTAACGAACCGAGAGCTCGACAATGTCCGGGCATAATCCCGGGTATGCCAAGTATTGGCTACGGAGGGCTAAAAAGCCAAAAAGGTGTTTAAAAAGGTTTTTAGAAGCTTTTTAAAGTTAAGGGGCTAAAGTGTCAAATTTTGAAACTGGCCTTGGGGCGGTCGCGGGCCGCGAGAGACCTGGCCTGAGACTCTCGCACCCCGCGAGAACAGGTCTGACGCAGAAAGTTTTGTTTGGAGACCAAACAAAGCTCCAAAACCATTTAAACGAAACCATGGCTTCTCTAAACTCCTATGCCACGTTTTGGGACACTTGTAAGCTTCTTCTCACACCCCTAAACACCTGGCTTCACCTCCTTTGAGTTCTCCAACTATAAATAGGTGTTCAAGTGTTTATTCCAACTTGCACCTTTCTTAAACAAAACTCTTCTCCATCCTCTGGAAGTTCCCAGCTGAAAGGAGCATCCAACTTAGTTCTCTTGCATTGTAGGAACCTCTTGTAAGTGTTCCTTACTCTTGCATTTTTGTTTATAGGCTTCTATAGCAAAAAGTCAAGCGTTTTACGGCAAACGCTTTGACTTTCGGTTAAGACCATTATGGTCCAGCCATTGTTCGAAATGAACATGGCTAAGTGATCATAATAAGGTGGGTGTTAGTCCCTATAAAGGGCACCTCCTGAAGATCACGTTTGCTAGACCAATTGACGGGTCAAAGTTATGTTATTAAAAAGTCAACATGTCATTTTTCGGAAAAATCATAAATTGATCTTATGTATGTTATGAAACCTGTTTTGACACTTAAAAAAGTTGGTAATAATTATTAGAACATGTATAAACATGTTCGGCTCGTCAATTCAGTTCTAGGGTGTTACACCCCGACCCGCAGCGGAAAAGGTGATCGGGGCGTGATTGGGTTATCATCAAAGCTCATGACATTTATTATAACGTTTCATATTTATTATTACAATTTAAAGGAAACATACAATCATAATTACATCATGTTCTACACATCATTCTAGACTTCATTATTTTCTTCTAAGGCATTTCCTATGTTTTCCTTGCTTCATCCTGTTCACCTGTATCATGTGTAAAAATGGTTTTTGGATCAACAAAAAGTTTGCGAGTGAACCTTGTTAGAAAACATTTATTATTTATTTCTTGTTGTATTTAATATGGAAAAATTGTGCAATATTCATATATAAACAAACGTAAATAAACATACAATAACAACAATTAGCATACAATAACAAACCATTAGCATACGATATCAAACAACAACAAACAATAACATACATTAACAAACCAACAGCATACAATAACATATCAACTTGCATAAATATATAACATGAATGAAACTGTGCGATCAAGGATCAATCAAACGGAGCCGATCGTATTGCATGTACTGAAAATGATAAATGTCCGTGCGATCAAGGCTCAATCAAACGGAGCCGATCGTATGTTGGCACGCCAAGTTATAAATTGAGTTTTTAAACAGGCCCTTAAACTATGTCGATAAATGACGGTTTTAGTCCTTGTGACTCATAAAATGATTTTAATCAATCTTTTCAAGGTAAATCATTTACCTACTTATATGTTATATTAAATAACATATTTTGAACATTTTAATCTGATCCAAATGTCAGTTTTAGTAAACATCGCTTAAAAACGTCATTTTACGACATAAGCGCCGTTTAAGCGCATAGTATGGTTTTAAACCATATTATTGACCAAGACTTGATACCTACTGATTTTAAAACTTATTTTAAACATATTTACAGTAGGTACATGTTATAAATTCAGAATCCCAAATGATTTATAAACTATGTATAAAATTACCAAAATGCCCCTATAAGGCATAATTTCGTTTTAAAACCTTAACGGGCATACAAGTTGATATCCTACTGATATTTTAACTTATTTAAAGTATAATGGCATATAGAACTTGTCCATAACTTATCCGGTTACCCAATATCGCTAATATGCGCATAGTTACATACATGTAACTATTTACGGAAATTAACCGAAACGGGTTTAACCTTGTCATTTAAGTTTCAAATCCAGAATGTATATAGTTTACCGATATTATATGAGTCAAGGTACTTGTCGGGTTTAAACTACATTCTATCCAATCATCGTTTAATCAAGCGTTATACGTAATGATCATGTACACTATTCGGTTTATAAGACCGTTAGTATTTAATTGGCTAGTTTATGCCATAATCCAGACTAGAGCCTTCCCTGGTAAATGCTATATGCACTTGGTACTTTTGTATACGGCTGAGTTATTTAAAAATAAAAAAGAAGACTAGCTCAGGTAAATACTCTCGACTTATTTTCCCAATACGGGCTTGGGATACGGTAAATTATTACCGCTTGGTCCAAAATGGGGTCAATGTAATGCCCACTTGTGGCTAGTAAACCCGCATATTTCGTTTTAATCAGTTTTGTTTGATAACTTAAACATCGGGGGTTAAATTACCGTGTCTTGGATATCATGGGCTCAGTACATTAGTTATTGGCCACGACCTTAGCACGAGGTGTAGGCATACACCTTTTGATGCTCATATGCAATGTTCCCAAGACGTTGGGGATGACTCCTTCGTGAGTCCTGAGTGGTGTGTATTTAATCGTGTATCGGTTTCTGTACTGGGTCCTGTATGTATGGACAAACATGTGAATCTGATACAAGGTTGCACGGTCAACTTTCCCAAGTTAATAAAAGATTTTGGTGCCGTTTGCACTTAAAACCATTTTAATGTTTTCAAAATGAGTCAGTTGGGTGTATTTACCAGCGTAAGCTGACGTATCGTCCAAAGGCTAAACTGCAGGTACAATACGAAATAGGCCGGAAGCTGCTCGGTAGTGATAGAGGATCTTGCAAATCCTAAATCTGCCTAAAGTCTGTTTTGTATTCTTTCCATGTACATTTCATGATCCGCATGTGGATCTTCTATTACAAGCTTGTATATTATTTTGTATTTTCGAACATTCAGTTTGTAATAGTAATTTTACTCCAAGACTTCCTTTGTGCCGTGTTTAATTGACTATGATGATTATCAACTGACGTCACGATACTCCCCACCCGGGCCCACCGGTGTATGGATTTCGGGGTTGGAAATCCGGGGTGTGACAAGGAGTTATCCTCAACGTTTTGGGTAACTTGCATATGAGCGTCTGTCAGGTGTATGCCTACACCCCGCGCTAAGGTCGTGGCCAATAACTAATTTATTGAGCCGAGGATATCCAGGACATGATAATTTAACCCCCGAGGTTTAAGTTATCAAACAAAACTGATTAAAACAGAATATGCGAATTTACTAGCCACAAACGGGCATTCGATTGATCCCATTTCGGACCAAGCGGTAATAATTTACCGTATCCCAAGCCCATATAGAGAAAATAAGTCGAGAGTATTTACCTGAGCTAGTCTTCTTTTAGATTTTAATAACTCAGTTGTATACACAAGTACTTAAGTGCAGATAGCATTTACCGGCAAGGCTCTAATCTGGATTATGGCATAAGCTAACCAATTAAATACTATCGGTCTTTATTTAAGTCATCGACTTAGACCGACTAGCGTACATGATCAATACGTATAATGCTTGATTAAACGATGATCAGATAGAATGTAGTTTAAACCCGACAAGTACTTGACTTGTATGATATGGGTAAACTATAAACATTCTGGATTTTGAACTTAAATGGCAAGGTTAAACCCGTTTCGGTTAATTTTCGTAAAATAGTTATATATTTTTAACCGTACGCATAAAAGCGATATTGGGTAACCGGATAAGTCATGGACAAATTCTATATTCCATTATGTTTTAAATAAGTTAAAATATCAGTAGGATATTAACTTACATGCCCGTTAAGGTTTTAAAACGAGACTATGCCTCATAAGGGCATTTCGGTAATTATATACCGTATAAAAGGAACTTGAATATAATTTAAGTTTATAATCAAATGTATTCTGGAAAATAGTTTATTTATGATATAATATCAGTAGGATACTAACCATGTGTGTATTTTATCTTTTATGACCAAACTATGCACCGAAAGGGCATTTTGGTCATATTACACATAGTTTATAAATTATTTGGGATTCTGAGTTCATATTGTAAACCTACTGTAAAAATATTTAAAATAAGTTTTAATATCAGTAGGTAACAAGTCTTAGTCCATTAATATGGTTTTAAACCATACTATGCGCCGAAATGGCGCTTATGTCGTAAAATGACGATTTATGCGATATTTAATGAGAACTGTTGTTAAGGTTGATTAAAATGTTTTAGATATGTTATTTAATATAACACATCAGTAGGTAAAAGATTTACCTTGAAAAGATATGATTAGAACCATTTTATAAGCCTAAGGGCTTTATCGTCATTTACCGACATAATTCAAGGACGTATGAAAACTCAGTTATAAGCTGATTTGACATCCCAAATAATTCTACTTATAATATTACATCAGTAGGAAACTTATTTTCAAGTTCATTATCCTTTAAACCTTCTTTTATGTAAAAAGGACATTTTAGTCAAAATGGCATAATTATAGAACTTCCGCATAAACTTAGATTCTGACTATGATCATGTAATATAACCTCAGAAGGTTATGCTACATTATATCACGATCATAATGCACCTTTAGATCAGTAGCTAACTAATCTATATCGGGTCAGAATCGAAAGTCAAAGCAGAAGTCAAACTTCGCGACTTTCGGTTGCGAACCGACCCTAGAACTGAAATTGATGAGCCGAACATGTTTATACATGTTCTAATAATTATTACCAACTTGTTTAAGTGTCAAAACAGTTTTCATAACAGATATAATATCAATTTATGATTTTTCCGAAAAATGGCCTGTTTGACTTTTTAGTATCATAACTTTGACCCATCAATTGGTCTAGTAAACGTGATCCTTAGGAGGTGCCCTTTATAAGGATTAACACCTACCTTATTACGATCACTTAGCCATGTTCGTTACGAACAATGGCTGGACCATAATGGTCTTAACCGAAAGTCAAGTCGTTTTCCGAAAAACGCTTGACTTTTGGATATAAAAGCCCATAAACAAAAATGCACAAAGAGGGAACACTTACCAGTGATTCCTAGAGTGCAAAAGAACTATGTTGGATGCTTCTTTCTGTTAGGAACTTCCGTAGGAGGGAGAAGAGATGAATGAGAAAGGTGCAAGTTGGAATGGTGAACTTGAACACTTATTTATAGTTGGAGAACTCAAAGAAGGTGATGCTATGTGTTTAGGGGTGTAAGAGGGAGCTTACAAGTGTCCCAAAACGTGGCATAGCTGATTACAAGTCCATGGTTTCGAAAACATGGTTTTTTGGAGTTTTGTTTGGAAGCCAAGCAAAACTTCTCGCTCCCCGTGAGAGACACATGCCATGTCTCTCGCGGCTCGCGACCACTTTCAAACTTTGACACTTTTAACCCCTTAACTTATTAAAGCTTCTAAAAACCTTCTAAAACCTTCTAAAACACCTTTTTGGCATATTTAGCCATCCGTAGCCAATACTTGGCATACCCGGGATTATGCTTGGACATTGTCGAGCTCTCGGTTCGTTAAAAGGTCACTCAGTGGTATAAATTAACTTGTTGACACTTTTAATACCTCCATTATCCAACTTTTATATATTAATGGATTTAATCACTCTCGTCCAATAAACGGGACATATAAGAGTTAGGACTATGCCAAGGATCACTCAGAGGCTCAGTATAAGCATGTTAACTCCGATGTCACTCAGAGGCTAGGCAAGTTGACACAACGGTCATTCAGAGGCCGAGTTTAAGCATGTTGACACTAATGGTCACTCAGAGGCTATGTTTTATGCATGACGACACTAATGGTCGTTTAGAGGCTAGGTTTATGCATGTTGACATCAGAAAGTCATTTAGAGGCTCAGTTTGAGCATGTTGTCACTTTTAGTCCATATTAGTCTTTAATAGACTATATAAAAAATACAACACATATCACTATACTATTGGACACGATTTTACAGGGTGTTACAATTGTGAATTATTCTTTTTACTTATTATATCATGTTAGAAAAGAATTTAGATGAATTAATGTTTCAAATTAGATATATGGTAAACCAAAGTATGTTTAATATTTGTCTTTTCTTTTACATTTTAAATTCAATAAATTGATAACAATAAATATTATTTGGAAAACTTAAAATTCACGAGTGTGGATGACATAACTCAAAATAAAATAAGATAACAAACATATAAAATGGTATGTATAAATTCAAAATCGTTAAAAATATAACATAATTTATCAAATAATGTTTTCTTGCTTTCTTCCTATCATAATTAAGAGACTTTTTTTTTGTTAAAGTATAACATCTTAACGGACATGCCTGATACAAGAGTAGAAAATATGTTGTTTTTGTGTATAAAAAATGGTTAGGGGAATTTTATGAGAAAAAAATAAAGTATGTTGGTTTTGTATGTGCAAAAAAAAAATGGAGAGACTTTTATTAAACAAAAAAGAAAGTATGTTGGTTTTTAAAATGCAAAAAAAAAATGAAAGTACTTTTATGAGAAAAAAACCAGAAAGTATGTTTTTTGTTACATTTGCCCTTTACTAAATGTATAACTTTAATATATAATAATTATATATATTCAACAAGAGTAAACTGACCGTCGGAGAAGATGAGTTGGAGGTTTGTCTCCGATGGTCGGAATATCGCCAGAGAAGACGGCTTTCGTAAAATAGGGTGTAAACGTGTCAACGTAGGTAAAGCACAAAGTTTAGATGTAAGGTTTACTTTAAATCTTTTTTATTATCAGGGGCAAAAACGACTCGTCACATGTGGTGGGGGATACATTGATACAATCAGGAAACGTCGAGGTGTAAGGTAACAAAATTTTTAAAATAGAGGGTAAGAGTGTGAGCGCACCCAAACCGCAGGGGGTAAAATTGTAGTTTACTCATTCAACAATTTTATACAGCTATGAACTAGATTAGATACCCGTGTGTTACACAGATTAAATAAATGTAATTTTATATACTAAATAATAAAATGATAGAATTTTAAAAACCACGTTTATTATACGGGTTAAATAAATGTAATTTTACATACTGAATAATACAAAGTTATATTTTTAAAAACCCGGTGTATTGCACGGGTTGAATAAATATATTTTTATATACCAAATAATTAAACAAGTTGAATAAATGTAATTATATAGAGTAAACAATAAAAAAACTATATCTTTAAAAAACTTCGTGTATTACACAGGTTTAATAAATCTAATTTTGTATAGTAATTAACAAAAAAAAATATCTTTATATATCAAATAATAATATTTAAAAAAAATAACAACACATATTTAATTAATATGAGATAAGTAAGAGAGATGGGAAAATGAGAAAATAGATTTCTTCAATAAATAACACGTGACACACATTGACTTCTTTTATTATATAGTATAGATATGAATATAGATTTAGATATTAATAAAGATGTATTAGAGTTATCAGATATAGATTTAGATATTAATATAGATTTTTAGAGTTATCATTGGTAGGTTTGCATTACCGTATCTTATAGATTTATCGGACTAGAACGATTACATGAGTTTAATGGCATAAATTAATATTTATGTAAGGTTTGTTTGTGTGCGGCCTCCCGGTTTTCGGGCCGGCGTTTTTATTTTAGTATACCTTTAAAGAAAAGGACTAAAGTAAAAAGAATTTCATTTAAATATCATTCAGTAAAAGTAAATAACAAAAAAAAATATCTTTATATATCAAATAATAATATTTAAAAAAAATAACAACACATATTTAATTAATATGAGATAAGTAAGAGAGATGGGAAAATGAGAAAATAGATTTCTTCAATAAATAACACGTGACACACATTGACTTCTTTTATTATATAGTATAGATATGAATATAGATTTAGATATTAATAAAGATGTATTAGAGTTATCAGATATAGATTTAGATATTAATATAGATTTTTAGAGTTATCATTGGTAGCTTTGTATTACCGTATCTTATAGATTTATCGGACTAGAACGATTACATGGGTTTAATGGCGTAAATTTATATTTATGTAAGGTTTGTTTGTGTGCGGCCTCTAGGTTTTCGGGCAGGCGTTTTTATTTTAGTATACCTTTAAAGAAAAGGACTAAAGTAAAAAGAATTTCATTTAAATATCATTCAGTAAAGTAATAAACGAAATTAGTTAATGTTTGATTAATTTTTGTTATTATTACTATTTTTTTAATGACAAATTTATATAAGGTTTGTTTGTGTGCGGCCTTTCGGTTTTCAGGTAGGCGTTTTTATTGTAGTATACCATTCAAAAAACAGGACTAAACTAAAAAGATTTTCATTTAATTATCATTCAACAAAAGTAATAAACGAAATTAATTAATGTTTGATCACCTTTTGTTATTGTTACTATTATTTTTTTAATGACAAATTTTAGATTATTAACGGATTATTGAAGTATTATCGTGTCATTAGTGGAACCACCCAATCATATTCATCTCTACTAGGTTATAATGTCTATACACCAATTCAGGAGGAAACCCAACAAATCTATAAAAACCCCACTTGAAGAATCGAACTTAAAACCTAATGATCTCTGAACTTTATCTCACACGTAAAATATCACTATACTGATAATGCCATGAGCTATTATTGCTAGTAATGTTTGATCAGCTTTTGTTATTATTGCAATGGCCTTATCAAATGATAAAGACTAAAGTTGATTTATGTCACTCGTAAATCATGATTATATTGACCAAAAAAATACTTTAGACATTCTAATTGTCATAATGATTAAAACAACTGTTTTGGAGAATTACAAGGTACCTGCTTCTGGACAGCTAAAATTAAAAGTGAGAATAGTTACTTTAGTGACATTCCTTAAATCGTTAACTTATCCAATTTTTTTAAAGATGAAAATTTCATTAAAAACCTAAGCAAAATGCTCAAGAACGATACCGTACATGAAAATAAAAATGATACAGAAAACTGTGACAATTGCGCTACATGGGGAAGGCCAAAAAACTAAAACCCCTCCATTTTTCCTATACTAATTCAGAAAGCCCAACTCGGTTCTTGACCCATATGTACGAGATTGCTTTGATGTCGTCAATCAGTTTTGCAATTATGGGAAGTTTTTGTTTGAAGATAAGTTCGTTCTCATTTTCCATATATTCCACCAAGATGCCGCCACTACTACACAAACTGTCCTTTTTAGTACTTTCTGACATTTATACGAATCTATGTATTCCAACAATTGTACGACACTCAATGTGTAACGAGGTAAAGGTATTTTCAGCCGTTGGAAAATCAAAGTCCATAACTGCTAAGCCATATCACAAGTGACAAGAAGGTGGTTAACCGATTCTGACGCTCTATTACAAAGAACACAGCTCGTGGAGGGTAACGGAATGTGTTGAATCTGAAGTGCTTCCTTAGTTGCGATACAATCTAGTACAACACGCCAAAGGAAGTAGTTCACTTATTTAGGTATCCAGTGCAGCCAGGTGAGTACCTAAGTTTCTCTTATTGTGGTGATGTGATCCAGCTCCGCCCTTGATTGCTGACTAGGAATTCTAGGCTATCTGAGCCCATCTTCCATAACCATAAGTCTGAGCCCGGGCCAAGCCTGACGTTGTTTAGAACTCTGATGTAATCAGCCCACTCTGCAATATGTTCAGCCTGTGTAAGGATGTTACTGCTGCTCCAAAACCATTCGGTCATGCCTTGAATTAATTTGTAATGATCCTTAACTTTGCAGAGTTTTTCACTTTCGAGGGCATATAGGCTGGGGAACAATTCACGTAAAGGACGACTTCCAACCCAAGTATCTAGCCAAAACAACGTCTTGTCACCCCTACCTATTTTCGGAGCCAATCTATCTTGAACGTTGATGGATTGATTTTGTGTTACCCGGCCCATGTTAACGATGGACTTCCATACCCCACCTATGGAGTTTTTCATAGGGATGTAAGAGTGGCATCTCACCCCTCCATGTAGAGCCGTAATAAGTCTTGCCCAAAGTGATGAGATCTCATTCTTATATCTAACACACCAATTGACCATTACAGCCTTGTTGGAAGAGGCGAGACTGCCTACACCCAAGCCCCATCATTTTTTGGCGCGACTACTTTAAACCAAGGGACCCAGCTTACTTTATTTATTTCCAAACATCCACCCCACAAGAATTTACGTCGAATTCTTTCTAATTGTTTCATCACTTGCAATGGCGCACAAAAAAGTGAAAAGTAGTAGGTGGGAAGGTTACCTAGAACCGCTTCAATGAGTGTCACCCTACCTCACAAAGGATAACGGTCGAGCTTTCCATAAGGTGAGTTTTTACTCGAATTTTTCAGTTACGGGTTTCCAACTCCTAACCAAGCCCATATTTGCACCAACCGGAAGCCCAAGGTAGGTAAACGGGAATGCCCCCGTTTTGCAATGAAGGATAGAGGCCTTATGCGCAGCATCTTCGTTGGATACACCAACCCCATAAAGTTGGCTTTTTTTGTAACATTGACATTTAGACCGGAGGACAAATAAAAGCATCTTAGCAGTCTTGAGAGGTTGTGAAAGTTTGAATCTGACCATTCACCAACAAACAAGTCGTCGTCCGCGTAAAGTAAGTGTGATATGGTCGGCCCGTCGTTTGGCGTTTTGAACCCCTTGAAGATTCCTTGCGCGTTTGTGCTCATGGTAGCCACATGTAGTGCTTCCATGGCCAGTATGAACAAAAATGGAGATAATGGGTCACGTTGACGAACCCCACGCTCAATGTTGAATTCAAGCGATGGTAACCCATTCACAAGTACGAAGGATCTTGCGGATGAAAGGATTCCCATGATCCATTTCCTACACAAAGTGGGGAACCCCATTTGTGAGAGATTGGAATCTAAGAATTTCCAGCTAAGAGTTTCAAAAGCTTTTTTGAAATCAACTTTGAACAACATCATCTTGCTTTTCGTTTTCTTACCCCAAGAGCCTAGCCTGTTTATTATAATACGCCCTTGTAACATCCGTCGAAAGACGGGTTCTAAAACCCGCACTATTTTTGTAATCAAGTTTATATTATAATCTCTTTTTGTTACGCCTTTATATATACCGTTTAAGAGATTCGTCATATTAATAAAAATAATAGAAAATAATAAATAATAATGAAGATAATAACAATAATATATATATATATATATATATATATATATATATATATATATATATATATAATAGTAATAAAAAAGGCAGACCGCAGGACTCGAACCCGGGTCTCGCCTATAACCAAACCCACAACACACCACTGCACCACACCTCAACATCTGAAATGATTTAATCAAACAATCTTTTATGTATCACTTATCTCCTTGAACTGATTCAAAGTTGCCGCCCAGTAACGGCACACAATCAATCGGTAATCACAAAAGTTGCTATTTCTATGTAATTGATTGCGGAATTCATTCCTATCATGAACCTGGACTCAAATCAAGCCAAACCGCATTCAATCAGGTATGCAGACAACTTGCACATACCAAAATTAAACCCAAGCTTCTAAAACCGAAATTCAACCTCTGCGATATTTTTCAACTATAAATAGAGGGCTTAGGGAACCCATTAGAATGCACAAACACTCTCCCTAACATCATACCAACCTTTGTTCATCAGAAAGCTACGCCAGAAAAACTCGCAACTCGTCGGAACCTCGCCGGAGAACCAGAGTATCTCTGTTCGGTATACCTTTCATCTATATTCTTTCATTCTTATTAATCTCATGTGTAGTCATTTAGGAATTAATAAGAGAATTGCTAAATAAATCAAAACATTTGGGTTTAACATCATTCTGTTATTATGATGAAGAAGATGAACTAGAAGTATCATTTAAAAGAAATAGAAATCGTATTTCAACCGGGTTAGTCACACAACCCAATTGGTTGGGCTGTGTGCATACGAAGCTAAAGGTCTCGGGTTCGAGTTTTGTTTGTGATCCAACCGCTGAAATAACAAACTTTTTTATATAAATCAGTCTTGAAACATGGCAGTAAGATTATAAAAGAAATAAAAACCGGATAATGAACGGGTTAGACACACAACCCAATTGGTCGGGCTGTGTGCACACACGAAGCGTAATGTCACGGGTTCGAGCCGGTTATGTATCAGAGTCGCTGCAATAAACAAACCTTTTTTTAATCAGAACATGAAAGGAGTCAGTAGGTGTATAAAATCAATAAAAATCTTATATCAACGGGTTAGACAAGCAGCCCAGTTGGCCGGGTTGCGTGCACACGAACGGAAGGTCACGAGTTCGAGTCTTGCATGCGGCCGGTTTGGAGAGAATTATTCTGATTAATTCAAAAAACATTTTTTTAATTAATTAACCTTTAATTATTTTCTCCAAAAATATCTTACTTTAAAATTAATAAAGATAAGTTAAAGCAAATAAAAATATTATAATAAAAATAATAAATACTATTTTAAATAATCTAATAAATTATGTAAATAATAAGATGATTAAAAAGATTAAATTAAATCGAGGGAATATTTTTTTACTAAATTGTATGTGTAGGATAAAACGTTCGATCTTTCGGTATCTCAACTTCGCACTCGTGCGCTACCTTCAACAAATTTTAATCGCACCCACTGTGAGTGAATCTTACAATTCCCCTTTTATTTCACGTTTTTTGGGTGTATCATGTGTCGCTATATATTGTTATCTCGTTATTTAAATTTCGTGCTATTACCATTATGTGATCTAAGATATTGTTTTTATTGTCATTTAGTGTTCATACTCTCATTGCAGTCATTTTCTCACATTAGGCCATTTGTTCCCCGTTACCTACGGGTGGAGCGTATCGTAGCCTAATATACGAGATCAGCTCCGTTTGATTGAGCTTCGATCTTGCAGCACATCGCTTATCGTGCACACATGTACATTGTTAGTTGATGATAGATGAAATGGTTTGTGATTTAGATAACATACACGACATTCTCATATTTGGTTAATGCACATTTTTATAAAATACTAAATATAGCATTTTCTTAATGATAAAAAAAGGATTCACTCGCCAACTTATGTTGACCCAAAACTTTATTTTTACACATGATACAGGTGAGCAGGTTTGAAGCGTGGATCACATAGGATATGTGCCTTAGAAGAATTAAAACGTTATTCGCGAATCTGTTTGGAACGATTTTGTATTTGTTTGGATTTTGTGTTATTGGGATAATTTTTAATTAAGTGTGAAATATTAAATATTAAATCTTTACAATAGTAAATGTCATGAGCTTTGATGAAAACCCAATTATGCCCCGATTACCTTATCCGATGCGGGTCGGGTGTGACAACCCTTCCAATATGCTCTGCCCTTCGATATATGTCGTTTAGGTATCACTAACCAAATGCCCAATCACTCTCTTTAATCTTTTCGCAAGTATTTTTGAGACTAACTTCGACATGCAACCAATGAGATTAATGGGTCGAAACTCACTAATGAATTGAGGGTTTGTAGATTTGGGCACTAGAGTAATAAAGCTCGAGTTACAACCCCGATTTAACTTTCCATGCACATAGAAATACTCTAAAAGATTAACAAATTCGGCTTCAAGAATATCCCAAAAGTGCTTTATGAAGGTAAAAGTAAATCCGTCGGTACTGGAGCCTTGTCACCACCACAATTCCATACGGCCTCCTTGATTTCCTCTTTGGAGAAGCGTTTTACCAACATGGCCGATTGGTCCAAAAAGAGTACCTTGAAGCCATTATTTATAAAATTTGGTCTATTATGGTTTTCATCCTTGAATATTTGTTCGAAGTAATTCTTTATTGCATCCTTTAGAGAATCAGGTTGCGAGATCCATACATTGTTGAAAATAAGCCTGGTGATCCTGTTGTGCTTTTGGTGACCTTTAATTATCCCGTGAAAAAAGGATGAATTTTCATCACCCTCCGTCACCCATTTGACTTTCGCCCTCTGTTTTAAGTCTTCCAGATTGTTTCTTCAATTTCAGCCATCGTTTTGACCCACAGGTCTCTGTTTATTATCTCTTCCTCAGAAAGGGGTGTGGATTCAGCTTTTAGATCGAGTTCTTCAACTTTCTTCGCAAGATCACAAGTGATTACACGGTACCTGGCTTTTATATTTCAACACCAAGGTTTGATCGCCATTTTGACGACCCTCAAACAGTGACCCATCAGCCTGTCCGGTGGATTAAACTGTTGAATCCCAACGTATGATCTTTTTACTATACTCGAGCGGCTCGCCTCTTTTAGCCATGAGTTAAAAAATCGAAATGGTGGGTTTCGAACTTCTCTCAGAACATATTAATAACAGAGGGCGATGATCTGACCTGTATCTTGGCAGACCTGTGAGTTTCGCAGACGGCCAGTTGGACAAAAACGAGTGATAGACCAATAAACGGTCGATTTTGCAGAAGCGCTTACAATCATCAGATTTGTGTGTGAACGAGCAACCAAGCATTGCATACTCGGATAAGGCAGCTGTACGAATAAACTGGTTGAAATCCTCCGCTGCTTGTGGGTTGAATTTTGAATTCTTGCGCTAACTGGGTTCGCGTACGCAGTTGAAGTCGCCTAGAAAAATCCAGGATCCCTTGTAGGAGTTTGTGAGATTGATTAGTTCCAGCTGAAGGTTTCATTTTCGATTTAGGTCTTGAGGGGCGTAGATATCACAACATTGATTTCCTCACCTCCATATCTTAATTCCCCCATAGTGCCCATGTAGAACCTATTTGAAATTGTGGACTTTCGGACAAACACCGCTGGGTCCCAGATATTCAGCAGCCCCCCGACCTTCCAGAAGCATCTACCGAGTCTGATTCAAATAATGAATTGCCCCAAAAAGTATTGACATGTAAGTTTGCCGAAGCTATGAATTGTGTCTCTTGTATGGCAATGAAACCAATGTTATTATGCCTTTTCAGTTCCCTTATGTGCTCCGCTTTCGTGGAGTCACCCGCCCCTCTAATGTTTGCAGTTAAATAATTCATTGGGGAACAAACGACACTTGTTCACCAATGACCTGCTTCCTTAGGTCGCCTTCTATTCCGGTCATGTCGAAACCTAGACATTCACTTACTTCCTTTGTGAGTTTTACTTCCTTTTCTGCCTCACTATTCTCTGGCCGAAAATCTGAATTGGATGAGCATAGATTTACCGCGTCTGACACGGACCCAACAGGTTTGCTCCTGTGTTTCGAACCATCTCCGTTTCGTGTAGCCCACAGAGCATCTTTCATCTTCATGGAGGGGAATCGAAACTTTGATTTTCCATGTGTTACCTATCTGGTTTGCAGTTGGCGACGTCTGTCGTGGTGCATCAATGAATTTTACACACGAACTCGGTTTTAATATTTATAAAAATGATTTCTACCTTAAATTAAAACACACACAAAAGGACAAGTGTACCCTGTCGTATATGCAGTAAAGTATGGGTAAGAACCAGAAGTCGATCCATGGACGCGGGTAGCTGCTTGTGTACTAAACAGTCGTCATTTATTTACCGGTAAAAAGGATATGCGAAATAGTTTTTCTAAATATATCTAAAAATATATTTTAAGACATAAAAGTCTTTAAATATCAAAATATAATTTCTTTTTCTTTTGTCTTGTTTTATAAGCAAAATAAGCATGTTATCAAAAATGTCACAAAGGCACTTGATCAATTTTCCAATTATAAAGACAACTAGTATCCCTTTCGGGACTCCTAATATGATAATTCTTCGGAAAGTTAACGCGATAAACACACTTTAACCACCTAAAATTATTCTTTAGCGAGCTATTGATATATTTTCATGTGAATCTTTAAAAATAAGTTAGTCATCCGTTAAGAGTTTTCTAACCTCACTTTATCAAGGAAAGCAATACCGATAAACACAATATAACCACCGAGACAAGCATAACGTAGATCATATTACAAACTCATTCATTTTGCAAGTCTTAAATATAAATCTACTAAGTTGGTTATTTTGGCCACAAATACTCAACAAAGATTATGAAATATATTAAGAACCCGCAATAACACCATCTAACCCGTTAGAGCCCTTCCGTGTAAGAAAGCATTCTTGATCAAAATCAAATTATCTTTTATTAAACCAATACCCATTTCTAGTTTCATGGTGTAAATATATTAATCAAGTTAACAGCTTACTAATAAATGATTAATTATGGGGTTTATTCAACTTATCCTAACTAACCATTTACTAATCATCCAAGATAAACAATCATAATCAAGAATCCAACATCAATGAAACAAGATTGCCATATGATCATCAAGATTCAAACATGAGCAATTGACTGAGATTCATTTTAGTTTGATAACAAACTAAATATTGATCATAAAACAAGTGTTTTTCATAGTATTCATAACAATATTACATAAACATCATCTCAGTGCTTGCAAATGTAATCAGAATTTACATTAAGAACAAGAAATCAAACCATAAACAAGCAAGGATTTGATGGATTGGATGAATGATAAGCTTCTTGCAACCTTGAGGTTTGAAACCGTCGTGATCAGAGAGCTCCCGCACCTCAGATCGCCCAGAAACTTGGAAAAATACCCAATATTTTGATCAGTCCCGAATGCTCTATTTTTATAGACAATTTTCATATCCGCACGGCTGCGCGCATCAGCATTACGTCACTGCAGGGCATGGGCAGACAAGTGGCTGTTTGAGCGGCAAAATCTTCAGATGTGCACGGCCGTGCCAAAGCTTCAGGTCACATGTGATCAGCAATCAAGTCGTGCACGGCTGTGCCAATGGGCCGCACGGCCGTGCGTGCTGAGAAATGAGTCGCACTGCCTTCCACACGGTCAGTGCTTCCGAGATCGCAGTCTCGCACGGCCGTGCCAATGGGTTGCACGGCCGTGCGGCATCTGTAACTTCAGCAGAATCTTCAGAATTTGTCCAGAATGCTCGTTTATCCCACTTTTTCTCCAACTTTGTCTGCGGTACGTCGTTTAGGACCTGAAAAATATAAAATGAACCGAGTAAGTACCTATACGACGATATTTTAGCTAAAAATGCATAAAAAGGGGGCAAAATTGGGAACTAAATTATATATATTTTAACGTATATCAAACCTCCCCACACTTGAACTTTTGCTTGTCCTCAAGCAAACAAGAAATAAAAGAACACGGGCCTACGAGGGACCTAAACGCTTTATATAAATATCCGACGGCTAATTGTTTTCCCAAAAAGTCAACATCAACGACATTAAACCGAACAAGCAATTGCTATATAAGGAAAGACAACCAAAAAGCAATGATTCCACTTCCGATCGACTTAGCATGCAAATCTTTACATTCTCACAATGTTCACATACACTCGGTTATATTTATGATTCATACATGTAATGTGTATGTGCAAAACACTCAATGCCAAGGCGATGAAACATGCAATATAATAAGCTTGTTAAAAGATCTAATCTCCACCAACTAATATGCGAAAAAGCATAATCAAGAGGTCTTTAAGGGTTGTAATGTTAGGCAATGGTTTCGGGTAGGAAATGGACATTTAAAAGTGGCTAAAAGGTTAAAACTCGACGGTTTTTATTAACAAGCGTAAATGAATTACAAGTATACATAAGTAAGGCATAAACGGCCGATTATGACCGTATCAAGCTAGTCAATAAGATTGTATCATTCAGCATCTAAAATCGCTCCAATTTGATCCCCTTTTCTCTATTTTTGTTGCTATTTTCTTCTCTTTTTTTTTGATAACTTGCTAAATATTTACAAGTTAGATAATAACCATAACCGAGTTTTAACAAAAATAAGCTGAACAATAAAAAGGCTCAATTTGGTTAAATGCGTGTCAACGGAAAAACACGGGATATAGGCTCAACGTGGTTTACTAATGGGATAATAGTGGTTACGGAAATTAAACAAAGAAAAATGCTAACACAAAAGGGGTATCCTAAGTGCCTCTATCATATTCATGCTCTTTTCATATATTCAAGATTTTGAAAAGTATACTACTGACAAGTTCTAAATCACATGAAACACCCGGCTCTCTCATATTCCGAACAAAAACAAGCATGATAAGAATTGAAAGGCTCAAGTATGCTCACGTAATTGAAGGAATGGGTATAAACTTAAAGATATGCATGCAAGTTTTTCTTTTGTTTGTCACGCTTTTAGTTGTCATCTCCTTTTTTTTTAAATCAATTTGGCTTCCCGGTTTCTATTGTATCAGCTGTTTTTTTAATGAAATACAATTTACCATTTATTACAATATATATATATATATATATATAATATATATATATATATATATATATATATATATATATATATATATTATTTTAGGACAAACAAAGTTAACAAGTTAAACCCCTCCCCACACTTGAATTTCACATTGTCTCCAATGTGAATCGAAATTAGTTACGCAGTTATTAATTAGCGAAACTGGGGTGTGAAAAAGGTGAATGATATTCCCCTCGAGCGGAAGAAGACTTGGAGCTATTTGACGTGACCACTCTTCTTTTCTTTCCCGCTCTGTGTGCATTTCCATGTACCTGCAAAACTTATCAAACTATCAACAACACAGGCAACACATTTGATCAAAATATATTAGGTGCATAAATATTCATCCCAAAAGCTAGAAATTAAAATAACAAAAGTACTAATAAATTGTTTCAAAACAAACTGAAATACATATATGCGAGGTTCTTTAAAGAAAAGCAGTAAAAAAGAAAGACCCCAAAAAGAAACAATAATAAACAACGATAAATAAATACTAAATGGCACAAGCGCTTTCGTCAGCTAAACTCTTCCCCCTACTAGTCCTCCTCATCGTCTTGGCGGGCTCCAGATGGGCCCGCGTCGTCGTGCCTGGGGTTCCCGAATGGGAACTGTGGAGGATCGCCAAAGTAGTTTGGGAAGACGTTGTGAAGCCCTCCGAAAATGTAAGAAAACCCGGAGTGCATCTCATCCTTCATGATATTCTGGTTCACCTGCATCTGCTGAAACTGTTGGTAGAACTCTGGATATGAGGGAATGCCA
Organism: Scalesia atractyloides; assembly: GCA_947069175.1. Classification (NCBI taxonomy): domain Eukaryota; kingdom Viridiplantae; phylum Streptophyta; class Magnoliopsida; order Asterales; family Asteraceae; genus Scalesia; species Scalesia atractyloides. Next base: position 9,761,018 of record CAMTDV010001632.1, read on the forward strand.
GGGGGCCAATCCTGATGTGCCTGGTATCCTGGCTGGTGCTGGTACTGGTACTGGTACTGCTGCTGCTCCTGCTCTGGTGGCGGTCCAATAAAAGCTTCCCCGTGACCATGTGCCTCGTGGGCAAGCTCCATTTCGACGTCCTGCTCTTCGTCAGATGGTAGGGGTGGTGGTGGGTCCCAAACTTCCCCATGTAGGCCCCTTAACCTTGGGCCATTTCCAGTATCAACAATCAGGCCCATCTCCCGTAGGGAACGAATGTCCACCTCACCCCCTGAGTGGACCAGTGTTAAATGATCAACCACATTCTCAGTCATAATCCCGATAGAATAAGCAAGCTGGGTCACATACTCCCCACCGTGAATTTCACTGCTCACCGACCTCCCCGCGCTGTTAATAAAAATTCCGCCACGGGCGGCGAGGTTAACGTGTACTCCATTCACGATGGAGTACAAGTATAGCAAATCCGGTGTGGGACAGTTCCCCGAACTGTCCATGCGACCGCAAATGGTGTGGCTCATGACTTGGTGAAGAACCCGAAGAAGCGGGTCTTTCAGCTTTGACGCTTTTGCCCTCCGAGCATCATAAGGCGGCCCGTTAGCTATTTGAGCCTAAAAGGCAGGCTTCTCCTCGTTACCGCTGGACTTGTAGATGTTGGTAAAGATATGAGAATTTATATCGTCATCTCCGTAGATACCCAACTTCTTTCCCAGCTTTGCCACTGACCATTTATGCCATCGTCCCCCAAGCCTAAACTGAATGATTTTAGCATTTTTGAAGTCCGGGTTTTCGCTCCTTCGCTTATCGTATCCGTAAGAAGCAAAAAATTCCAATGTCAGCTCAAGGTAGACAGGTCACTCTATGTTCAGCAACCTTGCCATCGGGATCGAGATCATATCTTGCAGCCTTTCTGATTGATTCAAGGCTTGCAAGGCTTCCCAACTCAGCCGTCTTGGCTCACCAATCTGGCCTTGTCGATTCCAAAGGGTTTGCAATCTATTAACACACGGACGCTCTTTTTGCTTGTCGGAGTCGAATTGCAAGAACGGGTGATTCATCTGTAAGCAGATAAGCAATAAAAATCAGGCCAGACCTAAAAAATCTTGATTCCGGCACTAGAACAGTGACTTTTAAGCATTCTGTTTGTTGTCACCAGAAGTCGCTCGGCCGTGCGGACGAGTTGCACGGCCGTGCGGATCGAAACCACACACTGTTTTCATGCCGGAGTCACTGCAACGATTTAGGCCCGCACGGCTGTGCGGATGAGGCGCACGGTCGTGCATCGTCTGCAGTTTTCAAAAATCGGGTCCATTCACTGATTTCGGCAGTTTAACCATAAATCAAGATGTTTTCTTCGTGAATGGACCGAGGGTTCATGATTGGGGCCCTTATTTGCCCAATTTTGTAAAGACTAGGGTTTAGTTGTCATTTATGAAGAAAACCCCAAAAATTTATTTAGCAAGAACCCTAGAACAGAACAAAAGATGCGAAATATAAACGAGATTCATACCTTGACTGAAAATTACGGAGAATCCTTGGAAAAAGTGGTGATTTTTGAAAGGGTGCGAGTGTGGGAATGGCAGTGCGGCTAGGGTTTAGGATAAGAGTTGGTTTTTTTCTAAAATACGCGTATTTAAGGTTACTGAACCAACTGTCAGAAAAGTACGTGCACGGCCATGCGCAGATGCGCACGGTCGTGCGGATTTGAAATCTAGAACCCTGATCACTGGTCTCGGTCCGCACGGGCGTGCGGATGGGTCGCACGGTCGTGCGTGTCCGGTAAGTCAGTCCGCACGGTTGTTCCTGCAGATGCAACTTCAAAGTGCACGGCCGTGCGGATCAGTTGCACGGCCGTGCGGCATCTGGCAGTGTGCAGATTTTGCAGAAAAATGCACCCAGCTTTGTTTTTTCGCCAAAATTACCAACTTTTCAAGTGTTTTAACCGTTTGAACATCGCTTCAACCACAGAACGCTCTAAGGTGTGAATCAAAATACGGAAAACCTAAAACTTAAAGAAAAACGAGGAAATCGCGAAATAAATACAAAATATCAACATAATTACATATTTACCCTTGGCGTGCAAATTACGCCCGCTAAATTTTTTCTCCGCGAGTCGATAGCTGGACTCTCCTCCCCACACTTATTACGCATGCGGTGCGTGGAGTTCGATGAACTCCACTTCTAAGTCAACCGGTCTGTTAACATAAAGCTTTAGCCGATGACCGTTGACTTTAAATGTTACCCCGTTTGAGTCCTCGATGACTATAGTGCCGTAGGGGAATACTTCCTTGACTGTGTACGGCCCCGTCCATCTGGACTTCAACTTCCCGAGGAATAACCTGAGTCTCGAGTTGAATAATTGCACAAGATCTCCTACTTTGAATTCTTTGTGATCTCTTAGACACTTATCATGTAGTCTTTTTGTGCGTTCTTTATATAAGCAAGAGTTCTTGTAGGCATGGTTCCTTAATTCTTCGAGCTCATGGATTTGCAAGAAGCGAGCCTCACCGCCGCTCTTCATATCCAAATTTGCAGTTTTTAACGCCCACCACGCCTTGTGCTCCAACTCGACTGGGAGATGGCACGGTTTTCCGTAAACCAGCCTATAAGGAGTACTACCTATATGTGTCTTGTACGCTGTTCGGAAAGCCCATAGTGCGTCATCTAGCTTGTCTGACAATCCTTGCGGTTTTGACCCACCGACTGCTCAAGGATCCTTTTCAGTCCCCGGTTAGTGACCTCTACTTGCCCGCTCGTCTGGGAGTGGTATGGTGTAGCCAGTCTGTGGTGAACACCATATTGAGACAGGGCCTTTTCTAATTGCGCATTACAAAAATGCGTTCTGCGGTTACTGATAAGTGCCTTCGGGGCACCAAATCGGGCAAACAAGCTTTTCAAGAACCTCAGGACTACTCTGGCATCATTTTTGGGTAAGGCTTGCGCCTCGGCCCATTTCGACACGTAGTCTACGGCTACCAGGATGTACTTATTACCGCATGAGAATGGGAATGGTCCCATGAAGTCGATGCCCTAAACATCGAATACTTCACAGACCTGGATCGAATTCTGAGGCATTTCGTTGCGCGCGGATAGATTCGATGCCCTCTGGCATGCATCGCACGGTTGTATCAACTTCTATGCATCATGAAAAATAGTAGGCCAATAAAATCGGCGTCTAACACCTTCTTCGCGGTGTAGTTGGCTCCGTGTGACCTCCGGTAGGCCCTTCATGACATTCGCGCAGAATGTCGGCTGCCTCCTCTCCAAACACACATCTACGAATCACGCGATCCGCTCCGACTCGAAATAAGAATGGGTCATCCCAAATATAATACTTGAGGTCTGCAAAGAACTTCCTTTTCTGCTGATGTGTTAATCCTTTGACGAGGATTCCACAAGCTAGATAGTTCGCGAAGTCGACAAACTAGGGCGACTCATCTCTCACCTCTATGCTCATCAGGAACTCGTGGGGAAATTGTCGTTTATTGGCTCCCTCCACGTCTCCTCGGAATCTCCGCGCTCGAGTCTCGAGAGATGATCGGCCGCAACGTTCAGCGCACCCTTCTTATCTTGAATCTCGATATCGAATTCTTGCAGCAACAGAATCCATCTAATCAGACGTGGTTTTGCGTCTTGTTTTCTGAAAAGATATCGGATAGCGGCGTAATCCGTGTATACGATAGTCTTGGACAACACAACCTACGATCTAAACTTATCAAACGTGAAAACTACCGCCAAAAGCTCCTTCTCCGTAGTAGTGTAATTCTCTTGCGCATCGTGCAAGGTCTTACTGGCGTAGTAAATAGGATGTAAGTGCCTCTCCTTTCGTTGTCCCAAGACTGCCCCTATAGCAAAATCGCTGGCGTCGCACATTATCTCAAACGGCAACGCCCAATCTGGTGCAACTAAAATAGGGGCTTCAACAAGCCTTCGCTTCAATAAATTGAATGTCGTCAGGCATTCTTCTGAAAACACGAACGGAGCATCCTTCTCCAACAACCGAGTCATGGGTCTTGCGATTTTTGAAAAGTCTTTGATGAATCGCCTGTAGAACCCAGCATGACCAAGGAAACTCCTAACTGCTCTGACTGAGGTAGGGGTGGAAGTTTAGAAATAACATCTACTTTGGTTGGATCAACCTCCAACCCCGCTTGCGAGATCCTGTGCCCGAGAACTATCCCTTCCTTCACCATGAAGTGACACTTCTCCCAGTTGAGCACAAGATTTGTCTCTTCGCACCTCATCAGCATCTTTTTCAAATTTTTCAGACAAAGATCGAAAGAACTCCCAAAAACAGAAAAATCATCCATGAACACCTCCATGGAGTCCTCAATCATGTCGTGAAAAATGGCAACCATGCAGCGCTGAAATGTAGACGATGCATTGCACAACCCAAAAGGCATACGCGGTAGGCGAATGTGCCGAAAGGGCAGGTGAACGTAGTCTTCTCCTGGTCTTCAGGAGCGATCGGAATTTGAAAATAACCCAAAAACCCTTCTAGAAAACAATAGAATGACTTCCCCGACAGACGTTCCAACATCTGATCGATGAATGGAAGCGGGAAGTGGTCCTTGCGGGTGGCGTCATTGAGTTTCGGGTAGTCGATGCAAACTCGCCATCCGGTGACGGTACGGGTCAGAATAAATTCATTCTTGTCGTTTGAGACTACAGTTACTCCCCCTTTCTTGGGAACTACTTGTACAGGGCTCACCCATACTGAATCAGAGATAGGGTATATTAACCCTGCATCAAGTAACTTGATCACCTCTTTCTTTACGACGTCTTGCATGTTCAGGTTTAACCACCTCTGAGGTTGAGCACACGGCTTGTAATCATCCTCCATCAGAATCTTATGAGTACTGTGAGTCCCTAAACAGATTCGGATCACAGTAGTCGATTGTTTTCACCCTAGTTGTTTGAATGTGCAAATACTAAGAAAAACCAAGCCAAGAAGGTGAAGAATCTTGTTTGGATCAAACAACTGGTGTTGTATATGAAATCCCAATAACATGTAATCAATAACAGCACCTGGATATTTGGATGAAAGCACAAGAGCAAAAATCACAACACAAGAAGATCACCAAAATCTGTCCAAGAAACTTGGACATAACTTCATTCACAAAGGTATTTATACAGACTGATCACCCAGCGTATTTATTAAATACGATGGGCAATTAAATACGCCGAGTACATAGATGTTTCACAAAGTGACACTTTTGACCCTTTTGTTTTTCTAACTACTTCAGAATCAACTCAAACTATGGTTTATCAAGTACCAACGGTTTCCAAAGGTTCCAACAATATCCCCCTAGACCGTTGCGTGCTTGATTTTCTTCAATCTTGTTTCTGAGCATCAGGGTCTGCGGCTGGATCTTCGGCTTGCTGTTCGGTTGCTGCATCAGTTGATTGTTGAATAAAAGCTTCACTAATGGTTGGATGGGCCTCCATTGTGACTTCATATGTGGATGAAGTCGGAGGTGGTTGAATGATCTGGACGTCTGAATCTGGAGATGGATCTTTGGTTTGAGGAAAGGATGATTCTTGTTCAGCTGCTTTCTTCTTGCTTAACGCTTCTTTTTCCTTTTTCGCTTCCATTCTGAGCAAGATTTCCATTATTTCAATCTTTCAAGCTCTAGCACGTTCGACTGCCCTCTGAAAGAGCATTCCCTCCTCAAGATATTCATTTCCGGCCCCAACGTTTATCTTATGTCCAAACAAGATGTTCAGCTCGGAAAGACAGAACATAAAAACATCCATATGGTCCAGAAGGCGAGTGTCTTCATTTGAATCAGACCTTATGACTATTGCACCTGTTTTGCCGTCATAGAACCACTTCTTGAAATTGGTGAGCGTCACAGGTTGCTCTGGAGGAAGCTTCACCCTGGTAACCACCTTTGCTGGATTTATAACCCACGTTATCTTTCCTTTACCGGTGAACGGATCCTTGGTGGTTTTAGACACACGTTTTCCGGGGCGCTGAGGATTGAACACTGAAAATCCTCGCAAGCATTCTCTTTGTATTAATCTTTCCACCTATGCTGCTGTTTGTCGGATTAATCAGCTCATGCTTGCTAAGCTCACGTATGTCCCATGTGGGCAAGCTCTGCATATCTTGAGCGCTTCGAAAATATTGAATCACTCCACCTCTTCGTTTTACAACGAACCACCCGGTCAGATTGCAGGACTTCCAACTAATGATTTTATCAGTAATCTCAGTTTTCTCAACTGTGATTACCTGATAGAAGTCAGGCATTTTCGCTTGTTCCTTTTTGAACTACTCTGGATGATGTGGCTCAAATTCATCTCCCCCATCCGTTTCATACACCACATCTTCTTCCAACCCCCATTCCAAGAACTTTGCAGGCATTTCTGCTTTGTCAACTTCCTCTTCGTCACTGTCGTCATCAAGGCCAGCATCAACCGCTGATTCAAGACGCTTTTCCTTCTTTTTAGCTTTGTCTGCTTTCTTTTTCGGCTCTCTTTCTTTAAATAAGTCAAAGTTAAAGATTTCTTCATTTGAGTACTTTGGCTTTCTGTTTGCAGCAACATATAGCTCTTGAACCATTTCATGCAAGTTCTCCATCCCTTCCTGCTGAAATCTAATGAATTCTGTTTGCTTAGCAACGTATGCATGCAGTTCTTTGTTCTTCAACCTTTGCTCTTTCAACTTTCTCTTGAGAACATCGGTATCATTGACTTTGTTCTTCAACAGACAGAATTCCTTAGCGGAGAAAGACCCGATTTCTTTAGATAGACGGTTATAGAGCTCTTGAAAAGGTCTAGGTCGAGAAGGAATTTGCTGACGAGGGGGTTGTGCCGATACTGGAGGTTTGGGTGGAACGCTTGCAGATGATCCTTCTCCTGATTTTCTTTTCTTTGGCGCTGCAACTTCGCTTGGAGAAGGCTCCTGTGGATCAGCAAAAAGTCCCTCCATGAATCTATCTAACTGTTCTTGCTCTGATGTAAGAACCTCCGGGGTTTTAGATTCGGTCATTTCCCTTCTTTTCATTCTCCTCTCCCATTTCTCAGCCTCTGCCACCGCATGAATGGCCTGCATCCTTTCGATCTCTTCCCTGGTCGATCCAGCGCGAATGCTGTCAGCCATGATTCGCTTTGGGTTTGGCGTATCTTTCTTGCTCTTCTTCCTCGAAGGTTCCTCTTCTACTACTTTCTTTCCTTTTTCTTTCCGCTTACGTACCAGAGGAATTTCTTCTTCTTCTTTAGCTTCTTCAGAGACATCAACTGGACGACTTCCACCTTCCCTACTTTTTCTTGTCTTTTCTCGATATTTGTTGTAACCAGCAAGAACAACTGGAAGTCTTTCTTCACGATAAATCCAGTGATGCAACATCACCCACTCTTTGGTTTTTAGCTCAGTGATCTGCCTTCCTTTTGGTAACTGAAACTGGTACGTGTTTCCATCATGTGGCAAGTTTCGATGCTGATCGTCGATGAGCAATTGCACGAATCTAGGATACATCGTCCATGCACCTTTATTGATGTTGTCAATCATGCAGTAAAAAATCAATCCAGAAATGTTGAACGGCTGATTTGTACACATATTCAGCATAGCCGCGGACCATTCTAGATTCAAGCCATCATAACCGCTCTTTTGATGAAAGATGCTCATACAAAACGTGTGCAAAATGAATCTCCAGTCTTTCGTTAGCCCTGACTTTTTGATTTCGTTTTTGTGACAAAAATCTCCGACGTAATTCATTCCACGAAATCCCTCTAGAATTTCCTCCTTCTTTAGCTTCAATGGATCATTTCCGTTGTCTCCTAGGCTCAGAACTTTCCGAATTCGTTCCTCGGTCACTCTAATTTCTTTGTTTCTTAAAGTCGCTGTGATATGTTTGACGTGGTTCAGCGTTCTTGCTCTTGCCGTTCTCCAAAATTCTTCTATGTGAATGGAGTAAATAGTAGGATTAGCTTGGATTGCATAGCTAATTTTACTACGTGACAACCAATCCATCACGTCTTCAAAATCTGGCTCCGGAGGCACTAGAGTAATTGATTGATTATGCTTTCTCGTACCGTCCCATACCAACTGTTGAGCCATGTCTGAAATGTGGAAACGAGTCAAGTTAGATTTTCACACAACGATGTAAGTTTCGAATTATATATATATATATATATATATGTATATACAAATATTAAAGTAAATTAAAAAGAATAAAATATATATATATATATATATATATATATATAAAACAATTAAAATCGCTGATAAATACACTGAACCTGAGGATAAATACGCAGAACATCTAACTGGCGAAATTAAGTGATGTTCGGCGTAAAAGCTCTATTACGCTGGTTTGACTGGCGTATTACTTTAATACGTCGGTTGCTTAGCTTATTGTTTAAGACTTAACTTCGCCATTAGATGTCTCGTACAAATGCGCTGGTCAGACATAATTACGCTGATTATAGCTTAGCGTATTTAAGTGCCAGCGTATATGACTATCTACGCTTAGCTTAGCCGACGTATTTGTCTAATACGCCGGTTGCTTGAACTCGCGTTCAAGACTTAAATTCGCCAATCCTTGACCAGCATAATTACGCTATCTTCATATTAAATACGCCATATTCAAAAATTTCTTGATAAACCCTTTTTAAACCAGAACTGACCCGATCAAAAACACTATTAAACAGAACAGAAAACTAAAATCGATGAATGAAACACATTCAAACAATGACCGATGTACATTTGAATATCAAAAACATACCGATATCGATTTCGTTCAGTTATGCTAAAGGAAGATTGAAAAACAGAGGATGTGAGAGTGTGGGTGTTAGTGATGAGGAAGAAGATGAAATGGATAACTTTTTGAAATATTTACAAACGGTGAAAAAATTAAGTATTTATACGATTTTACATTCCAGCGTAATTATTAATTACGCTGGATAATTAAATACGCTGCTAAGGTATTTTTCAAGGTTTCTTCAAGCGTAAGAATTTGAAATCAATTACGCTCGAAAACTTCAAATTTTCTCGAAAAATGTGCCCTTTTTGGTTAAAAATAATGCAAGAAATGAAAAATAAGCTTAAGAAAAATTGAAAATTGCAGTATGGATCCGGAAATTTGTTTCTGGGGCCAGGAAGCCTACTTTTTCACACAAAATTTGTGCTAACTAACTTGAATCCTGTGACTTTCCTGCAAAAGATCATACTGGTAACACTTCGTTTGTTTGAGATAAAATATTAGTTATATTAAAAAAATTAAGGGACAAGAAAAACTGTCAGTATGCTTGTCCTTTTAAATTCGTGCACCTATCTTTCAACATGCGATCGAAGAGCCTTTTTATCATGTTGCGGTAATGTTGACAAGAACTTCAATGTTCCCCACTCATGCCGACACAGTCAGAATGTTGTGCCCGTGAGTCCCACGTCAGGATATACCCCCGCGATCAAGGTATGCGCAAAGATTCCTCATAACAGGTGACTATACTGACTTCATTCGTTTTTGAGATTTCAACGTTAGACAATTGGTGTTCAGGTCAGTACTTCCGTACAGCAGAGAGACCAAGGTCTAACGAGGGCTATGACAGATACCAGATGCGGTACGAATCAAGCACTTGAATGATTCTCAATGAGAGATTCATTTGTGTAGGGTTTTGGCCGCATAGGCTCTTTTAGAAAAGATATCATAGCTGTGTCTAGATCAGCATATATCTGGATGCAGCAGAAGAGCAACTGTGATATCCCCGAATGATTAGCCAATATAAAGACCCGAAATCTCAGACTTTGGCAATCTATCAACGCAAGATTTAAGACCATTAAGCCATACGCCGCAACGTGTTACCCGCAAGTTGCACAACATTGTGTGTATTCAGAATTCTTGTGTGATCATTAGAGTTTGTCTCCGTTTCGCAGTTTACTTCAAGATATTGCTGAATCTACCGACACGTCATTGCTTGAGGCCTTAATCTTTTTCTGTTTTAATATCAAAACAAAAGTGATAGCAGTTTTTCTATCATTTCTCGTGCAGGTGCCAAAGAAGAGATTCAGTCTCAACAATATTTTCTGGAAAACTTCCCCCCTTAAAATTTTATTTTCGAGAATCCATTGCTTGAAAAGAAATTTAACTTTGCAGAAAATCTTTTTGCTGGGCACATTTTATGAGATTGTTATTTATCATGAAAACCATTATTTTATTATTATTATTTTTTTTTAAAACCAAAAGTCAGTTCCACTCAAGGAAGTTCACCATTTCCAACCAGGTTACCAACTGGTTGAATCGAGGCTTATCGAAGGCTTTCGTAAATATATCAGCTTTTAGTTGCACTGAATCCATGGCACCACTTGGATGTATCCTTTCTCGTACGCATCTCTAATCGCATGAATGCGAATTTCGATGTGTTTCGTTCTGGAGTGGTGGATAGGATTCTTGACAATCCCAGACACGCTTCATTGTCGGTGAATATTGGAGTCTTCATGATGTTGATCCCATAATCCAACAACTGATTCTGTATCCAAAGGACTTGTGAACAGCAACTGTAAGCTGGCGTGTATTCAGCCTGAGCGGTAGATGTAGAGACTGTTGTCTGCTTTTTGCTCTGCCACGAAATAAGACGATTTCCCAAGAATTGGCAGCCTCCGGAGACAGATTTTCTGTCTACTTTGCAACCTGCATGATCATTGTCAGAGTAAGCTATTAGATCAAAATTACTATCTTTAGGATACCACAAACCAAGCTTTGAAGTTCCTTTGAGATAGCGAAAGATTCTCTTGACGGCAGCATCATGCGATTCTTTGGGATTGTCTGAAAGCGGGCACAGAGACAAACAGCCCACATTATGTCAGGCCTACTAGCGGTCAGATACATTAACGAGCCAATCATTGAGCGATAGAGAGATTTGTTCACTGACTTTCCTTGAAGATCTGAAGTGAGTTCCGTCTGAGCAGCAAAAGGAGTGCTTGCGGATTTGCAGTCATTCATGCTGTATTTGGAAAGAATATCTCTGATATACTTAGCCTGATGAATGAGAATATCATCCTTTCGTTGCTTCACTTCTAGTCCTAAGAAAAAGGTGAGTTCTCCCATCATACTCATCTCGAACTTCGCTTTCATTACCTTCTCGAATTCTCTGCAAAGGGCTTCATCTGTCGACCCAAAAATGATATCGTCTACGTAGATTTGAACCAACATCACATCTTCTCCAATCCTTTTTGTGAAGAGAGTCATGTCAATTTTGCCTCTTGAGTATCCACACTCGAGAAGATATGTTGACAAAGTCTCGTACCATGCTCTAGGAGCTTGGTGAAGACCATAGAGAGCTTTGTCAAGCTTGTAGTATTTCATGGGAGAATGAGGATCTTCAAAACCTGGAGGTTGACAAACATAAACTTCTTCTTTCACTTTCCCATACAGAAAAGCACTCTTTTACATCCATTTGAAACACCTTAAAGTTTTTAAACGAAGCATAGGCTAAGAAGATTCTGATGGCTTCTAACCGTGCAACAGGTGCAAAAACTTCCTCGTAGTCAATCCCCTCTTCTTGTCGAAACCCTTGAACCACTAATCTAGCCTTATTCTTGACAACTACACCACGATCATCCATCTTATTACGAAACACCCACTTGGTACCAATTGGATACTTTCCGTCTGGTAGGTCAACGAGTTCCCAGACTTTAAGTTTCCGAAATTGTGCCAATTCTTCCTGCATAGCTTGTACCCAACTTGAATCTTGAATAGCTTCTTCGATATCCCTTAGGACAGACTGCGAAAGAAAGGCTGCATACAGTTCTGTGTTGATGGTATGTGTTTGACCAAGTGTTCGAACTCCATCTTCAACAGAACCAATGACATTTTCAATTGGATGGTTTCGATTGGTCTTGTACCCTGCATTGGTGTGAGTTTCAACTTGTTGAGGCAGATTAGAAAAGTGTTCATTGACGTAGATGATTGGAGTTTCGTCTTCTTTGGGTGGTTCATCCACAGCCTGCTGTGAAGAAGAATCATCATGTGTAGATGCATTTTCAGCAAATGTGTCACCATTTACTTCGAACACCGGAAGAGTAGGAGAGGCAGAGGCAGGGGTGAAACGGGTTGTAAACGGAGTAAAACCAATGTCTGAGGCATCAAACAAAGGTTCCAACGGAGTGGATTCTGCAGGTTCGGATTCAGTGATAGGTTCATTGATGCTGAAAGTGTTGAATATAATATCCACGTCATAAAACCAGTTCGGAGCGCTTCCAGTGTTAGTGGAGTTTCCTTCCTGAAAATCAACGTTGTATGATTCAATCACCATCTTGGTCCGTTTGTTGTAGACTCGATATGCCTTTTGAGAAGATGAATAGCCCATGAAGTAGCACACGTCACCGACTGCTTCAAACTTGATGAGATTGTCTTCAGTGTTGAGAAGTGTGCATGAACACCCGAACGGTTTGAAGAAATCTATCAGAGGCTTTCTTTTGAAAAGTAGTACATATGCTGTCTTTCCGTGAGGTTTGACGATAAGAACACGATTCAAAACATAGCATGCTGTGTTGACCGCTTCAGCCAGAAGATTATGGGAAGTTTAGAGTCGACAAACATAGTTCTTGCAGCTTCGATGAGAGTTCTGTTTTTGCGTTCTGCTACCCCGTTTTGCTGAGGAGTCCTGGCAGCGCTGTATTGGAGGTGAATTCCCTTATCTTCACAGAACGAGACAAACGTATGATTTTTAAATTCAGTTCCATTGTCGCTTCTGATGGAGTTGGCTTTCAGCTTGATCACGTTTTCAATCATGGGAATGAAGCTCTTCAGAATGGATGTCGTTTCGCTTTTGGCTTCAATAAAGAATACCCATGAAAATCGTGAGAAATCATCTATAATCACCAAACAATAAGATCTTTTAGCTAAACTTTTAACGGTAATTGGGCCAAAAAGATCCATGTGAAGTAATTGCAGAGGAGCAGATATCGTATTCACTGCTTTGGACTTATGAGGATTATTATGCTGCTTTCCTTGGGCACATGCGATGCGCTTTTCTGAAAAAGTAAAATCTTTCATAGGTAAACCTCTTACTAGATTTAATTTAGAAAGTTTATTTATGTTCTTAAAATTCACATGCCCTAAACGCCTATGCCACAGCAGTGATTCCGATTCAGATGCTTTTGACATAAGACATGTCATTGGCTTATTTAATTTGGCATTCTTCATATTTAGCACGTAGGTGTTATTTTGATGGGGAGCTCTAAGCATGATCATCTCTTTTGGGACGGAGTAATCGGGTTTGAGGAATAAGCACTCCGTGTCATTGAACAGCATCGCGATTCCTTTGTCACAGACTTGTGAAATACTCATAAGATTGTAACACAATTCTGGAACATAGTTCACATTCTCCAAAGTGAGTGCGTCTGACACGACGTCACCCATTCCGATGATTTTTCCTCCCTTTTCGTCTCCGGCAAAGGATACAAAGTCACCATCAATAACTCGAAAGTTGGTAAGCAGATCCTTTAGCCCGGTCATGTGCCTGGAGCAACCGCTGTCAACGTGCCAGATATACTCCATGAGCATCCGAAGCCGTTTCTGAATTTTATTCTTTTATACAACAACAAAAAATATGTACAATTAGCTAGTTTTTGGAACCCTGACTTGCTTTACATTCGTTCTATCATGATTTTGAGCAAGAGTGTTGTCTTTTCTTTTCCAAAAACAGGTTGAATCAACTATGTATTTTATTGATTTCTTTAAACTGTCAAATTGATCAGTAAAACTTTTAACTAGATCTTGACTAGGTTTAAAAAATTTCTTGCTTTTACAATGTTTTGCCATATGTCCTAAATGACCACAACGAAAACATTGTTTTTGACTCGATCTTTTCTTCCTGGGTGCTGAGTGTGAAGATGATGTATGTGATGAGAGTCTGGAGCATCTTGAGGAGTTTGATGATGTAATGTGGCTTGAATCTTTAGCTTTCTTCAGTTTCTCTTCAGGATGATGTTTATCTTCAATGTCGACTTCACTATGCTCACTGTCTGATGAGGAAATTGATTCTTGACTTTCATCTGACCTTTCTTCATCGCTTTCTGAAGTTGTGGTGCTTGAATCTTCAATGAAATATTTATCAATCTCTGATGTACCTGCAACGATGGAACAAATTCTGGAATTTCCTCTGTAAGGAATTTTCCAAAACTGTTTTTCTTTAACTCTGGCACAAATACAGGAGATTCAAGCATAACATTTTCATCATTGGGAGCATAGTTTAGGTCATGACCCTCAACCTTGGCAAACCCTTGGTTGTGAGCCTTAAGTGTAGTCACATTGCCATTACAGTCATCCTGAATTGTCAATTTAGGCATACAGCCATTACAATCATCCATCCTAGATAAACTATTACAGTTATCTCGAATATAAAATTTTGCTCGTCTTATCACAATTCCAGGCGAACCAGTTAACAGTTGAATACTGTCGCCTGAATAGCCTATTCCTATTTTCATCCCTCCACAATCAACTTCCCCATCGCACACATCTTCCTTACTCTCGCACAGATCTGCATTACTTTCAGAAAGGTTAGTGTTGTTTTCGGATTTATAAAAAATACTTTGATCCAAAAGATCATTTTTATTGATTAAGTCGTTCTTAGGATGAGGAGATGGCATAGGAACATAATTTTTGCTGTGCGGAGGAGGAAATAATTTTCTTTCGTTTCCGAATTTATCTTTATATCCAATTTCATCCTTTATGAATGTCGATCGTTGGCAGTTTACAATGTCAACCAGTGCTTTTTGGCTAATTTTCCATTTATCAATAATGATTTGTAACTTATTGTTTTCGTTTTGAGATTTTTCTAGCTTTTCGGTCAAATCATTTATGATAAAATCTTTTCTGAAAACAAATTCCTTTAGAGTCTGCATTTCAGCTATGGTTGAATTCAACTTTCGCTGATATGCAGCCTCATTTTCTTTTAGTTCTTGATTTATTTTCAAAACTTTTTCTTTTTCTTTAATTATATCACGGTTGAGTGATTTGTAGTGTGCCACGACGTTCAAACATGGTTTTGAGCACAGCTTTGCTTTAAATTCATATGGAATGCTGTTTACCAAATCCTTATCTTCGGCTTCTGATTTCATGGCGGTAGAGGATATTCCAACCGCTGCATTCTTGCTGGTACTGATGACTTCTTGAACAGCAGGCTTCGACTCATTCATTTTAGCTTTCTGTTGTCTCTTCTCTGAGGCAGGAGGGATGATGCTTTTCAAACCAGTGTCATCTTTTGGAATCTTAGAGGTTTGTTTTTCAACACCATTTAAAGCAGACGTGGCAGAGACAGAGGTAATGTTTGCTATGAGGGCCTTGTTTACTTCACCGTTTCCTCAGCTATCTCCTCCAACCAATCATAATCTTCCACCACTAAAGCCTTATGATTATTTTCAGCATCATTATTATTTCCTTCAATGGCAATCGGCCTCCTTGTTTGGTTGATTTTGGTAGTCTCGTTCCTCAGCAACGGACACTCTCTTTTGAAGTGGCCCAAGTCTTTGTAGTTATAACATCTAAGCTTGGATTTGTCAAATCCAACTTTTCCAAGAGCCAACCTCTTTCCTGTTTTATCTTGGAATTTCTTCAACCGTCGAGTGATCATTGCCATCTGCCACTTCAGATCCATCTCCTCCATGTCGTCTGGATCTACTTGATACATGTCCTCTGCTGTTAGGAATTCTCTCTTCAACTCTCCTGACATAAGCGCCTCATAGCTACTTAAGAAAGTATTAAAAAGAGCTACGTGTTCTGTGGAAGTTTTAAGTGCTTGAGTGTCGCTGGCCACGGTGGTCTTCTCAGAAGATGATGAGGCACAGAGTTTGCGGAAGCATTTGAATAGGATTCGACAGCACTTTGGGGATTTGATCCACATGAGGTGACAGGAGCAAGAAATGCCATATTCTTGGGGGCCGAGGTTGCAGTAGCTTGCTGATACGTCTTCTGAGAATACCCAGTTTGATTCATCTCTCGTTTCATGATGTCCATTTCAAAGGCTTTTAAAGTGTTAACCAATTCTGAGAGAGTAACTGGAGTTGTGCTGGTGAGGAAAGTTCTCTTAATCATCATGCATTGAAGACTCCATTCTTTTGGTAGAGAATCTAGCAGCTTCTTGATCGATGCATAATTTGCAACTGGGTTTCCCACCTTCTTCATCTTGGTCAACACCCCCAGAAATCTGCTTATGTGGTCGGACAAGCTTTCGCCACGAATACTTCCAAACATATCATATTCTTTCTACACCATGTCTCGTTTGTTCTCCCTGAGTTCCTCATTGCCATCATAAACAACAGTTCATGTGCCGAGGTGTATTCTTCAAACAGATTGTTATCATCCTTTGACAGAGCCATAGTGAGAGCAGCGTGAGTCCTCCTGTCACGTTGAATGAGTGTCCTATCTTCATCTGTGAATGTTGAAGGATCTTCATTGATAGTACGAATGTCGTCACGTATTATCATGGGAACATGCGGGCCCACAGTGACTGACATCCATTGAGTATAATCGGTATACTCAAAAAAGGACTTGATCCTGTTTTTCCAGCTGCTGAAATCTTCCGAGCCTTTCAACTTTGGTGGCCTTATAGCGGTTCCAGTTTCTAGTTCGTCTTGAGCAATCGGATTGAGTTGATTGAGAGACATGATGGATGAAAGATGATCAATTTCGCTGAGATTTACTGAATCTGAGAACAATTACTCTCGCTAGAAGGTAAATACGCTGGACCAGAGATTAATTACGCTGCACTTGGAAACAATTACGCTGATGGGATCGGCGATTTTGTCTTGCAAAAAGCTAAATCCGCTGGATATTTAAAAACAAGCAAAGGTTTAGTTAATTTCGCTGAACACCATGATAAAATCGCTGAGGATTAGTATCACTATTTTGAAGTCGCCTTCGAGTAAATTCGCTGAACAATTACGCTGCCAATTTTATAACTCCGTTGATTAAAGAACCAGCGTAGTTGTTAACTACGCTAAATTCAAGTTAAATACGCTAGATTCAAAATAAATACGCCAACTTCAAATATATCTACGCTAGCTTCAACATTAAATACGCCCAGAAGGGTTTTAGTACGAACAAAAACCCTCTAATCACCCAAAAGCGACCCAAAATTCATGTTTCTTTACAGCTAAATGACCAAAATGTTTACCAAACTACTGATTAACAACAACCCAAAGATTAAACGCACCAGATCAAGCCATTTTAATCCAAAAAATTTAAGAAACCATGAAACTTTGAGAACTTTTGTAAAACCTTCAAAACTTGACAAATCTTAACAAAAACTCAAACAATCAAGAGCACAAAGGCTCTGATACGAAATTGTGAGTCCCAAAACAGATTCGGATCACGGTTGTTTGAATGTGCAAATACTAAGAAAAACCAAGCCAAGAAGATGAAGAATCTTGTTTGGATCAAACAACTAGTGTTGTATATGAAATCCCAATAACATGTAATCAATAACAGCACATGGATATTCAGATGAAAGCACAATAGCAAAAATCACAACACAAGAAGATCACCAAAATCTGTCCAAGAAACTTGGACATAACTTCATTCACAAAGGTATTTATACAGACTAATCACCCAGCGTATTTATTAAATACGCTGGGCAATTAAGTACGCCGAGTACATAGATGTTTCACAAAGTGACACTTTTGACCCTTTTGTTTTTCTAACTATTTCAGAATCAGCACAAACTATGGTTTATCAAGTACCAACGGTCTCCAAAAGTTCCAACAAGTACAGAAGGAAGGATTGATGCCTTTGATGTCCATAATCTTCCACGCCATGGCTTTCTTATGAAGTCTCAGTACCTCGAGAAGTTTTCTCTTATCCTCTTCCTCTAAGGATGATGAAATAATGACCGGAAGACGACATTCCTCGTCCAGAAATGCAAACTCGAGATGTGGCGGGAGTTGTTTCAACTCCAATGACGGCGGATCCTCCACTGAAGGCTTTGACTTTCCTTCAGCTTCACAATCAATCTCCACGAATCTATCGGGACTATGGGAACCATAATCATTGACTTGACAAACCGGCTGCTCAAGTCTGTGCATATCCGAATCTAACTCCTCAGTGGTGCCTTGAAAATGAGAGTTCACAAAGGTATCGACAATGTCGACATAATAAAGCATATCATCTTGGCTTTGTGGGTGCTGCATCGACCGCTTAATGTCGAAGGTCACATGCTCATCATTAACTAGGAGCGTGATTTGGCCTGCGGCCACATCTACAATCGTCCTTGCGGTATTGAGGAACGAGCGTCCGAGTATCAAAGGCACCTTGGAGTCTTCATCCATGTACAGAATGACAAAATCTACAGGAAACATGAATTTATCGATTTTAACCAGCATGTTTTCAACAAACCCGCGCGGATACTTGATCGATCGATCAGCAAGTCGAATACTCATCCTCGTAGGTGACGGCTCACCTAGATCTAGCTTAGCAAAAACCTTATACGGCATAAGGTTTATGCTTGCTCCCAAATCAGCCAATGCGTGGCTGACAAACATGCTGCCTATAAGGCAAGGAAGGGTGAAACTACCCGGGTCTCCCATCTTTTCGGGTAAACACACGACATGTCCTCGAGCTTCTGCTTATTCGTGAGGATGTCCTTCAGGAACTTAACGTATTTGGGCATTTGAGCCAACGCTTCAACAAATGGTATGTTTATATGCAACTGTTTGAACATCTCAAGAAACTTACCATATTGTTCTTCCTTCCTTTGCTTCTTCAGTCTACCCGGGTACGGAACCGGAGGAGTATAATCTGTTACTGGCTTCTGGAGCTGTGTTGTCCTTGCTGGGACTCGCCTAGCGTGCACCTTGTCCGAAGCGTCAGTATGGACCGTCTCAGTGATCGCTGGTGAGTCTGATATGTCAGGTCCCGTGGATTTACTACTCCTCGTCATTACCGCATTAACGTGCCCTCTTGGGTTGGGCTCTGTATTGCCCGGAAGACCGCCCTGAGGTCGCTCTGAAAACATCTTTGCTAACTGGCCCACTTGATTCTCGATGGCTTGGATGGAGGCCTTTTGACTCCTCAACTCCCCTTCTTGGGCCATGAAACGCTCTTCGTGCTGCTGATAACGCTTCTCAGCCAACTGGTTGCACTATTTGAATTGTTCAAAAGTTGCGCCATCATTTCCTCCAGCTTGGAATTATTCTGAGGGGCTTGTTGCTGGGAACTGCTCCCGACACCCTGATTATGGTACATATTGGAGTGCAGCTGGTAGGGGCGACTCTAAGGCTGAAAAAATTGACCATAGGATTGCTGTGGAGTGGGGGCACGCTGAGCATACCCGAGTGGGTTTTGGTTACCTAAACCACCCTTCCACCCAAAGTTTGGGTGATTCTTCCATCCCGGATTATATGTGTTGCTGTAGGGGTTATTTTGGGGTCTAGTTTGATTACCCAGATAATCCACCTCTTCGTGGCCTGTAAACATAACTCCCTGTTCGCATGCACCCAACTCATGTGAAATCCCACACTGCTCGCATGAAGATTGAACCCGCGAAATATTATGAGCTTGATCGATTTTTGCAGCAAGGGCTCCAATCTGAGCAGTAAGAGCCGTGTAAGTATCAACAGCATGAACTCCAGAACGAGATGATGTCCTAGCTCTCTCTCCGGCTTGACGAGAACTAGACTTCAAAGCAGCTTTCCCGATGATTGCATAAGCTTCATTTGGCGTCTTCGTTCCTAGATCTACTCCTGCATACATGTCCAAACGCTCCTGCGAATCATAGTTTAGTCTTTGATAGAAGGTTAATACGAGCTGTCTTTTGGACAAACCATGATGTGGGACGTCAATAAGAAGATCTCTAAACCTCTCCCACGCAGCGTATAAGGACTCTCCATCATCCTACCGAAACGTCATGATGCGGTTCTTCAACTTAGCTGTTTTCTCTGGAGGGAAGTACTTTTGCATGAACATGGCGTGGTGGTTAAAATGGCGGTGTGGCACACGACGTTGATGCAAGGCGTTTTCCTACATGTGGCACAACCTTTTTATTCTTTTTATATAATTCAAATTTTATAAAATCTATTTAAATTTTATAAAAACATTACTAGAAATTAAACTAATAACATTAATGTATAAACATTACAATAATATTAAAATTTTAAAACATTACATAAATTTAAAACTAAAAAGTACATAAAATGAAAATTTAACACATAATTTATATAAAAAAACCTAATAATTTGTCACTCCAAAACGTGTTTAAATTCACGTCCAACCTTGTGTCAATAGTTGATGAGGGTGACTTGTATGGTGTCGTCCTCCTCGAGGTCACACCCTTGGTGCTCCACCGCGGTGTGGAGTTGCTCGAATCTTTCACAATCCATACGGACTGCCCTAAAGCAGTGTTGTAGAATTCTCCCCCAAAACAGGCCGCTAGACCGGCCGCGTGGCGTGTAGTGGCTTAAGGCTTTAACCCGACTCGCAAAGTGCGATGTCTTCTTCTTGCGTCCACGAGATGGCTGCCATGTCTTCTTCTTGTATCAGTTTCAGGTGTGGGGCGAAGATGTGGTGTGTGGTGTTTATAGATGTAAAAATTGAATTTTAGAAAGTAAATAATTTTAATTTTTAAAAAGTAACCGCTAGGGTTAAAACGGCTCGTCTCCACATCGAATCAACACGTGTCACATCAACGCGGAGAAAGGTACAAGGCCGGTGGAATTCCCGTCGCCCTGTGGACAACGCCGCTAACAACGTGGGGCACAGGGTGGAAAAGTGGGCGTGGACTGGCAACAACGCCAGGTTTCGACACCCACACCGTGTGGTCTTAACGAGCGTCATCCATATTTAACAATTGCTTGGCACGTCGACCGAGGGTAAAGGGGTAGCCCATGGAGGTTTCACCAAGCCCCTAAACAGGCATCATCCATATTGGATAATTGCCTGGCACGTTGACCGAGGGTGAAAGGGGGCGCTAGTGGGAGTTTTGCCACTACAACCTTGTGAAAGGGTGGTTTAGTTAAAGTCTTGTTGTCTACATAACAGTGACGTGACACTTTTAAACTTTTTAGTTAATGATTGAGAGTATGAATCCCGCACTTTAATGTGTGTTACGATATATGTTTTATTTTTTAAGCGATTACGTGTCTCGAATGTGTTAACTATGAGTGGTTGTGCTTTTACAGGTAAAGCGCTTAAACCGGTGAAGTTAGAATGCTCAGTGGTGAAGCGAGACAAGCAAGGATGATGATCGAGATGTATTACAAACGTTCGTGAGTCGTTCCGGGTCAAGATATAGCTCAAATGTACAATAAACGCAAAATATTGAAGTCTAGGGACCTGTGGGTAATTACTTGAAAGTTGAAATGCATGCAATGCATGGAATCCATGGGTTCGACGTATGCTACGGTCATAGGACCATAGCCTACGGTGAGTTGTGTTAAACAAAGAGTTCCAGCAACAATAGAACGTAGTATACGGCCTTGAAGCGTAGGCTACGGTCGGCTGAAAACAAAAGTGGCAGTGGACATGAACCGTAAGTTACAGTCCAAAGACCGTAGCCTACGGTGAATACATCTGTAACATTCGTCGTAAAACGGGTTTCAAAACCCGCTCCGTTTAAAACCCAAATATTTATTCGAAGTTCGTCGCATATTTATTTGTATTAATTAAAGCGAAAATAATAATAATAATAATAATAATAATAATAATAATAATAATAATAATAATAATAATAATAATAATAATAATAATAACAACATAATAATTAATCAAGTAATTTAGATTTAATAAAAAAAATGAATTTTAACTTAGTTAATAATTCAAGGGACTAAATATGTATTTCTACTAAACTAAGTTCAGGGGCTTTTATGCTATTTCAAAAGAAAATTCGAATTCAACAAAAAGAATCAAAAACGGGCAACGCCCAGACTCGAACCCGGGTCAACCGCAATCACACACACACACCAAACACCAACTGCTCTATACGCACTTTAGTGGTTAAAACAGAATCAAATAATCTATATATAGAAACCGAAACCTGCAACTTCTTTATCAGAGTTACAGTAACCGCCCATATACAATCAAATTTAAATCTTGATTTCTGAAACGGAAGTAACTGATGCCCAGTTACAATTTCGTAATCACAAGCTAACCAACTCAGATTCGGTCAAAATTGGAAGCAATCAACCCATAATTTCGGGTTGTAACCGAAACCTCATGATTAAAAAAACCCAACTATAAATACCATATGCAATCCACTCCAAAGCTCTCACACACCTTCAATTGCATTTCGAAAAGACACTGCTCAACCGAGAAAACTAGTTCAGTCGCCGGATTTTCATTTTTCTGTTCACCGGACTTGACGTCGAAACACTTCAGTCCCAGTAAATCTTTAATTCTGTTATTGGAAATTGTTTTACTCTGCTTTGATTCAACGTATAGCATTATAATCGTTTTCTTTTAAGTGGGATCATAAAACCAAAATTCTGGTGTTCAAGATGAAGAAGATGAAGTTAAACACTTTATATGTATAATTAAATCTGGGTTTTTAAGTGGGTTAGACACATGGTCCAGTGTGGACTATGTGCAATGTTAAAGCACAGACTGTGGGTTCGATTCATGTGTGAATCCGGTTCCAACTCCATTAAAACGTTTTTTTTTAAACTAAACAGAACTCTCACAGTTGATTGTTAAATTTAATATAAATCATATAATAGATGGGTTAGACACCCAGCCCAACTGGTTGGGCTGGGTGCCAAACAAGTCGAAGGCGCAGGTTCGATCCTCGCTATGCCCAGCCGGTCAGATGATATATCTAAACCTTTTTAAAATAAATAAAATTCTGAATAATCTAAACAGTATATAAATATAATTAAAATCAGAAATATTTCGAGTTAGACACGTAGCTCAGTTGGTAGAGCTGCGTGCACGTATACGAGAGGTCCCAAGTTCGAACCTCACTCAGCGCATAATTAAACAGAGTCCAACCGGTCAACGGTCAACGGTCAAAAATTCAAAATTTTTATTTCTTTTTATTTATTTATTTTATTTAAAAATCAATTAAAAACACTTAAAAATAATATTTTTAAAGTTAGAAAATGTCCTTAAACTCACCAAGATAAATCTAAAAATTTCATTAAGAGCACTAATTAAAAACATTAAATCTAAATAAAATTTATTTATTTACCGGATCGTCTCGTTATTATTTAGGTTAGTTTTTCCCTTGACGGCCGAGTCCTAATATTCGTGCGCATCATCATCATCAAGAAACGCATCCACTGTGAGTGAATCCTTATAAATTCCCCTTTTTATTCATGTTTTGGGGTGTATCATGTGTCGCTTTAATTATTTCGTTTATTCAAACTTGTGCTATTACCATTATATGACCTAAACTTATGATGTAAATATTGTTTGTTGTGATACGTGTTTACATTTTGTCAAGTTGCGTGCAAATCATTCATTAGGCCCATCAGTTCCTCGTGGGAGACGAGTTGAACATCGCGTGCCTCGTTAGATCGGCTCCGTTTGATTGAGCATTGATCTCATTGTTCATCATTTGGTGTGTTTGCTTGTGCATTTATTGATATTATGTGTTTTGTGATTAAATTTACATTTACGTTTATTCATATTTGGTTATGCACAATTTTATTCAAATAACCAACATAACTAATCCTTTCAAATATTTAAATAAGATTCACTCGCCAACTTTTGTTGACCCAAAACCCTATTTTACACATGATACAGGTGATCCGGTTGAGAAAAGAAACACATAGGATGGCCTAGAAGAATAAACAAGTTAATGCCTTGGAATGAACGTTAAGTTTTGTTTTCCTTTGTAATTGTACTCTAGTTTGTATGTTTATTGTAACTTCTTCTTTAAAGAGAAATAATAAATATGAAACTTTATAGTAAATGTCATGAGCTTTGATGAAAACCAATCATGCCCCGACTACCATTTTCCGCTGCGGGTCAGGGTGTGACAACATCAGCAACGCACGTGGACTAGCAGGTATTAGTAATCACAGTGAGACTAAAGAAACAATCCATGACGATGTGATAAGTATTAGTAATCACAGTCTCACACCGAAGAAACACCAAGTCAATCCAGAGAGTAGCTTGTGGTTTGTGTCTCGTCCAAATAAGGTTAATCTTCTTTCATCATCGACAACAACGACGATGATCCTGCAAAACAATCAACACACGTGAAGCTCGTTACAAAGAGGATAAGGGGGGTTCTCCTTGTAACCACCATCCGGGGTGAGAATAAGAACTTTCTTTGAGGATAAAAGTGTGTATTAAGTGAGAGAGCAAGAGAGCGATCCTTAAACCTGTAGCCGGAGTCCTCTATTTATAGCCGAGGTGAGTTGTGAAGGAGATGACTGATGGGCCTTGAGCCTGAGGCCGACAACAAGGAATATCCGTTTTGCCTCCCCTGTCATGACCGTTAGTGTTCATAGGCGAGGGCATAATTGGCGCACGTTGAATGGATCCAAGTGGCTTGACGATTGTACTTATTGTCTGGTCTGGCATCAACAGTTAAATGAAGATCATGAAGTAGTGGTTGGCGCACGCTGATTGGTGCCACGTACGTGTCCTTGTGTACTTCCTATCCCCTGCACGATTGCTCATTGTGCAGCATTACATAGTACAGCCTGTTGTGCGCTCATTGGTCTACTGCTTTGCCAGTCGTACCTTCTGTACTGTTCAACAGTGTCTTTCCGGCGCAGGTGTCTCTACGCTTCTTGGACTTGCGCCAATTCATTCATAGAAAGGACTAAGTGTTGGATTTGATCTATTTTGGGTATGACATCGCACGCGAAAGGTTAACTTATGTGATCGACGCAAGATTAGAGACCATACCCTTCAATCATTTCAAAACGCCAAATTTCTAATAATGTGGTGACGTAAAGCATGATTAGTTGTTCTATAACCACAATTGTAAACACCACCAAAACCGCCTAAACTTATTTAATCCACAACTCTTTGTGAAATAGATTTATCTTAACATTTAACATTTTATTATCTAGCATATCCTTTCTAAACAAACTACACGTTATGTGTTCACTTGCCAAAATAAAACATCGTTAACAAGTGAACCCATATTTATCATCAGATTCATTTTGAAAAACAAGTTTAAGTTTCAACACAAGAATATATTTATTTTAAAGATGTTGTAAACTTTGTTTGGAGCAGTATAGAATTTTTTTAGATGCATATCAGGTTATTCGATTGACATGAGTATATAGGAACTTTAAACAGGTGAAAGACGCACCCCACCCCCACCAACCCAAGTTCGATTATGACATCTCCCAAACTCATAATCCCCCCCCCCCCCCCCCCCCCCTCCACATTTACTTTATTTATCACGAGAATCCATGTTGTCTAAAGAAGATTCTATGGACCTTCAAAATCACACCCGGTGGCAATTCTCATGTTTTATTGTCTTGGAATGTTTGAAATCTCTTCATCGTTCGAATTGATTGACCTTAAAGTAACACCCCAACCAATGTGCCCAACTACAAGTGATTAACAAAACCTCCTATGAATACATGTGGTATTGCCAAAGCACCTAAACATATAGAAAAATCGATAAAATCATGTTTCTAGCTATTTGATATGTGACTTCACGATCAAATATTTAACCGTTAACTATTAACAAGCACATACCTATCGTTACCTGTTAACATGAGTAGTTGGTCGATATACTGCGAACTAACTAAAAGAAACAATTTATCTTGTAACATGAAAGACCTCTAAAATTATTTTGGTGATTTCATGCTTAGTATTAATTCAGTGGTCTCTGCAAAAAATCTCTCGGACATCATGCATGATCTCTCAACATATTCGTTTAAAATGCTCCCATATCTGGTATTCATTCATGTCTTTATATAGTAGGTAAATATCTTTGAGATATCCACTTAGTGGTCTTGTGCCAACGGTTAAACACGGGGAACATGTGCCAAATGATAGAATACTAAAGTTGTTACGAGTCAAATAAATAAAGCAGCGTAACTACCCAATTTAACCCATGAAATCTGAATTGGATTCGGTTCAAACAGAAACCAACAGACCACTACTGGTCTAGTCTTCATTCTCGCTTTTTTACGAAATCCCATCACTAGTCCAATCGAGTCTACACCTCTCGTGACCACCAGAGGCAAAATTGCATGTGACTTATGCCTTGGAAGAAAAGGCATCCCAATCAATGAATCACCAAACAAATTTTATGTTTGTAGATCAATAAACATACATACTATTTTTCTTTACATCAAACTTGATGATTTTCAACGTTCTAGAATAATGGTTTTAGTAATCCTGAGAACAAAATCGAAACTACAAAGTTGTATTTTTAGTAAGAGTAAAAGTTAATTGTTCCCAGATAGTCCGAATCAGGGGTATCCTTTATATAAAATCAAAAAAAAATAAAATTTTACACTACAGAGACGGAGTTGAAAGATAACTCGTGCTACCTCTGCCCATGGATCCACCGGTTAATCTTTCTCCTAAAACTCAACTCAATATCATTTTAAAATTTTATTTAGTCATTCTAAAGAAATTACAACAAAACTAGTGCCCCTTTTTACCTTCACCATTGTTTTAACTATACTAAAAGTTTGAATGTTTCATTGAGGGACACCTCACCTAAACCTACTAGACGAAACTTATTTGTAGATAATGTATCAAGTATATAAATGACATTCAATACAATTAAAGAAATTTATTTCTTTTAAAAGATGATAAATGATATAATGACGAGAGATGGACCGTGTGTGGTTCAATTATTTGAAGTAAAATGGTAGGTAATGAGCCACACATGTGCCAACCAGTACGGTTAAGCCTTGGGCTCCACAAAAGGACTACAGTGCCCAAAATATATTCAATGCCAAGGCGACTCGAATAAATTGCATTATTTAGATGAAGAGTTTGGAATTTAATCCGACATCTATAACTTTTTCAAAGTAAAGACAATTTTATCGACTACAAATAATACATTTTCTATCAGATTCTGTTAACAGAGACGTTATTGATTCATATTGGCAGCCACAGGGACTGGAATGGTCGAGATTGACAATTAGGGATTGTATGTGAGATCTGGTGTAAACCATGTGGACGGAAATTGTACTTTACTCTTTAATTTATTAACACTATTTGGAGGTCAAAGGTTCAAATCACACAAGTGACAAGATTAAAAAAAATCGTCATTTAGAAAACAATTTTTAATTTGTTAACTTGTACAATATAAATGTTGCAACTTATATAGAACATCTTTAAAATTCAAACTGCATGGCAACAAAAACTCAATATATTTTGATACACTTTATATATGTTTTCTCACTTTTGTATGAGGTTGATTCGTTTATCGGTTTGATTCGTTGAATAGCAGGATCTCTTTCCCCCGGGTTTGTCAGGGCTGATGACTGGGCTTGGTAGAAGATGAACGAACAACTTTAAATTTGAATTGTGTATGTTAATGATCAAGTTTATGCATCGCTTAATATAATATCATATGGATTATGAAATTAAGATGATAAATGCAATAGAAAGATGCAAACAATACATTTATACTTGTAAAAATCAATTCCTTTTTCACTTGCGTATATAGCACCTTTGCTTTGTCAGAAATCATTGTATGTGTTTAGTGGAGAACCATGTTCTTGGGCTCCACCAAATAGCTACATCGTATAAAACATAATGTATATAAACACGTGTTTGGGTTATCAATGTAAAAAATAATAACTAGTTGAGAAAGTATGAGAATCATTGTATCTAGTGCTTCATTAGATTTACGGACATAAAGTATATGGTCTTAACTACACTTGTTGTTTTGGCTGATAACTTATATATTGTATTTCTAGAAAACTAACAGTGATCGTTAATCTTTTGTAGTTCGTTTCATATTTTGTAAATTAATAAAACTCTTCTTCATTTTTTTGTCAATCATATTTTGTGTTTCTAGAAAATTAATAGTATATCAAACCATTTTCGGTTTGAACAAGGAAAAGAAAAACACATTGGAGAATTAACCAAAGATAACCGAAACCAATCCATAACTGACGCTTAACTGAACCATGCTTAACCGACCGTTGGTTAGAGTTATGGTTAAGCAATTCTTCATAACCGAAATTCCGTTATGGTTATGGTTAAGCCTCCATAACCAAACCGAACATATTTTACACACCCCTAGTCGAGTTGAAACATGGGTTTTCTGCCTGTAATTCCAGTATCCTTTCCTATGAGCGCTTCCCAGGTACTATCTGTTGGGGACAATCCTCTTATATCTGATTCAGATAAATTTCGTCAACTTGTTATTGCTCTTTAGTATGTCACCCTTTCACGTCCGAACATCATTTTTACGGTCAACAAAGTTATCAATGCATGCATGCTCCATCTGAAAATCATTAGTCTCCTGCCAAACGAATTCTTTGATACTTAAAGGGCACAACTGATCATGGGCTTCTCATTCAGCACAATTTCGGATCCCATCTTCAGGCCTTCACTAATATTCATTACCAGGGTTCCTCTACCCAGCGTGTTTTCTCTGATGATGATTGCCCATATGACCGACGATCTATGAAGAGATTTGCCATATACATGGGTTTTTATCCCGTATCATGGACCCCACACAAACATAAAATCGTATCTGATCATCCACAAAGTCAGAATAAAAAGTCGTGGCTGGTTGATTTGTTACGAACTGGCCTGATTACAGGGTCTTCTATAAGAAATATGTCTGAACACCAAAACTGCTCCTACCCTATTGTGTGACAATCTCGGTGCAACCTATCTTGCTGTTAATCCTGTATTCCATGCTTGAGCAAAAATGTTGAAGGTGACTTTCACTTCGTCAGAGAAAAAGTGGCTCAAGGACAATTGTGTGTACAATTCATATCCATATGAGATCAAGTAGCACACATCTTTAAGAAACCAACACAAAGATTTACGTGTTTACGTTCCAAGTTACAGTTTGCACCCCGACCTTAGTTTATGGGGAATATTAGACACAAAATATAAACATTGGTAGTTAGGGAAAGATTATGTAAATATCATCTAGTATATAAAGGTCATATATAAACCCTTATTAATATAACAATGCAAACAATTACAATTATACACAAAATGGTGTTTTATCTTCAGGTCGTGGATTTCGTTCCTTAAAGTATTATCTATAAATAAAAAAAACAAATTAATGATAAATAATTTGTAATATCATTTTATTGCCAGAAAAAGACCACGCATTTAGGAATGACAATAACAAAAAATTCAAGTCCGACAACAATACCTAATCCCGTTATCCAACCCGCCCCACCAGCCTAGTTTGCCAGACTCATTTTAATGCCAAATTATTCCTCATGATGCATAAGCACATAGCCATAGAAACAAAAATCTACTTTGTGAGTTGGTCTTGTCAAGTTCTGGAATCCAACCTTTGTAATTCATAGTGAATGAAGTAATATTAACTTTGAATTATAAAGCTCTATGTTTTTGGTTTTACACACATATCTTGTCACTTAAAGCTGGCAATATCTAATGTTATCATTAATACTTGGATAAAAGTCTTTTTCTGTTTTAAGATCAATAAATAAAACAGAACGAATAAAACGATAGCTATTCTCAACATTGTTTTCATAATCCATTGCCCTATGATTTGACATTTATCGTTGCAACTTGACCCTCACTTATGTTATAAATGTCAAGAATGGACACCTATATTATCATGAATTTTTTATTGTATAAACTCAAATAAATCTTTCTCATAAGAAAAGATGGACAATTGTTGTTTACTTACTAGTATATCCATAAATAAATATTTATAAATTGATATCGAGTAATCTGCAATTTGAGTCTCTATGGTTTTTTTTCTCTGGAAAAAGGCATGTTGAGCGAGCCCCTAATATCAAAATTCACAGCCTAAGGGCCCGTGGTTTCATTTTCTTGCAAACAATTGGTTTTTCGCTTTGATAATTCTTGTCATCAAGTTAAATCTCAAAAAGTTAACGAAACAGCTCAATTCTTGTGTGTTTATGCAAAATCAAATCTGATCTGCTAAGTTATCTTTCTAAAAGAACATAAATCAAGGGTTTGAGGGTCAACTTACCCTACCCATATTTTACATTTCTCTCATTTGTGGCCCACTCTTATTTTGAGTCATGATCCGTAGAATTTTGCATTATGCTATTGCTCGATAGATGTAAGCCCACTGGTCCGTACGGTGATGGAACTTGGGATTTGAGAAGATGATTTGATTATTAAAAGTTGGAAAGGCCCATTTGAGCAAATCTAGAGCAAGTCTTTTGGGCCAGGCTAATTTTCTTTGATTTTCTTTTTGGAAAGTGGAAGAAGCCCATTTTATCCAAATATCAGTATTTTACTTCTTTGGTTATTATTATTATTATTTTTATTTTTTGAACGGTCAACGAATCTTCTAAATGGGCTATTGATGAAATTCACCACATCAAGGGTACACTCATCTCCGAACCAACCCTCACCTAGGGCCGAAGCCCGTGAACACTCGCCCGAATGCACGACAGTGCGGTGAGGTAAAACCCACTCAGTTCAAGATCGAACTAGCGACCGCTGCCTACTAGCCTAGTCTTCCGTCATCACCGGGTGTCGCCGAAACTAAATGGTGGGGTGCAGGAATCCAACCTGTGTCACTTGGAACACCAGATCTCTCCCTTGCCATCGGGGATCAACTAGTTGGTGATGAACTGATGATCAATAATTGCATCACCACCTATGTAGATTCAGACCACCATCACACCAACCCTGATTCACAAACCAACACCCACCATTGTTCGTCTCCGCCTTGTGCCTTCCCCCTTTGACAACCAAATGGTACTCCTAACTTTTATTTTTACTGTTAAGAACAATCCTAATATAATGGAAAAGTAACTCTGTTTGCCGTTAACTTTTATTTATGTCGTTTATAAATAATTTATTACACACTGGTTTGGGAATAAACTAGCCAGATGTGCACTGGGGGCATGCATAGTTACTTTTATATAAAGAGAGATCATCTTGGGTAATCAAAATGAGAGTTAGGTCTAATATTAGTTACGGTATGAATTATTATCGTCTAGTAGTTCATATTATAATATTATTAAAATCATGTTTGTGAATAAGTTAAGAAATGAATAAATTAATCAAGTAGTGTTAACTGTTAAGTTTTACTAATCAACTTGTAATTTGCTGCTTCACAGTGAATGTTCTATTGAAATTGAAAGGAGATCCACCTAATACCACATCAAAAACTGTGTGTTCAATAACGTCATGCATTAGCAAAAAAACCCATAAAATATTGGTATAATAAAATAATATGAAAAACACCTTCTTCTAGGTGTAGATGAAACAAGATGCCTATAGGATATTCATTTTGTAACAGTCAAAAGTCCAAATATAGGCGTACACTTGTTGTGATCTGCCAAACTGTGACGTCCCCTCTGATTGACAACCCACAGTAACCCCTTTATTCTATTCTATTCCACTTTCCTTTAAATAGGATCAAAACAGTACACAGAAATATAAACAAGAATTAATGGGAGAAAAAGGAGTTTTTGAAGACATATTAGCAGGAGATCACACGTTCAAATATTATTCTGAAGGAGAATGGAAAGTTTCATCCTCTGGAAAATCTGTGCCCATCATCAACCCCACAACCAGAAAGATCCAATTCAAAGTGCAAGGTATTTTTGTTGTTATGGGCCTTTATAAGAAACTGGCTGATGATGTGTAATAAGCAATATAGAATGAATGAGATATGTAGGTCTTATGGTTTGGATGTGTATGAAATCACTGTATATTGGTATGTATATAGGTGTGGGGACCGTCGCAACGTTTAAGTTGAAGCGTCACAACTTTTTGTGAAAGAGTATGTCAGTTGACATATAAAAATGCTAGTAGTTATTCGGGTACATAGTAACTCTTATGGGCTACAAGCCCTTTGGTATTTATGGTGTTCAATTGTTCGATGTATTCTGAAAATTGAAGAATATATTGAACAAATCAGTATATAAGGATTTTGGTGTTGATAACTCAGGTTTGTTATCAAACTGATAAATCGACAATAAATAGTTTAATAATTATATGCAAAAGTTGTTTGCTCAAAGAATTTGTAATGATCAAATAGTCACTTCTCAACATGTAGACAATCAGTGAACAATTTTTTTTATATATTTTATCCATTTCCTAACTGGGTACACATGAAAATTAAGAAATTCAACCCATTTTTTAGGGATTTGAACTTGTTGTTATTGTCGTGCAGCATGCACACAAGAAGAAGTGAACAAGGTGATGGAATCAGCAAAATCTGCACAAAAATTATGGGCTAAAACGCCTTTATGGAAACGAGCTGAATTATTGCACAAAGCTGCAGCTATTCTTAAAGATCACAAGAAGCCCATAGCTGACTGTCTTGTTAAAGAGATTGCAAAAGCTGCCAAAGATGCTGCTACTGAAGTAAGTTTAATTTGATTAGCATTTATTTACTATGTTGTTATGTAATTTCTTGTTTATTTTGGATTGTGAAGTGATCAATTTATAGAATTTGAATAGATTGGGAGTGATGAATTGATAGTTACTATAACACTTGTTACAATGGCATTGCCAAAAGCTGTGTGACTTTTGATAATGACCCGTTGCATTCGTGTTTTCTGACTAAGGGTGAAGCACATATTGATATTTGATATTACTGATTTTGTATTTTAAAGGGTAATTTCATCATATTTGTGATGTACATAGACTGAAAGGGTCAATGCGGGATAGTGATAACTTTTATCCGATATCCTTAAGGAAAACTTTTGGCGACTGTATTGTAAAGATTTCTTATTTGCCCATTTGTACTTATATCTGACTTGAAAAAGAAGATCATTTCATGACTTTATCCTTCTTGAACGATCTTTGTTAACTCTTGTTAAGGGCAATTAAGTTTTCTAGTGTACCAAAAGTCAAAGGTAAATATTTGTATTTTCAAAGGGTGCATTTGTGAGAATTAGATCTTGATTTGTATTTTACAATAACCTTTGGTATTGATAAAAAGATGGAATGTTGTTGACTAAAAAGTAATATGATATGCTCTAGCTACAGGCTAAAAATGATTAAAAAAAATGCAGCATTAAGGTTGATCTTTATTGCTGGACCCCAAAATATACTTATGCTATCTTCCAGAGAATCAAGTAAAGACACAAGCTTTAAGGAAAACCTATTAAAGTTTGAATTTTTTGTATAGCGCATATTTAAATTTTGTGTATAGCTGTCTGTATATCTCTCATTTCATACAGTACGACTTATAGATATATCGTTTTGAAGGTTGTGAGGTCAGGAGATTTGGTGTCATACTGTGCCGAGGAAGGCGTAAGACTCCTTGGAGAAGGGAAGTTTTTGGTGTCAGATAGTTTCCCGGGAAATGAACGGACAAAATATTGTCTAACATCTAAGGTAAATTACTACATTACGTCATTATGTCATTAATGTATAAAAGTTCTTTAAACAAAATAGAAGATACTTGGATGATATTGTGTGTTTGATTATTGCAGATTCCGTTAGGTATAGTGTTAGCAATCCCACCATTCAATTACCCGGTCAATTTGTCCGTCTCAAAGATTGCCCCTGCACTCATTGCAGGCAATTCTATAGTACTTAAGCCTCCAACACAGGTATGTAATATACTGTATGTTTTTAGTTTATTAGAAATGTTTGACTAGGTGAGTTAAGTAACGGGTCAAACAAGTTCAGTTTACCACACTTTTCTGTTCATTTTTGTAACATCTCATAGATAATATGTGAGCTTTGTTGCGTTAAGAAGAGGTAATACTCGTAAAAAAATAAAATTCTTTACAAATAATTAGCGTGCCAAATATGAAACAGAAACTATACTAAATTAATAACTATATGATATTTTACAAAACAATTTTGGAGGACTCATGCTTGTAAAATACATTACGTGTAATCAGGGCGCGGTGTCTGCACTCCATATGATACATTGTTTTCACTTAGCTGGATTCCAGAAAGGCGTAGTCAGTTGTGTAACAGGAAAAGGTTCTGAAATCGGCGACTTTCTCACAATGCATCCCGGAGTTAACTGCATAAGGTGATCATCAGTATCATTATCCACTAAACTTAATCTCAATAACAAAATCATTAAAGTTAAACCTTTTGTTACTCAGCTTCACAGGTGGAGACACTGGTATTGCAATCTCAAAAAAGGCGGGTATGATTCCGTTACAAATGGAATTGGGTGGAAAAGATGCTTGCATTATTCTTGAGGATGCGGATTTGGATTTGGCTTCATCTAGCATTGTTAAAGGAGGCTTTTCTTACAGGTGACACCAATTTTTAGAATTTTGTTTTTACTTTTTAGAGTAAATACACGGATGGTCTGTGGTTTACTCAAATTTTGAATTTGGTCCCTAACTTTCCAAAAGTACACGGATGGTCATTGTGGTTGCACTTTGAACAGATTTAGTTCCTAGCCAACTATACTAAAGGTTTAAGCATGTCCAAGTCAGGAATGCGTTACGAATATCAAACCACAGGGACCATCCATGTACTTTTGGAAAAAGCTACGGACTAAATGTGTTACAAAGTGCAAACCACAGAGACCATCTGTGTACTTTTGGAAAGCCGGGGACCAAATCCAACATTTTGGTAAACCATAGGGACCATTCGTGTACTTTACTTTTTAGGATGTTTTTGTTATTCGGTCAACTAGTCTAAATCACTTGGGGTTGTTTTATCTGTATCAGTGGTCAACGGTGCACAGCAGTTAAAGTCGTGTTAGTTATGAACTCCATAGCAGATTCTCTTGTGAAAAAAGTTAACGAAAAGCTCGGGAAATTAACCGTGGGCCCGCCTGAAAACGACTGTGACATCACTCCCGTAGTCACAGAATCATCTGCTAATTTCATAGAAGGTTTGGTCATGGATGCCAAGAATAAAGGAGCAACATTTTGTCAAGAGTACAAGAGAAAAGACAATCTTATATGGCCACTTTTGATTGATAATGTTAAACCGGATATGCGAATAGCATGGGAAGAACCGTTTGGACCCGTGTTACCTGTTATAAGGATTTCTAGTGTTGAAGAAGGGATTCATCATTGTAATGCAAGCAACTTTGGGCTTCAGGTAACATCAACTTTGACTTTTAAAGTCAAAAGAAGTGACTTTTTTGTTTCATCTCTTGTGTGAAATTATTGTGCTTCTATAAAATTTGACAATTATGTTTGAGTTTTCAATATAGTTTAATCTTGAAGCTGTTGATCTGAAGTTTTTAATAATATGCATACCTAATTTAAAGTTTTTGAAGTAAGAAGTTTGACTTTGACTTTGACCTCAGATGCCATCTTATAAATTTTTATTGTTAATTTACTCAGGGTTGCATATTTACAAAAGACATCAACAAAGCAATCTTGATAAGCGATGCAATGGAGACCGGTACCGTACAAATAAACTCAGCACCGGCTCGGGGACCCGATCATTTCCCATTTCAGGTTCATGTTCTTTTTACATTAATATTGTAGTTTTGTTAGTTTGTAAACTCTTTTTTGGTCTGAATTTAGTTCTAATGAAGTAAACATGTTTTTCAATAGGGTTTGAAAGATAGTGGCATTGGTTCACAAGGAGTGACCAATAGTATCAACATGATGACTAAAATCAAGAGTACAGTCATCAATTTGCCCACCCCTTCCTACACCATGGGCTAGTAAAGCTTTGAATTTGATGAGTTGGAGAACATCATGTGTATATATACATCTTATCTCGGAGAATAGTTTTTGTAATTTTATTGTACTTGTTAGGTCGGATATTATGATGTAATATGATATGGTATGCTATATGTGTTTAAATAAAAGCCACTTGGATTTATGAGGATTTTAGTAGTCCTGTGTCATAGTGACAAAGTAGGTTTTTAAAGTGGAAATTTTGATTTATGTGATGAAAATTATTTTGATTTATGTGATGAAATTGATTAGGTATGAAAAACAACATTAAAACAAGCACATACAACAATTTATCATATTAATTAATATTGTTAATACTTTTATACACAGAAATATATTCTATTATTTTAGAGACATACACTTTCTCACTCATTTACTCATGAACCGTTATTAATACTCACTTGAAATATATCTAGACTTATCTTACTTATACGGCTCAAGTCGTTTTTGAGCTTGATCCACTCGTCAAAAGTTTAAATAGAGTCAAGTTCAAATAAGCTTGAGTCTACACGGAAGCACACTTTTGAAGTTAAAGTCTGATTTCAACATCTAGCTTCATTAGGCTTAGAACAAAAAAAATGATAACAAAAATAAAAAACACACCTTGCGTAACCCGAAACCCGATTAATAACCCAAACAACACCCTACTTGTAAATGAAAACCATTACCAAATCGCAAACAAGGACATAAAGAATGATGGTTATGTGCTAAAAAAGATAAACGGACCAAAACAATCCGTGAACCGTTTGGCAGAAAGTTCGTCCGTTTAATAAATAAATGGACATGAACAATGAATTTCGTTTATTTAGCTGCATGAACTGATGTTTGTGAATGTTCGATATCATGTTCGTTTGAGTTTGGTAGTTCATTAGAGGTTTTCATTTTTATATTTTATTTAAATACATCAAAATTCTCACTAATAAAATATTTAATAAATATTAGTGTATTGTATATTACATACCTATCTTTAACAATTTAAGGGTTCACAACCATTCTCAAATCACAGCCACAAAAAACCTCGCTGCCTACATTGTTTAACGTCGTCTTCTCGAGGACCACTTTCTTTGTGATAAAAGATGCGGATTTTATTCGAAGTTTAATATATGTATATTTGTGTTCGTGTGTTCTTTTTCTTTCTTTTCATGAACGTTTGCCAGTGTTCAAATCACCTAAAATTAAAGAACTTGAAGAACACGTGCTTTTCGTTAATACCATGGTATTAATACGAAAGTATTAAAGTATACAAACCCATTGGTATCTCTTTCTGTAACACGTTGTTCTTTTTATGCACTCTGTGATTTCGTTGTCAGATTTCCTCACGTTAACTTTTGCTAGGGTTTGGAATTGACTGAAGATGGCGTCTGCAGATGTTAAGCTTTCGCATCCACCCGATTCCGTCGATGAATTCCTCC
Organism: Scalesia atractyloides; assembly: GCA_947069175.1. Taxonomy (NCBI): domain Eukaryota; kingdom Viridiplantae; phylum Streptophyta; class Magnoliopsida; order Asterales; family Asteraceae; genus Scalesia; species Scalesia atractyloides. Next base: position 9,798,071 of record CAMTDV010001632.1, read on the forward strand.
CTGTTCCTGATAAGACGGACGTTTCTGCACCAAAATCAGCTACAATGGAGGGAAATCTAACAGAAACCCCTGTTACTAGTGCAAAAGGGAAGCGTTTCAAAGACAAATATAAAGTAAATATTGTTAAAATTTAGCTTAATACACTGTTTGGATCAATGTTGGAACATGAAATTTTGTATCTTTCAGGTATCTGATACTATAAAATATGATGAAAGTCTGGTTGGTACAAAACTCAAAGTCTGGAGGGAAAATAAAATGTAAGTGCTTTGCATAAGATAAAATTTACAATTTTGCTTTTGTGAGTAAAACTTCATTTCAAGATTTCATCTTTTATCAGAACCTTAAATTATCTGTGTTGATGAACATAATTATGAACATACAAAATACTGATATTTATGTTGTGTTGCTTTTTTTCGAACGACTGAACTTCTGTATATTAATATAAAATCGGGCCAGCAAGAAACTGGAGCGCGAAAGTTACAAAATTACATCACGAATACTGAAATCGCACCATCTAGACCAATTAATATTACAAAATTCCGATCTATTCGTAATCCAAATTAACGAATTTTCTTTGATTATATCCGCCGTCCTATTGAAAGGAATGTGGTTGTTATTAAAGGACGTCTCATTCCTTGCTTTCCATATTTCCCAAGTCGTCACCATCACGATCGCTTTTTGCTTGACCCGTTACACTCTCTTGCCATCCAAAGCATTGGTTGAATATGTCGGTCTTCATTCGGAAACGGTAGCTTTAACCAAGTCAAAATCGTCCACCAAATGGCTTTAGCGATCCAGCATTCCCACAAAATATGGTCCACGGTTTCCTCTCTTAACCCGCATCTTTAACCCAATTGTGTTGCGTTGCTTGTAGGTATCATGAAGGTGTTGTTGCTGAATTTTACCCTGCTAAAAAGAAGCATAAGGTCGTTAAAATCTTTGTTATATTTCAAATCATCTTTTGTTATACCTTTTTTTAAGTTTTGACAAATTTAGAGTTATACAGGTCTCATATGTGGATGGAGATGAAGATATTCTGAATTTGAGAACACAAAAATGGGAAATTTTGAAGGAAGTTTCCGTGCAGAATGATGAGGTTAGAACTTGTTGATTGGTGTGTACTGTAATGCTCACTCTAATATACTATTGTTTGTGCTAGGGATGAGCGTGGTACGTACTGGTACTGTACCGAACTGGTACCAAAATTCGTCAAAACTGGGTACCGGTACCGAAATATGCGGTATGGTACCGGTACGGGACCGGTATTTGAAGGTAAACTTCAGTATTTTACCGGTACCGGTACCGAAAATGCCAAAAACGGGTACCGGTACCGAGTACCAAATGCTCATCCCTAGTTTGTGCTGATGTGGTTCAGTTGACAGGAGCCAAACACGGAGGTTCATAGTGAAGAAGGTTCCCGTGATATGTATGTATGTGTTCCTTTTGGTTTTTTATTTTTTAGTTATAAGTATATTTTACCTGATTGTTATCTTGTTTCAATCTGATATTGTTCGCACATATTTTGTCTCAATAGATTACCTTTATTGTATACTTAGATATAGTAATGCTACTGTAATATCAATGCAATATCCAGGAATACGTAGATTTATATGCTGAGAGAAGTTAAGATCTTGTTTTAGAAATTTTGATATTATAGCAGTGCAATATACATGAATATGTGGAGAGAGAGAGAGAGGGTGTTTGAGTTAGTTAATACAAGAATAGTCCTTAAAAAGTTGAAATGACCAAAATACCCTCATGTGCATATGTGGAGAGAGAGAGGGTGTTTGAGTTAATTACAAGAATAGTCCTTAAAAAGTTAAAAATGACCAAAATACCCTCATGTGCGTTGGATTTAACAGACAGATCTAACGTCCGTTGGACCAAAGGATGAAAGTGTTACGACATATGAACTTCTCGGAAGCACGGAAACGCCATTGAAGTGCCGTCTCCCGTCCCGGGGACTGCTAGGGGACGGAAACGGCACGGGGACGGCCGGGAAACGTCTCCGGCATGTTGGATACGGCCTGGAAACGTGCTGCAGAAGGGGACGGGGTTTGGGGACGTGCAGGAAACGTTTCCGTCAAGTTTCCGTTTACCGGCAAAGTAAACGTTAACCTGTATATTCAGTGGAGAAACATTTTTGTAGCTTGACCCTTCAAAATGTATCTCCCAAAGCCACTAAAATGAAGAAAATAGAGTGAAGATGGCGTATTCCGAGCTTGCCGGTGAGCTTCATAAATCTCCGGTGAAGAAAAGAAAAGAAAGGTGAAAGGGTGAGCTTCATAAATCTCCGGTGAAGAAAAGAAAAGAAAGGTGAAAGGGAAGAAGATGATGTGACTTTTGGGTTTGGTACAAGTTATTTAATATTATATTATTAATTAAATTAAAATATATACAATTGACAATGACAACTCCTTCTTTTTTATTATTAGTTTAATAAAAAAAGTTACTGGATTTTAGTATTTACCCATCTATAATTGAGTTACCATATCATATGTATTTATCATTTAGTACACAACTATTAACTATGTTTTCTAGAATTTCTTTTGCACTAATTATCATAAAGGGTTTTAAATTTTTTAATGCTAGTTAGATTATTTAATATGTCATAATTATATTTGTTTTATAAATATATTTGATATATATTTATTTTTTTATATGTTTTTATTCTCGTACCCGTCCCGTCCTCGCTTCTTGAATTTTAGTTTTGCCGTTTCCCGTTCCCGTACCCGTACCCGTTCCCGTACCCGTCCCAGTGCATCATAGATGAACTTTAGGGATGGTCAATGTGCTTATTGAAGTTAAGACATGATCTACAAGTCGCCCCAAATATATAGGACGTAATATGCAATTTACTCTAGATACAACAAAACATGCTATGGGATATCGTGTTTCAAAGTTCTTCTAACAAATTTAAATATGTCTAGTGAGAGTAGTGTTTTAACAAGGCTAAAAAGGAGTGGTATACAAGTAACTCTAGTTTTTGCTTTAAATAATCAGTTTTGTTGCATATGATATGATCTATATGTTGCCCGAAGATGTGTTTTTGATTATAACTGTTATGCTCCAGACACAAGAAGAAAAAATCAAAAACAGATCCTGCTGCGTCTCAAGAAAAGATCAAAGATTCAGCCAAAAAGTTTGTCCCCCCCCCCCCCCCTCTCTCCCTATTTCTATAATCATTATATATGGTAGAGGTATAAGTGCATAACCTACATTAGCAGATTTGATTAATATAAATAAATGAAAAACAGGGTCGTCGATGTCTCTTCATCTGGCGGGTCAAAAGGGTCAACTCCAAAAGATGATCAATCAACACAAAAAACTAGTGGCATGTCCTGCGATGCAGCAACCACCGTCTCCAAAGAAGCTGCAAAGGAAAATGAAGAGGCACTAAAACCCAGTAGCAAGATGAATACAGTCAACAAGTCGAATGATAAAACCCCTCCAAGTAGCAGTAAATCCAATACCGATGGTCCCACCAAGGCTGAGAAGATGGAGTATTACAAAGAGAAGTTGAGGATTAAAGCTAATAAAGCGCAAAGCAAAATCCGCCAAGAGGAAGAAAGACTGAGGTTAGAGGCTGAGAAAATGAAACTTTTAAAAAAGGAATCAGATCTACGAATTATGATGGTGGATGCGAGTGTCATGCCAGAAATGCAGCGACTCTATTTCGAGGAACTTCAGAAGGAAATTATAATGAGACGCGGTCATGCTTAGCTTTAAGATGGAAGACTAGTTAGTACAATAGTACATATGATTTTGAATGTTCAGCTTACTTGATGACAACCTCGTATTTATGTGCTTTAGGCGTTACATGGAAACATTACTGGCTATTTTTTGGTGTTGGTTCTAAGGGTCATAGGATGCTAGTGCTATAATGAATGTTCCATGTACGTTGCTCATTTGTTTTGGAATTTGGTGTCGACATTTTAACTTACTAGTTGTATGAATGTGTATAAAAATACATATTATAAAAATGTTTATTATAATATATACTAGATGTAAAACCCGTGTAAAAACACGGGTAGCTTTTAGAAATTTTACATACCACATTTTATTAAACAACGATTTTTTTTTCAGCTACAATACAAATAATAACCTATTTAATTATAGGATTGCAGCTAATAAAACAACAGATCATAAATCGATATCTTCTCATTTGAAACGTCAACACTAAAAAACATGAAAGTTGTAATAATTAGTAGAAACCAAAATCCCAAAACTATAAACAGATTAAATATATATTATAAATTGTATGAATGTGTGTAAAAATATATATTATAAATGTTTATTATTATACTAGGTTAAAACCTCATGTATTACGCCGGTTGCATAATGTTGATACAGTTTTGTGTCTGTCGCTTGTTCTTAGTTACAGTTGTAATTGTACGGTCTTTACTCAAGTGTCTGTATAGGTTTGGTCGTGTCGACAGATCGAGATATCCTTCTATCTTGTTCTAGTACGACATCTTAGCTTGTCTGTGTTAATCAGTTGCATGTGTGCATACTGATGAGTCTTGTGTACGTCATGTCTACGACACGTTCTCCTAAGTAAGGATTCTGTGCAAACGAGTTGCTCCGTACGAACATAGTGCCTCGTACGAGCCAGATGATCCGTACGAACGAATGACTGGGTTCGTACGAGCAAAGTGCTCCGTACGAACCAGTCGCCTCGTACAGGATTGCTTGGAGTTGTGCCTCGTGTGTAATAGTGTGTTCCGTATGTCTAGTATCGTGCCTCGTACGAAAGACTAGCATGGACACTATATAAGCAGACATGCACCTCTCAGTCAAGGTTAGCCCTTGAGCCCTTTTGTCCAGAAGTTAAAAGAACGAGCTAGCAAACTGATCTTTTGGCGAGATCTCTCTGTTAGCATTTCTGGTGAAGACGAAGACACAAGAACACAGCAAGTTTGTTTGAGTCGTATGAGCATTGTGTGTATATGTTTGTACTTGTTCTTATTCATTAATCAAGATAGTGAATCTTTGGTTACCCCGTGTTCTTTACTTTGCTTTGGTTGCATGCACACTTGGATTCCGCACTTGTGTGGATGTTATATGAACAAGGAATAGGTTTAACACCGTTCGCAGGTGGACCTACAAGTGGTATAGAGCTTTGGCTCTTTCCTTGTTCAAAACCAAGCTTAGTTGTGTCTGAGCTAGTTTGAATACTTGATGCCCTATCAGTGGATAGCAGATCTTCAGGGGGAGTTTGTTGATACTCCAAGCCATTCCAGTGTGAAGACCAAAGTATAAGACCAAAGATCAAAGACCGAAGACCAAGCAACATCCAAGGGGGAGTTTGTTGATAAGTTTTGTATATGTCGCTTGTTCTTATTTACATTTGTAATTGTACGGTCTTTGCTCAAGTGTCTGTATAAGTTTGGTCATGTCGACCAAATCAAGATATCCTTCTATCTTGGTTTCATACGACATCTTAGTTAGTCTGTGTTAAACGGGTGCATGTGTGTATACCGTTGAGTCTTGTGTACGTCATGCTCCGTACGAGCCAGTTGCTCCGTACGAGCCAGTTGCCCCATACGAGCCAGTTGCTCCGTACGAGCAACATGCTCCGTACGAGGGAATCATTGTAAACAAGTTGGTTTACATGGTTCGTACGAACCATTCGCTTCGTACGAACCAACTGCTTCGTACAAGCCTCTTTGGAGCAGTGCTTCGTGGATAATAGAATGTTCCGTATGTCTAGTATCGTGCTTCGTACAAACCACTAGCATGGACACTATATAAGCAGACATGCACCTCTCAGTCATAGTACTATTGGTTGGTCAAACTGGCTGGCAAACTGAACTTTTGGTGAGATCTCTCTGTTGGCATTTCTGGTGCAGACGAAGACACAAAAACACAGGCAGTTTGTTTGAGTCGTATGAGCATTGTTTGTATATGTTTGTACTTGTTCTCATCCATTAATCAAGATAGTGAATTTTTTATTATCCCGTGTTCTTACTTTACTTTGGTTGCATGAACACCTGGATTCCGCACTTGTGTGTATGTTATATGAACAAGGAATAGGTGTAACTCCTTCCGCAGGTGGACCTACACATAAATATAATATTATATAATAAAAATATATATCTTAAAAAAACTCGTAGATTGCAGAATAAAATATAATGTCATATGTTAACACAAACGACTATCAAAATTTATCTTTAAAAAAAACCGTTTATCCTTATCTAAATAATTATTCTTATCTAATATTTTGTTTAAAATTATTATTATTTAATATGATAGATAAATAGGAAAATAAGGTGAGAAAGCACCAGAAAGTGACACGTGTCCAAAATTTTTTTTATTTATTAGTATAGGAAGGTATATATAATTGGAGAAGTTGTTAGCTACAGTCAAAATTATACATGTAGGTGACTCACAAACATAATTTTATCCAAACCCATGTTGAATATGATGTAATCCCATTAATTAATACATATTTTAAATGAAAAATCTAAATTAATATTGTTGTAATTTTCATGACTTCTATATTTATTTACTTAAATATATTGTTTGAGGTAACATCCTTATTTTATAATTAAACTTAAATTAAAATGAGAGTTAATTACAAGATAGTACTTGTGGTTTATTAGAAGCAACACCTTTGAGTACTAACTATTTTTTGTGACAAATTCAAGTTCTATGGTTTTGATTTTGTAACACCTTTGAGTATTAAGGCTAGCTGTCATTAAGTTGATTATATTTTTTTGTAACAAGTTCAGGTTCTATGGTTTTTTAAAAAAAACTTATATTCAATCTATGTAATTCCGAGACTCTGATTATTAATGGAAATTCGATTTTATAAGCTATGTGCATAATTATTATTCATGTATACACAATATATCACAATCATACTTACTCGATGAAAACCAAGTTATTCAAACAATGTTATATGACATTACACGATGTTATTCGATGCTTATGCACACCCAAGATCGTACATTTAAATCATACGAAAACGACACACATTCATATTTATTTGATGTTTGGATTTAATCAAATCATACACCATGTTCATAACATGCCTAAACATCCCTTAGAAACCCTAAATTATGCTTAACATAAAAGTCTATAGTATATTATAACAAAACAACCAAACAATGAGGGCCAAAAAAAAGTCTGAAAGGTCTTACGGACCGCAAGACAAATGTCTTACGGTCCGCAAGACCGTCTGACGGGCATATAATGTGATAGCTCGCGAATTTTGCCATTATTTCACCTTTTCAACCACTTAACCCCCACCTAACTTCATAATAACTCAAACCCTAGTTACCCCCACTATATATAGGACTCATCCCCAAATCACAAACACTTTTCCACAATCAACAACATCCTCAAATCCCTCTATTTCTCTCAAGAATTTATTCATTTGGGCAGAAAACCTTCTAGTGTTCAAAGTGAGTTGTAGCTCACTTCCTTCATTTTTCTTCGCTTTTTCTTGCATATAACCCCTTGGACAACCTAAGGATGTTACCAAAGGTTCATCAAGGTGTAACAAGGTAGTACATCACTTATATAAGGCTCCAAAGTGGGTATAAAATTTTGTTTTGTTTAAACTACTACAACATTGTTCTTGTTCATATTCATCTTGTAGGAATCTTGTACTAACCTTGTGTCCAATCAAACTAATGGTTGCGGGGCTTGTATATGGTCAATTTTCATAAGATTAGTGGTCCAAATACCTCACTTAGTTACTGCCCTAAAGGTCCTAAGTGACCTACAAAGTGTTGAAACCAACCAAATCTTGAATCCTCAATGTTGAAAGACTTGTGTTTTTGTGAGGTGTGAACAATGGGAACCTTGGTTCTCCAACTAGGATTCCACCTACTTTACTTGTTTATTTCATTAGTTAGATATTCATCTAAGTAGTTTCTAAGAAATCAAAGTAAGTCAACCCCACCTCGTCTCCAACATTTGCCATATTGGGTATGTACACGTCCAAGTTGTTTTTATTTAGCTACTTAGCAATTTAGATGCATATACATTTTAAATCTTATTCATGACCAACCGAAATCATCAAGTTGATGATTTTGTGCTTTGATGAATCATATAATGAGGTTTAATGGATGAATATCATCCTACCTCCTTACTTGACCTTTACATGATGGTAATTGACCATATGATTATAATACATAGTATATATCTATAATATAGTCCTAAAAACCGAACCTTAAACGCTAACCAGTTCATGATTGATATTAAGAGTTATGGTTATATTATCTTAGATTAAAATTTATCATATTTGGACTTCCAATAGGTGAACTTGTGCATATGAAAAACACATAATCATGGTGTCCAATTTGAGTGTTTTAAGAAGATAACTTTTATATAATTTTTATACTAAGTTAAGCATCTTGCATACACATTCCTAATCTAAAACCCGTTAGACTTATACGCCTCATTTATCCTTGTAGGATAACTCGTGTTTCCAAACTCAAAATCGCATCAACTCACTTTCGTGTAACTTTCTACGCAAATCGTTAGTTTACATGATCATATTTTACCGTTTATACACTTTTGGGTGCAATATGTGCAATATTATCAAAATCACAAATACAATATCAATCAATCTGTTTATACATGCTTAAATGATATGCATATAATACATACATGCTAGAAGCCTTTCTTGCACAAATATTTGTCATTAACGTCATGAACCAACCTTAACATGTATAACGCAATGAAGTAGCACACCACACTTAGGAAGGGTCTATGTTAAGTATTCAATCACGATCTTGTTCGCTTTGGTGACAAGATACGTAACTTTGTGGACACAAATGATGTAACCTATATTTGATGCATGCTAGTTATGTTATGTTTCATGCCTTAGTATACTTTTATGCCATATAGGATTGATGACAGCTTTATTATCTATGCTAGTAGCCAAAACCTGTATGCTCACCAACACTTTATGTGTTGGCCGTTACTTTAATATATATTGCAGGAGATTGATGCTATGATGTTTTAAGAATCTAGTATGATGGATTTTAGAATCACATTTATAGTTTATGTATTTTCAATTTGTCGTATTTGAATTTCGTTGTTGCATTTCCATTCCAAACAATCTACCATTTAGATTATCAATGAAATGAAAATTATTGTCATATTTAGCAAGCTGTGAAGTCTCGAACAATCTATTTCGTCCCACCCCGATGTTTCCGCTATCGGTTAGGGTGTGACATAACCCTCGCTGCTCTCTCTCTTCTTTGGTTCTCTCTCTCTATTTTCTGAATATGCAATTGGACGGTTCAACTCACAAATATAAATGTGATAAATGGTTCTCGAATTCCATGGATGAAATATCAATATTGCCCTCGTGACGTCTTAATTTTTTTTACTTTTTTCTAATGTACCCTTCTAATATGGCTTATCCTCTCTTGTACATGAGCTTCAAAATTTATACGCATACTAAAATTACAATTTTGTATATTAGATTTGCTTTATATAGTTATGTAGATTATCAACTTAGTTATTCATTACCGGTTAATGGTTGTTCCTTTAGTTTTATTTGTTGTACAACTCTATCTCTCTCTGTATATACATAGATATACATAGAGATAGAGTGTAAAAGGATGTGAGAATAAGATATAGGAGTGTGAGAATAGTGGAAGTATTATTTGGTATTTTAATTTTTACTTATGCTTTTACATTTTTTTTATCATTCAACTTCAAAACTTTTTCACTTTCAACTTTGTCCTCTATTCCTTTTTTTTACAAATTTTTCCGTTTTATGTTTTAGTCTAAATTTTGCGAATCAACAAGCCGCAACGTTTGTATGCGATTCAACATTTTTCTCTTTTTTTTCTGTTTAACGACCCCACCTAATACTAGGGTCCTCAATTGACTTAGTTATTATTTTTTTATCTTTTATGTTGTGCGTGGGTGGTTCAAAGTTTTTACGTCCATTTTTCGTTCGGTTTTGTCTTTTTCATTTTCTATTATTTTTTACAAGTTTTTACAGTTTTAATGGTCGCTGGTGATATTGTAACTTTGGTACTAGGGGTGTGCATGGTTCGGTTCGAATTTTTGGTAAAAAACCGTAACCGAAAGTTCGGTTTTTGGTTTTTGAAAACAGGTCTGTTTCAGTTTTTTCGGTTTTAGCAACGGTTCAGTTTGGTTTTTTTGGTTTTTGAAACAAATTACTTAAGATTCAAAAATTAAAAGCATAATTCAATGTTTACATTTAAGTTAATATATTTAGTCTTTTTAATTAATATTGTTCACATAAACATAAACCTTCCGACCTATTTTTTTAATGTTTCTACAAGCTTTTTCTTAAGATGTTTTCTTTTATAATACTTTGAAATACGTTTAATTTCTATGTTAAATTTTGTTATTTCTTGTAACCAATGGATAAATTCTTTTAATGATAAATAAAACATATTAATGTTCTTATTATATATATTTAACAAACAAGAATAAAATTAATAATTCTTAATAGCATGGTTAAACCCTATAACAACTTGAAACTTAAACTTAAACATAATAAAATATGGATTTGACATACTATAATATATGGGGAATTTTGAAGGAGTTTTCTGTGCGGAATGACGATGAGGTTAGAACTTGTTGGTTGGTGTTATGATTACTCTAATATAGTCTTGTTTGTGCTGATGTGGTTAAGTTGACAGGAGCCAAACACTGAGGTTCATAGTGAAGAAGGTTTCCCTGATATGTATGTGTTTTCCTTTTTGGTATTTTATTTACCTGTGATTGATTATTATCTTGCTTCAATCTGATATTGTTCGCGCATATTTTTGTATCAATACGTTACGTCTATTGTATACTTAGATATAGTAATACTGCTGTAATATCAGTGCAATATCCACTATCCAGGAGTATGTAGATATATATGCCGAGAGAAGTTAAGATCTTGTTTTAGAAATTTTGATATTATAGCAGCGCAGTATACATGAATACGTGGATATATATACATATATACACATATAGGGTATGGATCCTAACAGAAGTCAACCCTATTTGAAAAACTTGAGATGCATTTTCAACCACACATTTTCCATAAGTTTTTTTTGTGATATGCACATATGTATAGTTTAAAATTGACTATATACATATAAGTATATTGTCAAATCTTGAATTATACACATATGTATATAGTCAATTTTAAACTATACATATGTGTCTATTATGAAAGCTTAGGGAAAATGTGTGATTCAGAATACTTCTCAAGTTTCTCAATTAGCCTAGTGTTTCTCACATGATCCTAACCCTATGTATGTGCGTGTATATATATATATATATATATATATAGAGAGAGAGAGAGAGAGAGGTGTTTAAGTTAGTTACAAAATAGTCCTTAAAAATTAAAATGAGCAAAATACCCTCATGTGCGTTGGATTTAACAGGAAAAGGTAACGTCCGTCGGACCAAAGGTCGAAAATGTTACAACGTATGAACTTTAGGGATGGTCAATGTGCTTATCGAAGTTAAGACACGATTTACAAGTCACCCCAAAATATAAAGGACGTAATTTGTAATTTTCTCTAGATACAATAAAACATGCTATGGGATATCGTGTTTCAAAGTTTATCTTTCTATTCAGGTGGTTAGCAAATTTAAATATATCTAGTCAGATTAGTGTTTTAACAACGCTAAAAAGGAGTGGTATACAAGTAACTCTAGTTTTTCCCTTAAATAATCAGTTTTGTTGCATATGATATGATATATATATCATATATGTTGCCCAAAGATGTGTTTTTGATTATGACCGTTATGCTCCAGACACAAGAAGAAAAAATCAAAAACCGATCCTTCTGCGTCTCAAGAAAAGATCAAAGATTCAGCTAAGAAGTTTGTTCTCTCTCTTGCTCGCTTCCTGTATTTCTATAATCATTATATATGGTATAAGTATAGCCCACATTATCAGATTCAATTAACATAAATAAATGAAAAACAGGGTCGCCGATGTCTCTTTCGTCTGGCGGGTCAAAAGGCTCAACTTCAAAAGATAATCAATCAACACTAAAAACTAGTAGCAAGACGAAGAAAATCAACAAGTCGAAGGGTAAAACCCCCTCCAAGTAGCACCAAGTTCAATACCAGTGGTCCCATCAAGGCTGAGAAGATGGAGTATGACAAAGAGAAAGATGGGAGAAAATTACGTCTTGAAGATAGAAGGTTCAGGTTGGAGGCAATAAAGCGCAAAGCTTGAGCTTGATCACGCTCTAACTTAAGCTCGTGTAATTGAAGAGCATTCAAGTGCAACATTGGTTTGTGAGTAATTGTACAAGCTCGACTTAAGCTTAACTTATCTATTATTTAGTTATATATATATATATATATATAGGTAGAGGTTCATGTGAGAAAATTTAAAAGTGTGAGAAGGATAAGAAAGATTATGGAGGTGACATGTGTCCCTTTTTATTTTGGTAGTTTAAGGGTATAAGTGTAATTTAACTAATAAAATCTAATTATGGAATGAATATATGCAACCGATTTTTGGCAGTTATTGTAGGGATTTTCAAATTTGAAATAACACCTTAACTCATAAAAACACCACAGCATGTATATTGAAGGCATACATATTATAAAAACACCCTAACTCATAAAATCACCACAACAGGTGTATTGAAGACATACATCTTATAAAGAACAGAAATATAACAAAAATAACACCATAACTCATAAAAAACACCACAACAGTTATATTAAAGGCACACATCTTATAAAGAACACCCTAACATTGAATATAACAGAAATAATACCCTAATATAACACCAGCCAACACTTTAATCAGAATCAAAACAGAAATAACACCCTAAATATACAAAACAGAAATAACTCTACATAAGTATATCAATATGGTATTCATATTAAAGATAAAAAAAACACTCGTTATTATGGTGTAATTTAAAAAAAAAGAGTTACTTATAAAAAGTTATTGATATTTAAAAAAGAAGAGGGGAACTTTGCATGTGTATTAATGTTAGTTTCTTAATTTAAAAATATTAAATTTACCTTTATACCCTTAATCTAGAAAATTAGTTAGTTTAATAGTCAACATTATTTACAGAATTGCCACTATGATCTCAACCATTAGATTAAATATCTAATGGTTTAGATTCTTTCTTATCCTTCTCACACTTTTAAATTTTCTCACAATAACCTCACCCTATATATATATATATATATATATTATATAGGGAAGGTCATTGAGAAGATTAATGTGGAGAAAGAAAAGGGCATAATGGTAAAACATTAAATAGTTTATAACTACTCTCATTAATTATGTTATCTCTCGTTAATAAAGTAAAAACATTTTATCCTACAATTTCAAAATTTATCCTATTTATGTCTTATATTTACCGTAATTTACCATACACACATGTAAATTTACCATACATATTTCAAAATTTATCCTACACATGTCAAAAATTGTCCTACACCATAAATTATTTTATCATGAAAGAGTATATAAAAAATGAGTTACAAGTTTAATTAATTAGCTAATTAACGACAATTATAGATTTACATATATGTCCTTTTTCATAACATTAAATACACACATTAAATGAAGTAAATGAAAATTTTCTGTTGATTTAAAAGTTATTCTTTTTATTCTTACAAAATTTTTCTTCTCATTTGAACTCTCCACTATAAGTATAAATATAGGGTAAGGTTCTAGAGTGAACACTAGTGTATTTGCAGACTGAGCGTACTAATCCTGGCCATTGATTTACACACATGTAAGGACAGGATTTCATCATCAAATCGTAAAATACACTAGTGTATTTCATCATCAAATCATGACTATTGATTTACACACGTGTAAGGCCAGGATTAGTTCGCTCAGTTCGCAAATACACTTGTTTTCACTCTTGAACATAATCATATATATATATATATATATATATATATATATATATAGAGAGAGAGAGAGAGAGAGGGGGGGTGAGCTTATTGTGAGAAAATTTAAAAGTATGAAAGGAAAAGAAAAAATCTAAACCATTAGATATTTAATCTAATGGTTGAGATCATAGTTACAATTCTATAAATAATGTTGACTATTAAACTAACTAATTTTCTAGATTAAGGGTATAAAGGTAAATTTAATATTTTTAAATTAAGAAACTAACATTAATACACATGCAAAGTTCATCCCTTCTTTTTTAAACATCAAAAACTTTTTATACGTAACTCTTTTTAAAAAAAAATTACACCATAATAACGAGTGTTTTTTATCTTTAATATGAGTACCATATTGATATACTTATGTAGAGTAATTTCTGTTTTTATATATTTAGGGTGTTATTCCCGTTTTGATTCTGATTAAAGTGTTGACTGTGTTATATTAGGGTGTTATTTCTGTTATATTCAATGGTAGGGTGTTCTTTATAAGATGTGTGCCTTCAATATAACTGCTGTGGTTTTTTATGAGTTATGGTGTTATTTTTGTTATATTTCTGTTCTTTATAAGATGTATGTCTTCAATATACATGCTGTGGTGTTTTTATGAGTTTGTGTTTTATGATTATATTTCTGTTCTTTATAAGATGTATGCCTTCAATATACATGCTGTGGTGTTTTTATGAGTTAAGGTGTTATTTCAAATTCGAAAATCCCTACAATAACTGCCAAAAATCGGTTGCATATATTCATTCCATAATTAGATTTTATTAGTTAAATTACACTTATACACTTAAACTACCAAAATAAAAAGGCATGTCACTCCCATATTCTCACACTTTAAATTTTCTACATAAACCTCTCTTCTTATCTCTCACTTTAAAATATAATATATATAATAACAAATAATAGATAAGTTAAGCTTAAGTCGAGCTTGTACAATTACTCACAAACCAATGTTGCACTTGAATGCTCTTCAATTACACGAGCTTAAGTTAGAGCGTGATCAAGCTCAAGCTTGGCTCCACTTAGTTACACCTTTAATCTTACTTTTTTGTTACTATGAGAAGCAAAATATATAACACTTACATTCTTACGGTTAGTGTGCTAAAACCCAAATCAAATTACCCAAACTTAAGTTGTTTCATCGCTAAACCCCAAATAAAATTTTCCAAACTTAAGTTGTTTCATATGTTTTGGTGCTATAAGAATTTCTAAACTTAAGTTGTTTCATCACTAAACCCCAAATCAAGTTTCCCAAATTTATGTTGTTTCATCGTTTTGGTGCTATAGAAATGAAGATCAGTCATATACATAATAATGAATTTTTTTTAAATGTTGTGTATTATTAATTAAATATTTGATGGATTACGATGGATATACTAATTGAAAGACAATCAAATCATATATCTTAATATTTGATGGTCAACATATACATCAATGTGCACACAAGCAAAGTATTATATCAGTTAGAAGAAAGAGCCAAACAACAATGCGAAGGCATTGTAAGAGCTTGCAAATTTATAGATTATAAATGGACGTGGGACGAGTTGGAACATGACTTTTTTTTCGGTAGGGAACCCAAGAAGGAAATTGAAGACAAATTGATACTTCAGGAAAATTGTAAATTGAAGTGGTCAATTGGGTGCCCAAAAAGAAATTTTTTACGAGCTATGCAAAATAAAATTCCATGGTAGAACCTGTTAAAATGGGTGTTGCAGTCGGTGTGGCTTGTGTAATTGTGAGTCTTCGCAGGAAACTATGGACCACTATTGGTCTGTTGAGCTCAGCAATCGCGGTTTACGATGCAAACTCATGTAGTTCAAGCACTTTTGTTTAAGAAGTGTTTGATGTGTCATCAAACCATTGACACCTGATACCTCTCAAGAAAATATTGTGTTAATATGTTAACTTTATGGTATATGTGAATGACAAATAACGAGAAACATTTTAATGAGAGATCTCTAATTAGAAGAAGATTTTAGAAGTGTAAAATACAAATACCTTCTTTCATATGGCTCAAACATAGAGCGAAAATACACATTGCGAATGCATTGTTGATGTAGTTTTAATTTCTAATTGTATTGTTTATGTGCTTTTTCTAACTTCATGCTATAAGTCTTAATATATTTGCTAGTTAAAAAGAAGTGTTAATAAATTTTTCATCCACCACACCCAACAAAATTCATACTTGAAAAATCATGATTCTAATAAATAAAGAATATTATTTAACAAAAAAAACATTAATACAACAGTAGTCTAGTTTTTTTTTTTAAAATCGATTTACAAAAGTTATATGCATTTCAAAAACTTTTCACCGGTAAATGGTCAAAACTATAGAAAAATTGCAAACAAGGACATAAGAATATCGGTCATGTAAAAATAAGCCAAAAACAGGAGCATCCAACTTTTTAGAATTTGTGGTTGTTCCCTTGAGATTTCCTCAATTTTCTCAATCCCTCCCAACCCCTCTTCAAATTTCACACACACACACCACACACACCAAGCCCTAGCTCTGTATCTATCTGCCCTACACCTGTATCTATCACAAATACATACATATCGGACTATACAGGCCATTCAACCTTTTGGTATCTTCTTTCTCTCTCTCTTCCATATGCTTTTTTTCTATTTTCTCTCTCTAGAATAACACCACCAAGCACTCTGTTCTTTGTAAGTAGATTTCTAGGGTTTATTTACAAGATTTTTTTAATTTAGAGCCTTTTTATGTGTTTTGTGTATTTTTTTGTGAGATTTCGTTTGTTTTTTTTACTGTGGTTTTTGCTAGGGTTTCGAACAGTAGGTTATGGCGTCTGCAGATGCTGAGCTGGAGCGACTTCTTAAGGAGACAGGGAAACAGTTATCGCTTCCCCATGATTCGGTTGATGAACTTCTTCATGTTCTTGATGTAAGCTCTTACTGTTTTGAGTTTTGATTGTGTTGAAAAACTTTAGTTTTTGATTCTTGAAATTTGCATATTTGAACCTTAAGTAAACCAACTTTTGTTAGTTTTTGAGTTTACAAATGGTTTGACATGTGGAAAGCTTGTTAATTGTTAATCATCATAGAGGTTCGCCTGTTGACTTTTTTGCCGGATTGAATTCAACGAAGGGTGGTAAGAGTTGCGGAGTTTCGTTTTTGAAAAACAACTTAGCTAGGACATTTGTGATTCCTTTGGATTCCAAATTTGTAATGTTTACTTTGATGTGCATGCACAAGCAAACAAATGTATTGTTGACTGTTTAGCTAATGCTTAACTACTGCTAATTTGTGTAAACATCAATGGTGATTTGTTGAGGACTTGAGGCATATGGAATTAAGTACGGTGATTGCTATTTGGCGTTTAGATAGTGTTTGCTGTATTTCTGAATGAATATTTGATGCTAGTATTTGGTCCTTCTAACTGTTTCTTTTTGTCTGTGCTATTCAGAAAGTGGAGAAACTTCTATTGAGGGTTGATCAGTCGCCGAAAAGGTCGATGCTAGATGCACTGAAGCCATCAATGAATGCTTTGATTAAAGATAGTTTATCAAAACATTCAGATATCGATGTGAAAGTAGCAGTTGCTTCCTGCATCAGTGAAATAACCAGAATTACAGCCCCTGATGCACCCTACACCGATGACCAAATGAGGGTACACAATAACAAAATGCACTGTACTTCATATAATTCTATAGCATATGTATTCTAAACCTCTTTTTTATTCACAGGATGTCTTTGAGTTGATTGTGTCTTCTTTTGAGGATTTATCCGACCGGTCCAGCCGATCTTACAACAAGCGGGCCTCAATTCTTGAAACTGTTTCCAAAGTCAGATCATGTGTCATCATGCTTGATCTTGAATGTGACGAGCTAATCGTGAAAATGTTTGACCATTTTCTAAAGGCAGTAAGGTGTGCTATAGTTCTGGACGTATAACTCTTGAAGAGTACTTTGCCTTTGATTAATATATCTATTTTTATTTTATTCCAGGGACTTTCATATCGACTCCGTGTTTTCATCAATGGAAAATATAATGGAGTTGGTTATAGATGAAAGCGAGGAAATTTCAGTTGAGATGCTCAAACCACTGTTGGCTAGCGTTAAAAAAGATCGTGAGGTACAACGCTTATATAATCTTAATAAAACGTAGATTTTCTTTCTTATTTGCATAAAAATTTCTTACGCTTTTCTTTTACGTAGGGTGTTCTACCGGTAGCTCATAAGTTAGCGAAAGTTGTACTTTTAAAATCTGCAGAGAAGCTAAAGCCGTACATGATGCCAGCTTTGACATCTCTTGGTGAATCATTAGATAAGTACCATAAAATTGTTGCTGCAGTATGTGACGGCACAACTGGTAACATCGAAAATAAGGATGATGATGATGAACCGGTATGATTTCTATATCGTTTAACAAAGTGGTGGTCTTCTTGTAGTATTTATGTGGTCTGTTTTTATTTCAGGCTAACGAGTGCAAATTGGAAAAGGGTTCCGTAGATGAGGCGCAGCAGGCATGCTATCTATCTGTTTTTTGTGTTTTATATTTTCTTTTTGTTTTCTTCCATTTAATGAATTCTTATATATTATTATAATTTTGTTATAGGCTGATGAGAGCAAGCTTACAACAGCATCATCAGATCACATGGACCAAGTATGTTATTTGGTATTTTAAATAATTTTTATAACATTTATTAACAAGTCGAAAAATAATTGTGAATTAGGTGGTAAAATCCGAGACGTGTCCTAAAGAAGAGGTAGATCCTACAGTGGAGAACAAATCTCCAAAATCAGTTATGAATAACGGAGTAAATGAGACGATTAAGGAAGAAGCATCAGTTGACCAGGAGTCAAAGAAACTAGAGGAAGAAAAAACTCAAGAATCGATTAATAAAGAAGACACTGATGATTCTGATGCTGGCAAGTTGGTGAAAGAAAAATCACAAACAGAAAAGATTGCCGATAAAAGTGAAACGGAAGCTGATTTTTCTCATATTGAAGGTGAAAAGGAAATTGAAAAAGATAATGATGTTAAAGAATTGGAAAATGAAAAAGAGAACGATGTTAAAGAACCGGAAAAGGAAAAGGATAACGATGTTAAAGAATCGGAAAATGAAAAAGATAGTGATGTTAAAGAGGTGGAAAAGGAAAAAGATAACGATGTTAAAGAGTCAGAAAATGAAAAAGATAACGATGTTAAAGAATCGGAAGATCAAAATGAAAAAGATAACGATGTTAAAGAATCTGAAAATGAAGCCGCCATTCCACCTGAAACTGAAAAGGATAAAGACGCTGTTCAAGAAGATTCACCAAAAGCAGTAGAAAGTAACAGTGTTCCGGATGAGAGTTCCGTTCGGTCTGAAACGAAACCAGTCCCACAAGAAGTTGAAGCTGCTTCTCCATCTAAAAGCGGGCCCGCTCCTGATGAGACCCATGTGAAGAAAACACCTGAAGCTCAGAAGCAAGCAGGTAATAAAACCGCAACTGCAAAAGAGGTTAAACGCGCGGATACTGTAAACAAGTCTGAAGACAGTGAAGCTAGTAGTGATTCAGATGCAAAACCTCTGAAGAAGTCAAAGTCCAAGTCAACAAAACAATCAGGTAAAAGGTCAAAGCAGTCTGGTAAGAAATCGGATGTTGGGCAATCAGATACGAAAAAGTCCAAACCGAGTGGTAAAGATGTGGATGTAAAAGGGGACGGAAGTGATTCAGATTCAGACAACAAGCCACTTAAACTGTCTGCTAAAAAAAGTACTTCAAAGAAGAAAGACAACAGAAATAAACGTGGAAATGGTAAAAACGTTGCTGAAAAAGATCAAGCAAAATCAGTGTCGGTAGATGATGTCAGTAACTCTAGACTCTTCTTTTGATTTCTTTTCGAAAATGATCTTAAAAGTTTTTTTTTTATATTATGAAGGAGATGGATATTTCTCCAAAGTCTACAACAAAATCAGCTACGCGGGATAAACGCAAGATTGCGGTTGAGGAAGACGATTCAGACGACAAACCGCTAAAATCGTCTGCGAAAAGTAGCTTAAAGAAGAAAGATGATGGAAAAAAACGTAAAGATCAAGCAAAATTATTGTCAGGAGATGATGTCGGTAGCTCGTAAACTTTTCTTTTGATTTCTTTTTTAAAAATAATCTAAAATAGTTGACTTTTTTGATATCGTGAAGGAGATGGATGTTTCTCCGAAGTCTGCACCAAAATCAATGACAGAAACCCCTGTGACTAGTGCAAAACGGAAGCGTTCCACAGGCAAAGATGAAGTAAATATTATTGAATTTTAGCCTAGAATACTGTTCTAAATCCGTTTTGAAATGTTGGTACATGAAATTTATATTTTTGCAGGTATCTAATGCTATAAAATATGATGAAAGCCTGATTGGTACAAAAGTCAAAGTTTGGTGGCCCGAAGATAAAATGTAAGTGCTTCTGTAAATGAAACTTAATTTCAAGATTTCATCATCTGATTGGAACTTAATGTTATTTCATACAGAATGCTGACATTTATGTTGTGTTGCTTGTAGGTATTATGAAGGTGTTGTTACTGAATTTTATCCTGCTAAAAAGAAGCATAAGGTAGTTAAACTCTTTGTTATATTTCAAATCATCTTTTGTTATACCTATTCTTTTAGAAATTTTAGAAATTTCTAACAAGTTATACAGGTCTCATATGTGGATGGAGATGAAGAGAAGTTGAATATGAGAACACAAAAATGGGAAATTATTAAGGAATTTACTGTGCGGAATGATGAGGTTAGAACTTGTTGATTGCTGTGTATTGCTCACTCTATAATATACTCTTGCTTGTCCTTATGTGGTTCAGTTGACAGGAGCCAAACACCGAGGTTCAAAGTGACGAAGGTTCCCCTGAAATGTATGTGTTCCTTTTTGGTATTTTGTTTTTTATTCATTATTTTATTTAAGCTGTGATTATTATTGTTCACACATAGTTTTGTACCTATACGTTTATTGTATATCTGGATATAGTAAAACCACTGTAATAGCAGTGCAATATACTGGAATATGTAGATATATATGCTGAGAGAAGGTAAGATCTTGTTTTAAAAATTTATTAGTATAGCAATATATGTGAATATGTAGATATATAGGCTGATGGAGCAAATATAAATTAGATAATTTAATGTGTTTTAGAACATAGAATTTCAAAATCTGATCTTGTGATATTGAACAACTAGCATTAGATAATTAGATACGACACAACATGCTACATGATATTTAGTTTTAGAATGCTTCTTACGGTGCATGTGGTTAGCAAATTTTGGTTATAACTGTTATGCTCCAGGCACAAGAAGAAAAAATCAAAGACTGATCCTGCTGAAAAGATCAAAGATTCAGCCAAGAAGTATGTTTTTTCCTCTCTCTTATCTCTATAATCATTATATATGGTATAACTGTATAAGTATAACCTACATTAGCAAATTTGATTAATATAAATAAATGAAAAACAGGGCTGGCAGTGTCTCTTCGTCTGACAAGTCAAAAGGCTCGACTTCAAAAGATAACAAATCCGCTCAAAAAACCAGTGGCAAGTCCAGTGATAAGGAAGATGAAGAGACCCTAAAAACCAGTAGCAAGACGAAGACGGTCAACAAGTCAAAGGGTAAAACCCCTCCAAGTAGCAGCAAATCCAATACGGCTAAATCTAATGCAAAAGAACCCGAGGATGTGAAGTCAACCGAGAACACAAAGAGCGGATCAAATAAACGTAAGAAGAGGACGTAGAGGGTATTTATCTCTCGGGGTTTGTCAGATTAAGCAGTTGTTGACAGTAGTGTTTAGGGTTAAAGTTAGTGATTTTCATGCTACTGTTTGGTAGATGAAATTGTTATGATTATGATTGGTTGTTAGCCTTTGTTATAAATGAGTTAGATAATTTGTTACCTGTGAGGATTTGACATTGTTTCTTGGTGACACTGGTGATTGGGTTTTAGTTTTGCATTATTTATTGTCGTCTTGCAAATTGTGGATATTGGTAGTTATATGCCTGGTTAAAAGCATGCAAGAAACTATGGATGTAAACCAGCTAAACACAAGCTCTACTAGTCTTGGGTAGTCTTGGCTCGTTTCGAGCTCTATTGTAAAAGCTCAAGTTCGGTTCGTTTCGTTTCAAGCTTTATTTCTAAAGTTCATGTTGTATTTCAATCACAACTCGTTTATTATTAGTTATAAGTTAACTTACTTGCATTTATAATTATTATATACTGAAAATTGTATGGGTATTTTTATCGTAATTTTATATGTAAGAACTATTATATAAATATATTAAATAAGAATCATGTAAATCATAGGCTCGTTTAGGCTTGTGTATCAGCTCAAGCTTTATTAGTGAAATTCAGGCTCGGACTCGTTTATTAAACAAACTGATTTTTAGGCTTGGGCTTGTTTAAGCTCGGCTTGATTCAAGCTTTTAGCGAGTTCATCTTGAGGAGCTCACAAACGGCAAGACTCGTTTACACCTTAACAATAAACAAAGGGTATATTCTAACTACACAATCATCTTGAATATGCTATAATTGTTTTTTTTTTCTACTACAAAAAGATATTGCTTCTTTAGCAATTTCTGATTGATATTTTTTCTACTACAAGGATAAACGTCTCTATTAATTCATTGTTCAAGTCATCTATGATCTATCACATCTGTTATAAACTAGCAATGGAAACCCGAAGTACATAAACTTTTCTAATCAAGGTGTCCGAGTTGCAAAATGGACTGATCTAATACATTTAACTTTGTTAACACACCTCTCATGCAAGCGAAATGGTTGAATTCAACTTTGTCAGGCATTCCCTGGTGAGGGTAGCAGAATGCCAGTGGTGGTTTTGGACTTTGGTATGGTAGACCACAAAAAAAAAAAATAAATAAATAAATAAAAAATCATACGGTATGGATACCATAAGGTGTCCGAGTTAACATTCTTCCGATGATTGTGGGTTACATCTGCATAAGCAGAATTAGAGACGTTGTAACGGGCTTCTTTTGGCTCGCGGAGTTTTGAAACGGATGAGGGGAATGTTGAGGTTGTAATATACACAAGCTTTGTTATTTATTACCTTTTGTTCTTATATTTCTACCAACTTTTTATATGAAATCGCAGTGTTTACAGGCAATCAACCGGAAAAGATTTAGGCCTTTCCGTGCTCTTCTTGATGTTGGTCTTCAACTGGAAAGCGTGTTTTTGGTGGTATATGATGTTGCACTTTTATTTTTTTTTGTTCTTAAAAGTTTGGTGCTTAAAATGATGGTTTAGTTGGTTTTATTTTTTAATTACCAACAACGTATGACTCGGGGTATATTTTATATGACCAAGTTTCAACTCGAGATGACTAACAAAGACGGGTCCCACTTGTCTCAAGTTCAATGCATAACAAAATCCAGAATTAAAATCACAAATCTGCATTTAACTTTGTCTTCTTTCTTGCAAGAAATCGCTCTTTTGCAGCAGCCAAAGCATCTTGGTTTCGTTTATGATGATCTGTTGGTGGTTTAGTTTCTTGATTCTGCAAGACTTGTTGCTTATGAGAATCAGAAACAGGTTCTTCTTCAATCCTTTCAGATGTTTCGCCAATATTTTCTTCTGCTTCAATGATTTCAGATTTTTTCTTAGATGCTTCACCAATATTTTCTTCGGCTGATGGTTGACTTTGACTCTTTAACTCCTCTGTATGCTTGTGGGACTTTGTTGACTCGCCATCTCTTGCTCCAAAGGCCACATTTTTTGACAGATTGAAGTAGAACTCAGTCATATCACCGCCTTTCTTAGTAGTAATCTGTGGAACAAGAATATGAATTTGTATCAGAAAGTTACTCGTTTACATTCTATATTAAAAATAAATATGAGATAAACAAAATGAAAGAGATATCTAACAATCCCATCTTTAATCAAACTAGGGCTGCTCCAAAAGCTCGTTTGTAAGTGAGCCAATCCAACAACTCACAGAAAAGTACAACTTACATCTTCTTTTTCCTCACGAAGTTGACGCAATCGTTCTTCCTCCAACCACTTTGCTTGCTCTGCAAGTTTCCTTTTGTAAGCGCCCGTAACAAATTTGTCCTTATCTGCAAAGAGATGGTCTTCTTTGCTCCTCTCTTTTGCAAGCTTTCTCTCATATATTATCTCATGTTCTCGCTCACGCACTTTTGCTTTGTCTATCAATGCTTGAATATACCTAGGCTATAACATCAGATACATACAATCATTAATAAAAGTTAAAGGCCTCAAAATTCTTTAGTAATCACATTTTCGATATAATACTTACTCCCAGCTTGCGGTATGCGCATGTAATGTATATGTGTGGGCCCTCGGGGGGCAAAAGTGAAAGTGTACTAATTTTGACGTTATTTTACTTATTTCGTGAAAATAACGTTAAAAAGCGAGGGACGGTTAATCATACATCATGTGGTGGCGTTGATAGCCGAAAGACAAGGGGGTACATGCACTAATCGGCTTTTGTTCCAATTGCTGAGTGTTATGTGCCTTATCGAGCCGGGGGTCTCACCGGAAACAGCCTCTCTATTCCTACGGGGTAGAGGTAAGGCTGTCTACATCTTACCTTCCTCAGACCCTACCTTAGCTTTGCTATTGGTGGGATTTTCTGAGTATGATGATGATGATTTTCGATATAATACTCGATATGATTGTAACAAATACAAATAAATAAGTGAAAATATATATGATACCTTTCTTTCTTGGCGATCCTGTGCAACAGGGCGGACAGCTTTTTGCTTCATGTCATCATATACACCATCATAATCAAACACTGAAGGATCCTCCTCTAATGCTTTCTTATGCTGTTCCTCTACCTACGGCCAAACAAAAAAAAAACAATTTTAGAAAATAAGAAAAACCAAAAAGAAATTTATGTTTTCATGACGGACTCACATCCTTAAGAGCCTTGTTCTTGCTAGCTTGTCGAGAAATTTCTCTTTCGATATCGTCATCGTCGGCATCACCAAAACCAAGTGCAGAAGGGCGAGGAGGTTGTTTTTTTTGTTGGGAAGATGGAGCTCTTAGGTTTAATCCGTATTTCATTATAACTTGCAATGAAAAACAAATTACATGTAAATAAACCTATACCATGAGTTGTATACATATGATGTAAAGGAAGTACACACACACCGTCCTACATTGACTTCTAGCAACTATTCATGAATCATGATTTATAAAGGGCACCAAACGGTCCGGCAGGGTAACAGGTCCAGGTGGTCATGGTCATTTTGGTCCGGGTCTTGACATACGGGTCAGAGTAGGTAGTCTTAGAAATTTTTGGTTTCTTCTTCCGAGTGTGTTGACAAAGAAAGACAAAACCGAGATCGTTTTCCATATAACCAAAAAATAAAACTCTTGAATTTGTAAATTTAGAGATGGTAGAAAGTGAATAAAGAAAATTTGATGAATTTCAGGTTGATGGATCCTAATCTGAAATTCCTTAGATTTTGAATCCCATTACCATTTGAATTTAATCTCAGCCCATCCTGACCCGTGAAGACATGATACACAAATTGAGCCTACCCGGTGCGGTGGGAAAAAAAAATAGAATGATGGATCCACCACCACCACCACCACCACCACCAATAAAGAAAATTTGATGAATTTCAGGTTGATGGATCCTAATCTGAAATTCCTTAGATTTTGAATCCCATTACCATTTGTATTTAATCTCAGCCCATCCTGACCCGTGAAGACATGATACACAAATTGAGCCTACCCGGTGCGGTGGGAAAAAAAATAGAATGATGGATCCATCACCACCACCACCACCACACAAAGAAAATTTGATGAATTTCAGGTTGATGGATCCTAATCTGAAATTCCTTAGATTTTGAATCCCATTACCATTTGTATTTAATCTCAGCCCATCCTGACCTGTGAAGACATGATACACAAATTGAGCCTACCCGGTGCGGTGGGAAAAAAAATAGAATGATGGATTAACAAACACCAAATTCTAATTCTAATGTGAACTACTACCACTACCACTACCACTACCACTACCACTACTACTAAAAAAAGAAAGACAAAACCGAGATCGTTTTCCATATAACCAAAAAATAAAACTCTTGAATTTGTAAATTTAGAGATGGTAGAAAGTGAATAAAGAAAATTTGATGATTTGATGAATTTCAGGTTGATGGATCCTAATCTGAAATTCCTTAGATTTTGAATCCCATTACCATTTGTATTTAATCTCAGCCCATCCTGACCCGTGAAGACATGATACACAAATTGAGCCACTACCACTACCACTACCACTACCACTACCACTACCACTACTACTAACGAATACATGAAATAAGGCGAATTTGGTTACCTATCGATCTCCTTGAACCGGTTTGATCAGTGAACCGAGATTCCAAAGGTATAATCTCTATCTAAGCATTTCTCATTTTAAATTATTAAAATGTTGGAATTACCTCACAGATATGTAAATCTTGTGCAAGAACTTCAAAGGGTGGATATATCTACACTTATTGCTTCGGAAAGGCTTGCTTTCTTTCTTAAGCTGCACAATGCCATGGTTATCCATTATGTCATCATTGTTGGTCATCCTGGTCAGCAGTAATCGATAGGAGATAACTTATTTCTGGTTTTTTATATGTCATCGGCTATTCTCTTACAGCAATTGTTAATGTTTAGAAATAGATATAACCAACGATCACCTTACTCGTTTACAAAACCTTTTGGTTCCAGTAAAAAACAAAGCATCTCCATTTTGGTGCCGGCTAATAATCATAGCTATAATTAAAACGATTTTTATCAAGACTTGTTTGCAATTACTCGAACCGATTTGAATACATAGAACCCGACCTACCCATATACCTGTTAACCCAAAGCAAGATCAGAATAACATCATAGGGTTTTTGTACGAAACCCTTCAAAACGTCTTACACAAATTCTTCCTTATGAACACTCAAAGTTAGAAAACTGAAATTGGGAACCTAGTTCTTTGAAGCGTACCTGTTGGAGCCCAAATCTCCGACGAAAACCAGGGCTTGGGTTGTGGTGACGAAGTATATAAAGCTGCGACCTTTCGATTGTGTCGCCGACGTCGATTTGGGGCAGAGCGGCGGACGGTGGTGATCGGTATTGCTAGCTGCCGTCGGGAGAAGAGCGGTGGTGATTGATGGAAGTAACTGGAGGCATGTATCGATGCCCTAAATGTAGATGGCGTAAGACCCGTGGATGTCACGGGTGGTTAGTGTTCTAATTATACTCCTTTAACGATGATATCTTTTAGCGTTAGATAGGATAGGTGTGAGGATAAACCTAAAGAGGATGAACCTAAAATATGGAAGATGAGATTAAATATAGAGTTAAATGCTTGATTGGTTCATGTGGTTTGCAAAAAATTGCAGATTTAGTCCTAATGGTTTACTAATTACACGTGTGGTGCCTAAACTTGTTAAAAATGAACTCGCTTGGTCCCTAGCCCTAACATCAGTTAAATATCTCAGTTAAAACACCCCATGTGCTTGGCACATGAGGGTAATTTAGTCATTTCAGTCCAGCCCATTATAATAAGAGATAAATACCTGGTTAGTCCCACCTTACCCCACCTCCTTCTTCTTCCCCAAACCACCACCACCATCTCATCTCCACCATGTGAATGATCTCCTAACATCATCAGGATTTAGGGAGCGTTTAAAGGTCCTCAGATATGGGGAAATGTCCATTCTTCCTAATGTGAACATAGGATAAAAAGAGATCGACAATATATTGTGCCTCTTCTGCTGCGTATGTGAATATTTTCTTCAGATCATCAACTTTTTCAAGCTGATGTAGGTCTTGATGTTTGTCGATGAAAAGGGTTTGAATCATGGAGCCAAGCTCATCATAGAGAAGTTGGAATTGAGGTCTCTCAAATATAATTGTGGGGTTGTTGAACAATGGATTGTGGTTGCAGTTAATGAGCTCCTTCAACTTCTCCATGAACATCTGAATACATGCGTATGTGATCATCTTGTCTCAACCTTTTCAATGATAACAAAATTAAGCTCTAAAAGAAGTTTTTTGGATAAGCCAAAGAGAGTTTGAACTTTGAATGGAGTGCCATTGATTCTTGTAAATTGTTGAAAATGTGGGACGCTGTAGGTGAACTTTGAATGGGGTGCTGTTGATTGTAGTAAATTGCTAGGTAAGTACGTGTCTATCTATTTGACCTGAGAAAACTGATGTTTGTGATATGTGAATGGATCTCATCTCTCATACGATTGATATGTTGAGGAGATGAGATGGTGGAAGTGGTTTGGGGAAGAAGAAGGGGTGGGGTGAGGTGGGACCAACCAGATATTTATCTCTTATTATAATAGGCTGGATTGAAATGACTAAATTAACCTCATGTGTCAAGCACGTGGGGTGTTTTAACTGAGATATTTAACTGACGTTAGGGCTAGGGACCAAACGAGTTCATTTTTAACAAGTTTAGGCACCACACGTGTAATTAGTAAACCACTAGGACCAAATCTGTAATTTTTGCAAACCACAGGGACCAACCAAGCATTTAACTCTTATATATATATATATATTATGTATGTATAGGTGCGTGTGAGAAGAATAGCCGCGTCCTCAACGTCTGAAAGCTGAATAGTGTGAGAGAGCGTCACCGGGTCATGTCGGGCTTGGACGACCCCATGCCGAGTAGCCTCATACGCAAATTGTATATTGTATATATTGAATGAATGAAAGAATTAATGAATAATGTCGAAATTATTTTCATTATTGGGCTTTTCATCTTGTAAGAGGTTGACATTATGTGGGCCGGCCCACTTGCAAAGGTACGACTAAGAGATCAGACACATGACGTGTCTATGTTTTTAAATGTACGTGATTATCTTTTGGAAAACATATACTTTTTTTTATCAAGATACTAAAGATATACAAAATCAATTGCAAATTATTGTAATATCAACATGAACAACCCAATTTTGTTCGTTAATTCTTTCCTAAATCTACATCGTTCGCTGTACTTGAAATCAAAAGTAAAAGGCAAAGGTGGATTTAGATCGATATCAAAACACTAACGAAAATAATTTTGTTGTGTCATTATAATTTGATTTGTGCTAAAAGACGAAGAAAAAAGAGAAGGTGTATTTGAAAGCTCGTAACATTAATTTTCACTTTTGACTTGATTAAGTGTTGATTGAGTGATTATGATGATATGTTTAGTTTTAATTAAGATTGTATTATGAGTAACAACAAGGCTATTGCCTTGTTGAGGATGTCGGTTGTCTTTGTGTTCCGAACACTTCAAGTGTTCATATATTATAAAGAGTAAACTGCATTTCAAGTCTATCTGGTAAGTTGTCAAAGCATTCATAATGAATTCCTTTTCCCTATCCATATAATTACATTAAAATTCACTGTTTTTCTTTCTCTTTTTTTAATTTAAAAATAGTTTTTATAACTTTATCATTACCTTTTCTCTCTCATCCACTCACAATCACTTTAAAAATATTAAAATATTTATAAGGTGTGAACATTGTTCCTGTGTATTCTCAGATGAACAATAACATTTTCTCTCTCCCCACACTCACAACAACTCAAAACCATCCACAACCATTCCTTATAATATAATTATACCACTCACATAAATATAGGAACTTCATTGTGAATGCTCTCAGTCACAACTTGAGTCCCTATTTCTTAAAAAACGTATAGTTGAGTCCCTGGCTTTTTAAAAACCCATCAATCTACCCCCATCAGTCAAGTTAACATTATTTTGACCGTTATAAGAAGGGTTTTTGGTAAACCACCATCAACTTCATCCATATCTATATGTTGTTTATCTCTCTCTACGTCACCACAATCGTCATCACCTCAACTTCCATCGTCAAACACCATTCACCGCCATCTACTTTTAACAACCTGTCAACCTCCACCACCAATAACCTCCTCAGACCATCATCGTCCACCGCAATCAAACATCCTTCACTCCCACCTTCGGTCATGTACCCCCAACCCCATAACCACTTCCACCTCCATCGCCGCGTAACCTTAAACCCATCACCGTGTCATTTTCAACTGAATCCCATCGCCGCCTGAAAGGCACGCATCACCATCCTCGACTAATAACCACCGTAAGACAACACCACCACCCTCACCTCACCCCCCCGCCGTCTGAAATACACCCACCACCATCGTCTAGTTATAACCACCATATCCACCTCCACCACCACACAACCTAAACCTATCACCGACCCTTTTTCTACTTCAATTGACTGTATTTTCCAATCTACGTTTCTAAGGCAAGAATTTAACAAACCCCCATAGTTAAGCTCACTAGATCACCACCAACAACCACTGTCGTCTATTTCCACCACCACCACCACCATAGTTCATACCCATCATTAACCATGTCACAACCTGGCCAACATCCATAACCATCACTGCCAAGCAACCACAATACAACAATCAACTTTGGGCGTCGCATAATTGAAAAACTAAACGAGTTAACTGAAAGAGTTATCAACATTCGTGAAAACAAACTGAATTATTATTTTCAATTAACGCGCATTAAGCAGTGTTACAAAATTCCTAAAATTGTTGAAAAAATTATAGTAGGTTTAGATATATTATGACTTTAATATGTTGATTGTAAATCTTATAATCTATTTGTAAATAATCAATGTTATAATCTATCGTTTATGGTTAGCCTTAATTTACTTTGTAACTCAATTACGGTGTATAACAATATTTGACACCCCCGCGGCAACGTGAGGGGCTTCATTCTAGTTAATTTATATATTTCGCACCATTTGTAAACCAACTTAGTATCATTTGTTCCTCTTTAGGGTAAAGCTCAAAAGACAAGTAGTACACATTGAATGATGTGGACCCAAAAAATACGTTTATGTATTAGGTTCACTTTTTATTAAAGATAATAATAAATAAATAATAGTGATACTCTCGTTATTCGTAGAAAATACTATAGTACAATACCGGTTACAAAATTAAATTAAAAGAACATATAAAACGCAATTTATATACCAAACTTGATTCACCACATTTTCTATGGATACTTCAATAAGCATCCGTGTAGTATCTTGATTCGAGAATATGTAATGTTGAGTTTTCAACCTTGCTTCTTGACTGCACATACTAAAATGTTGAAGTTTTTTTTGGTTGAGGATCATATTTGACACGGGACCTTTAAAACAGATCTCATTCCTCTTTATAAGACGAACACGTCTGTCTCTAAGGGTATAACAACAGGAACAGTATGTGTATTATCGGAGATGGCTCACGTGCCCGAGGTTACACTGTAACACCCCAAAATACGCAAATGCTATGATACCGTTTTATTTAATTAGAAAGTTACTAAAACACCTTAGTATGAATATGATAACTAATAGAAATTAACTTAGTTATTCCAAGTTAATCTTTAACCTAAATTGGAAGTTAAATTGTGAATGAAATAAAATGTGAACAATTATGAAGGACTAAATGTGAGCTTTGGCAAACTTAATAAAGAAAAAAAAAGTGCAGGAAGTTTGTGTGTATGTGTATGTGTCGAGATATAGAGATGGAGAGAAGAAGAAAACCCTTCTCCCTCAACAAACAACAAGGATTCAACAAATTGAAGTGTTATAGGGCTGAAATCAAATGCATGAAATAAGATTCTTAATCATCTAAGTATTCTTAACATAATGTAAGTTGAATTTTATGATTCGGTGATCTTGAATGAAGTGAGTTGTAATCAATCCATAAGTTCATGTGAAATTAGTATGATTATGAGGTAGAAGTACCACATAGAGCATGAATTGTGCTTGAATTTTGCTATCCTGGTGAATTAATAGTGAAAACCCACTTGTAATAATAATAGCATGAGCTTGATGATGAAACATGTGCAAACTAGTGTAATGTTAATGTATGTAGTTGTATATAGTAGTTACATGTTAAATGAATTTTACTATAGAATGAAGATTATGCGAGTTTAGTTAATTTTGATGATCCATGATATTAACTAGTAAAATAAATCATAAGACACGAGCCGTTCCGGGTTACAAACAAGGCAAGACAAAGGTAAGTTCTTATACTTACAAATACTAGTGTTTACAATGTTTAAGTTAAGTTTATAAATTTGTATTATGTTAAATGAAAGTACATGGAAGTTCGATTTGTACATAAAGATTTGAATTCTTTGTTAATGCCTGTTGTAGCCTACGGGTGGCATACCAACAGGGTGAGATGAACGTCTGGGCTGTAACAATTCATCTGGGTTATGTCTCAATTGAATCATGACTAATAATGTAACATTTGTCAAAAACGGGTTTTCCAAACCCGCTCCGTTTTGTAATCGAATATCAAGTTATAAATGTCACGTTGCGTATTTATGGCTATTTTAATTTTTAATGATGCATAATTAATAAACAAACTAAACTATAAAAGTTAAAATTGATAAAAAGTAAAAATAAAATAATTAAAAAGAAAATGAGGCTGCCGGGACTCGAACCCGGGTCAGCCGGAAAAGAACTCAAAGCTTTATCACACACACATATCACCACTCCGCCACTTGTTGTTTTCTGTAAACATTAGGAAACAATTAAATTTTATTATCTATCACAAATTAATCCGGTTACGCCAACTGTAACCGAAATCGGTCACCAAACGTCCAAAAACGTTTGATAATACGCGGTTTACCGATTATAACCGCTACACCGACGTTTTCAATCAAGTTTGCTTTGAATGAACTTGAATTCTAGAAGTGAATCGGTTTTAATAACCGAAAACTTTCAATTCCAGAATTACTTCAATCTTTGTTCTCTCTCACGACTCAAACACACTCGGAAAGCTCTCAATTACATTTCCGCACAATTTTCAGTTCGCCGGAGAATCTAATTGGACTCGCCGGACTTTCGCCGGAAAACCGTATTCTCCATCAAAACAGTAAGTCTTTCAATTCTTTCGTGGTCTATCAATTGTTAAGCTATTGCTAACTCAGACCCTTCAATCGGAATCAATTTCAGACGTTAATATCGGATAATTCCAGTTCGCCGGAAAACTTCTGAAAATCCTTATCTTCAGCTGTGAAACGGTATAGACATTCAAACCTTCTGAAAACTCTTGTTTAATACTTCAATTCCTCTTGTAGCTAATCAAAACTGTTAATTTATTCATTCAGTAGAAATCCGTAAAAACAGAGCCGACGACTTGCCGGAATTCTGAGATAAATCGTTCTCCGGTATGTTTACTTCTAAATATCGTCTCTGCCATTCCATATTAGTCTATTGAATGTTTGGCAATCGAATTAAACAAGATACAATAGTGTAATCGCAGACTGTAATTTTGTAACGAAGAAGACGATGATAGTTTGATTATAAATTTAATAAAATCTGGATATTAGCTCGGGTTAGACACACAGTCCAGCGGTGGACTGTGTGCACATACATATCACACGCCGCGAGTTCGATCCTTGACACACGTATGCTCGGTAATAAAAATGTTTTGTTTTTCTAACTGAACTGGATCCTTGTCACCGTAGTTAAGTATAATAAAAATCTATATATTAACCAAATTAGACACACAGTCCAGCGGTGGACTGTGTGTAACATTAAGTCACAGGTCCCGAGTTCGAGACCTGTTGATGACACCAGTTCGGCGATTTAAAACATTTTTGAAAATAAAAGAATTTTGAATAAACTGAGTTAATATATAAATATAATTAAAAACAGAATTATTTCAGGTTAGACACGTAGCTCAGTTGGTAGAGCTGCGTGCACGCGAACGGGAGGTCTCGGGTTCGAGCCTCACCCGGCGCATACAGTTACACAATAAAACCGGTCAACAAGTCAAAGTCAATAGTCAACGGTCAACGCAAAAGTCAACATATTTTTATATTTTTATTTATTTAATTTAATTTAAAAATCAATTAAAAATACTTAAAAATAATGTTTTTAAAGATAGGAAAAAGCCTTAAACTCACAAAAATATATCTAAAATTCTTAATTAAAATTATCAATAAAATCCACTCATTTACTATATTTTCCGTTATTATTTAGGTTAGTTAATTCTCGTTGTTCAAATCTTCCAACTCGTGCGCATCTCATCATCTCCAACCGAACGCACCCAATGTGAGTGAATCTTCACAAATTCCCCGTTTTAATCACGTTTTTGGGGTGTATCATGTGTCTTACTATTTATTATATTTAAATCATTGTGCATACATCATATCATGACCAAATGTGTATTCAGTTTGTTTCAACTGTTGTGTGGTTATTGTTTGGATTTAATTTATTATTATCAGTACATGCAATTTCATAGGCCGCCGCTCCCCATTACATTATGAGTGTTGAGCATGTTCCCCATTACATTATGAGCGTGAACCTGGCGTGCCAACATACTATCGGCTCCGTTTGATTGAGCCTTGATCACACAGACATTTATCATTTTCAGTACATGCAATACGATCGGCTCCGTTTGATTGAGCCTTGATCGCACAGACATTTATCATTTTCAGTACATACATTTATCATATGCGTTCGTTCCCCATTTATGTTATTGTATGTTATTGTATGTTATAGCTTGTGGTTGTTATTGCTACTGTTTGATTATTTACATTTGCTCACTTATGATTATTGCATAATTTTTCCTTGATAAAATAACAAGAAAATCAATAATAAATGTTTATCTAACAAGGTTCACTCGCCAACTTATGTTGACCCAAAAACCCCCATTTTTACACATGATACAGGTGAACCAGCTGCAGCAAGAAACACATAGGATTGGCCTAGAAGAATAAACTGGTTTAGAGCTTGGATTGTTTAGTTGGTTATTTTTCTTTGTATTTGTATGGACATGTTTGGATTATTGAGAATGTAACTTTGACTTTAATAAATATGAAACACATTAGTAAATATCATGAGCTTTGGTGATAACCCAATTATGCCCCGACTCTTATTCCGCTGCGGGTCGGGGTGTGGGCAGATAACCCAGATGACCACGTAATTCATATGGGTTATGTCTCAATTGAGTCACGACTGATAACCCAGATGACTAGGCAACTCGTGTGGGTTATGCCTCAAAAATTAACTGATAACCCAGACATAGATTAACAAGTCTGGGGTTACAGAACTTGACCATACTAAATGGATTATTATTATTATCATATTTGATGAAAGATTTGAATTCTTTGTTAGTTAATTACCATATAACTAAATTGTTCGGTACGGTTGTAGGTAAATCATCGACTTAGGTAGATGGCAAGCTCGGGACGAACACACCATTCCGAGTGCTTCCGCGATGATACTCGATTAAACGGGTCAAAAACTTTTGGTAGAAAACCTTTATGGTCATGTCTAGTGTATGAATGTTTAACTTTAAAATTTCCGAAGCTTTTGTTGTACTAAGATCATGATGGTTATCTTTGAACTAGGATGCAAATTTTATCTTATGTCATTAATACGGTCCAATGTCTTTTGAAAGTTTGTGGTAATATTACAAGTTTTTAAACTTTGACACATTTCTTTGTCATGCTTAAACTCATTATGTTTTAAGTAAGATTAAGGCTTTACATACAACCGGGGGGGGGGGGGGGTGTAGATTGATGGGTTTTGGAAAAGTCATGGGGACTCAACTATACGTTTTTTTTTGGAAATAGGAACTCAAGTTGTCGCTGACAACTTACCACAAGGATTCAAATTGCAGTTTACTCTATTATATATCACCATCAATCTCTTCGCATTTTACATCACATAACCCATTTCCTGAACTAGAGTAAAAATAGTGTTTATAATGCTTAAAAACATAAGAAATAAACAGGAGTAAATGCAACTAAATGAGCTTACTTCCTAGTTCCCAATGTATTCTTTCATATTTATAGTTTTGTTTAAAGCATTTATAACGAGTATTATAGCAAGTACACATTTGACTTAATCGATTATATAAGATAGTAACCAAGAAAAATATTATAGCTCATACAAATTTGGGCAGTTATGTCAACTTAAATTAATGTATGATAGACCGAATTTCGTCAAGTCTAGTGTAGATCCAAATGATAAAATTAGTCGAGTGGGACCATCGTTGGTTCGAATAGTAGGATAAGTTTTGTTCTGTACAATATCAATCTAGATGGTAGATCGATTTTCACTACTACATGAGTGCCAACGTAACCTAATAAAAAAATATAACTTGGAATCCAACCAAGTAAGGTAATATTACCCATTGAACAATCGGATACCTTAATTATAACACCTTTTTTTTTTTGATTGTGTAATAGGTCCACTTCAAAAGGCCCATGACATGAAAGAACATGTTAAATGCCTAAGGAGCAAAATAATATTTTGGTAAAAAACCCTAATATGGGAAGGGGACGCCACACTTCATTTCATATTGTCCTTTTTAAAGCATTTAGAGAGATATAAAGTGCTAGAGAGAGAGAAAGTGACACTTTCAAGCTTAAAGGGGTGCGTTGTTGTTTACGCGTTAGTTTTGAGGTATTTTGATACATAAAGTTTGTACCTTGATGTGTATACATACTTGCAACGTGATAGCTGCCATTACAACAACTTAGGGTTTTAGCGAAGAAAGAAAAAAGGTAATTCTTGCAGAGTATCCTTATAATATCATGTGATAGTTTAGCCATGTGATAGTTTATCCTTGCGATAATTTATCCAAGTGATAGTTGTAACATTTGTATAAATCGGGTCTCCAAAACCCGCTTCGTTTTGTAATCAAATATCAAGTTACGAAATTTCATTAAGTATTTATGAGTATTTTGAGTTTAAACGTTACATAATTAATATATAAGCTAAACTATAAAAGTTATATTTGATAAAAAGTTAAAATAAAATAAATAAAAAATGTTTGGAGCTGACCGGACTCGAACCCGGGTCAACTGCCTACCATGACTTATCTTTCCGTCTCCAAACCACTCAGCCACAAAATGTTTTCTGTTAGTATTATGAAACAATTAAATTTTATACGCAAACCCGGATTAACGGTTACTGATATCTGTATAACGGAAATCGGTGAGCCAAATCGCCAAATCAGTTTTCGTTCGTTTAATTAACGTATAACCGACGCATATCGGTTTCTAATTAAAGTTCAGATTGAATGAACTTCAAGTTTTGGGTTTTGAAACCGAAAAACAATTCAAGTTTCAAATAATTCTGATTCCAATCATTTATACGATTCATAACTGTTTCAAATACACTCCAAACCCTTTTCGTCGCGTTTTCAAGTCTTTTGAGCTCAAGAAAATTGTCGCCGGAATTCTCTGCAACTCTCGCCGGAAAAACCGTGTCCAACTCAAACCAGTAAGATTCTACTCTCTTGCTGTTTCAATCTATTGTTAGGACACCACTAACATTATTCCGTCACTCAAAGTCAGTCACAGAAGGCTTTGCTGGATTTCTGGTTTCGCCGGAGAAATTCTGGAATTTGCCGGAACCACGCTAGTTGACGGTAAACACATTCAATCGTGTAAATAATCCATGTACTCTGGTTCAATTTCAAATCTAATTCTTTAATTCTGTTGATTAGCCCCTCTCAGCCGGAGTTTCAATAACAGAGTTGCCTGTTTTCGCCGGACTTCCTGAAGAAGACGACCTGTCCGGTATTTCTTTTACCCAAACTGTTCGGTTTGTTCATTCAAACTAGTAATCATGTTATTTAAGTAGTAGAACCCTGAATCAGTGATCTATGTAAAACCGGAAATTATAGTGAAGAAGACGAACATAACAACGGGTTAAGAATAATTAAAATTCGGATAGTTAACGGGTTAGACACACAGTCCAGCGGTGGACTGTGTGCAAAGTTTATATACGAGTCCCGAGTTCGATCCTTGCTTCACACACGCTGCGTAATAACATTCCTTTTTATTCATAAAACTAACCGGGTTAGATTGAGTAGTTGTTAAGTATAATAAATTCAAGAATATAACCGGGTTAGACACACAGTCCAGCGGTGGACTGTGTGCAACACAAACTGCACGTCACGCGATCGAATCTCGACACAAACACCGGTTCAATGAGAATAAAACGTTTTGTAAAATAAATGAATTTTCGGTAAATTCGAATAAGTGTATTAATATAATTAAAACTAGTTTTCTAACGGGTTAGTCACGTAGCTCAGTTGGTAGAGCTACGTGCGCGTGAACGGAAGGTCACAGGTTCGAATCCCGCTCGGCGCAAGAATTACCGCTGACCGAACCGGTCAACGGTCAACGGTCAACGGTCAAACAGTAAAAAAAATATTATTTTTTTTTAAATAATTATTTGTTTTATTTAAATTAAAAATCAATTAAAAATACTTAAAAATAACATTTTTAAGGATGGAAAATAGCCATAAACTCACAAAAATATATCCAAAAATTCCATTAAAAATCTTTAATAAAATCCATCCATTTAATATATTTTTCCTATTATTATTTAGGTCAGTGATTCCTCGTTAACTCGTTTCATCTAAATCGTGCGCATCTCACCAATTCAAATCCAACGCACCCAATGTGAGTGAACCCTTCAAATTCCCCGTTTTAATCACATTTTTGGGGTGTATCATGTGTCTTATTCATTTTCTTATTATAACTAAGTTATTGTGCATATATATCATATCATGACATGTGTGTTAGTTGTTGCTGTTCAGTAGTTAGGATTGTTTGCAAGTTATTATTTCAGTACATGCAATTGCTGAGGCCGTAGCTCCCCATCCCTCGAGGTTGAGTTTGATCCCCATTTTATTATGCGGTTGATCAGGGCGTGCCCGCACGATCGGCTCCGTTTGATTGAGCCTTGATCGGTTATTTATTTTCATTTCAATACATGCAATACGCTCGGCTCCGTTTGATTGAGCCTTGAGTGCACAGTTCAATTTACATTTCAAGTTCATGCAATACGCTCGGCTCCGTTTGATTGAGCCTTGAGCACATAGTTCAATTTACATTTTCAGTTCATACAATACGATCGGCTCCGTTTGATTGAGCCTTGATCTCACAGTTCATTTATGTTAATTATCATATGATGTTGGTATGTTCATGTATGTAATCGATTGTTAATGTATGTTATAATTGTAACCGATGTTGCCATTGCTTGATTTCATGCATATGCTCTTTTATGATTATGCACAATATTTTATTGATAAACTAACCAGAAAATCATTATTAAATGTTTATCTATAAGGTTCACTCGCCAACTTATGTTGACCCAAAAACCTCCCATTTTACACATGATACAGGTGAACCAGCAGCAGCTAGGAACACGTAGGATCTGGATTAGAAGAAATAAAATGATTTAGTGTTTGGATTATTATGTTTGGTTATTTTCTTTTGTAATGAATGAACATGTTTGATGGTTTGAGAAATGTAACTTTGACTTCATTTAATTATGAAACATAATAGTAAATGTCATGTGCTTTGGTGATAACCCAATTATGCCCCGACTCTTATTTCCGCTGCGGGTCGGGGTGTGACAGATTGGTATCAGAGCCATGACTATAGGGATATAGGATAGGTTATTAGACCCTTAGAGCCTATACTATAGTCGATTAGAAACTTATAAGAATTTTGTGTGTTATATGCCAAACTTCATGATGTTTATATGTTTATGTTAAAATGTTACATTTGATATTGTTCAAACATGTTCATAAGTATGTATTATCAAATAATGCTTATCATGAAATCGTATGATCATAACATATCACATCCATGCAAGCACACACCACATCATGATTGATTTTACAACGATTTTCGTGTTTTCAAATCTCATCAAAGTGAGTTCTCATGACGGGCATGTAGTAACTGGAAGGGTACTAGTACCGGTAGTCGGAACGTCCTGTCTAGGCTGGCATTCGTATAAATCCAAAATAAAGGACCAGTTTGCCTACCTGGGGACCAACGATGAGAGTACGAAATATCTATTAGGCCAAAGCATGCTATACCAAACGTCGTGAGAGCTAACCCCACTTTGAGTTGTCATTGTGTCTACACCTGGACACGTTCCGACCAAATATCTCATGAACATATTTTGTGGTTAGCATTCGGGGGATGCGAGTGTTAAATTGCCAATACTAATGTGAATCCAACCAAACCAATAGCCATGGGGGCCCACATGACTATATAGGTGAAGGTATGGGGGACATTTGAGGCCCAACATGAGCGAACCCAAGACATCCTTCGGATGTAGTTGCATTATTGATGTTTATGTTATTTTCATTTTTTTTTAGACACATGACACCTAAAAGATACCATAAACTCACAATCTTCTCATTTTATGATCCTGTAGATGTCGTATAGATCGCATCGAAGGAGTAGGAAATCGGAAAAGTCTCAGGAACGATTGGCCACCCATATCGCCAACCAAATGGCCACGATTTTACCTGACATTGTAGTACAAGTACAACAAGCTCTTGCTGCAAATCCTACTAACCCTCCTCAACAACAGGACCAGATCATCAACGACCCTCCTACCAGCAAATGCACCTACAAACATTTTAAGTCTTGCGATCCCCCAAAATTCGAAGGGACTGAGGGAGTCACTGCTCTCCAGCGTTGGTGTCGAGGAGATGGAAAACGTTTTCTTAAACTGCGATTGTCCTGAGGATCGCAAAGTTCGTTATGCCACCGGGAGACTACTTGGGGTAGCTCTCACTTGGTGGAATACCGAGAAGGGAAAGAGGGGAACGGAAGATGCGATGTCCTTAACTTGGGAGGAGTTAAGGGAAATCATGACTAGGCGATTCTGTCCTAGGAGTGAGATTAAGAAGTTGGAAGATGAATTTCATGCCCTAAAACAAAAAGATGGTGATCACTCTACTTACAACAAACGGTTCTTGGAGTTGAACCAGATGGTACCAAACTTATTCACTCCAACCTACCGTCTGATCGAACATTACATTCGAGGACTTCCCTCGAAAATCCAGGATTCGGTCCTCAGCGTTTCACCGGTAACACTAGAAGCTGCCATGGAATTGGCGACAGAACTGACCGAAAACCGAATTCGTAATGGGAAGTTCAAGGAGGAAAAGAAGAAAACCACTGCTGAGGGACAAACCTCAAACCACCATACTCCTTCCTCCAAATTTGCTAACAAGAGGAAGCGTAACAACAGGAACTTTGCAGTCACCCACACCAACACCCCTGTTCCTGCTGCACCCATCACTCAAGCCACTCCTCCACCCGCGCCATACAAAAGACCATACACAGGACCACTACCAAAATGTAACCGTTGTCAGTATCACCACTCCCCTGACTATCCTTGCCAGTACTGTACCAGCTGCGGTCGCGCTGGACACCTTGTACAACAATGCCGCGCACCTCAACGAACAAATCGCCACCAACCTATAATCCAAACCCACCAACAATTTATGGGTCAAGCCCAACAACAACAACCATTTCCACCCACTCAACATTTAGCCCAAACATACTATCAACCCAACTACCCTATGGGCCAACCTATGCGGGCATGTTTCAATTGTGGAGATCCAAGTCATTTCAGGAACTCATGTCCAAGGCTGGTCAATATTATTCATGCTCAGGCCCAAGCCAACCCTGTGAACCAAGCAAACCAAGCTCCTCCACCTGCTAGAGGAAGGGCTTTCAATATTAACGCAAACCAGGCCAGAGCTGACGGCAATGTGGTCAACGGTACGTTTCTTATAAATGGTAGATATGCCTCTATGTTATTTGATACTGGTGCGGATAGAAGTTTCGTGTCATTAGAGTTTGAACCTATCTTAAGTAAAAATCGAGATAAGCTCGCGGAATCCATAACAGTGGAAGTTGCAGATGGAAAACCAGTTTCGTTAGATTCTATTTTACGCAACTGTACGCTCACCTAAACGATCACGATTTCTCAGTCGATCTTATTCCTATGAAGCTGGGAAGTTTCGACATCATAGTCGGAATGGATTGGCTTAGTCAGCATAATGCGGAAGTTGTATGTCGTGAGAAATTTATTCGTATTCCTCTTTCAAACGGTCAGACTCTTCGAATTATTGGAGAAACCTCGGCGAAAGGACTCAACTTAATGTCTTGCCTTCAAGCTCAGAAATACCTTCGCAAGAATTATGTCGCGTTTTTAGCCCATATCATCAAGAAGGGAACCGCAGAAAAGAAACTTGAAGATATTCCTGTTGTAAAAGATTTTCCACAAGTTTTTCCTGACGACATTTCAGGACTTCCTCCAATCAGAGATGTCGAGTTTCGTATCGATCTTATACCTGGTGCCACAC
The DNA here is from genome assembly GCA_947069175.1 of Scalesia atractyloides. Classification (NCBI taxonomy): domain Eukaryota; kingdom Viridiplantae; phylum Streptophyta; class Magnoliopsida; order Asterales; family Asteraceae; genus Scalesia; species Scalesia atractyloides. The sequence goes on from CAMTDV010001632.1 coordinate 9,840,111, forward strand.
CAGTGGCAAAATCTCCATATAGGTTAGCCCCTTCTGAAATGCAAGAGCTAGCCAGTCAATTGCAAGAGTTGACTGACAAGGGATTTATACGCCCCAGCTCATCGCCTTGGGGTGCACCTGTACTTTTCGTAAAGAAGAAGGATGGATCTTTTCGCATGTGCATCGATTACAGAGAGCTCAACAAGTTAACTATCAAAAATCGATATCCTTTACCTCGTATAGATGATCTTCTTGACCAGCTTCAAGGTGCCAGTTTTTTTTCGAAAATCGACCTTCGATCGGGCTATCATCAGCTTAGGGTGCATGAAGAAGACGTCCCTAAAACTGCTTTTCGAACTCGTTATGGTCACTATGAATTCATGGTTATGCCGTTTGGATTAACCAACGCACCAGCTGTTTTCATGGACCTAATGAATAGAGTCTGCAAACCTTACCTTGATCGATTTATTATTGTGTTCATCGACGATATTCTTATCTATTCAAAATCTAAAGCTGAGCATGAGCGTCATCTGCGACTTGTTCTTGCACTTCTAGAAAAGGAAAAGCTTTATGCCAAGTTCTCTAAATGTGAATTCTGGTTAAAAGAGGTGCAATTTCTTGGGCATGTAGTCAATGACAAAGGAATACATGTGGACCCATCAAAGATCAAAGCAGTTCAAGAATGGCAAGCTCCACGTACGCCAACTGAAGTAAGGTCTTTTCTTGGACTTGCGGGTTACTATCGTCGATTCATTTCAAACTTCTCTCGCATTGCGGTGCCACTCACGGCTTTAACCCATAAAGGGAAACCATTTGTATGGGGGCCCAAGCAAGAAGAAGCTTTTCAAACCCTCAAGCAAAGACTTTGTGATGCACCAATCCTCACTCTTCCTGAAGGTTGTGATGATTTTGTAGTCTATTGCGACGCGTCAGGGCAAGGATTGGGATGCGTTCTCATGCAAAGAGGAAAAGTCATAGCTTATGCCTCAAGGCAACTCAAGACTCACGAAAAGAACTACACCACTCATGACCTTGAACTTGGAGCCGTTGTATTCGCTCTTAAGATATGGAGACATTATCTTTATGGCACGAAGTGTGAAATATACACTGACCATAAGAGTCTTCAACACATCTTCAATCAGAAAGAGTTAAATATGAGGCAACGGAGATGGGTCGAACTTCTAAATGATTACGACTGTGAAATCAAATACCACCCTGGTAAAGCAAATGTGGTGGCCGATGCACTTAGTCGAAAGGGGTATGCGAACTCCATTCATATTCGATGTTCGCAAATTATAACCAATATTAAGGATCAAATTCGAGAAGCTCAACACGTTTCAATAACAGAGGAAGATGTACAAAAGGAGATGTCCTGTGGAGCCGAGCTAAAGCTGGAAACTAAATCTGATGGTATCTTGTATTACCTAGATCGTATATGGATTCCTAACCATATCAATCTTCGTGAAACGCTCATGCATGAAGCCCATAAGTCGCGATATTCCATACACCCAGGAGCCGATAAGATGTATCAAGACCTACGGTACACCTATTGGTGGCCTGGAATGAAGAAAGATATTGCCGTTTTTGTTTCCAAGTGTCTCACTTGTTCTAAAGTAAAGGCTGAACACCAAAGACCCTCAGGACTTCTGGTCCAACCAGAAATACCTGTCTGGAAGTGGGAAAATATAACCATGGATTTCATTACCGGGTTACTCGCACTTCTAGTGGGTATGACACTATATGGGTGATTATAGACCGACTCACAAAATCAGCTCACTTTATTCCTATTCGAGAAGATTTTAAGAACGAAAAGCTTGCTCGTATTTATATCAGCGAAATCGTCAGCCGTCATGGAGTTCCATTAAGTATTATTTCTGATCGTGATGGTCGTTTCACCTCACGGACATGGCAGGCAGTACAATCCGCAATGGGCACTCGACTAGATCTCAGTACCGCCTATCATCCCCAAACCGATGGACAGTCTGAGCGCACCATTCAAACCCTTGAGGATATGCTTAGAGCATGTGTCATAGACTTCAAGGGAAATTGGGACGCCCACCTACCGTTAGTCGAATTTTCGTACAACAACAGTTATCATTCTAGTATCGGCATGGCACCTTTTGAAGCTTTATATGGTCGAAAGTGTCGATCTCCTGTTTGTTGGCACGAAATTGGGGAAGCTCAAATTACTGGTCCGGAATTGATCCAAGAAACAACAGATAAAATTCATCAAATCAGAAACAATCTTCTAGCGGCTCAAAGTCGTCAAAAGAGTTACGCAGATAAACGACGGAAGCCCTTGGAGTTTAGCGTTGGTGATCATGTGCTTTTAAAAGTGTCACCATGGAAGGGAGTAGTTCGTTTTGGGCAAAAGGGAAAGCTAGCACCACGTTACGTAGGACCTTTCAAAATACTCGAAAGAGTAGGTCCTGTAGCTTACAAGCTTGACCTACCGGAAGAACTCGACAGAATTCATCCCACTTTCCACGTGTCGAACTTGAAGAAGTGCCTCGCTGATGAGAATCTTCATATTCCACTAGAGGATATTCAGATTGATGAATCCATGCATTTTATTGAAAGGCCAGTAGAGATTATGGACTATGGAGAAAAGCGTCTACGTCGAAGTCGCATTCCTATTGTTAGGGTACGCTGGGAGTCGAAACGGGGACCTGAGTTTACTTGGGAACGTGAAGACTCAATGCGTGAAAAATACCCTCATCTTTTCCCTACTACATCAACTGTTTGAATTTCGGGACGAAATTCCTAAAAGTAGGGGATACTGTAACATTTGTATAAATCGGGTCTCCAAAACCCGCTTCGTTTTGTAATCAAATATCAAGTTACGAAATTTCATTAAGTATTTATGAGTATTTTGAGTTTAAACGTTACATAATTAATATATAAGCTAAACTATAAAAGTTATATTTGATAAAAAGTTAAAATAAAATAAATAAAAAATGTTTGGAGCTGACCGGACTCGAACCCGGGTCAACTGCCTACCATGACTTATCTTTCCGTCTCCAAACCACTCAGCCACAAAATGTTTTCTGTTAGTATTATGAAACAATTAAATTTTATACGCAAACCCGGATTAACGGTTACTGATATCTGTATAACGGAAATCGGTGAGCCAAATCGCCAAATCAGTTTTCGTTCGTTTAATTAACGTATAACCGACGCATATCGGTTTCTAATTAAAGTTCAGATTGAATGAACTTCAAGTTTTGGGTTTTGAAACCGAAAAAACATTCAAGTTTCAAATAATTCTGATTCCAATCATTTATACGATTCATAACTGTTTCAAATACACTCCAAACCCTTTTCGTCGCGTTTTCAAGTCTTTTGAGCTCAAGAAAATTGTCGCCGGAATTCTCTGCAACTCTCGCCGGAAAACCGTGTCCAACTCAAACCAGTAAGATTCTACTCTCTTGCTGTTTCAATCTATTGTTAGGACACCACTAACATTATTCCGTCACTCAAAGTCAGTCACAGAAGGCTTTGCTGGATTTCTGGTTTCGCCGGAGAAATTCTGGAATTTGCCGGAACCACGCTAGTTGACGGTAAACACATTCAATCGTGTAAATAATCCATGTACTCTGGTTCAATTTCAAATCTAATTCTTTAATTCTGTTGATTAGCCCCTCTCAGCCGGAGTTTCAATAACAGAGTTGCCTGTTTTCGCCGGACTTCCTGAAGAAGACGACCTGTCCGGTATTTCTTTTACCCAAACTGTTCGGTTTGTTCATTCAAACTAGTAATCATGTTATTTAAGTAGTAGAACCTGAATCAGTGATCTATGTAAAACCGGAAATTATAGTGAAGAAGACGAACATAACAACGGGTTAAGAATAATTAAAATTCGGATAGTTAACGGGTTAGACACACAGTCCAGCGGTGGACTGTGTGCAAAGTTTATATACGAGTCCCGAGTTCGATCCTTGCTTCACACACGCTGCGTAATAACATTCCTTTTTATTCATAAAACTAACCGGGTTAGATTGAGTAGTTGTTAAGTATAATATAATTCAAGAATATAACCGGGTTAGACACACAGTCCAGCGGTGGACTGTGTGCAACACAAACTGCACGTCACGCGATCGAATCTCGACACAAAACCGGTTCAATGAGAATAAAACGTTTTGTAAAATAAATGAATTTTCGGTAAATTCGAATAAGTGTATTAATATAATTAAAACTAGTTTTCTAACGGGTTAGTCACGTAGCTCAGTTGGTAGAGCTACGTGCGCGTGAACGGAAGGTCACAGGTTCGAATCCCGCTCGGCGCAAGAATTACCGCTGACCGAACCGGTCAACGGTCAACGGTCAACGGTCAAACAGTAAAAAAAATATTATTTTTTTTTAAATAATTATTTGTTTTATTTAAATTAAAAATCAATTAAAAATACTTAAAAATAACATTTTTAAGGATGGAAAATAGCCATAAACTCACAAAAATATATCCAAAAATTCCATTAAAATCTTTAATAAAATCCATCCATTTAATATATTTTTCCTATTATTATTTAGGTCAGTGATTCCTCGTTAACTCGTTTCATCTAAATCGTGCGCATCTCACCAATTCAAATCCAACGCACCCAATGTGAGTGAACCCTTCAAATTCCCCGTTTTAATCACATTTTTGGGGTGTATCATGTGTCTTATTCATTTTCTTATTATAACTAAGTTATTGTGCATATATATCATATCATGACATGTGTGTTAGTTGTTGCTGTTCAGTAGTTAGGATTGTTTGCAAGTTATTATTTCAGTACATGCAATTGCTGAGGCCGTAGCTCCCCATCCCTCGAGGTTGAGTTTGATCCCCATTTTATTATGCGGTTGATCAGGGCGTGCCCGCACGATCGGCTCCGTTTGATTGAGCCTTGATCGGTTATTTATTTTCATTTCAATACATGCAATACGCTCGGCTCCGTTTGATTGAGCCTTGAGTGCACAGTTCAATTTACATTTCAAGTTCATGCAATACGCTCGGCTCCGTTTGATTGAGCCTTGAGCACATAGTTCAATTTACATTTTCAGTTCATACAATACGATCGGCTCCGTTTGATTGAGCCTTGATCTCACAGTTCATTTATGTTAATTATCATATGATGTTGGTATGTTCATGTATGTAATCGATTGTTAATGTATGTTATAATTGTAACCGATGTTGCCATTGCTTGATTTCATGCATATGCTCTTTTATGATTATGCACAATATTTTATTGATAAACTAACCAGAAAATCATTATTAAATGTTTATCTATAAGGTTCACTCGCCAACTTATGTTGACCCAAAAACCTCCCATTTTACACATGATACAGGTGAACCAGCAGCAGCTAGGAACACGTAGGATCTGGATTAGAAGAAATAAAATGATTTAGTGTTTGGATTATTATGTTTGGTTATTTTCTTTTGTAATGAATGAACATGTTTGATGGTTTGAGAAATGTAACTTTGACTTCATTTAATTATGAAACATAATAGTAAATGTCATGTGCTTTGGTGATAACCCAATTATGCCCCGACTCTTATTTCCGCTGCGGGTCGGGGTGTGACAATAGTCCAAGCGATAGTTCATGCGGTAGCTTATTCCATGCGATTCATGCAAAAGTTTAGATGTTTAAGTTATCAAACAAAACTGATTAAAATAGAATATGCGGATTTACTAGCCACAATCCGGCATTTGATTGATCCCATTTCTGACCAAGCGGTAATAATTTACCGTATCCCAAGCCCGTATAGGGAAAATAAGTCGAGAGTATTTACCTGAGCTAGTCTTCTTTTAATTTCAATAACTCAGCCGTATACAAAAGTACTTAAGTGCAGATAGCATTTACCGGCAAGGTTCTAGTCTGGATTATGGCATAAGATAACCAATTAATACTAACGGTCTTTATTTAAGTCATAGACTTAGACCGAGTAGTGCACATGATCAAAACGTATAACGCTTGATTAAACGATGATTGGATAGAATGTAGTTTAAACCCGACAAGTACTTTGACTTGTATAATATGGGTAAACAATTAACATTCTGGATTTTGAAATTAAAATGATAAGGTTAAACCCGTTTAGGTCTAATTACGTAATCTAGTTACGTATAACCAACCGTACGCTTAAGCGATAATGGGTAACCGGATAAGTCATGGACAAGTTCTATATGCCTTTATATTTTAAATAAGTTAAAATATCAGTAGGATATCAACTTATATGCCTGTTAAGGTTTTAAAACGAAACAATGCCTCATAAGGGTATTTCGGTAATTTCATACCGTATAAAAGGAACTTGAATATAATTTAAGTTTATAATCATGAGTATTCTATAAAAAATAGTTTATTTATGATATAATATTAGTAGGATGATAATTATATGTGTAATCTATCTTTTATGACCAAACTATGTACCGAAGAGGCATTTTGGTTATTTTACACATAGTTTATAAATTATTTGGGATTTTGAGTTTATAACATGTACCTACTGTAAATATGTTTAAAATAAGTTTTAAAATCAGTAGTTAATAAGTCTTGGTCAATTAATATGGTTTAAAACCATACTATGCACCGAAACGACGCTTATGTCGTAAAATGACGTCTTTATGCGATGTTTACGAAAACTGATGTTAAGGTTAGGTTAAAATATTTTAAATATGTTATTTAATATAACATGTCAGTAGGTAAATGATTTACCTTGAAAAGATTTGATTAAAACCATTTTATAAGCCACAAGGGCTAAAATCGTCATTTATCGACATAGTTTAAGGACCCGTTTGAAAACTCAGTTTATAATTTGGTTTAAACTATTTTCTTTGACAGAATGGGACCTTTTAGCAAAATCTATTTTCTTTGGTTCACTCTTCGCATTTGAAGAGTGAACGGAGTTCTCCTTATGAGCTGAAGATGGTGGAATAGATAAGGGTCTAGATCGAGTAGCACTCGATTCCCTAAGCTTTGCGATGGCCTTTCCATGGCCTTTTCAACTGCCGCATCAATGCGAGCTTGGAAGTCATCATTATTAATGGCTCTGTTTTCGGCATTATTAGATTCCACATTCCGGTGGCTACTTTGTGCTTCATTTGAGTTAGCCATCTTTAAGTCTTGGGTTATATACACCAATAAGGCTTTACTTAGACATGGTATGTCAACCACATTGGTCTTAAACATTGTATATAACAATCCATTGCCTATTCTAGTATGAATAACATCACAACTCTTAGGCTTAACATAACTATATTTGGTCTAGGTCTTAATAGGACCATCAAAGGCAAATTACAATTTGGACATAGTCCATACATTATTAGACAGTGGATCGTATTGTCACAACTATCATTGTTATACTTGACAATTATATTTAGCTCTTAAGCTTGTCACGAAGGACATAAAACATGGCACATAGAATGGACATAAAACATGGAACATAGTCCTGTCACAATGGATATAAAACATGGCACATAGGCCTGTCACTAATGGACATGAAAATATGGCACATAGGCCTGTCACTAATGGACATAAAATATGGCACATAGGCCTGTCACTAATGGACATGAAATATAGCCCGTAGGCACTACATCTTTAATGGATGTTTTTATCATAGCCCCATAGGCAATACATCACTAATGGATATTAAATCTTAGCCCCAAGGGCAATACATCACTAATGGATGTTAAATCATAGCCCTAAGGGCAATACATCACTAATGGATGTTTAATCATAGCCCCAAGGGCAATACATCACTAATGGATGTTTAATCATAGCCCCAAGGGCAGTACATCACTAATGGATGTTTATTATCATCGCACTGATGATATTAGCCGGGATCAATTTTGATCACATGGGCTATATAAGGTCAAGACATAGTCCTTTTACCTTGAAGGCTAGTATGATTCCTCAAGTCACACTACCAGGAGTATGAACATTCTGAATGTTAACATAAGAGTACCTTAATGGTTGATTAATAGTCCCGGTCGCACTGACCTTAATGACTTGGAGGCTTGAACTTTAAGTCCACCACCTCTGGATAGAAGGATAACTTCCCTTAACTATCTGATAGAAGACCCCTTCGTACTTGACTATCATTTATAATTTGGCCAAATGTGTGATCTGTGCCACTTGGCTAATCAAAACCATTAAGATCTTTTTGAAATTATATCCAAGAGCATAAATTTCGATTAAAATCGAGACGCTCGTTTGAAGAGGATGAATACATATATATATATATATATATATATATATAATTCCAAAATACTTCATTTAATTTCAAATTAGAAATTACAATACTAGAAAAATGAAATAAACTGTCCATGCAAGGACTTTTAAAGAAATAAAAATGTCCACGCGGGGATTAAAGAAACAACAATGTCCTCGCATGGACTACATATAATTAGAAGAGACTTCACTCGTCATTCTTTCCTTTGACCAACTTGGAGAGTTTCTTGAAGAACATGTTTGTCTTCTTCTCCGTTTTCCCCGCCTGCTGCTGCATTTCTTTCATTCGTTCCAATGCCTCATTAATGACCTCAAGTGGTGCGGAGGTTGTGGTTGTGGTTGTGGTATAACCGGATACCGGTATCCATAAGTTGGATATCCAGTCGGTGGATAAGCAGGTGGGAAAGGAGACGGGTAAAGTGCATTGTGCATAACTGCTTGCATATATGAGTCTTGTGACCATGCTTGATAGTCTACTGGTGTAGACGGGTTAAAAGGATCATATCCAGACATATCTGGATATGTGGGGATTGGGTTACTATAACCCGATAGTGATGGTTGAACTGTAGGTGTTGGTGTTGGTTCCACCACAGGTGAGGTATTAGAAGGTCCACCCATTTTTGGGTCCTCTGGAATTGTGGGGTAGGAATTGGGCAAAGGTGGCAGCGATCTCGACATTTGTCCTGCACGTACCGACATAAGTGCTCCACGCTTCCTCCATGGTGGTTCGGGTGGTGGTTGAGGTTGGTCCACCGGTTCCATGTGGACATCTTCTTGTATTGGGGCTGGTTGAGAGTGATGAGAAAGAGTGTGGGCGAAGGTGAATTGATTCCAGTATTGGTCCCACTCATTAGGACCTTGGTAAGGAGATCCGGCATAAGAGTTCGAATCACTCGAGATTTCTATAGGATGCGCATTCGATACTGATTGTGGCATCTCCGGGTCAGAGTCCTCATCCATAGGGTTCGGCTGGTCCAACTGATTTTGATCGGCTTGAGGCGTGTTAAAGTAGTAGTTAAGGTTAAATTCTTCATGATAAGAGTGTGAATGGGAATGGTGAGAATGGTGTGAATGATAGGAGTGGTGAGATTGGTAAGAATTTTGGGAATTTGGGGGCGAGTGTCTATGAGAGACAGAGTGTCTCGCTGGTTGCCAGGGAGATGAATCTCCTGATTCTTGGTAAGCATCTAAGTTGTGAGGTTGAGGGGGAATGCGCCCCGATGGTCCTCCCCTCATTGGACCTTTTCCTCTCCCACTTTGTTCTCGTACACGTGGCGGCATTTTCCTGTTAAAAATCAATTAAAAAACAATACTAATAACTTAATAATGAAATGAGTAATCCTAGGTCAATGCCTAGATTCGGAAGTCTAAGGAATGTGCTCATGTAAGTTTGAGATTAAACATAGGTCGTAACCTTCTAGTGTTTAATTCTCTCAAACGTTGGCTCTGATACCAACCTGTCACACCCCGGATTTCCAACCCAAATCCATACACCGGTGGGCCCGGGTGGGGAGTATTGTGACGTCAGTTGATAATATCATAGTCAATTAAACATGGCACAGCGGAAGTCTTGGAGTAAAATTACTATTACAAACCAATGTTCAAAATAAAATAATATACAGGCTCGTAATTGAAGATCCCACAGGCGGATCATAAAATGTACAAAGAAAGAATATAAAACAGACTTTAGGGCAGATCTAAGGATTTGCAAGATCCTCTTAATCACTACCGAGCAGCTTCCGGCCTATTTCGTATTGTACCTGCAATTTAGTCTTTGGAAGATACGTCAGCTTTCGCTGGTAAATACACCCAACTGACTCATTTTGAAAACATTTTAAAATGATTTTAAGTGTACAGGGCACAAAATCTTTTATAACTTGGGAAAGTAACTTTGTAACCTTGTTAACAGATTCACATGTTTGTCCATACATGCAGGGCCCAGTACAGAGACCGAGACATGATTAAATACACACAACTTAGAACTCACAGAGGAGTTATCCCCAACGTCTTGGGTAATTTGCATTTGAGCGTCTGTCAGGTGTATGCCTACACCCCGCGCTAAGGTCGTGACCATTAACTAATGTAATGAGCCGAGGATATCCAGGACACGGTAATTTAACCCCCGATGTTTAAGTTATCAAACAAAACTGATTAAAACAGAATATGCGGATTTACTAGCCACAATCCGGCATTCGATTGATCCCATTTCTGACCAAGCGGTAATAGTTTACCGTATTCCAAGCTAGTATAGGGAAAATAAGTCGTGAGTATTTACCTAGTATTCTTTTAATTTCAATAACTCAGCCGTATACAAAAGTACTTAAGTGCAGATAGCATTTACTGGCAAGGCTCTAGTCTGGATTATGGCATAAGCTAACCAATTAATACTAACGGTCTTATTTAAGTCATAGACTTAGACCGAGTAGTGTACATGATCAAAACGTATAACGCTTGATTAAACGATGATTGGATAGAATGTAGTTTAAACCCGACAATTACTTTGACTTGCATAATATTGGTAAACAATTAACATTCTGGATTTTGAAATTAAAATGATAAGGTTAAACCCGTTTCGGTTAAATTACGTAATCTAGTTACGTATAACCAACAGTACGCTTAAGCGATAATGGGTAACCGGATAAGTCATGGACAAGTTATATATGCCTTTATATTTTACATAAGTTCAAATATCAGTAGGATATCAACTTATATGTCCGTTAAGGTTTTAAAACGAAACTATGCCTCATAAGGGTATTTTGGTAATTTCATACCGTATAAAAGGAACTTGAATATAATTTAAGTTTATAATCATGAGTATTCTATAAAAAATAGTTTATTTATGATATAATATTAGTAGGATGATAATTATATGTGTAATCTATCTTTTATGACCAAACTATGCACCGAAGAGGCATTTTGGTTATTTTACACATAGTTTATAAATTATTTGGTATTTTGAGTTTATAACATGTACCTACTGTAAATATGTTTAAAATAAGTTTTAAAATCAGTAGGTAACAAGTCTTGGTCAATTAATATGGTTTAAAACCATACTATGCACCGAAACGGCGCTTATGTCGTAAAATGACGTCTTTATGCGATGTTTATGAAAACTGATGTTAAGGTTAGGTTAAAATGTTTTAAATATGTTATTTAATATAACATGTCAGTAGGTAAATGATTTACCTTGAAAAGATTTGATTAAAACCATTTTATAAGCCACAAGGGCTAAAATCGTCATTTATCGACATAGTTTAAGGACCTGTTTGAAAACTCAGTTTTATAATTTGGTTTAACATCCCAAATAATCCTACTTATAATATTGCATCAGTAGGAAACTCATTTTCAAGTTCATTATCATTTAAAACCTTGTTTTATGCAAAAAGGACATTTTAGTCAAAAATGGCATAATTACGGAACTTGCGCATAAACTTGGATTCTGATTATCATCATGTAATACAACTTCAGAGGGTTATGCTACATTGTATTATATTATGATCATAATGAAACTTTAGATTAGTAGTTAACTAATCTAAATCGGGTCAGAATCGAAAGTCAAAGCAGAAGTCAAACTTCACGACTTTCGGTTGCGAACCGACTCTAGAACTGAAATTGACGAGCCGAACATGTTCCTACATGTTCTAAATATTGTTACCAACTTCTTTAAGTGTCAAAACAGGTTTCATAACATATATAAGATCAATTTATGATTTTTTCGAAAAATGGCCTGTTTGACTTTTAATATCATAACTTTGACCCGTCAATTGGTATAGTAAACGTGATCTTCAGGAGGTGCCCTTTATAGGGACTAACACCTACCTAATTACAATCACTTAGCCATGTTCATTTCGAACAATGGCTGGACCGTAATGGTCTTAACCGAAAGTCAAAGTGTTTTCCGTAAAACGCTTGACTTTTGGCTATAAAAGCCTATAAACGAAAATGCACAAGGAAGGAACACTTACCAGTGATTCCTAGGGTGCAAAAGAACTATGTTGGATGCCCATTTCAGCTAGGAACTTCCAGAGGAGGGAGAAGAGTGTAGGAATGAAAAAGGTGCAAGTTGGAATGGTGAACTTAAGCACCTATTTATAGTTAGAGAACTCAAAGGAGGTGATGCCATGTGTTTAGGGGTGTAAGAGGAAGCTTACAAGTGTCCCAAAACGTGGCATAGCTGATTGCAAGTCCATAGTTTCGAATACATGGTTTCTTGGCATTTTTGTTTGGAGGCCAAGAAACTTTCTGCAGCAGCAGGCTTCTCGCGCCCCGCGAGAGACCCAGGCCAGGTCTCTCGCGGCCCGCGACCGCCCTTTGACCAGTTTCAAAAATTGACACTTTAACCCCTTAACTTTATAAAGCTTCTAAAACCTTTTAAAACACCTTTTTGGCACTTTTAGCTCTCCGTAGCCAATACTTGGCATACCCGAGATTATGCCCGGACATTGTCGAGCTCTCGGTTCGTTAAAAGGTCACATAGAGGTATAAATTAACATGTTGACACTTTTAATCCCTCCATTATCCAACTTTCATATATTTACGAAATTGAACCCTCTTGTCCAACAATTGGCACGTATGAGAGTTAAGACTTCGCAAAGGATCACTCAGAGGCTCAGTTTGAGCATGTTGACGCCTTTAGTCTTATTGGTCTTTAATAGACTATATTTAAAATACAACACATGTCACTATACTATTAGACACGATTTTACAAGGTGTTACATAACGTTTGATCTACTATGCGATTGTGAAACGTGTATATAGGCGATCATGTTTTACATCTGGGTTTAGAAAGCTGAGAAGACTTAAAACAAGCAACCGGCTGAACCCAAATTTCTAAGCCACCTAAGTTAAATTTTTCTAATTGGTGATGTGCCTTTGTGTTATGGTCAAACAATATGACATTTTAATTTTCTTTTGTGCTTTATTATTTATATTCAAGTTTATTAACTTATTGGCAGTGACGAATCAATTGTTATTATGGTCATTGTGATCAATGCGGCTTCAAAAAAGTAAACGACTATATTGATGTCTACGAGCCTCTTTGTTGCGACTCGATAATCAATTTGCATTACCTTTTAATTCTGACTATTTGAGCGAACTAAATTTTAATCCATGTTAAAATTTTTAGGTTTTAGAATATCTGATTCGAACGAAGATTAGACGTTTCAGAACGATTAAGAAGGGTTTAGGAGGATGTTGTCAACTCTGAGTGCCACATAACTGAAAAACTAAACAAGTTAACTAAAAAAGTTATCAACATTCGTGAAAACATACTGAATTTCAACTTTCAATTGACGCTCAGTAAGCGGTGTTACAAAAAGCCTAAAAATACTGAAAATATATAACATGTTTAGATATATTATGACTTTAATATGTTGATTGTAAATTTTGTAATCTATTTATAAACAATCAATGTTATAATCTATCATTAATGGTTAGCCTTAATTAATGGTTAGCCTTAATTTACTTTGTAACGCAATTACGGTGTATAACAATATTTGACATCCCCGCCGCAACGTAAGGGCTTCATTCTAGTTAATTTATATATATTTCACACCATTTGTTAACCAACTTAGTATCATTTGTTCCTCTTTAGGGTAAAGCTCAAAAGACAAATAGTACACATTGAATGATATGGACCCAAAAAATACGTTTATGTAAATTGGTTATATTTCATAGGAATTAGATTCATTTCTATTAAAGATAATTATAAAATAAATAATAATGATACTCTTGTTGTTATTCGTAGGAAACGAGTTAACGTTAACTCGCGCGTTACGACGGGTGTTGATTACGAATATGTTTTGTATCACTATATGAGATGCGGAAATTATTAAGTTTATGTTGGACATCTTTTCATTTTGCCTTATCCGTAGTCTACAAAACTACTCTAAAGCAATTTACTTTCAAAGATAGAAAGCGTTTTGAGGAATGCCCCAATTTTGCTGGTATAAATTTTGAATCGAACTTGTTTCGATCGCGCTGAAAATTTTACATTTTGCAAGTAGAGTGGTAATTGGAAATAGCGTTGTTGAAAATTCTCATAAATAGTTACCGCCGGTGTAAATGTTGTTGGTGAAAATGGCGTTGATGGGTGTCGTATTTTTTTTACATTAGGTTACAATGATGGTGGGCTGTAAATGTGGTAAAGAGAAATGTTGGATGCGCGTGATTAAAAATAAATGATTAGAAATATATATTGTACGAAATGTTGCTTAATGTATATATAAAGGGATTAATCCGTGCTTTATGTGCAAGAATTCAGTCGAGGTAGATTTATTTTGTAGAGTTTCGTACCAACAACCCCATTATAGTGAGCTATCAAAATAACGAAAAGCGTACAAACTTTATATAAAGAGTATAGGACGAAACTTTTTTATGATAATACTTAAGTATAAATTTAGGATTAAAATAATATATAACAATCATTAAGTATGCAAAACATTGTTATATGCTCACATTTTTGTAGAAGGCTGTTGTGAAAGCAAACAAAATTATGTTATAGGAAATAAAGTAAATCACTATGTTGTTTAAACCATATATAGTGTGTTAAGGGTGAATAATATTCTTATCTTTGGGGTCTTTGTCATGTGATAGTCTAGTCAGTAAGGGAGTAAGAGGGTATTATTGGACGTTTTCTAAAATGGGTGTAGTGGGATAATGCCCCAACCAATTAGTACCGAATTATTTCTATCTTTTTAATTTAAAACTAATAATATTCATTAAATAAAAAAATACATTAATAAAAAAAAAACTGGAAAAACTTAAAAAAATACATTAATTTTTGTCTTCGCTTCGACATTCTCGTTATCTTCGTCTTCCTCGTCATCTGTTTCTTCTTCACCCTCGTTTGGAATATATCGAACCGGCAATGCATGTTAGACCAAATCAGCCGTTAACATGGAATGTGCGGGTTCATAACGCAATTCTCATGCATTGTTCACTCTTTCTTCCATTGATGCTTAAGGATGCTTCTCTTGGACAGCTTCTGGTACATAATTATGGCATATTGCTTTTTCCTTCGTCTTATAAAATCATATTGTGCATGATTATACAAGCATACATAGCATTTATCATTTTTTGCTTGGTCCATGCACGGCAAGGATTTCTCAAATTATGCCATCGTTGTTTAAGAACCCCAAAGCATCTCTCAATGTCCTTCCGCGAAGACTCTTGAAACTTTTTAAAGTAAGCTTTTTTTTCATCATACGGATTACTGAATGTCTTCACAACATTCGATTACCTAGGATAAATTCCATCGCACAAATAGTATCCGTCCTGGTATTAGTTTCCATTTGCATAAAAAGATGCTTTTGCAGCTCTACCAGAAATATAGTCTTCAACCAACGGAGATTGTTCGAAAACGTTTATATCAATGCATGACCCTACCACGCCAAAGTAAGCCGACCAAACCCAAAGGTCCTGTGAGGCAACCGCCGAAGAATAACAGTAGGTCCGTCTTGGTCACCTCGTGTGTCACACCCTGACCCGCAGCGGAAATAGAGGTCTGGGCATGATTGGGTTATCATCAAAGCTCATGACATTTACTATAATTAAGTTTCATATTTATTAATTGAAGTTTAAGAGAAAATATCCAAACACAAATAAACATACAATCACATGAAATATTGTTCTAACAAGACGTATTTTATTCTTCTTCTAAGGCTAATCCTAAGTGTTCCTCTCCTCAGCCTTTCCACCTGTATCATGTGTAAAATAAAAATTTGGGTCAACAAAAGTTGGCGAGTGAATCTAAATTATATATTTAAACAGATTAGTTACACTGATTAATTTAATAAAAAAGATGCATGGACCATATATGAGTATATGTATATATAATCAAACCACAAACTACATAATATCAACAATGTACTTATGAGCATGACAAATGATGAACTGTGAGATCAAGGCTTAATCAAACGGAGCCGATCTAATGAGGCACGCGATGCTCAACTCATATCCAACGAGGAACTGATGGGCCTTATATGAATGATTGCACTGAAATGATAAAATGTAAACACATATAATCACAACAAAAAAAATATACACCTTAGATCACATAATGGTGTTAGAACAAGTATTTAAAAAAAATAAAATATGTAACGACACATGATACTCCCCAAAACGTGAATAAAAAGGGGAATTTGTAAGGATTCACTCACACTGGGTGCTTGGATTGACGACGTACGCGCACAAATTTGGATTAATCACTCGAGAATCTAACCTAAATCATAACGTAATAATTCGATAAATAAATAAAAATTATTATTTTTAATTAATGCTTTTATTAGATTGTTAGATTTATTTTTATGGTAATTAATGTAATTTTTAAACCTAAAAAGTCTTATTTAATAAAAAAGATGCATGGACCATATATGAGTATATGTATATATAATCAAACCACAAACTACATAATATCAACAATGTACTTATGAGCATGACAAATGATGAACTGTGAGATCAAGGCTCAATCAAACAGAGTCGATCTAATGAGGCACGCGATGCTCAACTCATATCCAACGAGGAACTGATGGGTTATATGAATGATTGCACTGAAATGATAAAATGTAAACACATATAATCACAACAACAAAAATATACACCTTAGATCACATAATGGTGTTAGAACAAGTATTTAAAAAAATAAAATATGTAACGACACATGATACTCCCCAAAACGTGAATAAAAAGGGGATTTTGTAAGGATTCACTCACAGTGGGTGCTTGGATTGACGACGTACGCGCACGAATTTGGATTTAATCACTCGAGAATCTAACCTAAATCATAACGTAATAATTCGATAAATAAATAAAAATTATTAATTTAATTAATGCTTTTATTGGATTGTTAGATTTATTTTTATGGTAGTTAATGTAATTTTTAAACCTAAAAAGTCTTATTTTAAACATTTTAAGTGATTTTTAAATGGAATTAATAAAGAAAAAATTAGAAATAAATAATAAAATAAAAAGAAATATAAAAAAATGGGTCTTGTCAGACCTAACCGGTCTGACCGGTTTTATGCGTATGGATTTGGCAGCGTGTGAGGTTCGAACTCGTGACCTCCCGTATACGTGCACGCAGCTCTACCAACTGAGCTACGTGTCTAACCCGAATTAACTCTGATTTTAAATATATATATATATATATATATATATATATATATATATATATATATATATATATATATATATTATATATTAATATATATTAGGTTGTCTGAAATTATTTTAATTTAAGAAGGTTTTTTATTTCTTTCAAAATATAAACGGCCGCTGCCACCCACAAGATTCGAACCAGCGATCTTTGACTTGAATTGCACCCAGCCCTACCAATTGGGCTAGGTGGCTAACCCGGTTGTAACTAGATTTTTATTTCTTTTATAAGCTTACTGATTCAAGTTATATATATAAGTAAAAAAAGTTGGGTTTAATGCATGAAAATCGGACCGTATCTGGGACTCGAACCTGGGACCTCTGATGTAAAGTTGCACACAGTCCACCATTGGACTGTGTGTCTAACCCGATTAAAATTCCATTTTTAATTATATTTATACACTCACGAAACTTCATCTTCTTCATAAAAACTTAAACCCAGACCTAGATCTCGACTGAAAACTGTTTAGACAGGTTTTAGGTAATTGATTGAAATTTGAAACACAATAAATAAAAGATATAAAAGGGTTTAGAGGGTTATACCAACTAGAAACACAGTTCCGTTTTTCCGGCGGTGAATTCCGGTGATTCAAACGAGCTCCGACGAGGTCAAGTGAAGAAATAGAGTGTGCGTGAAATGTTAGTGAGTTTGTGAATTCGTATGTGTGGGTTTAGAACAGAATGAAGACCACTATTTATAGGCAAATGATAACTGATATCTCGGTTTTGATTTGAACGTTTAATACCCAGTGATTCTTGTCGGTTTCGTAAATTGAATTCCAATTTTCAGTTGATTTTGAAAACGGTTAACGTTTTCAAACAAACGTGGATTAATCATTGGACAGTTATTGGTTTGATCGGTTGACTTGTAGGTTTGAACGTTAAGTGGCTATAAAAGTTATTTGTTTTGAGTTTTGAAATAAGTAGCGTGTGCAGCTCAGTGGTGTTTTGGTGTGTGAGTTTGTGGGAAACCCGGGTTCGATTCCCGGCTCCCTCTTTTATTTATTTTATTATCTTTTTCATTATTTCAAGGTTTAATTAATTTACTTATTCTTTTATTGATTATTATTTTAATTGTGTAATATATTTATTAACCATGAATACTAACATAAATTAAATAACACTAATAAATGCCTAACGAACTTTTAAATAAATACTTGATTCTCAAACGGAGCGGGTTTTAAAACCCGTTTTACATGAATGTTACAGTATCCCCTACTTTTAGAAATTTCGTCCCGAAATTTAGTTAGATGTTGTAACTGGGAAAAGATGCGGGTATTTTTCGCGCATTGAGTGTTCGCGTTCCCAAGTAAACTCAGCTCCTTGTTTTGACTCCCAACGCACCCTGACTATTGGAATACGACTTTGTCTTAAACGCTTTTCACCGAAGTCCATGATTTCTACAGGTCTTTCAACAAAATGCATTGATTCATCGATTTGAATATCCTCTAATGGTATATGGAGGTTTTCATCGGCGAGACACTTTTTCAAGTTAGATACATGGAATGTGGGATGAATTCTGTTGAGTTCTTCTGGTAGGTCAAGCTTGTATGCCACAGGACCAACTCTTTCGAGTATTTTGAATGGTCCCACATAGCGTGGTGCTAGCTTACCTTTTTGACCAAAACGAACGACTCCCTTCCACGATGATACTTTCAAAAGTACTTGGTCACCAACACAAAACTCCAGTGGCTTTTGTCGTTTATCAGCGTAACTCTTTTGACGACTTCGCGTTGCTAGAAGATTATCGCGGATCTGAAGAATTTTGTTAGTCGTTTCTTGAATCAACTCATGTCCAGTGATTTGCACTTCCCCAATTTCGTGCCAACATACAGGAGATCGGCACTTACGTCCATATAAGGCTTCAAAAGGAGCCATACCAATACTTGAACGATAGCTATTGTTGTATGAAAATTCAACTAATGGTAAATGAGTATCCCAATTGCCCTTGAAGTCTATGAAACATGCTCGTAACATGTCTTCAAGGGTTTGTATGGTGCGCTCAGATTGCCCATCAGTTTGAGGGTGAAATGCAGTGCTGAGATCTAATCGTGTACCCAAAGCTGACTGTACGGCTTGCCATGTTCGTGAAGTAAAATGGCCGTCTCGATCTGAAATGATACTTAAGGGCACACCATGACGGCTTACAATTTCATCAATATAGATACGAGCTAACTTCTCGTTCTTATAGTCCTCACGGATTGGAATGAAATGAGCTGATTTAGTGAGACAATCAATGATAACCCAAATTGTGTCATACCCACTGGAGGTGCGAGGTAACCCGGTAATAAAGTCCATGGTTATATTTTCCCACTTCCAAACAGGTATTTCGGGTTGGACGAGTAATCCTGAAGGTCTTTGATGTTCAGCTTTTACTTTAGAACATGTGAGGCACTTTGAGACAAAAATGGCGATATCCTTCTTCATGCCAGGCCACCAGTATGAGTATCGTAGATCTTGATACATCTTATCTGCACCTGGATGTATAGAGTATCATGTTTTGTGAGCCTCATTCATAAGAAAAGTACGAAGATTGTCGCGATTAGGTATCCAAATACGATTTGGATAGTAAAGGATACCATCGGACTTGGTTTCTATCTTGAGTTCAGCTCCACAAGATAATTCATCTCGCACATCATTTTCCATGACAGAAGTATGTTGAGCTGCTCGAATTCGATTTTGGAGGTCAGTTACAATTTGAGTACACAAAAGATGGATGGAGTTCACATACTCTTTTCGACTAAGAGCATCAGCTATAACATTGGCTTTGCCAGGATGATATCGAATTTCACAATCGTAATCATTTAAGAGTTCAACCCATCGTCGTTGCCTCATGTTCAACTCTTTTTGATTGAAGATGTGTTGAAGGCTCTTGTGCTTAGTGTAAATTTCACACTTGGTTCCATAGAGATAGTGTCTCCATATCTTTAGAGCGAACACGACTGCTCCTAGTTCTAGGTCGTGAGTGGTATAATTCTTTTCATGTACTTTGAGTTGCCTTGAGGCATAGGCTATCACCTTTCCTTTTTGCATTAGAATGCAACCTAAACCCTACCCTGATGCGTCACAATAAACCACAAAGTCTTCGCAACCATCAGGAAGTGTAAGGATAGAAGCATCACAAAGTTTTTGCTTCAACGTTTGGAAAGCCTCTTCTTGCTTGGGCCCCCAAATGAAGGGTTTACCCTTGTGAGTCAAGGCTGTGAGTGGGACGGCAATACGAGAAAAATTTGTGATGAAACGTTGATAATAACCAGCTAGACCAAGAAATGATCTAACTTCGGTAGGAGTGCGTGGCGCTTGCCATTCTTGCACCGCTTAGATCTTTGCAGGGTCGACATGAATACCTTTGTCGTTAACGACATGACCAAGAAACTGTACCTCTTTTAACCAAAACTCACATTTCGAGAACTTAGCATAAAGCTTTTCGGTCCTCAATAGTGTTAGGATGAGTTGAAGATGTCGTTCATGATCGGATCTGGTTTTAGAATAAATAAGAATATCATCAATGAAAACTATTGTTACACCCCGACCCGCAGCGGAAAAGGTGATCGGGGCATGATTGGGTTATCATCAAAGCTCATGACATTTATTATGCGTTTCATATTCATTAAATACAATTTAATGGAAAATTACAATAAATGTTACAACATGTTCTAGCTATCAATCTAAGCATCTTTGTTTCTTCTAAGGCATTTCCTATGTTTTCTTTGCTTCAACCTGTTCACCTGTATCATGTGTAAAAGGGTTTTTGGATCAACATAATGTTGGCGAGTGAATCCTATGGAAAACATTTGAACAAGTTTATTTGAATTGATTATGAAATATGTGCACAACCAAACATGAGTAAAAATAGATGTAAACTTATTCAACAATCATAAGATATTAAATAAAACACACATGAACAATAATGGAACATTTAGAGGCACTCGATGCTCAACTCGTCTCTCACGAGGAACTGAGGGGCCTAATGAATGAATTGCTTAAACATGATAGTATGAATGACACAACTACAAACAATATAAACTCAATGATACACACATGAACAATAATGAATTTGATTTGAGGCACGCGTTGTTCAACTCGTCTCCCACGAGGAACTAATGGGCTTAATGAATGAGTTTCATATAATTTGACAAAAGGAAATAAGTAATCACAACAATATAAACAATCTAAGTTTAGATCATGATGTGGTATGGCACAAGTTTAAATAAACAAGTTAATTATTTTTATAACACATGATACACCCCAAAACGTGTAATTTAAAAGGGGGAGTTGTAAGATTCACTCACAGTGGGTGCGTTCGGTTGATGATGTTGAATGCACGCGAAGTGGTTTTAACCACGAGTGAGATTAACCTAGATAAATCGCATTATGGTTTGGTAAGTAAACGAATTTTATTAATCTATTTTAGTAGGATTGTTGGGTGTATTTTTGTGAGTTTAAGGCTATTTTCTAACCTTAAAAATGTTATTTTTAAGTATTTTTAATTGATTTTAATTAAAATAATTAAATAAAATAATAAAAAAATTTGACTTTTTCTGCTACAGTGACCGTTGACTTTGACCGGTTGACCGTTGACTGACCGTTGACCGGTTCGTATGCGTATTGTTGTGCGCTGAGTGAGGCTCGAACCCGAGACCTCCCGTACGCGTGCACGCAGCTCTACCAACTGAGCTACGTGTCTAACCCGTCATATATCTGTTTTTAATTATATTTATATATTAATTAATTTAAACAGAAAATCCTTTTATTTAAAAACGATTTAATTTGAGTCGGACGGTGCGCTCCACAGGTCTCGAACCCGGGACCTGTGGCTTAAACTAACACACAGTCCACCGCTGGACTGTGTGTTTAACATGTTATATAATCCGATTTTTATTATACTTAAATACAAACTGAACATTTCTTTTTCTGCCTTAAATAAAAAGATAGATAATTGTCCGAGTCGGTGCAGAAGACCGGACTCGAACTCGCGTCCCGTGATTAAACATACACACAGTCCACCACTGGACTGTGTGTCTAACTTGGTTATTATTCCGGTTATTAATATACTTAACATATACATAAAATGAATCCGGTTCAGTTAACAAAAAAAGAAATTTTTATTAAGGCAGCGTGTGTGGAAACAAGATTCGAACTCGAGACCTTTGCGTTTAATGTGCACACAGTCCACCGCTGGACTGTGTGTCTAACCCGATTAATAAGTTGATTTTAATTATACTTATATGATACCGAACTTCATCTTCTTCGTTGAGTTTTAACCAGAATCGATAACTGACGGGTTCAATGTTTTAAACGGTTTCTTAGCGTGTTTCAGTTCATTACGGTGAGATATAGGTGAAAAGAAAAAGAAATTAGGCGAAGAGGTATACCGACTGCCTTCCTCTGTTTT
Organism: Scalesia atractyloides; assembly: GCA_947069175.1. Classification (NCBI taxonomy): domain Eukaryota; kingdom Viridiplantae; phylum Streptophyta; class Magnoliopsida; order Asterales; family Asteraceae; genus Scalesia; species Scalesia atractyloides. The sequence goes on from CAMTDV010001632.1 coordinate 9,862,840, forward strand.
CCGGCAGAACTCCGGCGACAGCAATAGGCTCCGGCGACGAGTGTCTTGCAGCAGCGAGTCTCCAAAAAGCTTGAAAAAGGTATGGGTGACTTCGGTATAAGCTTAGGGGGTTCAATAAGGCTCGGAAATGGAGAACCCGGTTTTCCAGCGACAAACAGAAGAATTCCGACGAGTGGGTTTTCACCGAGAAAGGGTGTGGTTTTGAGCGAAAAAGTTTGCAGAGGTTCGAGGGGGTATTTATAGGGCAAATTATCGATGAACTTGGTCTGATTTCCGACTGGATTCGTCGGTTATAAAAACTCCGGCGGTTATAACTTTGGTCGCGGACCCAGACGTCGGTTATAACCGATGTCTTAGTAAATGTATACGTTATAACGGAAGTTGTCGTTAAAACTCGCGAGATTGCCGGGATTTCCGGCGACTGAACTTTTGGGCGCCGGTTTTGAATTCAGAAAGTCACTTTATGAATTAAATGATTCCAATATTTAACAAACAATACAAGTGGCGCAGTGGTTTGTGTGTGTGTGTTAAGTTTGTTTGCTGGATCGGTACTGACCCGGGTTCGAAACCCGGCAGGAACAAAGTATTTTTATTTTGCGATTTTTAACAGTTTTTCAAAAACTAATTATATATTCCCGTATAATAATTGATTATGTATCGTTTAAAATTATTTTGGGCATTTAATTCGCAACGAAAATTTTAACTGACTGTTCGGTTGATAAACGGAGCGGGTTTGGTAAATCCGTTTTTGACGGATGTTACAGTATCCCCTGCTTTTTAGAAATTTCGTCCCGAAATTTAAATAGAGATATATTTGACTAAAAGAATGATGGTGTTGACAGTTACATGCTTAGAAAAGAAGTAAGGGTTTAAGTTTTTGTTTGAGGCGGTAACGTTCCTTGTAAGGGTTAAGTACCCTATTATAGGAATCGCTTTTTGTTGCCTACTGTAAGAGTATTGATAAGCAGAAATGATTCGCTAAAAATGATATCATGCATAAGAGTTTGGATACGTTTGGAAAAGTATGGTTATATCCTAAGGCAAAACTTCTAACACTACAACCTACAGGGAACATAAATAAACACAACAGCTGATATTTGAACATAAATAAACACAACAACAATTATTTGAATCCACATTCTGATAGCATATATGTTTGAATGGTGGAAGTTCCTCTCTCGTTTGTTATGATGGAGAGGTTAGTTTATGTAGAAATGGAACACAATTCCAATTTCTCTAAATAGCAAGATGATATAAATGTAACACAAATTTCAACCAAGGCAATACCAAATCTTACATGGAACTTCTCATAACCGCCTGATAATGCCTCTGATCCTTTGGCAAGAATACTTATATATAGGAAGTTCCAGCGGCGTATCCACCATATTCTTGCCAAATTTTCATTGGTTTTATCCACAAGTTATGATTAGTTACCAAGAAACTAATAAATCCTACATAGAACTTCTCATAACCGTCCGACAATGCCTCTGATCCTTTGACAAGAATACTTATATATAGGAAGTACCAGCGGCGTATCCACCATATTCTTGTCAAATTTTCATTGGTTTTATCAGTGAATTATGATTAGTCCTATATAACTCTACAACCAATACAACAAACATAAAATACTGAAATGAAATATATCTGTGAGATCAAGGCTCAATCAAACGGAGCCGATCGTATTGTATGTACTGAAAATGAAATTGTCTGTGTGCTCAAGGCTCAATCAAACGGAGCCGAGCGTATTGCATGTACTGAAAATGAATAACTTAATCACACAAACAGCCTATGCATGGAACCTCTCATAACCGTCTGATAATGCCTCCGATCATTTGACAAGAATACTTATATATAGGAAGTACCAGCGGCGTATCCACCATATCCTTGTCAAATTCACATTGACTTTATCCGCAAGTTATGATTAGTTCTATGCGACTCTACAACAAACACAACAACCACAAGATACTGATAATGAAATTGTCTGTGCGCTCAAGGCTCAATCAAACGGAGCCGAACGTATTGCATGTACTGAAAATGAAATTGTATGTGCGCTCAAGGCTCAATCAAACGGAGCCGAACGTATTGCATGTACTGAAAATGAAATTGTATGTGCGCTCAAGGCTCAATCAAACGGAGCCGAACGTATTGCATGTACTGAAAATGAACAACTTAATCTAAACAACAATCACACAAACAGCCTATGCATGGAACCTCTCATAACCGCCTGATAATGCCTCCGATCATTTGACAAGAATACTTATATATAGGAAGTACCAGCGGCGTATCCACCATATTCTTGTCAAATTCTCATTGACTTTATCCGCAAGTTGTGATTAGTTCTATGCGACTCTACAACAACCACAAGATACTGATAATGAAATTGTCTGTGCGCTCAAGGCTCAATCAAACGGAGCCGAACGTATTGTACGTACTGAAAATGAAATTGTATGTGCGCTCAAGGCTCAATCAAACGGAGCCGAACGTATTGCATGTACTGAAAATGAACAACTTAATCTAAACAACAATCACACAAACAGCCTATGCATGGAACCTCTCATAACCGCCTGATAATGCCTCCGATCATTTGACAAGAATACTTATATATAGGAAGTACCAGCGGCGTATCCACCATATTCTTGTCAAATTTTCATTGACTTTATCCGCAAGTTATGGTTAGTTCTATGCGACTCTACTACAAACACCACAACCACAAGATACTGATAATGAAATTGTCTGTGCGCTCAAGGCTCAATCAAACGGAGCCGAGCGTATTGCATGAACTGGAAATGTAAATTGAACTGTGCGATCAAGGCTCAATCAAACGGAGCCGATCGTATTGCATGTATTGAAATGTAAAATGAAATGACCGATCAAGGCTCAATCAAACGGAGCCGATCGTGCGGGCACGCCACAGTTCAACCGCATAATAAAATGGGGAACAAGCTCAACCTCATGGATGGGGAGCTGCGGCCTCGGCAAATGCATATACTGAAAACAATAAACAATAATTACTCTAACAGTCTACACATGGAACCTCTCATAACCGCCAGATAATGCTTCTGATCCTTTGACAAGAATACTTATATATAGGAAGTACCAGCGGCGTATCCACCGTATTCTCGTCAAAGTTTCATTGGCTTTATCCTTAAGTTATGATTGGTTCGATGTGAAAAAGAAAAACATAAAACTAAACGATAGAAGTTGAATCTGGATCTTCGGTGAAAAGGACTAGTTGGGTATCTTCGTGTGGGCCGTCATTATCTTCGACAGGATTGGCGTTGATATTGAAGACTCTTCCTCTTGCTGGCGGCCTAGTGGTTGGGTTTTCTTGGTTTACTTGGTTAACTGGGTTTGATTGGGCTTGAGTGTTGATGACGTTAACCAATTGAGGGCATGTGTTTCTAAAGTGGGTAGGGTCGCCACAATTGAAACAAGCTCGAGCATATGGGAACACGGGGTATTAGTTTGGGCCATGTTTTGAGTAGGGGAAGAGGTTTGGTTTTGGAAGGTGCGACAAACCTTGCTCAAATGACCATAGCGTCCACAAGTTGCACATAGACGACAAGGTAAGGTATGGGGATGGTGATAAAAACAGTTGTTGCATCGAGGGTGAGGTCCAAGATATGGTTTCTTATTTGGGTAGGTTGAGTTGGGTGCCACTTGAGTGATTGGGATAGCTTGGATGGGTATGGCGTGTAAAACTGGTTGATTTCGTTGGGTAGCAGCGAAAAGTTGCCCGTCTCTTCTTCTCTTAGGATTGGGTTGAGAAGGGGATTCGGTTTGGGTGGAGCGGAGGTTTCAGTCGATTCTTTATCCTTCTTCTTCTCCTCCTTGAAGTCTTTGTTTCGGATTCGGTTCTCGGTAAGCTCTGTTGCTAACTCCATTGCTGCTTCCAAAGTTGCAGGCTTGGTACTTATTACAGGGTCTTGAATCTTTGACGGAAGACCACGAATGTAGTGCTCGATCAAACGGTAGAGGGAAGTGAACATGTTGGGAACCATTTGATATAACTCGAGGAATCTTTTGTTTTATGTGGTGTGGTCTCCTTCCTTTTGCTTCAACAAATAAAATTCATCTTCTAATTTCTTGATTTCGCTCCTTGGGCAAAATCGTCTGGTCCTGATTTCCTTCAATTCGTTCCAAGTTAAGGTCATAGCATCTTCAACACCTCGTTTGGACTTCTCTGTATTCCACCAAGTAAGTGCTATCCCATATAGTCGACCGGTAGCATAACGTACTTTGCGATCATCAGGGCAATCGCAATTTAGAAAAATGTTCTCCATCTCTTCAAACCGATGGAGGAGTGCGGTGACACCTTCAGTCCCTTTGTATTTCGGAGGGTCGCATGATTTGAAATGCTTGTAGGTGTATTTAGTGGTATTTGGGGAAAAGTTGATAACGTTTTGGTTTGCTTGATTGACAGGATTATCGGTGAGTGCTTGTTGAACTTGGATTACAATGTTGGGTATTACGGCAGCCATTTGTTGAGTGATTTGGGATCATGGGTCGCATTAGGAATGAACATTCATAAAATAATTATAGAAAAATAAATCTACTACATCCGTAGGATGTCTTGGGCTTTGCTCGCCATTAGGCCCTACATGCCGCCATACTTTACGTGTGTAATCATGTGGGCCCCCATGAATACCGGTTTTTCATATGGTTCGCACGGGTTTGCCAGGTTGCGTACACGAAAACCCGGAGAAAATCGAGAAATATGTATACAACGTGTGATATTCGGAATGTGTCCAGGTGTAGACACGGTGACACCTCAAAGTAGGTTAGTTCGAACGACGTTTGGTGTGGCATGCTTTGGCCTAATAGGTCCTTCGTACTCTCATCATTGGTCCCCAGGTAGGCAAACTGGTCCGTTATATTGGATTTATACGAATGCCAACCTAGACAGGACGTTCCGACTACCGGTACTTGTACCCTTCCAGTTACTACATGCCCGTCGCAGAACTTACTTTGATGAGATTTGAAAATTGCAACAAAATCTTTGGATAATGAGAGTATGAAAATAAATTGAATACATGAACATCGATATATGTATAATGAATATGTATATAAGCATGTATGTTTGACTGTAAATGTAAACAAATATGAAACAAATAAATATCACAAGTTTGTATGTAACCAACTAATCAATTAAAATTTAGGCAGACTATAGTATAGGCTCTAAGGGTCTAATAACCTATCCTATATCCCTATAGTCATGGCTCTGATACCAATCTGTCACACCCCGACCCGCAGCGGAAAAGGTGATCGGGGCATGATTGGGTTATCATCAAAGCTCATGACATTTATTATGCGTTTCATATTCATTAAATACAATTTAATGGAAAATTACAATAAATGTTACAACATGTTCTAGCTATCAATCTAAGCATCTTTGTTCTCTTCTAAGGCATTTCCTATGTTTTCTTTGCTTCAACCTGTTCACCTGTATCATGTGTAAAAGGGTTTTTGGATCAACATAATGTTGGCGAGTGAATCCTATGGAAAACATTTGAACAAGTTTATTTGAATTGATTATGAAATATGTGCACAACCAAACATGAGTAAAAATAGATGTAAACTTATTCAACAATCATAAGATATTAAATAAAACACACATGAACAATAATGGAACATTTAGAGGCACGCGATGCTCAACTCGTCTCTCACGAGGAAAACTGAGGGGCCTAATGAATGAATTGCTTAAACATGATATATGAATGACACAACTACAAACAATATAAACTCAATGATACACACATGAACAATAATGAATTTGATTTGAGGCACGCGTTGTTCAACTCGTCTCCCACGAGGAACTAATGGGCTTAATGAATGAGTTTCATATAATTTGACAAAAGGAAATAAGTAATCACAACAATATAAACAATCTAAGTTTAGATCATGATGTGGTATGGCACAAGTTTAAATAAACAAGTTAATTATTTTTATAACACATGATACACCCCAAAACGTGTAATTTAAAAGGGGGAGTTGTAAGATTCACTCACAGTGGGTGCGTTCGGTTGATGATGTTGAATGCACGCGAAGTGGTTTTAACCACGAGTGAGATTAACCTAGATAAATCGCATTATGGTTTGGTAAGTAAACGGATTTTATTAATCTATTTTAGTAGGATTGTTGGGTGTATTTTTGTGAGTTTAAGGCTATTTTCTAACCTTAAAAATGTTATTTTTAAGTATTTTTAATTGATTTTAATTAAAATAATTAAATAAAATAATAAAAAAATTTGACTTTTTCTGCTACAGTGACCGTTGACTTTGACCGGTTGACCGTTGACTGACCGTTGACCGGTTCGTATGCGTATTGTTGTGCGCTGAGTGAGGCTCGAACCCGAGACCTCCCGTACGCGTGCACGCAGCTCTACCAACTGAGCTACGTGTCTAACCCGTCATATATCTGTTTTTAATTATATTTATATATTAATTAATTTAAACAGAAAATCCTTTTATTTAAAAACGATTTAATTTGAGTCGGACGGTGCGCTCCACAGGTCTCGAACCCGGGACCTGTGGCTTAAACTAACACACAGTCCACCGCTGGACTGTGTGTTTAACATGTTATATAATCCGATTTTTATTATACTTAAATACAAACTGAACATTTCTTTTTCTGCCTTAAATAAAAAGATAGATAATTGTCCGAGTCGGTGCAGAAGACCGGACTCGAACTCGCGTCCCGTGATTAAACATACACACAGTCCACCACTGGACTGTGTGTCTAACTTGGTTATTATTCCGGTTATTAATATACTTAACATATACATAAAATGAATCCGGTTCAGTTAACAAAAAAAGAAATTTTTATTAAGGCAGCGTGTGTGGAAACAAGATTCGAACTCGAGACCTTTGCGTTTAATGTGCACACAGTCCACCGCTGGACTGTGTGTCTAACCCGATTAATAAGTTGATTTTAATTATACTTATATGATACCGAACTTCATCTTCTTCGTTGAGTTTTAACCAGAATCGATAACTGACGGGTTCAATGTTTTAAACGGTTTCTTAGCGTGTTTCAGTTCATTACGGTGAGATATAGGTGAAAAGAAAAAGAAATTAGGCGAAGAGGTATACCGACTGCCTTCCTCTGTTTTCCGGCAGAACTCCGGCGACAGCAATAGGCTCCGGCGACGAGTGTCTTGCAGCAGCGAGTCTCCAAAAAGCTTGAAAAAGGTATGGGTGACTTCGGTATAAGCTTAGGGGGTTCAATAAGGCTCGGAAATGGAGAACCCGGTTTTCCAGCGACAAACAGAAGAATTCCGGACGAGTGGGTTTTCGCCGAGAAAGGGTGTGGTTTTGAGCGAAAAAGTTTGCAGAGGTTCGAGGGGGTATTTATAGGGCAAATTATCGATGAACTTGGTCTGTTTTTCCGACTGGATTCGTCGGTTATAAAAACTCCGGCGGTTATAACTTTGGTCGCGGACCCAGACGTCGGTTATAACCGATGTCTTAGTAAATGTATACGTTATAACGGAAGTTGTCGTTAAAACTCGCGAGATTGCCGGGATTTCCGGCGACTGAACTTTTGGGCGCCGGTTTTGAATTCAGAAAGTCACTTTATGAATTAAATGATTCCAATATTTAACACAACAATACAAGTGGCGCAGTGGTTTGTGTGTGTGTGTTAAGTTTGTTTGCTGGATCGGTACTGACCCGGGTTCGAAACCCGGCAGGAACAAAGTATTTTTATTTTGCGATTTTTAACAGTTTTTCAAAAACTAATTATATATTCCCGTATAATAATTGATTATGTATCGTTTAAAATTATTTTGGGCATTTAATTCGCAACGAAAATTTTAACTGACTGTTCGGTTGATAAACGGAGCGGGTTTGGTAAATCCGTTTTTGACGGATGTTACAGTATCCCCTGCTTTTTAGAAATTTCGTCCCGAAATTTAAATAGAGATATATTTGACTAAAAGAATGATGGTGTTGACAGTTACATGCTTAGAAAAGAAGTAAGGGTTTAAGTTTTTGTTTGAGGCGGTAACGTTCCTTGTAAGGGTTAAGTACCCTATTATAGGAATCGCTTTTTGTTGCCTACTGTAAGAGTATTGATAAGCAGAAATGATTCGCTAAAAATGATATCATGCATAAGAGTTTGGATACGTTTGGAAAAGTATGGTTATATCCTAAGGCAAAACTTCTAACACTACAACCTACAGGGAACATAAATAAACACAACAGCTGATATTTGAACATAAATAAACACAACAACAATTATTTGAATCCACATTCTGATAGCATATATGTTTGAATGGTGGAAGTTCCTCTCTCGTTTGTTATGATGGAGAGGTTAGTTTATGTAGAAATGGAACACAATTCCAATTTCTCTAAATAGCAAGATGATATAAATGTAACACAAATTTCAACCAAGGCAATACCAAATCTTACATGGAACTTCTCATAACCCCTGATAATGCCTCTGATCCTTTGGCAAGAATACTTATATATAGGAAGTTCCAGCGGCGTATCCACCATATTCTTGCCAAATTTTCATTGGTTTTATCCACAAGTTATGATTAGTTACCAAGAAACTAATAAATCCTACATAGAACTTCTCATAACCGTCCGACAATGCCTCTGATCCTTTGACAAGAATACTTATATATAGGAAGTACCAGCGGCGTATCCACCATATTCTTGTCAAATTTTCATTGGTTTTATCAGTGAATTATGATTAGTCCTATATAACTCTACAACCAATACAACAAACATAAAATACTGAAATGAAATATATCTGTGAGATCAAGGCTCAATCAAACGGAGCCGATCGTATTGTATGTACTGAAAATGAAATTGTCTGTGTGCTCAAGGCTCAATCAAACGGAGCCGAGCGTATTGCATGTACTGAAAATGAATAACTTAATCACACAAACAGCCTATGCATGGAACCTCTCATAACCGTCTGATAATGCCTCCGATCATTTGACAAGAATACTTATATATAGGAAGTACCAGCGGCGTATCCACCATATCCTTGTCAAATTCACATTGACTTTATCCGCAAGTTATGATTAGTTCTATGCGACTCTACAACAAACACAACAACCACAAGATACTGATAATGAAATTGTCTGTGCGCTCAAGGCTCAATCAAACGGAGCCGAACGTATTGCATGTACTGAAATGAAATTGTATGTGCGCTCAAGGCTCAATCAAACGAGCCGAACGTATTGCATGTACTGAAAATGAAATTGTATGCGCTCAAGGCTCAATCAAACGGAGCCGAACGTATTGCTGTACTGAAATGAATTGTATGGCGCTCAAGCTCAATCAAACGGAGCCGAACGTATTGCATGTACTGAAAATAACAACTAATCAAACAACAACACACAACAGCCTATGCATGGAACCTCTCATAACCGCCTGATAATGCCTCCGATCATTTGACAAGAATACTTATATATAGGAAGTACCAGCGGCGTATCCACCATATTCTTGTCAAATTCTCATTGACTTTATCCGCAAGTTGTGATTAGTTCTATGCGACTCTACAACAACCACAAGATACTGATAATGAAATTGTCTGTGCGCTCAAGGCTCAATCAAACGGAGCCGAACGTATTGTATGTACTGAAAATGAAATTGTATGTGCGCTCAAGGCTCAATCAAACGGAGCCGAACGTATTGCATGTACTGAAAATGAACAACTTAATCTAAACAACAATCACACAAACAGCCTATGCATGGAACCTCTCATAACCGCCTGATAATGCCTCCGATCATTTGACAAGAATACTTATATATAGGAAGTACCAGCGGCGTATCCACCATATTCTTGTCAAATTTTCATTGACTTTATCCGCAAGTTATGGTTAGTTCTATGCGACTCTACTACAAACACCACAACCACAAGATACTGATAATGAAATTGTCTGTGCGCTCAAGGCTCAATCAAACGGAGCCGAGCGTATTGCATGAACTGGAAATGTAAATTGAACTGTGCGATCAAGGCTCAATCAAACGGAGCCGATCGTATTGCATGTATTGAAATGTAAAATGAAATGACCGATCAAGGCTCAATCAAACGGAGCCGATCGTGCGGGCACGCCACAGTTCAACCGCATAATAAAATGGGGAACAAGCTCAACTCATGGATGGGGAGCTGCGGCCTCGGCAAATGCATATACTGAAAACAATAAACAATAATTACTCTAACAGTCTACACATGGAACCTCTCATAACCGCCAGATAATGCTTCTGATCCTTTGACAAGAATACTTATATATAGGAAGTACCAGCGGCGTATCCACCGTATTCTCGTCAAAGTTTCATTGGCTTTATCCTTAAGTTATGATTGGTTCGATGTGATAAAGAAAAACATAAAACTAAACGATAGAAGTTGAATCTGGATCTTCGGTGAAAAGGACTAGTTGGGTATCTTCGTTTGGGCCGTCTTGCAGCAGCGAGTCTCCAGAAAGCTTGAAAAAGGTATGGGTGACTTCGGTATAAGCTTAGGGGGTTCAATAAGGCTCGGAAATGGAGAACCCGGTTTTCCGGCGACAAACAGAAGAATTCCGGCGAGTGGGTTTTCGCCGAGAAAGGGTGTGGTTTTGAGCGAAAAAGTTTGCAGAGGTTCGAGGGGGTATTTATAGGGCAAATTATCGATGAACTTGGTCTGATTTCCGACTGGATTCGTCGGTTATAAAAACTCCGGCGGTTATAACTTTGGTCGCGGACCCAGACGTCGGTTATAACCGATGTCTTAGTAAATGTATACGTTATAACGGAAGTTGTCGTTAAAACTCGCGAGATTGCCGGGATTTCCGACGACTGAACTTTTGGGCGCCGGTTTTGAATTCAGAAAGTCACTTTATGAATTAAATGATTCCAATATTTAACAAACAATACAAGTGGCGCAGTGGTTTGTGTGTGTGTGTTAAGTTTGTTTGCTGGATCGGTACTGACCCGGGTTCGAAACCCGGCAGGAACAAAGTATTTTTATTTTGCGATTTTTAACAGTTTTTCAAAAACTAATTATATATTCCCGTATAATAATTGATTATGTATCGTTTAAAATTATTTTGGGCATTTAATTCGCAACGAAAATTTTAACTGATTGTTCGGTTGATAAACGGAGCGGGTTTGGTAAATCCGTTTTTGACGGATGTTACAACTATGACAAAACGATCGAGGTAGGGTTTACACACCCTATTCATCAAATCCCTGAAGACAGCAGGAGCATTGGTCAAACCAAAAGGCATAACCATGAATTCATAGTGACCATAACGAGTTTGAAAAGCAGTCTCTGGAATATCTTCTTCACGTACTCTAAGTTGGTTATAACCAGAACGAAGATCGATTTTTGAGAAACAGGTGGCACCCTGAAGTTGATCTAGAAGATCATCGATATGAGGTAAAGGGTAGCGGTTCTTGATAGTCAGCTTGTTGAGCTCTCTATAGTCGATACACATACGGAAGGTTCCATCTTTCTTCTTTACGAAAAGAACTGGCACTCCCCAAGGTGATGAGCTAGGACATATAAATCCCTTGTCAGTCAACTCTTGCAGTTGACTAGCTAACTCTTGCATCTTAGATGGAGCTAACCGATATGGAGATTTTGCGACTGGTGTAGCACCAGGCATAAGATCGATTCGGAATTCGACTTCTCGCACAGGAGGAAGTCCTGAAACGTCGTCGGGAAAAACTTGAGGAAATTCTTTAACGATTGGAATGTCTTCGAGCTTCTTTTCCTTGCCTTCCTTTTTGACGATGTGATCTAAAAACGCGATATAATCTTTGCGAAGGTATCTTCGAGCTTGAAGGCATAACATCAGTTTGAGCCCTTTGGAAGGGGTTTCATCAAAGATACGTAAAGTTTGACCGTCAGTGAGAGAATTCGGATAAACTTCTCATAACAAACAACTTCGGCGTGATGCTGGAAAAGCCAGTCCATACCAATGATGACGTTGAAACTACCCAACTTCATAGGGATAAGATCAATTGAAAAGTCATGATCATTGAGGGTGAGAGTGCAATCTCGAATAATTGAGTCTAACGTGATAGGTTCACCGTCAGCAACTTCCACCGTGAAGGATTCGGCTAGACTAACGCGAGGTGATTCAAGTATCGATTCAAATTATAAGGACACAAAACTTTTGTCTGCACCAGTGTTAAACAGAATAGATGCATAACTACCGTTAATGAGAAACGTACCGTTAACCACATTATTATCAGCTCTAACTTGGTTGGCATTGATGTTGAAAGCTCTTCCTCTTGTGGGTGGATTAGCTTGGTTGGCTTGATTCACTGGGTTGGCTTGAGCTTGGGCATTTATGATGTTCACCAAACATGGGCAAGTGTTTCGAAAATGGGTTGGATCACCACAGTTGAAACATGCTTTGACTGGTTGCATCATAGGGTAATTGGGTTGATAGTAGGGTTGGGCCATGGGTTGAGCAGGCGGTAAGAGAAGAGGTTGTTGGTATTGGGCTTGGCCTACCACTTGATTGTTTGGACTTGAGGTTGATTGCGGTTTGGCTTTTGGAGAATGCGACAAGTTTGAATTGTGTGACCTGCACGGCCACAACTTATGCAATAAAGACATGGGTTCTCAGGAGGGTGGTGATATTGACATCAGTTGCATTTTGGGTGTGATCCTGTGTAGGGTTTCTTGAATGGGGCGGCAGGAGGAGTGACTTGTTTGATTGGGCCAGTGGTGATAGGAGGATTGGTTTGAGTAACAGCAAAATTCTTCCTATTGCGTTTCCTTTTACCAGCAAACTTAGAAGACGAACCTGTTTGGATTGGGGTTGGGGTTTCAGCAGGTGTCTTGTCTTTCTTCTTCTCATCTTTAAAATCGCCATTTCGGATGTGATTTTCCGTGAGCTCAGTGGCCAGCTCCATTGCAGCTTCGAGGGTTGAAGGTGTAGTACTCAACACAGAATCTTGAATTTTCGAGGGAAGACCTCGAATGTAGTGCTCAATTAAACGATAGAGTGGAGTGAACAAGTTGGTGAACATCTGATTCAACTCGAGAAATCTCTTATTGTATGTTGTGTGGTCTCCCTCCTTTTGTTTCAAATAGTAGAAATCATCCTCCAATTTCTTGATTTCGCTTCTTGGACGGAAGCGTCTTGTCATGAGCTCCCTTAACTCTTCCCAAGTTAAGGCCATAGCAGACTCAGAACCTTGCTGTTTGACTTTTTAATATCATAACTTTGACCCGTCAATTGGTCTAGCAAACGTGATCTTCAGGAGGTGCCCTTTATAGGGAGTAACACCTACCTTATTACGATCACTTAGCCATGTTCGTTACGAACAATGGCTGGACCATAATGGTCTAACCGAAAGTCAAGGTGTTTTCCGTAAAACGCTTGACTTTTGGCTATAAAAGCCTATAAACAAAAATGCAAGAGCAAGGAACACTTACAAGAGGTTCCTAGAATGCAAGAGAATTAAGTTGGATGCTCCTTTCAATTAGGAACTTCTAGAGGAGGGAGAAGAGTTATGAATAAGAAAGGTGCAAGTTCAAATGGTGAACTTGGACACCTATTTATAGTTGGAGAACTCAAAGGAGGTGATGCCAGGTGTTTAGGGGTGTAAGAGGGAGCTTACAAGTGTCCCAAAACATGGCATAGCTGTTTGGGAAGCCATGGTTTCGAAAATAATGGTTTTTGGCAATATGTGTGGAGGCCAAGCAAAACTTTATGCAGACACATGCCTCTCGCGCCCCGCGAGAGGCACAAGCCTTGCCTTCACGCCTCGGGAACGCCCCATGTCAGATTTCAAACTTTGTCACATTTAGCCCCTCAACTTATTAAACCCTCCAAAGACCTTCTAAAACACCCTTTTGGCCTATTTAGCCCTCCGTGGCCAATTTTTGGCATACCCGGGATTATGCCCGGACATTGTCGAGCTCTCGGTTCGTTAAAAGGTCACTCAGAGGTATAAATTAACATGTTGACACTTTTAATCCCTCCATTTTCCAACTGTCACATATTTACAGAATTGAACCCTCTCGTCCAAACAAATGGCACGTATGAGAGTTAGGACTTAGCAAAGGATCACTCAGAGGCTTATTATAAGCATGTTGACTCCGATGTCACTCAGAGGCTGGGCATGTTGACATATCAGTCACTCAGAGGCCAAGTTTTAAGCATGTTGACATATCAGTCACTCAGAGGCCAAGTTTTAAGCATGTTGACATATCAGTCACTCAGAGGCTAATGATTTAAGCATATTGACATATCAGTCAATGATTTAAGCATATTGACATATCAGTCACTCAGAGGCTGTTATTTACGCATGCTGACATCGGACTGTCACTCAGAGGCGCATGTTGACGCCTTTAGTTTTTATTGGTCTTTAATAGACTATATTTAAAATACAAGACGTGTCACTATACTACTGGACACGATTTTTACAGGGTGTTACATCCTCACCCCCTTAAAAGAAATCTCGACCTCGAGATTTTATTCAAAAAGATTTGGGTACTTTTGTCGCATAGTTGACTCAACCTCCCATGTATATTCGGGACCTCTAAAGGCGTCCCACTTAACCTTTACTATAGGTATCATTTTCCTTCGTAGCTTCTTAACCTGTTGATCCTCGATCGAAATTGGTTTCTCAACGAACCTCAGGTTTTCATCAATTTGCACATCCTTGTGTGACATCGCTAGCGACTCATCGGCTAGACATTTATTAAGGTTACTGAGGTGGAACACATCATGAATTCCACTAAGCTCCTCTAGCAATCTGAGCTTACAAGCTACAGCGCCGACACATTCGACTATTTCGAATGGTCCTATATATCTTGGGCTTAACTTGCCCTTCTTCCCAAAGCGCATCACACCTTTCTAGGGTGACACTTTTAACATGACTTTGTCCCCTATTTGGAACTTAAGAGGTTTACGCCTCTTGTCAGTATAACTCTTCTGCCTATCCCTAGCAGCTTTGAGACGATCACGGATTTGCACAATCTTTTCCGTGGTCTCCAGGACAATTTCTGGTCCTGATAGTTGGGTTCCCCAACTTCTGCCCAGCACACAGGCGTTCGACACTTTCTCCCATACAAGGCCTCAAAAGGAGCAGCCTTGATGCTCGTATGATAACCATTATTGTA
This sequence comes from Scalesia atractyloides, assembly GCA_947069175.1. Taxonomy (NCBI): domain Eukaryota; kingdom Viridiplantae; phylum Streptophyta; class Magnoliopsida; order Asterales; family Asteraceae; genus Scalesia; species Scalesia atractyloides. Next base: position 9,877,924 of record CAMTDV010001632.1, read on the forward strand.
GGAGAATTCTATTAGGGGTAAGTGGTCATCCCAACTTCCACCTAAATCAATCACACATGCCCTAAGCATGTCTTCCAATGTCTGAATAGTACGCTCACTTTGACCATCAGTCTGCGGATGGTAAGCCGTACTAAAGTTTAATCGTGTGCCTAAATATTGTTGGAAACTTTACCAAAAGTGAGATGTGTATCTAGTATCTCTATCAGATATAATAGATACCGGCACACCGTGTAGGGACACAATATTGTCCACATACAACTTAGCCAATTTATCAGAATTATACGCTTCTTTAATTGGCAAGAAATGTGCTGACTTAGTCAGCCTATCTACTATAACCCAAATTGTGTCATTACCATGTTTGGTCTTAGGTAACTTGGTAATCAAATCCATAGTTACCATATCCCATTTCCAAGTGGGAATTTCAAGCTGTTGTAGAAGTCCTAACGGCTTCTGATGTTCGGCCTTAACTTGCGAACACATCAGACACTTAACTACATAAGTGGCTATGGATTTCTTCAAACCCATCTACCAATAATTCTTTTTCAGGTCTTGATACATCTTGTCACCTGTCGGGTGAACTGAATATCTTGAACTATGCACTTCTTGGAGGATTAGATCTCTAAGTCCCCCAAAGATTGGAACCCAGATTCTTCCATTGAATCTATGGATTCCATCCTTTCCAGGTGCTAATCACACCCCGGATTTCCAACCCGAAATCCATACACCGATGGGCCCGGGTAGGGAGTATCGTGACGTAAGTTGATAAAATCATTGTCAATTAAACATGGCACAACGGAAGTCTTGGAGTAAAATTACTATTACAAAACAAATGTTCGAAATAAAAAAATATACAGGCTCGTAATATAAGATCCACAGGCGGATCATAAAAATGTACAAGAAAAAATATAAAACAGACTTTAGGGCAGATCTAAGGATTTGCAAGATCCTTTTATTCACTACCGAGCAGCTTCCGGCCTATTTCGTATTGTACCTACAAACTTAGCCTATGGACGATACGTCAGCTTTCGCTGGTAAATACACCCAACTGACTCATTTTGAAAACATTTTAAAATGATTTTAAGTGCACAGGGCACAAAATCTTTTATAACTTGGGAAAGTTACTTTGTAACCTTGTTAATAGATTCACACGTTTGTCCATACATACAGGGCCCAGTACAGAGACCGAGACATGATAAAATACACACCACTTAGAACTCACGGAGGAGTTATCCCCAATGTCTTGGGTAATTTGCATTTGAGCGTCTGTCAGGTGTTTGCCTACACTCCGCGCTAAGGTCGTGGCCAATAACTAATGTATTGAGCCGAGGATATCCAGGATACGGTAATTTAACCCCCGATGTTTAAGTTATCAAACAAAACTGGTTAAACGAAATATGGGTTTACTAGCCACAAACGGGCATTCGATTGACCCCATTTTGGACCAAGCGGTAATAATTTACCGTATCCCAAGCCCGTATAGGGAAAATAAGTCGAGAGTATTTACCTGAGCTAGTCTTCTTCTTTTATTTTTGAATAACTCAGCCGTATACAAAAGTACCAAGTGCAGATAGCATTTACCAGGAAGGCTCTAGTCTGGATTATGGCATAAGCTAGCCAATTAAATGCTAACGGTCTTATAAACCGAATAGTGTATATAATCATTACGTATAATGCTTGATTAAACGATGATCGGATAGAATGTAGTTTAAACCCAACAAGTACTTTGACTTGAATAATATGGGTAAACAATTAACATTCTGGATTTTGAAATTTAAATGACAAGGTTAAACCCGTTTCAGTTAATTTCCGTAAACTAGTTACGTATAATCAACCGTATGCTTATAAGCGATAATGGGTAACCGGATAAGTCATGGACAAGTTCTATATGCCATTATACTTTAAATAAGTTAAGATATCTGTAAAATCCTATCTTAATTTATTGAATTTCTAATAAAATTTCGCATTTTGATGTGTGAATGCGAATATACGTCACTCATATTTACGAGTTTTTTAAAACTTTTTCAACATCTTTAAACAATTTACATATATCATTGATTAGTTTTATTATAATCAAAACCAAGTGCGGAAGCTTTGTCTTTGATCGTGTTCGGTTCTTATAGTGCTTGGTCCTCCTCTAGTGCTCACAAACATTACCTGTATTTCATAAATCATGAAATACGTTAGTTATAAAGTTTATAACATGCCTAGTTAGACTCGAATGCAAAATATGACAAAATAACAAAATTTTCAAACTGGCCCACCGTAAGCTACGACTCATTACCGTAGCTTATGGTTCACATGTTCTGTCCCAATCAGCAACGATCTACCGTAGCTTACGGCTGCCTACCGTAGCTTACGGTAGGCTAAAAGCTGCAGAAATCCAGCTACGCTCTTTTTCACGAAAAGTTCCGTAAGTTTTCCAATTTATATCTGTTTCACTTGAAACTTGTTTTTAAATATCCGTAAAATGTTTGCCTACATATTTAACCTGAAATCCTTAACCCGGATTCACCACTTTTATGAATTATGCAACCACTACCCGGTTTATGCATATATTCATTTTGACCCGTTAAGGGATTTAAGCATTTAAACTTAAATCTCACTCCTTCCTTTCCTTCCTCCTATTTCCAGACTAAGACTTCTATTTATCTTCCACCACAACTTTATTTATGATGAATTTGTTATAGTAATCATATATTTCCAAATTCTACCATTCGGTTTGACAATTTACCAAGACCCGTTAAGAGGCATCAAACCGAAAATGGCTTATCCCCTTTTGCTTTTACCTTACCGAAAGAGTTTACTTAATTAATAACTCATGTTTATACTACCCTTAAAGGTTGTTTGCCCGGTTTGATCTTTCGAGGGTGTTTTGGTCTTCTTTATTCCTTTTTACGACGAATGACTTTCAAAGGCCTATTTTGACCAAATGAGCACTTTTTAACCCATGTACTATTTAAAGTTATTTTGTTCCTAAGAACATAATGTCTACAATTTAATTTATTAAATATACCTCACTTTAAGTAATCCAATGATTCACCCATGACTCATTTAACTTCTCGTCGAACCTTAAGTCCTTATTAAGAGTTTGACCCATTACACATACCTGGCTCGGGTCAAAACATTGACCCGTATTGATACCTTGCAATATTAGTTGCTAATAGAAATAATGCAAGCCATAGGCTATTCATTCCTGTGAGCACAAAACTCGACAAGCAAACATTAGTCATTATTGTCAAATGGCAATAATATCACCATTTGACCCGTTTGGCCTAAATGACCATTTTATCATTATGAGCTGGTATTTATTTTCCATCTCATCCATGTAGCATGTTTCAATTTACATCGTACAACCATATTACTTAAAATCATTTCTTAATTCATTGACCATCATGGCATACGCCTTAATGTGTCTTTTTCAAAACTCCTTGTTTGTTCGTTAAAGCGTGACCAATTTACCATATTAACTCTTTTTATCCATTATGATCTACACCATATGGTAGCCTTTCAAAACCTTTGTTTATTCGTCATCACATGACCGAATTACCGTTTTACCCCTTTAACCATCAAATATGGTTTCTCGCAAATTTTTACTTATTCCGACCCGTATCATTATGCGTCGGAACGCCATATTTCAAATACTAAATTATCTTCTTCTTGACCAATACAAAAAGTAGATTTTCTACTTAAAAGATGTAAGCTTTACTTACTTTGCATCCGATTATGCTTTTCCCCCATGCTTGATCCATTTGACCCGCTTCATCCCAAGCTTCCACCTAGCTTGTCAAGCGTCGAACTATTATTTATTATTCGCAAGATGGTTAAACTACTCATTATTCATTAAGACTATCCCACCTTACGGATTTTACATAAATTCACCATTTGATCATATTATAGGTCAGTTTGACTTCTAAAAGTTAACTGCCTATTAACATTTGCAAACACATAGTTAAGTTCAACAAACTCATTTAAGCATTTATCAATTATTCGGCATGCAATAGTTTAAGGCTACCCTCTTATCCAAATTCCCAATCAAGTTCATGTCGTTTCTTTCACTTAAACGGATTCGAGCGATTGTTAATATCAAGTTAACTTAGCTTTTGATTAACAATGCTAATTTATCCATTAACTAGGCTTTCATCTTTATGTAGCGACCCATTTCATCATCTTATTAGACATTCATCCGAATACCTAATATAATCAAATTTTACGCACTAACTAGTAAACAACATGATCTCAAACACCTATTAACATTGACATAGCATTAATTTCATTATATCATACAAAACCCCTTTCAAGTCATGTATGATTACTTACTCGAATCTCTAATTTGTTCGAGTATCTTACACATACATACAATTATGATGATCATAAACACTCTTACATTATCATTTCATCATATATCAAAAACCCACTTTATGTCATTCATGAACACTTATTCAAATCACTAAATTGTTCAAGTATCTCACATTTACTTGTGAGTATGATGATTATACACATAATTTCATTATTAATTCCTCCATACTAACAAAGTATTTAACTTAGGGTAATCACCTTTAAGTCCATTCACATAATTATCATCATTAAAACATAATTTACAACATACCTCATAATCTCCAAGCCTAGATGATCACGATTATATGTTCATGCATATGATTTAGCCACAATTCCCCTTCAATTTTGATGATTCTTGATCAGCAAGGGTTTACCCTTATTTCTCCTCTGAAGATCGATATATGCACACACCAAGTGTGTGCATTATGTGTAAATTTTATGTTTTAATAAAACTAATTTCTCTTTGTGGCAGCTTTGGTCCCTCAAGTTGTAAGGTTAACTTTTACCGCTAACTGTTCTTTACCCGCTCTTTAATATTAACGTGGTTTGATTTCCAGACCCGTTTTTGGGGTGTTACAATATCAGTAGGAAATCAACTTGTATGCCCGTTAAGGTTTTAAAATGAAACTATGCCTTATAAGGGCATTTTGGTAATTATATGTCGTATAAAAGGAACTTGAATATATTTTAAGTTTATGATCATGATTATTCTGGAAAATAATTTATTTATGATATAATATCAGTAGGATGTCAATTATATGTGTAAATTATCTTTTATGACCAAACTATGCACCAAAGGGGCATTTTGGTCATTTTACACAAAGGTTATAAATTATTTGGGATTTTGAGTTTATAACATGTACCTACTGTAAATATGTTTAAAATAAGTTTTAAAATCAGTAGATTACAAGTCTTGGTCCATTAAGATGTTTTAAAACCATACTATACGCCGAAACAGCGCTTATGTCGTAAAATGACGTTTTATGCGATGTTTAATGAAAACTGACATTAGGGTCAGATTAAAATGTCTTAAATATGTTATTTAATATAACATATCAGTAGATAATTGATTTACTTTGAAAATATTTGATTAAAACCATTTTATAAGCCACAGGGGCTAAAATCGTCCTTTATCGACATAGTTTAAAGACCTGCTTGAAAACTCAGTTTATAACTTGGTTTAACATCCCAAATAATCCTACTTATAATATTACATCAGTAGGAAACTCATTTTCAAGTTCATTATTATTAAAACCTTGTTTTATGCAAAAATGGCATTTTAGTCAAAAATAGCATAACTGCGGAACTTGCGCATAAACTTGGATTTTGATTATGATCATGTAATATAACCTTAGAGGGTTATGATACATTATATTACGATCATAATGCAACTTTAGATCAGTAGGTAACTAATCTAAATCGGGTTAGAATCGAAAGTCAAAGCAGAAGTCAAACTTCGTGACTTTCGGTTGCGAACGGCCCTAGAACTGGAATTGACGAGTCGAACATGTTCTTACATGTTCTAATAATTATTACCAAATAGTTTAAGTGTCAAAATAGGTTTCATAACATATATAAGATCATTTTATGATTTTTCCGAAAAATGGCCTGTTTGACTTTTTAATATCATAACTTTGACCCGTCAATTGGTCTAGCAAACGTGATCTTCAGGAGGTGACCTTTATAGGGATTAACACATACCTTATTACGATCACTTAGCCATGTTCATTTCAAACAATGGCTGGACCATAGTGGTCTTAACTGAAATTTAAAGCGTTTGCCGTAAAACACTTGACTTTCGGCTATAAAAGCCTATAAACAAAAATGCAAGAGCAAGGAACACTTACAAGAGGTTCCTAGAATGCAAGAGAACTAAGTTGGATGCTCCTTTTAGCTAGGAACTTCCAGAGGTGGGAGAAGAGTGTGAATAAGAAAGGTGCAAGTTCAAATGGTGAACTTGATCACCTATTTATAGTTGGAGAACTCAAAGGAGGTGAAGCCAGGTGTTTAGGGGTGTAAGAGGAAGCTTAAAAGTGTCAAAAACGTGGCATAGCAGTTTGGGAAGCCGTGGTTCCGAAAACATGGTTTCGGAGTTTTATTTGGAGACCAAGCAAAACTTTCTGTTGCAGACCCTTTGTCGTGCCCCGCGAGAGACACAAGCCTTGCCTCTCGCGGCCCGCGACTGACCCATGGCCAGTTTCAAAGTTTTACACTTTTAACCCCTTAACTTATTAAAGCTCCTAAAAACCTTTTTAAACACCCTTTTGGCACTTTTAGCCCCCCGTAGCAAATACTTGGCATACCCGGGATTATGCCCGGACATTGTCGAGCTCTCGGTTCGTTAAAAGGTCACTCAGAGGTATAAATTAACATGTTGACACTTTTAATCCCTCCATCATCCAACTTTCACATATTATTGGATTTAATTACTCTCGTCCAACAAACAAGACATATGAGAGTTAGGACTACGTAAAGGATCACTCAGAGGCTCAGTATAAGCATGTTGACTCTGATGTCACTCAGAGGCTAGGCATGTTGACACAACGGTCACTCAGAGGCCGAGTTTAAGCGTAACGAAACTAATGGTCGTTCAGAGGCTACGTTTTATGCATAACGACACTAATGGTCGTTCAGAGGCTATGTTTTTATGCATGACGACACTAATGGTCGTTCAGAGGCTAGGTTATGCATGTTGACATCAGAAAGTCATTCAGATGCTCAGTTTGAGCATGTTGTCACTTTTAGTCTATATTAGTCTTTAATTGACTATATTAAAAATACAACAAGTGTCACTATATTATTGGACACGATTTTACAGGGTGTTACATCCTCACCCCCTTAAAAGAAATCTCGACCTCGAGATTTTATTCAAAAAGACGGGGATACTTTTGTCGCATAGTGGACTCAACCTCCCGTGTATACTCGGGACCTCTAAAGGCGTCCAATTTAACCTTTACTATAGGTATCAATTTTCTTCGGAGCTTCTTAACCTGTCATTCCTCGATCGAAATTGGTTTCTCAACGAACCTCAGGTTTTCATCAATTTGCACATCTTCGTGCGACATTGCTAGCGATTCATCGGCTAGACTTTTCTTAAGGTTAGATATGTGGAATACGTCATGAATTCCACTAAGCTCCTCTGGCAACCTGAGCTTATAAGCTACAGTGCCGACACATTCGATTATCACGAATTGTCCTATATATCTTTGGCTTAACTTGCCCTTCTTTCCAAAACGCATCACACCTTTCCAGGGTGATACTTTCAGCATGACTTTGTCCCCTATTTGGAACTGAAGAGGTTTACGCCTCTTGTCAGCATAGCTCTTCTGCCTATCCCTGACAGCTTTGAGATGATCACGGATTTGCACAATCTTTTCTGTGGTCTGCAGGACAATCTCTGATCCTGATAGTTGGGCTTCCCCAACTTCTGCCCAACACACGGGCGTTCTACATTTTCTCCCATACAAGGCTTCAAAAGGAGTAGCCTTGATTCTGGTATGATAGCTATTATTGTAGGAGAATTCTATTAGGGGCAAGTGGTCATCCCAGCTTCCACCTAAATCAATCACACATGCCCGAAGCATGTCTTCCAAAGTTTGGATAGTACGCTCACTTTAACCATCAGTCTGCGGATGGTAAGCCGTACTAAAATTTAATCGTGTGCCTAAAGATTGTTGGAAACTTTTCAAAAAGTGAGATGTGTATCTAGTATCTCTGTCAGATACAATAGATACCGGCACACCGTGTAGGGACACAAACTTGTCCACATACAACTTAGCCAATTTATCCGAATTATACGTTTCTTTGATTGGCAAGAAATGAACTGACTTAGTCAGCCTATCAACGATGACCCAAATAGTGTCATTTCCACTTTTGGTCTTTGGTAACTTGGTAATCAAATCCATAGTTACCATTTCCCATTTTCATGTGGGAATCTCAAGTTGTTGTAGAAGTCCTAACGGTTTCTGATGTTCGGCTTTAACTTGCGAACACGTCAGACACTTAGCTACATAAGTGGCTATGGATTTCTTCAAACCCATCCACCAATAATTCTTCTTCAAGTATTGATACATCTTGTCGCCTCCTGGGTGAACCGAGTATCTTGAATTGTGCGCTTCTTGGAGGATTAGACTCTAAGTCCTCCAAAGATTGGAACACAGATTCTTCCATTGAATCTAAGGATCTTTTCCAGGCGTTAACTGATCAACAATTATGCCTAATCCCTCATTAGGAATATTAGCCTTTATTAAGGCTTGCTTTTGCGCATCTAATAGCTTCTCACTTAAGCTATTTCTGAGCTCACTGCTCTTGGTGTTAATCCTAATAGGTTTAACTCTTTCTTTGCGACTTAAGGCGTCGGCAACTACATTTGCCTTGCCGTGATGGTAGCGAATCTAGCAATCATAATCATTAAGTGTTTCCATCCATCAGCGTTGTCGCATGTTCAATTCTTTTTGATTGAACAGATGTTGACTTTATGGCCAGTGTATATAATACACTTCGTGCCATACAAGTAGTGTCTCCACAGTTTTAGCGCAAATACAACAGCACCCAGTTCCAAATCATGGGTGGTGTAATTCCTTTCATGCACCTTTAATTGTCGTGATGCATAGGCAATTACCTTGCCATTTTGCATTAGCACACAGCCCATACCGGTGTGTGATGTATCACAATAAACAACAAAATTCTCAATATGCTCAGGTAGAGATAACACAGGAGCGTTGCTCAACTTATGTTTTAGAATCTCAAAAGATTCTTGTTGTTTTGGACCCCAAACGAATTTAACATTTTTACGGGTCAGGGTAGTCAAAGGAGTGGCTATTCTTGAGAAGTTCTCAATAAACCTTCTATAATAACCAGCCAATCCTAGAAAACTACGAATCTCCGATGGGGTCTTGGGTACTTCCCAATTCATGATGGCTTTAATTTTGGCGGGATCTACTTGGATACCCTGCTCACTTACCATGTGTCCAAGAAATTGGACCTCTCTAAGCCAAAATTCACACTTAGCGAATTTAACATAAAGCTTTTCTTGCCTTAGCAGTTCCAGGATGCACCGAAGATGTTTCTCGTGATCGGCTTGATTACGAGAGTAGATAAGTATGTCGTCTATAAAGACAATGACAAACTTATCCAAATACGGTTTGCAGACTCTGTTCATGAGGTCTATGAATGCTGCTGGTGCATTTGTGAGCCCAAAAGGCATCACCAAAAACTCAAAATGACCATAGCAGGTCCTGAAGGCTGTCTTAGGAACATCTTCACTTCTAACCTTCAGTTGATGGTATCCTGAACTCAAATCTATCTTAGAAAAGTAACTAGCCCCTTGAAGTTGGTCGAATAAATCATCGATCCTGGGCAGAGGATATCTATTCTTAACGGTTAGCTTGTTCAGCTCCCGGTAGTCGATGTACATTCGCATCGAACCGTCTTTCTTCTTTACAAACAGAATAGGAGCTCCCCAAGGCGAGGAACTAGGCTGAATAAAGCCTTTCTCCAAGAGTTCATCAACTCATTCATTTCGGTTGGAGCTAGTCTATATGGAGCTCTAGCTACGGGTGCTGATCCTGGTAGGATATCTATTCTAAACTCCACTTGCATGTCTGGAGGTAGGCCTGGTAATTCTTCTGGGAATACATCGGGATATTCTAAGATGACTGGTAGGTCCTCCATGTTTGGCTTAGGCTCATTTATGGTAACTTGTGCCATGTAGATGACACATCCTTTCCTCAAACACTTGGATGCCTAAATAATGACACCTTGTCTGGTAGTCCATAGTGTGAGTCTCCGGGGATGGTGATCATTTCACCAGATGGGGTCTTAATTTCGATGAGCTTTTTATCGCAGGAAATGCGGGCTTGGTTATGAGATAACCAATCCATGCCTAAGACAACATCGAACCCCGCCAATTTCATTGGCAAAAGAGAGATAAGGATGGAATGATTCTTAATGGATATAGAGCATCCATCAAGAATGGAAGAAGCAGTTTCTATGGTTCCATCGGCGAGTTCTATCTCATAAAAATTTTGTCTAGAGTTCTTATGGGCAGGTTTAATAGTTTACTAAACTTATGATCAACAAAAGATTTATCCGCACCCGAATAAAAAAGAACTCTAGCATAAATATCATTAATGGGGAAAGTACCTGTTATGACGTTATTGTCATTAACAGCTTCCTTAGCAGTCAGTCGAAAAGCATGTGCATTCCCCTTCTTGGCCTCTCCAAGCTTTGGATTATTATTCTTTGAATTCTTAGGGCAGTTAGCCGCAATATGCCCTTTTTCATTACAAATATAGCACACGGCATCTTTAAGATCCTTGCAATCTAGGGTCTTATGCGCTCTTCTTTTACATATGCCACAAGGTCTAGCTGTGGATTAGAATTACACTGTCCCCAGTGTCTTCGGTTGCAAGTCTTACAAAATGGCATCACAGCCGACTTGCCTTGGTTCCCTTTGAACGCGAATCTCCCTTTACTTTTCTTATTAAATCTATGGGAGTTGTCATCATCTCTTTTTCTTTTCCCGTCAGTTTCTGGCTTAACCGACTTTTCCTTACAAGATCAAGGGTGAGAGAGAGAGATAGGTCTACAGCAGACCTGTAGGTATTAGGCTGAGTAGGCGTTACCATGCCCTTAATCTCGGGCGTTAATCCATTGATAAAATGCACAATGCGTTTGGGCTCTGGGGTAATTAAATAGGAAACTAACCTAGATAGGGAATTGAAATCGGAGACATACTTCCGACAGTCTAGGTTTTCATTGAAAGAGACAAGAAGTCTGTCTCTATTTTCTCCACATCATGGGGTGGGCAGTAGGTTTCCTTAATAAGGTCCATAAACTTTGACCATCCCAGATTATACAGGTATACTTTACCTGTGGACTGAATCATGGCTTTCCACCAAGTTAGAGCACGCACTTAAAGGACTGTGATACATACTTGACCACATCCTTATCAGTACAGTTGCTGATGTCCACAATTGTTTCCATCTCATCTAGCCACTTTAGGGCTTCTAAGGCTCCTTTTTCCCCCATTAAAGTCTCGGGGTTTACAGGAGACAAAGTACTTGTAGGTGCATCCGTCCTTAGAAGAACGGGACTTATCAGCATAGTCTATCCTCTTAGGTTCACTCTTCGCATTTGATGAGTGAACAGAGCTCTCTTTATGAGCTGAGGAATGGGGTAATCGATAGTGGTTTAGAGCGAGTAGCACTCGACTCTCTTAGCTTTTCTATGGCCTTACCCATGGCTTTTTCCGCAGCCGCATCAATACGCGCTTGGAAATCATTATTATCTATGGCGACATTTTCGGCGTCCTTAGAGTTGACGTTCCGATGGATACTTTGTGCCTCTTCGAGTTAGCCATCTTTAAGCCTTAGTTTCTATACACCAAATAAGCTTCACTTAGCCATGGTATTTCAACCATATTGGTCTTAAAAACATTGGATATAAGAATCCATTGCCTATTCTAGTGTGAATAACATCACAACTCTTAGGCTTAACATTTCTATATTTGGCCTAGGTCACAAAAGGACCATTAAAAGCAAATTACAATTTGGACAAGGTCCATATATTACTAGATAGTGGATCGTAATGTCACAACTGTTATTTTCATATTTGACAATTGTATAGCACATAGGCTTGTCACAAAGGACATTAAAACATGGCACATAAGCCTGTCTCACTAATGGATATAAAATATGGCACATAGGCCTGTCACTAATGGACATAAAATATGGCACATAGGCCTGTCACTACTGGACATAAGATATGGCCCGTAGGCACTACATCACTAATGGATGTTTAGTCACCGCACTAGTGATATTAGCTGGGATCAGAATAGATCACATAGGCTATATAAAATTAATCATAACCCGAAAGGGCAATACATCACTAATGGATGTTTAGTCACCGCACTGGTGATATTTAGCAGGGTTCAGAATAGATCACATAGGCTATATAAAATTAATCATAGCCCGAAAGGGCAATACATCACTAATGGATGTTTAGTCACCGCACTGGTGATATTTAGCCGGGATAAATATATCACGTGGGCCATATAAAATAAATTATAACCCGAAAGGGTAATACATCACTAATGGATGTTTTATTCATCACCGCACTGGTGATATTTAGCCGGGATCAAATAGATCACATGGGCTATATAAAACAAATTATAACCCGAAAGGGTAATACATCATAAATGGATGTTTTATTCATCACTGCACTGTAGCCGGGATCAAATAGATCACATGGGCTATATAAAATAAATCATAACCCAAAAGGGTGATACATCACTAATGGATGTTTTATTCATCACCGCACTGGTGATATTAGCCGGGATCAAATAGATCACATGGGTTATATAAAATAAATCATAACCCGAAAGGGTAATACATCACTAATGGATGTTTTATTCATCACCGCACTGGTGATATTTAGCCGGGATCAAATAGATCACATGGGCTATATAAGGTTAGCATGATTCCTCAAGTCACACTACCATGAGTATGAACTTTCTTGAATTTTAACATAAGAGGACCTTAATGGTTGATTAATAGTACCGGTCGCATTGACCTTAATGACTTGGAGGCTTGAACTTAGTCCACCACCTCTAGATAGAAGGATAACTTCCCTTAACTATCATGATAGAAGACCCTTCCGTTCTTAACTATCATTTATATATTTGGCCAAATATGTGGTCTGTGCCACTCGGCAAATCAAAACCATTAAGATCTTTTTGGAATTATATCGTAGAGCATAAATTTCGAGTAAAATCAAGACGCTTGTTTTCAAGAGGATGATATATATATATATATATATATATATATATATATATATATATTCTAAGTACTTAATTAAATTCCAAATTAGAAATTACAATGCTAGAAAAATGAAATAAACTGTCCATGCAAGGACTTTTAAAGAAATAAAAATGTCCACGCAGGGACTAAAGAAATAACAATGTCCTCCCAGGGACTACAAATAGTTAGAAGAGACTTCACTCGTCCTTCTTTCCTTTGACCAACTTGGAGAATTTCTTGAAGAACTTATTTGTCTTCTTTTCCGTTTTCTCCGCCTGCTGCTGCATCTCTTTCATTCTTTCTAAGGCCTCATTAATGGCCTCAAGTGGTGGCGGAGGTTGTGGTATAACCGGATACTGGTACCCATAAGTTGGATATCCAGTCGGTGGATAAGTAGGTGGGAAAGGAGACGGGTAAAGTGCGTTGTGCATAACTGCTTGCATATAGGGGTCTTACGACCATGCTTGATACTCTACCGGTGTAGATGGGTTAAAAGGATCATATCCAGACGTGTCTGGATATGTGGGAATTGGGTTAGTATAACCCGATGGTGGTTGAACAGTAGGTGTTGGTGTTGGTTCCACTATAGGTGAAACATTAGAGGGTCCACCCATTTGTGGGTCCTCTTGTATTGTGGGGCAAGAGTTGGGCAAAGGTGACAGCGATCCCGACCTTTGCCTGCACGTACCGACATACGTGCTCCACGCTTCCTCCTTGGTGGTTCAGGTGGTGGTTGAGGTTGGTCCACCGGTTCCATGTGGACATCTTCTTGAACAGGGGATGGTTGAGAGTGATGAGGAGGAGTGTGGGCAAAGGTGAATTGGTTCCAATATTGGTCCCACTCATTAGGACCTTGGTAGGGCGATCCAGCATAAGAGTTCGAATCGCTCGAAATTTCAATGGGATGCATATTTGATCCGACGGTGGCATCTACGGGTCGGAGTCCTCGTCCATAGGATGTGGCTGGTCCAACTGATTTTGATCGGCTGGAGGCGTATTAAAGTAATGGTTAGGGTTAAATTCTTCATGGTAAGAATGTGAATGGGAATGATGGGTATGGTGTGAATGATAGGAGTGGTGAGAGTGTAAGAATTTTGGGAATGTAAGGGCGAGTGTCTATTAGAGACTAAACGTCTCGCTGGTTGCCAAGGAGATGAATCTTCTGATTCTTGGTAAGCATCTGAGTTATGAGGTTGAGGGGGAATGCGCCCTGATGGTCCTCCCCTCATTGGACCTTTTCCTCGCCCACTTTGTCCTCGTACACGTGGTGGCATTTTCCTGTGCAAAATAAATTCAAAAACAATACTAATAACTTAAAAATGAAATGAGTAAATCCTAGGTCAATGCCTAGACTCTGAAGTCTAAGGAATGTGCTCATGTAAGTTTGAGATTAAATACAAGAAGGATAGTGTTTAATTCTCTCAAATGTTGGCTCTGATACCAACCTGTCACACCCCAGATTTCCAACCCGAAATCCATACACCGGTGGGCTCGGGTGGGGAGTATCGTGACGTAAGTTGATAACATCATTGTCAATTAAACATGGCACAGTGGAAGTCTTGGAGTAAAATTACTATTACAAACCAAATGTTCAAAATAAAATAATATACAAGCTCGTAATAGAAGATCCACAGGCGGATCATAAAAATGTACAAGAAAGAATATAAAACATACTTAGGGCAGATCTAAGGATTTGCAAGATCCTCTTATTCATTACCGAGCAGCTTCCGGCATATTTCGTATTGTACCTGCAGTTTAGTCTTTGGATGATACGTCAGCTTTCGCTGGTAAATACACCCAGCTGACTCATTTTGAAAACTTTAAAATGATTTTTAAGTGCAATATGGCACAAAATATTTTATTAACTTGGGAAAGTTGAATTTACAACCTTGTATCAGATTCACATGTTTGTCAATACATACAGGGCCCATGACATAAACCGAGACATGATTAAATACATACCACTTACGAACTCACGAAGGAGTTATCCCCAACGTCTTGAGTAATTTGTATATGAGCATCTGGCAGCTGTATGCCTACTCCCCGTGCTAAGGTCGTGGCCAATAAATAATGTATTGAGCCGAGGATATCCAGGACATGGTAATTTAACCCCCGATGTTTAAGTTATCAAACAAAACTGATTAAAACAAAATATGGGGTTTACTAGCCACAAACGGGCGTTCGATTGAACCCATTTTGGACCAAGCGGTAATAATTTACCGTATCCCAAGCCCGTATAGGGAAAATAAGTCGAGAGTATTTACCGTATCCCAAGCCCGATTGACCCCAAAGATTGGAACCCAGATTCTTCCATTGAATCTATGGATTCCATCCTTTCCAGGTGCTAATGTCACACCCCGGATTTCCAAACCGAAATCCATACACTGATGGGCCCGGGTGGGGAGTATCGTGACGTAAGTTGATAACATCATTGACAATTAAACATGGCACAACAGAAGTCTTGGAGTAAAATTACTATTACAAAACAAATGTTCGAAATAAAATAATATACAGGCTCGTAATATAAGATCCACAGGCGGATCATAAAAATGTACAAGAAAAAATATAAAACAGACTTTAGGGCAGATCTAAGGATTTGCAAGATCCTTTTATTCACTACCGAGCAGCCTCCGGCCTATTTCGTATTGTACCTGCAAACTTAGCCTATGGACGATACATCAGCTTTCGCTGGTAAATACACCCAACTGACTCATTTTGAAAACATTTTAAAATGATTTTAAGTGCACAGGGCACAAAATCTTTTATAACTTGGGAAAGTTACTTTGTAACCTTGTTAACAGATTCACATGTTTGTCCATACATACAGGGCCCAGTACAGAGACCAAGACACGATTAAATACACACCACTTAGAACTCACAGAGGAGTTATCCCCAACGTCTTGGGTAATTTGCATTTGAGCGTCTGTCAGGTGTTGCCTACACTCCGCGCTAACGTCGTGGCCAATAACTAATGTATTGAGCCGAGGATATCCAGGACATGGTAATTTAACCCCCGATGTTTAAGTTATCAAACAAAACTGATTAAAACAAAATATGGGGTTACTAGCCACACACGGGCATTCGATTGACCCCATTTTAGACCAAGCGGTAATAATTTACCGTATCCCAAGCCCGTATAGGGAAAAAAGTTGAGAGTATTTACCTGAGCTAGTCTTCTTCTTTTATTTTTAAATAACTCAGCCGTATACAAAAGTACCAAGTGCAGATAGCATTTACCGGGAAGGCTCTAGTCTGGATTATGGCATAAGCAAGCCAATTAAATGCTAACGGTCTTATAAACCGAATAGTGTACATGATCATTACGTATAACGCTTGATTAAATGATGATCAGATAGAATGTAGTTTAAACCCGACAAGTACTTTGACTTGCATAATTTAGGTAAACAATTAACATTCTGGATTTTGAAATTTAAATGACAAGGTTAAACCCGTTTCGGTTAATTTCAGTAAACTAGTTACGTATAATCAACCGTATGCTTATAAGCGATAATGGGTAACCGGATAAGTCATGGACAAGTTCTATATGCCATTATACTTTAAATAAGTTAAGATATCAGTAGGATATCAACTTGTATGCCCGTTAAGGTTTTAAAATGAAACTATACCTTATAAGGGCATTTCGGTAATTATATGTCGTATTAAAGGAACTTGAATATATTTTAAGTTTATGATCATGAGTATTCTGGAAAAATAATTTATTTATGATATAATATCAGTAGGATGTCAATTATATATGTAAATTATCTTTTATGACCAAACTATGCACCGAAGGGGCATTTTGGTCATTTTACACAAAGTTTATAAATTATTTGGGATTATGAGTTTATAACATGTAGCTGCTGTAAATATGTTTAAAATAAGTTTTAAAATCAGTAGGTAACAAGTCTTGGTCCATTAATATGGTTTAAAACCATACGATACGCCGAAACGACGCTTATGTCGTAAAACGACGTTTTATGCGATGTTTAATGAAAACTGACATTAGGGTCAGATTAAAATGTCTTAAATATGTTATTTAATATAACATATCAGTAGGTAATTGATTTACTTTGAAAATATTTGATTAAAACTATTTTATAAGCCACAGGGGCTAAAACCGTCATTTATCGTCATAGTTTAAGGACCTTCTTGGAATCTCAGTTTGTAACTTAACATCCCAAATAATCCTACTTATAATATTACATCAGTAGGAAACTCATTTTTAAGTTCATTATTATTTAAAACCTTGTTTTATGCAAAAAGGGCATTTTAGTAAAAAATGGCATAATTGCGGAACTTGCGCACAAACGTGGATTTTGATTATGATCATGTAATATAACCTCAGAGGGTTATGCTACATTATATTATGATCATGATGCAACTTTAGATCAGTAGATAACTAATCTAAATCGGGTCAGAATCGAAAGTCAAAGCAGAAGTCAAACTTCGTGACTTTCGGTTGCGAACCGACCCTAGAACTGAAATTGACGAGTCGAACATGTTCTTACATGTTCTAATAATTATTACCAACTTGTTTAAGTGTTAAAATAGGTTTCATAACATATATAAGATCATTTTATGATTTTTCCAAAAAATAGCCTGTTTGACTTTTTAATATCATAACTCTGACCCGTCAATTGGTCTAGCAAACGTGATCTTCAGGAGGTGCCCTTTATAGGGATTAACACCTACCTTATTACGATCACTTAGCCATGTTCATTTCAAACAATGGTTGGACCATAATCGTCTTAACCGAAAGTCAAAGCGTTTGCTGTAAAACGCTTGACTTTTGGCTATAAAAGCCTATAAACGAAAATGCAAGAGCAAGGAACACTTACAAGAGGTTCCTAGAATGCAAGAGAACTAAGTTGGATGCTCCTTTTAGCTAGGAACTTCCAGAGGAGGGAGAAGAGTGTGAATTAGAAAGGTGCAAGTTCAAATGGTGAACTTGATCACCTATTTATAGTTGGAGAACTCAAAGTAGGTGAAGCCAGGTGTTTATGGGTGTAAGAGGAAGCTTACAATTGTCCCAAAACGTGGCATAGCAGTTTGGGAAGCCGTGGTTTCGAAAACATGGTTTTGGAGTTTTGTTTGGAGACCAATCAAAACTTTTTGCTGCAGACCCTTTGTCGCGTCCCGCGAGAGACACAGGCCATGTCTCTCGCGGCCCACGACCGACCCATGGCCAGTTTCAAAGTTTGACACTTTTAGCCCCTTAACTTATTAAAGCTCCTAAAAACCTTTTTAAACACCTTTTTGGCACTTTAGCCCTCCGAAGCCAATACTTGGCATACTCGGGATTATGCCCGGACATTGTCGAGCTCTCGGTTGGTTAAAAGGTCCCTCAGAGGTATAAATTAACATGTTGACACTTTTAATCCCTCCATCATCCAACTTTCACAAATTATTGGATTTAATTACTCTCGTCCAACAAACATGACATATGAGAGTTAGGACTACGTAAAGAATCACTCAGAGGCTCAGTATAAGCATGTTGGCTCCGATGTCACTCAGAGACTAGGCATGTTGACACAACGATCACTCAGAGGCCGAGTTTAAGCATAACGACACTAATGGTCGTTCAGAGGCTACGTTTTATGCATAACGACACTAATGGTCGTTCAGAGGCTACGTTTTTATGCATGACGACACTAATGGTCGTTCAGAGGCTAGGTTTATGCATGTTGACATCAGAAAGTCATTCAAAGGCTCAGTTTGAGCATGTTGTCACTTTTAGTCCATATTAGTCTTTAATTGACTATATTAATAATACAACACGTGTCACTATATTATTGGACACGATTTTACAGGGTGTTACAGCTAACTGATCCACATTTCTGCGTAATCCCTCATTAGGAATATTAGCATCTAATAGAGCTTGCTTCTGTGCATCTAGTAGCTTCTCATTTAAGCTATTTCTGAGCTCAATGCTTTTGGCGTTAATCCTTATATGTTTAATTCGTTCCTTGCGACTTAAGGCATCAGCAACTACATTTGCCTTGCTTGGACGGTAGCGAATCTCGCAATCGTAGTCATTAAGCGTTTCCATCCATCGGCGTTGTCGCATGTTCAATTCCTTCTGATTGAACAGATGCTGGAGACTTTTATGGTCTGTGTATATAATACACGTTGTGCCATACAAATAACGTCTCCACAGTTTTAGTGCAAATACAACGGCACCCAGTTCCAAATCATGGGTGGTGTAATTCCTCTCACGCACCTTTAATTGTCGTGATGCATAGGCAATCACTTCGCCTTTTTGCATTAGGACACAGCCCATGGCAGTGTGCGATGCATCACAGTAGACAACAAATTCTTCAATACCCTAAGGTAGAGATAACACAGGAGCATTGCTCAACTTGTGTTTAAGAATCTCAAAGGATTCTTGTTGTTTTGGACCCCAATTAAATTAACATTCTTACAGGTCAGGGTAGTTAAAGGAGTGGCTATCCTCGAAAAGTTCTCAATGAACCTCCTATAGTAACCAGCCAATCCTAGGAAACTACGAATCTCTGATGGGGTTTTGGGTACTTCCCAATTCATTATGGCATCAATTTTGGCGGGATCCACTTGGATACCATGCTCACTTACAATGTGTCTAAGGAATTGGACTTCTCTAAGCCAAAACTCACACTTAGAGAACTTAGCATAAAACTTCTCTTGTCTTAGCAGTTCTAGAATGCACCGAAGGTGTTTCTCGTGATCATCTTCATTATGAGAATAGATAAGTATGTCGTCTATAAATACAATGACAAACTTATCCAAATATGGTTTGCAGACTCTATTCATGAGATTCATGAATGCTGCAGGTGCATTTGTGAGCCCAAAAGACATCACCAAGAATTCAAAATGACCATATCGGTTCCTGAAGGCAGTCTTAGGGACATCTTCACTTCTAACCTTCAGCTGATGATATCCAGATCTTAAATCAATCTTGGAGAAGTAACTAGCCCCTTGAAGTTGGTCGAATAAATCATCAATCCTGGGCAATGGATAACGATTCTTAATTGTTAACTTGTTTAGCTCTCGGTAGTCAATGCATATCCGCATCGAACCGTCTTTCTTCTTAACAAAGAGGATAGGACCTCCCTAGGGAGAGGAACTTGGCTAAATAAAGCCTTTCTCTAAGAGTTCATCTAATTGTGTCCTCAACTCCTTCATTTCCTTTGGAGCTAGGCGATATGGGGCCCTAGCTACGGGTGCTGATCCAGGTATGATATCAATTCTAAATTCCACTTGCCTATCTAGAGGTAGGCCTGGTAATTCCTCAGGAAATGGTAGGTCTTCAATATTCGGCTTAGGCTCATTAATAGTAACTTGTGCCATGTAAATGACACAACCTTTCCTCAAATACTTGGATGCCTTAAATAACGACACCTTGTCTGGCAATCCGTAGTATGAGTCTCCATGGATGGTGATCATTTCACCAGATGGGGTTTTAATTTCGATGACTTTCTTATCGCAGGCAATGCGGGCTTGGTTATGAGATAACCAATCCATGCCTAAAACTACATCGAACCCCGCCAATTTCATTGGCAAAAGAGAGATAGGAATGGAATGATTCTTAATGGATATAAAACCTCCATCAAGAATGGAAGATGTTGTTTCTAAACTTCCATCAGCAAGTTCTATCTCATATGTTTCATCTAGACTTCTTATGGTTAAGTTTAAAGTTTACTAAACTTATGATCGACAAAAGATTTATCTGCACCCGAATCGAAAAGAACTCTAGCATAAATATCGTTAATGAGGAATGTACCTGTTATGACATTGTTGTCATTAACAGTCTCTCTTGCACTCATCTGAAAGGCACGAGCATTCCCCTTATTGGCCTCTCCAGGCTTCGCAATATTATTCTTAAGGATCTTAGGGCAGTTTTTCTTAATATGCCCCTTTTCATTGCAGACGTAGCACACGACATCCTTAAGATTCTTTCATTCTAGGGTCTTATGCCCCTTTCTCTTACAAATACCACAGGGTTTCGCTTGCGAATCATAATTACACTGTCCCCAGTGTCTGTGGTTGCAAGTTTTGCATGTTGGCATCACAACCGTCTTGCCTTGGTTCCTTTTGAACCCAAATCTCCCTTTATTTTTCTTATTAAACCTATGGGAGTTATCATCTTCTCTCTTCCTTTTCCCGTCAGTTTCAGACTTAACTGACTTTTGCCTCACCAAATCCAAGGTCAGGGAGAGAGATAGGTCAACAACAGACCTATAGGTACTAGGCTGAGCAGCCTTTACCATACCCTTAATTTCAGGTGCTAACCCATTGATAAAACGCGCAATGCATTTAGTTTCAGGGGTGATCAAATAGGAAACTAACCTAGATAGGGAGTTGAAGTCAGAAACGTACTTCCGACAATCTAGGTTTTTCATGGATAGAGACAAAAAGTCTGTCATTAATTTCTCCACCTCATGAGGTGGGCAGTAAGTTTCCTTAACAAGGTCCACAAACTTGGACCATCCTAAATTATACAGGTGTACTTTACCTGTAGACTGGATCATGGCTTTCCACCAGATTAGGGTGTCGCCCTTAAAGGACTGAGATACATATTTAACCACATCCTTATCAGCATAACTGCTGATATCTACGATTGTCTCCATCTCGTCAAGCCACTTCAAGGCTTCTACAGCTCCTTTCTCCCCGTTAAAGGCTCGGGGTTTGCAGGAGACGAAATACTTATAGGTACATCCGTCTCTAACAGATCGGGACTTATCAGTGAAATCTATTTTCTTTGGTTCACTCTTCGCATTCGCAAAGTGAACGGAGCTCTCCTTATGAGCTGAGGATGGGGTAACCGATAATGGTCTAGAGCGAGTAGCACTCGACTCTCTAAGATTTTCTATGGCCTTTCCCATGGCCTTTTCAACAGCCGCATCAATGTGAGCTTGGAAATTATCATTATCAATATCTCTGTTTTCGGCTTTGTTAGAGTCAATATTTCGGTGGCTACTTTGTGCCTCATTTGAGTTAGCCATCCCTTGAGCTTTGGTTCTATAAACCAATAAAACTTCATTTAGCCATGGTATATCAACCATATTGGCTTTCAACATTGGATATAACAATCCATTGCCTATACTAGTATGAATAACATCACAACTCTTAGGCTTAACATATCTATATTTGGCCTAGGTCTTAATAGGACCATCAAAGGCAAATTACAATTTGGACATAGTCCATATGTTATTGGACAGTGGATCGAATTGTCACAACTGTCATTGTCATAATTGACAATATATTTAGCTCATAAGCTTGTCTCGAAGGACATAAAATAGGGCACTTAGACCTGTCACTAATGGACATAAAATATGACACATAGGCCTGTCACTAATGGACATAGAACATGGCACATAGGCCTGTCACTAATTGACATAAAATATGGCACATAGGCCTGTCACTAATGGACATAGAATTTTGGACAAGGGTTATATTAACCACAGCTGTCGTTGTCATTTTTGATAATATAATATTGCTCAAAGGCAAATCATCACTAAATGGATGTTTAATCATATCCCCAAGGGCAATACATTACTAATGGATGTTTAATCATAGCCCCAAGGGCAATACATCACTAATAGATGTTTAATCATAGCCCCAAGGGCAACACATCACTAATGGATGTTTTAATCATAGCCCCAAGGGAAACACATCACTAATGGGTGGTTTAATCATAGCCCCAAGGGCAATACATCACTAATGGATGTTTAATCATAGTCCCAAGGGCAATACATCACTAATGGATGTTTAAGCATAGCCCCAAGGGCAATACATCACTAATGGATGTTTAATCCCAAGGGCAATAC
Source organism: Scalesia atractyloides (assembly GCA_947069175.1). Classification (NCBI taxonomy): domain Eukaryota; kingdom Viridiplantae; phylum Streptophyta; class Magnoliopsida; order Asterales; family Asteraceae; genus Scalesia; species Scalesia atractyloides. The sequence goes on from CAMTDV010001632.1 coordinate 9,900,866, forward strand.
ATCACTAATGGATGTTTAATCATAGCCCCAAGGGCAATACATCACTAACAGATGTTTAATCATAGCCCCAAGGGCAATACATCACTACTGGATGTTTAATCATAGTCCCAAGGGCAATACATCACTAGTGGATGTTTTATCATAGCCCCAAGGGCAATACATCACTAATGGATGTTTTATCATAGGCCCAAGGGCAATACATCTCTAATGGATGTTTAATCATCACACTGATGATATTAGCCGGGATCAATTTTGATCATATAGGTTGTATAAGGTTAGGACATAGTCCATTACCTGGAAGGCTAGTGTGGTTCCTCAAGTCACACTACCATGAGTATTACCATTTCTGAATGTTAACATAAGAGTACCTTAATGGTTGATTAATAGTCCCGGTCGCATTGACCTTAACGACTTGGAGGCTTGAACTTAAGTCCACCACCTCTGGATAGAAGGATAACTTCCCTTAACTATCCTGATAGAAGACCCCTTCGTACTTAACTATCATTTATAAATTGGCCAAATGTGTGGTCTGTTCCACTTGGCTAATCAAAACCATTAAGATCTTTTTGGAATTATATCGCAGAGCATAAATTTCGAGTAAAATCGAGACGCTCGTTTGAAGAGGATGAATACATATATATATATATATATTGTAACATTTGTAAAAATCGGGTTTTCAAAACCCGCTCTGTTTTGTAATCGAATAACAAGTTATAAAAGTTACGTCGAATATTTATGATTATTTTGATTTAAAACGATACATAATTAATAAATAAACTAAACTATAAAAATTATATTTGATAAAAAGTTAAAATAAAATAAATAAAAAAATTATGTTGCTGCCGGGACTCGAACCCGGGTCAGCCAAGACACACTCCAACGACTTAACATACACTCACATCACCACTCCGCCACTTTGTGTTTTCTGTTATCTCTAGGAAACCAATGAGATTTATACACAAACTCGGTTAAAACCGGTTGCGCCATCTGAGAAACGGTAATCGGCAAACCAATCGTCAATTCGTTTGTTTATTCGCACATTCAGTTTATAACCGATGCACCGACGGTTTTTAATCAAGTCGGAATTGATTAAACATAAAGCCTCATCATTATCGGTTTTTATAACCGAAAAATCATCAAGTCCAGGGTTCTTCAACTTCAGACCACTCTCGCGACTCAGAAATATCATACCAATACTCCATTTCATTTTCGTCGCATTTTCAGACCATCAGAACGCCTAAATCAGCTCGCCGGAATTTTCTGCAAAAGTCGCCGGAAAACCGTATTCAACTCAAACCGGTAAAATACCTCTACTTTACTGTTTCAATCAATTGTTAGAACCTTACTAACATTAACCCATCGCTCATAATCAACCACAGACGACATTGCTGGACTTTCTGTTTTCACCGGTAACCTTCTGGAATTGTCGGAAACTCGCTGATTACCGGTATGATCATTCCAACGTGCTGATAATCAATACTCATTAGTTCAGTTTCACATCTAATCCTTAAACCTGTTAATTGATTCTCACAGCCGAAGGTTCCAAAACAGAGCCGACGAGCTTCGCCGGATTCTCTGAAGAAGACGATCTGTTCGGTATTTTCGTTTCCCCAAACTTTTCGGTTCAATGCATTCAAATTGTTCATCATGTTCATTAACTAAATTAAACGCGTATCAGTTGTTTTGATTGATGTCTGTGTTTGTAATGAAGAAGACGAGTTCAGAGATGACATAAGATTAATTAAAATTGGAATATAAACGGGTTAGACACACAGTCCAGCGGTGGACTGTGTGCAAACAAAAAACATACACGTCCCGAGTTCGATTCCTGCTATACGCACTCCTTATATAATAAAATGCCTTTTTGTTTAAAAACTAAACCGGGATAACTCAGTTAGTTGTTAAGTATAATAAAAACCGAGATAATAACCATGTTAGACACACAGTCCAGCGGTGGACTGTGTGCAACACAAACCATACGTCGCGCGTTCGAAACCCGTCACTTGCACCGGTCCGTTGAATTAAAATGTTTTTTGAAATTAAAAAGAATTTCGGTTAAAATGAATAAGTGTATAAATATAATTAAAAACAAGATTATTTCGGGTTAGACACGTAGCTCAGTTGGTAGAGCTGCGTGCACGCGTACGGGAGGTCTCGGGTTCGAGCCTCACCCAGTGCAAACCATGCTCCTGACCGAACCGGTCAACAAGTCAACAGGTCAACGGTCAACGGTCAACGCAAAATAAACAATTTTTTTTTATATTTTTATATTTTTATTTATATAATTTAATTTAAAAATTAATTAAAAATACTAAAAAATAACATTTTTAAAGATAGAAAATAGCCTTAAACTCACAAAAATATATCTAAAAATTTCATTAAAATCCTTAATAAAATCCACTCATTTAATATATTTTTCTGTTATTATTTAGGTTAGTAATCCTCGTAGTTCCGCTCATCTAATTCGTGCGCATATCACCATCTCCAATCCAACGCACCCAATGTGAGTTAATCTTTACAAATTCCCGTTTTAATCACGTTTTGGGGTGTATCATGTGTCTTGTTATATATATTATAATTAAACCATTGTTCATACATCATATCATGAACTTGTGTATTCAGTTTGTTTCAATTGTTGTGTAGTTATTGTTGGATGCAATTTATTATTTTCAGTACATGCAATTTCATAGGCCACCGCTCCCTATTACATTATGAGCGTTGGGCATGTTCCCCATTTCATTATGAGGTTGAACCTGGCATGCCCACATACGATCGGCTCCGTTTGATTGAGCCTTGATCGCACAGACATTTTCATTTTCAGTACATGCAATACGATCGGCTCCGTTTGATTGAGCCTTGATCGCACAGTTTCATTTATGTTATTTATCGTATGATGTTGGTATGTTCATGTATGCTATCATATGTTATTGTATGTTATAGTTGGGATTGCTATTTGCCACTACTTGATTATTTATATTTGCTCATTTATGATTATGCACAATTTTTCATTTATAAACTAACAAGTAATTCATTAATCAATGTTTATCTAATAAGGTTCACTCGCCAACTTATGTTGACCCAAAAACCCCCATTTTACACATGATACAGGTGAACCAGCAGCAGCTAGGAACACATAGGACTTGGACTAGAAGAATAAAACGATTTAGAGTTGGGATTGTTATGTTTGGTTTATTTTCTTTGTATTGAATGAACATGTTTGGATATTTGAAAATGTAACTTTGACTTTATTAAATATGAAACATATTAGTAAATGTCATGAGCTTTGGTGATAACCCAATTATGCCCCGACTCTTATTCCGCTGCGGGTCGGGGTGTGACATATATAATATATATATATATATATAAATTCATAAATATATTCAAAATAAATTTCAAATAGAAATTACAATACTTAGAAATAATGAAATAAACTATCCATGCAAGGACTTAATGGAATAAAAATGTCCACGTAGGGACTAAAGAAATAACAATGTCCTCGCAAGGACTACATATAAATAGAAGAGACTTCACTCGTCCTTCTTTCCCTTGACCAACTTGGAGAGTTTCTTGAAGAACTTGTTTATCTTCTTCTCCGTTTTATCTGCTTGTTGTTGCATTTCTTTCATCCGTTCCAAGGCTTCATTAATACCCTCAAGTGGTGGTGGAGGTTGTGGTTGTAGTTGTGGCATAACCGGATACTGGTACCCATAAGTTGGATATCCAGTCGGTGGATAAGCAGGTGGGAAAGGAGACAGGTAAAGTGCGTTGTGCATAACTGCTTGCATATAGGGGTCTTGCGACCATGCTTGATAATCCACTGGTGTAGACGGGTTAAAAGGATCATATCCAGTCGTATCTGGATATGTGGGGATTAGGTTACTATAACCCGATGGTGGTGGTTGAACTGCAGGTGTTGGTGTTGGTTCTACCACAGGTGAGGTGTTAGAGGGTCCACCCATTTGTGGGGTAGGAATTGGGCAAAGGTGGCAGCAATCCCGACCTTTGTCCGGCACGTACCGACATACGTGCTCTACGCTTCCTCCTTGGTGGTTCAGATGGTGGTTGAGGTTGGTCCAACGGTTCCATGTGGACATCTTCTTGTATAGGAGGTGTTTAGGAGTGATGGGAAGGAGTGTTGGCGAAGGTAAATTGACTCCAATATTGGTCCCATTCGTTAGGACCTTGGTATGGCGATCCGGCGTAAGAGTTTGAATCGCATGAAATTTCTATAGGATGCGTATGCGATCCCGACGGTGGCATCTCCGGGTCGGAGTCCTCGTCCATGGGGTTTGGTTGGTCCAACTGATTTTGATTGGCTGGAGGTGTGTTTAAATATTGGTTAGGATTAAACTCATCATGGTAAGAATGATGAGAGTGATTCGAGTGGTGCGAATGGTATGAATGGTAAGAACTTTGAGTATGGGTAGGCGAATGTTGGGCAAATGGCCATGAATCTCTCGAGTCCTCAGAGGGGTTCGGGTGATGGGGATGTGGAGGGATGTGTCCTGATAGTCCTCCCCTCATGGGTCCTTTTCCTCGTCCTCACTCTTGGCGGCATTATGCTGTCAAAATCAATTCAAAAACAATATTAATAACTTAATAATGAAATGAGTAATCCTAGGTCAATGCCTAGACTCGGAAATCTAAGGAATGTGCTTGTGTAAGTTTGAGATTAAACACAAAAGGCTAGTGTTTAATTCTCTCAAACGTTGGCTCTGATACCAACCTATCACACCCCGGATTTCCAACCCAAATCCATACACCGGTGGGCCCGGGTGGTGAGTATTGTGACTTCAGTTGATAACACCATAGTCAATTAAACACGGCACAGCGGAAGTCTTGGAATAAAATTACTATCACAAACCAAATGTTGGAAATAAAATAATATACAGGCTCGTAATAGAAGATCCAATGACGGATCGTAAAATGTACAAAGAAAGAATATAAAACAGACTTTAGGGCAGATCTTAAGGATTTGCAAGATCCTCTTATTTCACTACCGAGCAGCTTCCGGCCTATTTCGTATTGTACCTGCAAACTTAGCCTTTGGACGATACGTCAGCTTTCGCTGGTAAATACACCCAACTGACTCACTTTGAAAACATTTTAAAATGATTTTAAGAGCACAGGGCACAAAATCTTTTATAACTTGGGAAAGTTACTTTGTAACCTTGTTAACAGATTCACATGTTTGTCCATACATACAGGGCCTAGTACAGAGACCGAGACATGATTAAATACACACCACTTAGAACTCACGGAGGAGTTATCCCCAACGTCTTGGGTAATTTGCATTTGAGCGTCTGTCAGGTGTATGCCTACACCCCGCGCTAAGGTCATGGCCATTAACTAATGTAATGAGCCGAGGATATCCACGACACGGTAATTTAACCCCGATGTTTAGGTTATCAAACAAAAGTGATTAAAACGGAATATGTGGATTTACTAGCCACAATCCGACATTCGATTGATCCCATTTCCGACCAAGCGGTAATAATTTACCGTAACCTAAGCCCGTATAGGGAAAATAAGTCGAGAGAATTTACCTGAGCTAGTCTTCTTTTAGTTTTAATAACTCAGCCGTATACAAAAGTACTAAGTGCAGATATCATTTACCGGCAAGGCTCTAGTCTGGATTATGGCATAAGCTAACCAATTAAATACTAAAGGTCTTTATTTAAGTCATAGACTTAGACTGTAGTGTACATGATCAAAACGTATAATGCTTGATTAAACGATGATTGGATAGAATGTAGTTTAAACCCGACAAGTACTTTGACTTGCATAATATGGGTAAACTATAAATATTCTGGATTTTGAAACTTAAATGATAAGGTTAAACCCGTTTTGGTTAATTTTCGTAAAATAGTTACATATACTTAACCGTACGCATTTTAGCGATATTGGGTAACCAGATAAGTCATGGACAAGTTCTATACACCTTTATATTTTAAATAAGTTGTAATATCAGTAGGATATCAACTTGCATGCCCGTTAAGGTTTTTAAAACGATACTATGCCTCATAAGGGCATTTCGGTAATTTCATACCATATAAAAGGAACTTGAATATAATTTAAGTTTAAAATCATGAGTATTCTGGAAAAATAGTTTATTTATGATATAATATCAGTAGGATATTAAATATGTTTGTGTTTTATCTTTTATGACCAAACTATGCACCGAAGGGGCATTTTGGTCATTTCACACATAGTTTATAATTATTTGGGATTCTGAGTTTGTAAAATGTACCTACTGTAAAAATGTTTAAATAAGTTTTAAAATCAGTAGGTAACAAGTCTTGGTCAATTAATATGGTTTAAACTAGACTATGCGCCGAAACGGCGCTTATGTCGTAAAATGGCGTTTTTATGCGATGTTTTATGAGAACTGATGTTCGGGTCATATTAAAATGTTTTAGATATGTTATTTAATATAACATATCAGTAGGTAAAAGGTTTACCTTGAAAATATTTGATTAAAACCATTTTATGAGCCACAAGGGCTAAATCGTCATTTATTGACATAATTCAAGGACCTGCTTGTAAACTCAGTTTATAATCTGGTTTGACATCCCAAATAATCCTACATATAATATTTTATCAGTAGGAAACTTGTTTTCAAGTTCATTATCATTAAAACCTTGATTTATGAAAAAAGGGCATTTTAGTCAAAAATGGCATAATTACGGAACTTGGGCATAAACTTGGATTCTGATTATGATCATGTAATATAACCTCAGAGGGTTATGCTACATTATATTACGATCATAATGCAACTTTAGATCAGTAGGTAACTAATCTAAATCGGGTCAGAATCAAAAGTCAAAGCAGAAGTCAAACTTCGCGACTTTCGGTTGCGAACCGACCCTAGAACTGAAATTGACGAGCCGAACATGTTCTTACATGTTCTAATAATTATTACCAATCTTGTTTAAGTGTCAAAACAGGTTTCATAACATATATAAGATCTGATTTTTTCCGAAAAATGGGTGTTTGACTTTTTAATATCATAACTTTGACCCGTCAATTGATCTAGCAAACGTGATCTTCAGGAGGTGCCCTTTATAGGGATTAACACCTACCTTATTACAAGAACTTAGCCATGTTCGTTACGAACAATGGCTGGACCATACTGGTCTTAACCAAAAGTCAATGTGTTTTCCGTAAAACGCTTGACTTTTGGCTATAAAAGCCTATAAACGAAAATGCAAGAGCAATGAACTCTTAAAAGAGAACTAATTTGGATGCTCCTTTCAGTTAGGAACTTCCAGAGGAGGGAGAAGAGTTATGAATAAGAAATGTGCAAGTGCAAATGGTGAACTTGGACACCTATTTATAGTTGGAGAACTCAAAGGAGGTGATGCCAGGTGTTTAGGGGTGTAAGAGGGAGCTTACAAGTTTCCCAAAACGTGGCATAGCTGTTTGAGAAGCCATGGTTTCGAAAAAAAATGGTTTTTGGCAATATGTGTGGAGGCCAAGCAAAACTTTCTGCAGACACAGGCCTCTCGCGCCTCGCGAGCGCCCCATGTCAGATTTCAAATTTTGTCACATTTAGCCCCTCATCTTATTAAATCCTCCAAAGACCTTCTAAAACACCCTTCCGGCATATTTAGCCCTCCGTAGCCAATTTTTGGCATACCCGAGAATATGCCCGGACATTGTCGAACTCTCGGTTCATTAAAAGGTCACTCAAAGGTATAAATTAACATGTTGACACTTTTAATCCCTCCATTTTCCAACTTTCACATATTTACAGAATTGAACCCTCTCGTCCAAACAAATGGCACGTATGAGAGTTAGGACTTCGCAAAGGATCACTCAGAGGCTTATTATAAGCATGTTGACTCTAATGTCACTCAGAGGCTGGGCATGTTGACATATCAGTCACTTAGAGGACAAGTTTTAAGCATGTTGACGTATCATTCACTCTGAGGCTAATGATTTAAGCATGTTGACATATCAGTCACTCAGAGGCTGTTATTTATGTATGTTGACATCGGACCGTCACTCAGAGACTCAATTTTAGCATGTTGACGCCTTTAGTCCTTATTGGTCTTTAATAGACTATATTTAAAATACAACACGTGTTACTATACTATTGGACACGATTTTTACATGGTGTTACAAATATATAGACCATAATGAATATCACACATTAATATGTAATAGTGAAAGTGCTTGCATGCGTTTGTGTGTGAAAATATGAAACAAATAAACATCATGATTTTTGCATGTAACACATAAACAATTAAAATCTAAGCAACTATAGTATAGGCTCTAAGGGTCTAATAGCCTATCCTATATCCCTATAGTAAAAGGCTCTGATACCAATCTATCACACCCTGAACCGCAGCAGAAATAGAGGTCTGGGCATGATTGGGTTATCATCAAAGCTCGTGACATTTACTATAATTAAGTTTCATATTTATTAATTGAAGGTTAAGAGAAAATATCCAAACACAAATAAACATACAATCACATGAAATATTGTTCTAACAAGACGTATTTTATTCTTCTTCTAAGGCTAATCCTAAGTGTTCCTCTCCTCAGCCTGTCCACCTGTATCATGTATGGGTCAACAAAAGTTGGCGAGTGAATCTAAATTATATGTTTAAACAGATTAGTTACACTGATTAATTTAATAAAAAAATGTGCATGGACCATATATGAGCATATGTATGTATAATCAAACCACAAACCACATAATATCAACAATGTACTTATGAGCATGACAAATGATGAACTGTGAGATCAAGGCTCAATCAAACGGAGCCGATCTAACGAGGCACGCGATGCTCAACGCGTATCTAACGATAAACTGATGGGCCTTATATGAATGATTGCACAGAAATGATAAAATGTAAAAACATATAATCACAACAACAAAAATATACACCTTAGATCACATAATGGTGTTAGCACAAGTATTTAAAAAAAAAAAATATGTAACGACACATGATACACTCCAAAACGTGAATAAAAAGGGGAATTTGTAAGGATTCACTCACAGTGGGTGCGTTTCCTTGGATTGACGACGTACGCGCACGAATTTGGATTTAATCACGAGAGAATCTAACCTAAATAATAACATAATAATTCGATAAATAAATAAAAATTATTATTTTTAATTAATGCTTTTTATTAGATTGTTAGATTTATTTTTATGGTAATTAATGTAATTTTTAAACCTAAAAAGTCTTATTTTAAACATTTTTAAGTGATTTTTAAATGGAATTAATAAAGAAAAAAATTAGAAATAAATAATAAAATAAAAAGAAATATAAAATAATAGGTCTTGTCAGACTTGACCGGTCTGACCGGTTTTATGCGTGTGGATTTGGCAGCGTGTGAGTTCGAACTCGTGACCTCCCGTATACTGCACGCAGCTCTACCAACAGAGCTACGTGTCTAACCCGAATTAACTCTGATTTATTTTAATTTAAAAAGGTTTTTTATTTCTTTCAAAATATAAACGACCGCTGCCACCCACAAGATTCGAACCGATGATCTTTGACTCGAATTGCACCCAGCCCTACCAACTGGGCTGGGTGGCTAACACGGTTGTAACTAGATTTTTATTTCTTTTATAAGCTTACTGATTCATGTTATATATATAAGTAAAAAAAAGTTGGGTTTAATGCATGAAAATCGGACCGTATCTGGGATTCGAACCTGGGACCTCTGATTTAAAGTTGCACACAGTCCACCACTGGACTGTATGTCTAACCCGATTAAAATCTCATTTTTAATTATATTTGTACACTCATGAAACTTCATCTTCTTCATAAAAACTTAAACCCAGAACTAGATCTCGACTGAAAACTGTTTAGATAGGTTTTAGGTAATTGATTGAAATTTGAAACACAATAAATAAAATATATAAAAAGGGTTTAGAGGGTTATACCAACTAGAAACACAGTTCCGTTTTTCCGACGGTGAATTCCGGTGATTCAAACGAGCTCTGGTGAGGTGAGGTGAAGAAACAGAGTGTACGTGAAATGTTGGTGAGTTTGTGAATTCGTATGTGTGGGTTTAGAACAGAATGAAGACCACTATTTATAGGCAAATGATAACTGAGATCTCGGTTTTGATTTGAACGTTTAATACCCAATGATTCTTGTCGGTTTCGTAAATTGAATTCCAATTTTCAGTTGATTTTGAAAACGGTTAAAGTTTTCAAACTGAGATAAACGTGGATTAATCACTGGACAGTTATTGGTTTAATCGGTTGACTTGTGGGTTTGAACGTTAAGTGGCTATAAAAGTTAGTTGTTTTGAGTTTTGAAATAAGTAGTGTGTGTAGCTCAGTGGTGTTTTGGTGTGTAAGTTTGTGGGGAAACCCGGGTTCGATTCCCGGCTCCCTCTTTTATTTATTTTATTATCTTTTTCATTATTTCAAGGTTTAATTAATTTTACTTATTTTATATTCATTATTATTTTAATTTTTTAATATATTTATTAATCATGAATACTAACATAAATTAAATAACACTAATAAATGCGTAACGAACTTTTAAATAAATACTTGATTCTCAAACGGAGAAAGTTTTGTATCATGTACCTACTGTAAAAATAGCTAAAATAAGTTTTAAAATCAGTAGGTAACAAGTCTTGGTTAATAAATATGGTTTAAAACCATACTATGCGTCGAAACGATGCTTATGTCGTAAAATGACGATTTGCATGACGTTTAATGAAAACAGGTGTTAAGGTCAGGTTAACATGTCTTATATATGTTATTTAATATAACATATCAGTAGGTAAAAGATTTACTTTGAAAAGATGTGATTAAAGCCATTTTATAACCCACAAGGGCTTTATCGTCATTATCGACATAATACAAGGAGTTGTTCATAAACTCAGTTTATAATCTGATTTGACATCCCAAATAATCCTACTTATAATATTACATCAGTAGGAAACTTATTTTCAAGTTCATTATCATTAAAACCTCTTTTTATGCAAAAAGGGCATTTTAGTCAAAATGGCATAATCACAGAACTCGTGCATAACTCAGATTCTGATTATGATCATGTAATATAACCTCAGAGGGTTATGCTACATTGTATTATGATCACAATGCAACTTTCGATCAGTATCTAACTAATCCAAATCGGGTCAGGATCGAAAGTCAAAGCAGAAGTCAAACTTCACGACTTTCGGTTGCGAACCGACCCTAGAGCTGAAATCGACAAGCCGAACATGTTCTTACATGTTTTAATAATTATTACTAACTTGTTTAAGTGTCAAAACAGGTTTCATAACTTATATAAGATCAATTTATGATTTTTCTGAAAAATGACCTATTTGACTTTTTAATATCATAACTTTAACCCGTCAATTGGTCTAGCAAACGTGATCTTTAGGAGGTGTCCTTTGCAGGGACTAACACCTACCTTACTACGATCACTTAGCTGTAACATCCGTAAAAAAAAAAAACCGGATTTACCAAACCCGCTCCGTTTATTAACCGAACAATCAGTTAAAAATTTCGTTGCGTATTTAATGCCCAAATTATTTTTAAATGATACATAATTAATAAATATATTGGAATATATAATTTATATTTGAAAAAGCATTAAAAATAGTGGTTTAAAAATCAAACAAGGCTGCCGGGTTTCGAACCCGGGTCAGCCGGGTCAAACTGGTCAAACAATGACTTATCACACACACGCTCAACACTCCGCCACTTGTGTTTCTTGTTCATTATTGGAAACAATTAATACATAACATAAATCTCGAATTCAAAACCGACGCGCCCAATCGCAGTCGTCGGAAATCCCGACGATTTCGCCGAGATTGGACGGTTTCTTCTGTTTCAACCGAAACCTTAACTATTACATCGGTTATAACCGACGTCTGAACCCGCGACGCAAGTCATAACTGCCAGAAAATTTTTAACCGACGAATCATGTCACACCCCGACCCGGAGCGGAATAAGAGTCGGGGCATAATTGGGTTATCACCAAAGCTCATGATATTTACTAATATGTTTCATATTTATTAAAGTCAAAATTACATTCCCAAATATCCAAACATGTCCATACAATACAAAGAGAATAAACCAAACAAAACAATCCCAAACTCTAAATCATTTTATTCTTCTAGTCCAATCCTAAGTGTTTCTTGCTGCAGCTGGTTCACCTGTATCATGTGTAAAAATGGGGGTTTTTGGGTCAACATAAGTTGGCGAGTGAACCTTGTTAGATAAACATTTATTATTGATTTACTTATTAGTTTATCAATGAAAAATTGTGCATAATCATAAATGAGCAAATGTAAATACCCAAGCAGTAATAATAGCAATCACATCTATAACATACAATAACATATGATAGCATATATTAACATACCAACATCATACGATAAATAACATGAATGAAACTGTGCGATCAAGGCTCAATCAAACAGAGCCGATCGTATTGCATGTACTGAAAATGATAAATGTCTGTGCGATCAAGGCTCAATCAAACGGAGCCGATCGTATGTGGGCACGCCAGGTTCACGCTCATAATGTAATGGGGAACATGCTCAACGCTCATAATGTAATGGGGAGCGGCGGCCTATGAAATTGCATGTACTGAAATAATAAATTGAATCTAACAATAACCACACAAACAGTTGGAACAAACTGAATACACAAGTTCATGATATGATGTATGCACAATGGTTTAAATATAATATATAGCAAAACACATGATACACCCCAAAACGTGATTAAAACGGGGAATTTGTAAAGATTCACTCACATTGGGTGCGTTTGATTGGAGATGATGAAATGTGCACGAGTCAGGAGAATTGAACAACGAGAATTACTAACCTAAATAATAACGGAAAAATATAGTAAATGAGTGGATTTTATTAAGGATTTTAATGGAATTTTTAGATATATTTTTGTGAGTTTAAGGCTATTTTCTATCTTTAAAAATATTATTTTTAAGTATTTTTAATTGATTTTTAAATTAAATTACGTAAATAAAAATATAAAAAAAATTGTTTATTTTTGCGTTGACCGTTGACTTGTTAACCTGTTGACCGGTTCGGTCAGTGTGCATGTATGCGCTGGGTGAGACTCGAACCGAGACCTCCCGTACGCGTGCACGCAGCTCTACCAACTGAGCTACGTGTCTAACCCGAAATAATCTTGTTTTTAATTATATTTATATACTAATTCGATTTATTCAAAATTCATTTGTTTTAAAAAGGTTTTAAATCATCGAACCGGTGTCGTTAACCAGACTCGAACGCGTGACGTGCGAGTTAGTGTTGCACACAGTCCACCGCTGGACTGTGTGTCTAACCTGGTTAATATTTCGGTTTTTATTATACTTAAACAACTAACGAGGATTAACCCGGTTCAGTTTTAAACAAAAAGGCATTTTATTACATAGAGGGTGCGTGTATCAAGAATCGAACTCGGGACGTATGCGTATATGTTTACACACAGTCCACCGCTGGACTGTGTGTCTAACCCGTTCATTATATCGATTTTTATTAGCCTTATATTATACCGCGTCTTCGTCTTCTTCGTTAACTTTACCCAGAAAACAAATTCCAACTGTTTTGACTGATTTATGCCTAATCTGGTTTTTTAAACTTTATGAGTAATTTAAAGGTAACGAATGGAGAGAGTTTGTGGGAAAGGATGTACCGATCAGTGATTCTCACAGAATTCCGGCAGAGGTCCGTCGGCTCTGATATTGAACTCCGGCTGTTGAAATCAATTAACAGTTCTGTTCGATTATTTATGAAGTTGAGGTACTTAATCAAAGTTTAACAGAAGTTTGAAAGATCATACCAGCTCTCGGTGTGTTTCCGGAAGTTTCAGAATTTTCCGGCGAAGGTAGGAATTTCGACAAACGTTGACTGGGATTGATTCTGAGGGTGGAGTTGTGTTAGAGACAGATTAATCAAATGATTGAAACAGAAAGAATCGAAGGAATTACCGTGTGGATGTGAGTCTCGGTTTTCCGGCGACTTGCAGAATTTTTCCGGCGAGTAAAATAACCTTCTCCGGTGGACAGTAAAATGTGCGCAAATGTAATTGAAGGTCTTGCAGAGTATTTTGAGTCGCAGGAGAGGTCTATGTAACATTTGTCAAAAACGGGTTTCCAAAACCCGCTCCATTTTGTAATCGAATATCAAGTTATAAAGGTCACGTGGTGTATTTATGGTTATTTTGGTTTTTAATGATACATAATTAATAAACAAACTAAACTATAAAAATTATATTTGATAAAAAGTGAAAACAAAATAAATAAAAAAGAAATGTTGCTGCCGGGATCGAACCCGGGTCAGCCGGTTCATAACTTCAAAGTCTTAACACACACCCACATCACCACTCCGCCACTTGTTGTTTTCTGTTATCTCTAGGAAACAAATAACATTTATACACAAACTCGGTTAAACCGGTTGCGCCAACTGAGAAACGGAAATCGGCAATTCAATCGTCAAATCGTTTGATTACTCGCACATTCAGGTTATAACCGATGCACCGACGTTTTCTCATCAATTCAGATTGAATGAACATCAAATGTCATCACCATCGGTTTTTATAACCGAAAAAAAATCAAGTCCAGATTACTTCAATCCTAGACCCCTCCTGCGACTCAAAACACTCTGTAAGACTTTCAATTACATTTCCGCAACCTTACAGTCCACCGGAGAAGCTTAAATCAACTCGCCGGAAAAATTCTGCAAGTCACCGGAAAACCGAGACTCACATCCACACGGTAATTCCTTCGACTCTTTCTGTTTCAATCATGTGATTAATCGGTCACTAACACAACTCCACCATCAGAATCAGTCCTAGTCAACGTTTGTCGAAAATCTTACCTTCGCCGGAAAATTTCTGAAACTTCCGAAAACCCACCGAGAACTGGTATGACCTTTCAAACTTCTGTTAAACTTTGTTTAAGTGCCTCAACTTCTTAAATAATCGAACAAAGCTGTTAATTGATTTTAACAGCCGGAGTTCACTCTCAGAACCGACGAACCTGTGCCGGAATACTGTGAACAACATTAATCGGTACATTCTTTTCCCCAAACTCTCTCCATTCTTTACTTTTAAATTACTTATAACGTTTGAAAAGCGAATATGTCATGAATCGGTCATAACAGTCGGAATATGTTTTCTGGGTAAAATTAACGAAGAAGACGAAGACGCAATATAACATAAGACTAATAAAAACCGATAAAATGAACGGGTTAGACACACAGTCCAGCGGTGGACTGTGTGCAAATAATACGCACACGTCACGAGTTCGATCCCTGATACACGCACCCTCTAAGAAATAAAATGCCTTCTTTTGATTAAAGCTGAACCGGGTTAATCCCGTTAGTTGTTAAGTATAATAAAAACAGAGATAATAACCAGGTTAGACACACAGTCCAGCGGTGGACTGTGTGCAACACTAAGTGGCACGTCACGCGTTCGAAACCTGTTATTGGCACCGGTTTGTTGAATTAAAATGTTTTTGAAATTAAAAGAATTTTGGTTAAATCGAATTAGTATATAAATATAATTAAAAACAAGATTATTTCGGGTTAGACACGTAGCTCAGTTGGTAGAGCTGCGTGCACGCGTACGGGAGGTCTCGGGTTCGAGCCTCACCCAGCGCACACAAATACACATACGAACGGTCAACAGGTCAACAAGTCAACAGTCAACGGTCAACGCAAAATAAACAATTTTTTTATATTTTTATTTATTTAATTTAATTTAAAAATCAATTAAAAATACTTAAAAATAACATTTTTAAAGATAGAAAATAGCCTTAAACTCACAAAAATATATCTAAAAATTCCATTTAAAATCCTTAATAAAATCCACTCATTTACCATGTTTCTCCGTTATTATTTAGGTTAGTAATTCTCGTTGTTCAACTATCCCGACTCGTGCGCATCTCATCATCTCCATTCAAACGCACCCAATGTGAGTGAATCTTTACAAATTCCCCGTTTAATCACTTTTAACCGACGAATCAAGACGGAAAACGGACCAAATTCGTCAATGTTCTGCCCTATAAATACCCCCTCTAACCTCTGTTAGCTTTTTCGCTCACAATCACACTCTTTCCCGACGTAATTCCACTCGCCGGAAAACTTCTGCAACTCGCCGGAAAACCGAACCCTTCACCTCTGTGCCTTACTCTAAACACTGAACACCCAGAGCTCATACCGAAGCCACCCACACTCACCTCAAGCTCGCTGAAGACCCTCTGCCGCAAGACACACGTCGCCGGAATATTCTGCTGTCATCGGAGTTTCGCCGGCGAAACAGAGGAACCACTTTTCGGTATATCTTACACTTAATCTCTCATTCTTTTTATTTATCTCACATATAATTAATCACAACACACTAAAGAACTGGATTAAATCGTCGAACCAGTCGGATTTTTGTTCTGGATGAAGATTAACGAAGAAGATGAAGATTTCAGTATTATATAAGTTTAATTTAAATCAAGATATATCTCTGGTTAGACACACAGTCCAGCGGTGGACTGTGTGCAAATAAACACGCTTACGTCCCGAGTTCGATTCTTGTCCCACGCACACTCGCCTTAATAAAAATGTTCCTTTTTTTAACTGAACCGGATCCACTGCTTATAGATGTTAAGTTTAATAAAAACCGGAATAATAACCAAGAAAGACACACAGTCCAGTGGTGGACTGTGTGAACGTTTAAATGGCATGTCACGAGTTCGAGTCCAGACTACCGCACCGGTCTGGACAAATATCAAACTTTTTATATAAGGCAGAAATGAAATTATTTAGTTTGTATATATGTATAATAAAAATCAGATTATTTAACAAGTTAGACACACAGTCCAGCGGTGGACTGTGTGTTAACCTAAACCACATGTCCCGGGTTCGAGACCTGTGGAGAGCACCGAGCATGATAATTAAAATCGTTTTTAAATAAATGATTTTCGGATTAACTCAATTAGTATATAAATATAATTAAAAACAGAAATATTTCGGGTTAGACACGTAGCTCAGTTGGTAGAGCTGCGTGCACGCGAACGGGAGGTCTCGAGTTCGAGCCTCACCCGGCGCACACAAATACACAATAAAACTCGGTCAACAGGTCAACGGTCAACAAAGTCAACAGTCAAAAATCAACATTTTTTTTATTTTATTACTTTTATTTATTTATTTACATTAAAAATACTTAAAAATAACATTTTTAAGGTTAGAAAATAGCCTTAAACTCATAAAAATACATCCAACAATCCTACTAAAATTGATTAATAAAATCCGCTTACTTACCGAACCATTATGCCATTATCTAGGTTAGTTTCACTCGTGGTTAAAACCAACTTCGTGCGCATTCAACATCATC
Organism: Scalesia atractyloides; assembly: GCA_947069175.1. Classification (NCBI taxonomy): domain Eukaryota; kingdom Viridiplantae; phylum Streptophyta; class Magnoliopsida; order Asterales; family Asteraceae; genus Scalesia; species Scalesia atractyloides. The sequence goes on from CAMTDV010001632.1 coordinate 9,918,210, forward strand.
AACCGAACGCACCCAATGTGAGTGAATCTTACAACTCCCCTTTTTAATTACACGTTTTGGGGTGTGTCATGTGTCACTAAAATTAACTCATTTATTTAAACTTGTGCCATACCATATTGTGATCTAAACTTAGAATGTATATATATGTTTGTAGTCATGTATTTCATATTGTCAAGTTGTATGCAAAACTCATTCATTAGGCCCATCAGTTCCTCGTGAGAGACGGGTTGAGCAACGCGTGCCTCAAAACAATTTATTATTGTATGTGTGTGCATTATTTAATATTAAATGATTGGTGAATAAGTTTACATCTATATTTACTCATATGTGGTTGTGCACTTTATTTTATAATCAATTCAATAAACTTGTTCAAATGTTTTTCATCGGATTCACTCGCCAACTTTTTGTTGATCCAAAAACCATTTTTACACATGATACAGGTGAACAGGATGAAGCAAGGAAAACATAGGAAATGCCTTAGAAGAAAACAATGAAGTCTACAATGATGTTTAGGACATGATGTAATTATGTTTGTATATTTCCCATTAAATTGTAATAATGAATATGAAACGTTATAATAAATGTCATGAGCTTTGATGATAACCCAATCATGCCCCGATCACCTTTTCCGCTGCGGGTCGGGGTGTGACAGATTGGTATCAGAGCCATGGCTATAGGGATATAGGATAGGTTATTAGACCCATAGAGCCTATACTATAGTTGACTAGATTTTAATTGTTCATGTGGTTACATGCAAACTTATGATATTTATTTGTTTCATATTTGTTTTTACTTACAGTCAAACATACATACTTACATACACATTCATCATACATAAATTATCTTCATACTTTCGTTATTCAAAGATTTTGTCGCAATTTTCAAATCTTATCAAAGTAAGTTCTACGACGGGCATGTAGTAACTGGAAGGGTACAAGTACCGGTAGTCGGAACGTCCTGTCTAGGTTGGCATTCGTATAAATCCAATATAACGGACCAGTTTGCCTACCTGGGGACCAACGATGAGAGTACGAAGGACCTATTAGGCCAAAGCATGCCACACTAAACGTCGTTCGAACTAACCCCACTTTGAGGTGTCATCGTGTCCACCCCTGGACACATTCCGAATATCATACGTTATATACATATTTCTTGATTTTCTTCGGGTTTTAGTGTACGTAACCAGGCTAACACATGCGAACCATATGAAAAACCCGGTATTCATGGGGCCCACATGATTACGAAGGTGAAGTATGGCGGCATGCAAGGCCCAATTACGAGCAAAGCCCAAGACATCCTATGGATGTAGTAGATTTATTTTTCTATATTTATTTTATGAATGTTCATTCCTAAATACGACCCATGATCCCAAAAACATTCAACTCATACTCATGATACGTATTCCTTGTAGATGTCTTCTAGCCTCGCCCGTAGGAAGATGAGAGCAGGAAAAGCCCGCGAGCGCATGGCTGCCCTAATCGCTCAACAAATGGCTGCCGTAATACCCAACATTGTAATTCAAGTCCAACAAGCCCTTACCGCTAATCCTGTCAACCAAGAAGATCAAAATGTTATCAACCCTCCCCCAAATACCACTAAATGCACCTACAAGCATTTCAAATCATGCGACCCTCCAAAATACGAAGGGACTGAAGGTGTCACCGCTCTCCTCCATTGGTTTGAAGAAATGGAGAACACTTTTCTAAATTGCGATTGCCCGGATGATCGCAAAGTGCGATATGCTACTGGTCATTTATATGGAATAGCACTTACTTGGTGGAATACAGAGAAGACCAAACGAGGTGTTGAAGACGCTATGACTTTGACTTGGGAAGAGTTGAAGGAAATCATGACAAGACGGTTTTGCCCAAGGAGCGAAATCAAGAAATTAGAAGATGAGTTTTATTCGTTGAAGCAAAAGGAAGGAGACCACACCACATACAACAAAAGATTCCTCGAGTTAAATCAAATGGTTCCCAACTTGTTCACTCCCCTCTACCGTTTGATCGAGCACAACATTCGAGGTCTTCCGTCAAAGATTCAGGACTCTGTAATAAGTACCACGCCTGCAACTTTGGAAGCAGCAATGGAGTTAGCTACAGAGCTCACCGAGAACCGCATCCGGAATAAAGACTTCAAGGAGGAGAAGAAGAAGGATAAAGCATCAACTGAAACTTCAAACTCCACCCAAACCGAATCCCCTTCTCAACCCATTTCTAAGAGAAAAAGAGACGGGCAACTTTTCGCTACTACCCAACGTAATCAACCAATTTCACAAGCCATACCAATCCAAGCTATCCTAATCACGCAAATAGCACCCAACTCAACTTACCCAAATAAGAAACCATACCTTGGACCTCACCCTTGATGTAACACCTGTTTTTATCACCATCCATCTACCTTACCTTGTCGACTATGTGCGAATTGTGGACGCTATGGTCATTTGAGCAAGGTTTGCCGCACCCCTCAAAACCAAACCACACCCCCTACTCAAAACATGATCCAAACCTATCAACAACCCCAATACCCCATGTTCCCATATGTTCGAACTTGTTTCAATTGTGGCGACCCTACCCACTTTAGAAACACGTGCCCTCGATTGGTTAACATCATAAACGCCCAAGCTCAAGCAAACCCAGTTAACCAAGCAAATCAAGAAAACCTAATCATTAGGCCACCAGCAAGAGGAAGAGTTTTCAACATCAACGCCAATCCTGTTGAAGATAATGACGGCCCAAACGAAACCACCCAACTAGTCCCCTTCACCGAAAATCAAGATTCAACTCCAATCGTTTAGTTTTATGTTTTTCTTTATGTTATCTCAAGCTTTGGTTGATTGTGTTTGTTTATGTTTTAGAATCACATAGAACCAATCATAACTTAAGGATAAAGCCAACGAAAATTTGACAAGAATATGGTGGATACGCCGCTGGTACTTCCTATATATAAGTATTCTTGTCAAAGGATCAGAGGCATTATCTGGCGGTTATGAGAAGTTCCGTGTAGAATTTAGTATTGTTTTGATTGAAGTTTGTTTTTTTACTCACTGATTTAGCATTCATAGCATCTCATCATTTAAAGAAATTGGATTGTATTCCATTTCTACATAGACTAACCTCTCCATCACAACAAACGAGAGAGGTATTGTCATCATTCAAACATGTATACTATCAGAATTAAGACTCAAGTTTTGGTTGTTGTGGTTGTTTTAGAGTTACATAGAACTAATCATAACTTGCGGATAAAGTCAATGAAAATTTGACAAGAATATGGGGGATACGCCGCTGGTACTTCCTATATATAAGTATTCTTGTCAAAGGATCAAAGGCATTATCAGGCGGTTATGAGAAGTTCCATGTAGGATTTGGTCGTAGTTTGTTCATCATACATTTCAACGTATTTCAATTTCATCATTTAAAGAAGTTGAGCTATATCTCACTTCCACAAGGACTAACCTCTCCATCATAACAAACGAGAGAGGTACTATCATCATTCAAACATGTATGCTATCAGAATTGAGACTCAAGTTTTGGCTGTTGTTTTTGTTTTAGAGTCACATAGAACTAATCATAACTTGCGGATAAAGTCAATGAAAATTTGACAGGAATATGGTGGATACGCCGCTGGTACTTCCTATATATAAGTATTCTTGTCAAAGGATCAGAGGCATTATTAGGCGGTTATGAGAAGTTCCATGTAGGATTTAGTATTGTCTTGGTTGAAATTTATGTTACATTCAATGATTTAACATTCATATCATATCATCATCTAAAGAAATTGGATTGTGTTCCATTTCTACATAGACTAACCTCTCCATCACAACAAACGAGAGAGGAACTGTCACAAATCAAACATGTATGCTATCAGAATTGAGACTCAAGTATTGGTTGTTATGTTTATTTATGTTCTAGAGTTACATCATAGGACCAATCATAACTTACTGATAAAACCAATGAAAATTTGACAAGAATATGGTGGATACGCCGCTGGTACTTCCTATATATAAGTATTCTTGTCAAAGGATCAGAGGCATTGTTAGGCGGTTATGAGAAGTTCCATGTAGGTTATAATATTAGAAATTTTGTTTTAGGATATAACCTTATCTTTCCAAACATATCAAAACTCTTGCGCAAGAAATCATACTTAGTGAATCAACTCTGCTTATCAATATTTTTACCGTAGGCAACAAAAAGCGATTCCTGTAGCAGGGTACTCAACCCTTACAAGGAACGTTACCGCCTCACACAAAATTTAAACCCTTACTCTTTTCTAAGTATGTAACCGTCAAATTAAACACCATCCTTTTTAGACAAATATGTCACTACTTAAATTTCGGGACGAAATTTCTAAAAAGCAGGGGATACTGTAACATCCGTAAAAAAAAACCGGATTTACCAAACCCGCTCCGTTTATTAACCGAACAATCAGTTAAAAATTTCGTTGCGTATTTAATGCCCAAATTATTTTTAAACGATACATAATTAATAAGTATATTGGAATATATAATTTATATTTGAAAAAGCATTAAAAATAGTGGTTTAAAAATCAAACAAGGCTGCCGGGTTTCGAACCCTGGTCAGCCGGGTCAAACTGGTCAAACAATGACTTATCACACACACGCTCAACCACTCCGCCACTTGTGTTTCTTGTTCATTATTGGAAACAATTAATACATAACATAAATCTCGAATTCAAAACCGACGCGCCCAATCGCAGTCGTCGGAAATCCCGACGATTTCGCCGAGATTGGACGGTTTCTTCTGTTTTAACCGAAACCTTAACTATTACATCGGTTATAACCGACGTCTGAACTCGCGACGCAAGTCATAACCGCCGGAAAATTTTTAACCGACGAATCAAGACGGAAAACGGACCAAATTCGTCAATGTTCTGCCCTATAAATACCCCCTCTAACCTCTGTTAGCTTTTTCGCTCACAATCACACTCTTTCCCGACGTAATTCCACTCGCCGGAAAACTTCTACAACTCGCCGGAAAACCGAACCCTTCACCTCTGTGCCTTACTCTAAACACTGAACACCCAGAGCTCATACCGAAGCCACCCACACTCACCTCAAGCTCGCTGAAGACCCTCTGCCGCATAACACACGTCGCCGGAATATTCTGCTGTCATCGGAGTTTCGCCGGCGAAACAGAGGAACCACTGTTCGGTATATCTTACACTTAATCTCTCATTCTTTTTATTTATCTCACATATAATTAATCACACCACACTAAAGAACTGGATTAAATCGTCGAACCAGTCGGATTTTTGTTCTGGATGAAGATTAACGAAGAAGATGAAGATTTCAGTATTATATAAGTTTAATTTAAATCAAGATATATCTCGGGTTAGACACACAGTCCAGCGGTGGACTGTGTGCAAATAAACACGCTTACGTCCCGAGTTCGATTCTTGTCCCACGCACACTCGCCTTAATAAAAATGTTCCTTTTTTTAACTGAACCGGATCCACTGCTTATAGATGTTAAGTTTAATAAAAACCGGAATAATAACCAAGAAAGACACACAGTCCAGTGGTGGACTGTGTGAACGTTTAAATGGCATGTCACGAGTTCAAGTCCAGACTACCGCACCGGTCCGGACAAATATCAAACTTTTTATATAAGGCAGAAATGAAATTATTTAGTTTGTATATATGTATAATAAAAATCAGATTATTTAACAAGTTAGACACACAGTCCAGCGGTGGACTGTGTGTTAACCTAAACCACATGTCCCGGGTTCGAGACCTGTGGAGAGCACCGAGCATGATAATTAAAATCGTTTTTAAATAAATGATTTTCGGATTAACTCAATTAGTATATAAATATAATTAAAAAAGAAATATTTCGGGTTAGACACGTAGCTCAGTTGGTAGAGCTGCGTGCACGCGAACGGGAGGTCTCGAGTTCGAGCCTCACCCGGCGCACACAAATACACAATAAAACTCGGTCAACAGGTCAACGGTCAACAAAGTCAACAGTCAAAAATCAACATTTTTTTTTATTTTATTACTTTTATTTATTTATTTACATTAAAAATACTTAAAAATAACATTTTTAAGGTTAGAAAATAGCCTTAAACTCATAAAAATACATCCAACAATCCTACTAAAATTGATTAATAAAATCCGCTTACTTACCGAACCATTATGCCATTATCTAGGTTAGTTTCACTCGTGGTTAAAACCAACTTCGTGCGCATTCAACATCATCAACCGAACGCACCCAATGTGAGTGAATCTTACAACTCCCCTTTTTAATTACACGTTTTGGGGTGTGTCATGTGTCACTAAAATTAACTCATTTATTTAAACTTGTGCCATACCATATTGTGATCTAAACTTAGAATGTATATATATTGTTTGTAGTCATGTATTTCATATTGTCAAGTTGTATGCAAAACTCATTCATTAGGCCCATCAGTTCCTCGTGAGAGACGGGTTGAGCAACGCGTGCCTCAAAACAATTTATTATTTTATGTGTGTGCATTATTTAATATTAAATGATTGGTGAATAAGTTTACATCTATATTTACTCATATGTGGTTGTGCACTTTATTTTATAATCAATTCAATAAACTTGTTCAAATGTTTTTCATCGGATTCACTCGCCAACTTTTTGTTGATCCAAAAACCATTTTTACACATGATACAGGTGAACAGGATGAAGCAAGGAAAACATAGGAAATGCCTTAGAAGAAAACAATGAAGTCTAGAATGATGTTTAGGACATGATGTAATTATGTTTGTATATTTCCCATTAAATTGTAATAATGAATATGAAACGTTATATTAAATGTCATGAGCTTTGATGATAACCCAATCATGCCCCGATCACCTTTTCCGCTGCGGATCGGGGTGTGACAGCCATGTTAATTACGAGCAATGGCTGGACCATAATGGTCTTAACCGAAAGTCAATGCGTCTTCCATAAAACGCTAGACATTTGGCTATAAAAGCCTATAAACGAAAAGAAAGAGCAAGGAACACTTACAAGAGGTTCCTAGAATGCATAGAACTAAGTTGGATGCTTCTTTCAGTTAGGAACTTCCAGATGAGGGAGATAGAGTTGTGAATAAGAAAGGTGTAAGTTCAAATGGTGAACATTGGCACCTATTTATGGTTGAAGAGCTTGAAGGAGGTGATGTCAGGTGTTAAGGGGTGTAAGAGGAAGCTTACAAGTGTCCTAAAACGTGGCATAGCAGTTTTGGAATCCATAGTTTCGAATCAAATGGTTTTTGGCAATTTGTGTGGAGGCCAAGCAAATTTTATACAGACATAGGCATCTCGCGCCCCGCGAGAGGCATAGGCCTTGCCTCTCGCGCCCCGCGAGCTCCAATGGCCAGTTTCAAAGTTTGACACTTTTAGCCCCTTAACTTATAAAACTCTCTAAAACATTCTAAAACACCTTTTTAGCATATTTAGCCCTCCGTAACCAATATTTGGCATATCTGGGAGTATGCCGGACATTGTTGAGCTCTCGGTTTGTTAAAAGGTCACTCAGAGATATAAATTAACATCATTAAAATAACTTTTTGAGTTAAATAAAACCTTTATTTGATTCATGACGCGTTAATATCAAATTAAATAAAATTATGTGAAATTAAAATAAAACCTTTACTTGAGAGAGTCAAATCAAAACAACTCTTTTATAACAAAGATAAAAGTTTCTATTAGAGTCATCAAAGTTTAGAAATATCCGTTTTAACTACTCAACTTCGAGCATAGATATCTCATTTATATCTCAGCTCCGATTTGGACGTGATTTGGCTCGCTTCTGAAAGTCTGACACCATAAAACACAAACCTACAAATAATTATCTATATAACTCATATATATATAATTATATATTGTCCAAAATGAGTGAAAAACTCATTTTTACTAACATATTACAAGACGTTATTAACGCTATCATTTTACTGTATTATATAGTAAGCTATAGGCGTAAAAAGAAAACGCGTTTATGTACTTAGTTATATTATTGTTGTAATGCTCAATCGAGACTTAACACATCATGTAAGACATCTTGTGATTCGTTTTTAAGCAAGTACAACCCTTTCAAAAAAAACTCAGTTAAACTTTTTTTTTGAACGGCAAATTTGGATTACTGACGGACTATTGGAGTATCATTGTGTCACCAGCGGAACCACCCGATCATATCCATTGCACTAAGCATAATGCCAATACACCAATTCATGAGGAAACACGATAAATATGAGAAAACCCCCCTTATGAAAATCGAACATAGAACCAATTGGTCTCAAAGTATTATCCCACCCCTAAAATGCCACTAGGCTATAAAGTCATGGACTGTGAGATTGCGTGATGCATTTGTGTGCCCATGATTATGTACCTTTTATATTAATATTTCAGAGAAACTGATCGATTCTTGACAATTTAATAACTATATAAATGCTAATCTTATCTTTGATCTCTAGCTTATGATGTCCGGATGCAATGCACATGACAATACTATGAATACTTTAATAAAAATAGTATTTTAAATTCGAATAACTTAAGGTTGATGGGATATGATTGTACCTAAGAGATTCACGTCCCACTGTTCCAGTTGAGATACACAAACAACTTATCATTTAAAATTCTGTGGGGTGTACTTGTTGGAAAAGGTCTAAGCTTTTTACTCTTACTATAATCATAATATTCTCTTTTCAGTTTTCAGTGTTGATGCCAGAGATTAAAGTAGAAGAAGATAGATTAATTAATTTAGTAATTAATGAAGATGGGAATAGATCGGTGGTCAAGAGTTGTCTGCTTTGATTCCATCAGTCACCCACTTCCAAATGCAGGCTTGTAGTTGGTTTCCTGAAAGCAATCACAAGTCTTGAAGTTTGCATGCAAAACAACTTTCGGTATTTTTATGTTAAAATTAACTAGTGGATTATATCGGTGCTCTGCGGCGGGCGATGAACTGTTAATGTAAACATGGACACAATACTAAAAATAATGTTAACGGCAGGAATTCGTTTGATATTGATTCGGTTCATTAAGATACATACACTTCAGAAAAAAGAAACAAAAAAAGTCATGATACGACCAAAAAAAGACCAAGATGTGTTTACATCGATCGAAACAATAAAAACGAATATAAATTCTGGTATTGATATTGTTCGATCAGTATTAGATTGTTCATTTTGTTACATATACAACATCAGGTTCGATTGAAACTTAAAAAAAACAACAAAAACCAAAAAAAAGATGAAAAAAATTCATTAAAGACAAAAATCACTATAATTAAAAATTCATAATTATATATATAATAATGGAACGAATCATGTTTTGAGAGTCAAGATGGCAATATAAATTTCATATGATAACTCAATGGATTATTTTCAAAACTCAAATAAAGATACATGACACGAAAATCAAATATCAAAATAACCTTGATTGGTAATTGGTACACTGTCACTCTTATCCGAGACCGTTGCGACGGTGTACTTTGCAGTATCAGTATTATTACCCACAAGGGGTACCTAGTGGTTCCCTGTATCCTTAATAATAAAAGGGTTTAAAGTTCATCTTTAGATTTTAAAGATAAAACATGTTAAAATCTAAAGTTAAATGTTCTAAATCAAATTTTCACGGTAACTATTAATTCTCTAGAATATTGAACTCTTCATTTCCAACATTTTATTTTATACGTTCTAACCACCACCAGTTCTCCGATTACTTACAATGGACTGAAGACTTAATCCTAATGGTTTGATTAAAATTATGGGATGAGATAAACATTAATAAAAGATAAAGATGTATGAGTTGATAAAGAGAAAAAATAATTAATACTAGCTAGTTGTTTAGAGATAATTACTAGTTTGAAGTAATAGGTTTATTTGGTTATTTTATTTATTGATTAATTAGGTATAAAAGTTGGTATTGATTTAGGATTAAATTGTTTAGAAAGTAATTATTTAGTATAAATAGTTGTGTTATGGTATGTAATTCTTTAGTTGTTTTTGTTTTGGTTCAATATTAATAAAGAAGAAAGAGCCGTGATCTAGATGATCATAAAATCCATGTGTGTTTTGCGATTTTGATCCAATCATTTCCAACATAGGCTCCTCTAATATAGTAATATTAGGCTTAAGATTATAATCCAGCTTATTGATTAATTAGAAATGAAAGAAGGAGCTAAAATAACTAAAACTGACATCAACCACAAAAAAAATGTTCATTTGACTTTTATAAATTATTAGTTGTTTAGATTGTTACTAAGTTAATATCTAATTAATCTTCATTTCTACACATGAACTTACAATGGGTCGACTCAAATATGACGCTAATATGAGCATGACACAATTTAAATAAAATGACGCGTCACGCCGATACTCCATGAATAAATAAATAAATATATAGATTGTGTTCAGATTCACCAATTCAACCCTAACTCAAAATTCTTCAAACCTCAACCCGATACCGTTAGATAAAATATGTTGAATTTAGACATCAATATTTTTTGAATTTTATAAAGAATTGGTATATTGTACATTGTAATATGAAAACAGGTTTCAAATAGTAATCCTTTTTATTCAATAAAACTATTAAGATAATTATTATAAGCATTGAATATATTTTACGCATCTTAACTCATTTATTGGTACAGGCATGAATCGTACTATAAACACATTTATTATATGGGGAAAGTGAATACGAGACTGTTGCGCATATAACTTGTTTGTAAAACCCATCAAAACTATTTAGTTTTGATTAAATCCCTTTAAAAATCATTTTTTCACAAAATCATTTCCTAAATTATCTTATCTATTTTCCACTCATTCAAACCTATACCCAAGTTCGTATTTTTTTTAAGCAAATATTTAACGGTATTGATCATCCCAGAGTAGGCATCATCAGTATTCCTCATTGGTTCCATAAGAGAATTTGTTGTACATCTACAAGATTAATAACGCCCGTGCATTAAAAAAATCTATAAAGCTAATAACGAAGATATGAAATTATAAGCTTTTTTATATTATAGTATTATAAATCTATAAATTTAGTGAATGAAATCATGTGCTCTTTCATATATCAGTATTAGATGACTGGGATAAATCACACTGCATACTATTTTAAATGGAATTTTAATTCTTTTTTGTCGATAGGATCCTTTGCCAAACTTTTTAATGATTAATAGGTGAGCATTAATTAATACTTCAAAATTTCTGATTTGAATTCCCAAAGAAATACGGTAATGACAGACAGTAAGAGAGGAATTTATCTTCGTACAATTAGATAAGGTTTGAACTGAGGAAGAAAGATGAGATAATTTAGGAAATAGTTTGTGAAAGTTAATTTTTAATTGGATTTAATCAAAAACGTAGTTTGATGGGTTTCACATACAAGTTAGATGCGCAACAGCCCCATATATTTCCTCTTGTTATTTAATATAAAAAAATATAATGCTACGGAAATCTTATTTACAAATGATTATATGTTCACTCTATGGAATACACAAGATTAAAGTCATATGAAAATAGCAAAATGATCATTAAATTTAAACATAGAAGGTCTGAAGTCGATGTCACGAATCAAATGTGAAACAACCATTACATGCACTGAATGCAACTATGAAGATTTAGTGAACAAATTCTGCGGTCCATAAGCTATGTATCGACCGTCCATGGTGTACAATAAAAATGGACCAAGTAAGAAACAAAAGAATCAGTGTGAATGTCAGTGGTCGCTGGTAATCAAGTTTAATAAATTTGAAATATTAAATAATAAAGCACACAACTGACAAATATATATATATATATATATATATATATATATATAAAAGATATATATAATAAATTTTAAAAGATACTTACAAAATTAAAGTACAAAGTGGTCGATTATGTATTAATTGTTGATAAAGCCAGGTTGAATATTAATGAAATATTAAGTGACAAAGCACAATACCAATAAAACAAAGAAAAAAAATATAGGAATTGGCAAAATTCTAAATTACAAAAAAAATAAATATGTATAATAAAATATTAATTGTTGAATGACAATTATTACTCTTATCATAGTTTACACCAATAATATATGTTAATTGTTAAAATATTCTTTTGTCCAGGTTTAAAGCTAAACTCTCCTATAAGTGGCATGTATTTTTACCATGTGAAACTAACAACACGGGCGATAGCCATCGACTTCAATCTACATAACGGTAGGACCGCTGTCCCCACCTCGTAACCCTAGTTATTTATGTTCATTAATATTTTAGATTAGCAAAGATTTGTTTGTTATTTGTGTAACCGATGTTTAGAGGATGAAAATTTATTAGATTAATATAACTGAAAATTGAAAAGCTATATTTAGATTAATATAATCTCTGCGCTTCACATTCAAACCAGGAGAAAGTAATAATATAAAATGCAGAAAAAGCAGGGATGAAGATCAATATTCACATGGGGTCCAAGCTGGAGTGAGTCCAGTACTTTCACATTCACAGTTGTTGGAACTTTGTTAATTACATTACAGCAATTCACTATGAAAACATTCGAATTAACCTCTTAGTGGACAATTAGTTGCATAGTTGAACATTAATCGGGTACTTAAACATAAACACCTCCATCTTCTTGAGTAACAGTCGATCGAGGTGCCTTTGAGGTGGACGACACCTTTCATGGCGGCAGTAACAACCGTAAGCTTGGGGGTGGTAGTAGCGGCAACGGGGTGTTAGTGATTGTTGAATGTGTTTGAAAAATATTAGTGAAAATGATTTTTCATTAATTTTAAACAATAAATAAATGGCTTTATATAAGAGTTATAAAGATAATTATTTACAAGTTTGTGTTCTACGATGTGAGAGTTTCACAAACAAATCAAACTATATCAAAATCAGAATTAAGATAAATTGGATACCAATGTTCAAAATTAAGTAGTTGAATTAAATATTTCTAATACTGGTAACTCTAGTAGAAAGTTTTATGTTTATCATAAAAAGGGTTATTTTGTTTTAACTCTTTCAAGAAACCATTTTGAAGGTTTTGATTATAGCTCATAATTTATATAAATTGTAATGAATGAAATAAATATTTTATTTGATTCATAAAATTGATAAATGATGTTTAAGTAAGGCCATTAGTAGTAGTTCACGATGTGAAAGGGAAAAAATTCGTCTTGTAACATCCACGTCACCATGGGTGAAATTACTCCTAAAATGATGTGGTTTGAAGTGTGTGAACTAGATAAAACCAACCGACGCCCACTTTGCAAATACTCTCTCTCTCTCTCTATTGCAAGAGGATGGTGTTTCACATGTACATGATTGGATGAAAAATAGAATTTCGCATTACCAGTACATACGGTCTAATAGAAATTAAATATGAAACTTTGGTTTTAAATATAAAAAGAACCTTTGATTCATTGTTGTATATAAGGGAAAATGAGTGAAATAGAGAAATCACCTACTTCATCCTTTATTATTTTACATAAATAAAAAATACATTATACCCGGTGTTATCTCAGGTGTGAGAACCTTTTTTGGCAGTACACGTATTTTTTCAGTTATTGTACCCTGAGAGACAAACATGTTCATATAAGAAGAGGCATGAAATATGTTTTAAAGGACTCGTGTCTAACACGATCCTCAACCACAATCATCAATGACAAATTATTTATTCTTGGGTTATTGTATCCTGAGAGACAAACATGTTCATATAAGAAGAGGCATGAAATATGTTTTAAAGGACTCGTGTCTAACACGATCCTCAACCACAATCATCAACGACAAATTATTTATTCTTGCAACAAAGGTTCGTACAAGAAGGTGCACGGTTAAAGTTCTTCTAAAGACATTGGTTTAAATCATTTTATTCATTGTTGTCTATAATTTTATACTACTTGAACTTCCCACGAATAATGAAAGTATCATTATTATATTTTTTTTATTTCTAATTACAATCTTAAAACAATTTTTTATGAAGCTTTTCCCTACAATTTTAAAATCCTTTTCATCAAAGATTTTAGATTCACGAATGGTTAAAATATCAATTGGGATTTTCTCTAAAACCTTTTATATAATTTTGGGAAACAAATTATATAGTACAAATGAGTTGGATTTTTTTTGTGATTGGAATACAATCTTAACTCCGAATACTGTGCTACAAAAAAGAATATTTTGTTTCAAGCTTTTCGAGTTCATGGGTTTTGATCAGTTTTAGACAAACCGAATTAGGATTATTAACCTCGTGTATGATATGTGGTGTTCATTGTTTTTAGTTGTAAAAATCAATCAGCTAATAACTGCCCTATACCACTTTCCTATGATATAAAAAACAAACATACAAATAAACATATATGATCCAAAATATGAGTTCGTGAAAACATTGGATTAAAGTTAAGGACTTTTATGGGAGGGGTCAGCTTGTGTCTTAGCTTTTGTAGATTTAGATTTTTTCTTCACTTGAGGTGGACTTTGCACGTTATGTAGTGTCCTTCTACATTTAGATATATATGTTGTTTCATGATGTCACATATGTTTTTGTTTTACTATGTTACTCTTCATTACTTCATTTGTAGGATTTACTCGGTACAATTGTTATTGTTGTTGTATATATAGTCCGATAAACATGTCATTCTACTAAATTGAGAGATTACATAATAGTTAAGACAACTAGGTAAACTAAATTATGTTTATCCTTTAAGTGAACAATTTGATGTATTCTTTTGTCAAAAAAAATTATGAACTGTTATTGGTTTTTATCCAAAATGGTTGACTACCTAAAAGTCAACTAAACCGTTGTTTCTTTTAGCATAAATGTTTGGCACTAAACTAATTTACCAAAAATTTACAATTATATACCAATTCAATTCTAAATAATCCAACTCAATTATAGTCCCATCATGTCCATACCCTTAGAGAGGATCTAAGAGTTATGGATCAAATTTCACCCGAACACGTTTGTTAACTTTAAATCCACCAAATTTATTTTTACTTCTCATATGCATTTAAAAGTTCAAACGCACTTAGGGAAATAAAATTCTATATATGTAATCACCTTATGTCAAACCAATGAACTATTCCATCAAATCACCACTTTAGGCCAATTTAGTAAAATACATCGTTTATTAAATTACCATTTTTTGCAGCTTACGTATGGTTTATAATTCAATGAATGAATATATTACCTTGTCATCTTCATTCCTATTCGAGGTGGTATAATCATTTCTTTTGTAATGTTGGTTTTTACCAAGTAGGCGTAACTAAATTCAAGTTTAATCAACCCGTATCCATTGGATTGGTCTTGTGGATATTGAGATGAATTGGGGCCATACCTCTTCAACCACAACGTCTCTAAATACAAATATCCATGGTTGACTTCACTATAACTAGATTGCATAGTGTACACAAACATAATCAATAAAAATGCCACCAACTTGAAAATTACACGTCTCGAAGGCTAGGTTTATTTAGTGGTAAATGAGCTTTGTCAGGATCGGTGTCTCCCAAACACCAATTATAAATAATAGTTAGATGATATGCAACAAAAGGAACAATAATCTTTGAATTAGGGTTGTCAATATCCGTCCAATTGAAGTGAAGAAAGCAAAGCAAAGCAAAACAAACACATAGAAATTACTGTGAAAACTTCAATTGATTTTTATTCATCGTATGTTACAAAGTGTTGCAATCAACTGATAAACCTAGAACATATAATATACTACATGCATTAATTATAACTAGCAACTTAGATGATTTCTTCTCCAATCTCTAAATTATCTCATGAGTATTCTCTGTTTAGGTATACATATAAGCTCCCTTATATGCCTCTGCTGACGTCATATAAAGATTATCCGAACAAACTTGAAATTGCTTCAATCGTAGGAACTTTATGGTTAGCAACAAGTTACCTTAGTAGATACGTGATAGTTGGTAGCAATTTGTTCTCTGTAGCAACTTGTTTTCAACTTTAACTTGACCTTTTTACTTCATCAACAACAAGTTTTTGCTCAATAAAAACCATAATACCTTTGATATAACATATCTTCAGTAGTAACCTTTCCTCGGTGGTAAAAAGTTGCCATTAGTAGCAACTTGTTATGTGAGCATTAAATATCATCGGGCAGAACCTTTTCACTATGATAACAACCTCATTCAAACCGATGGTAGCAAATATTTGAAATTCAACATTTGAAAGTAAGTTCCTTCTATGCTAACTCCAAATACTCAAACTTATCAACAACTTTGGGGAGGTATTAATCAACACTGACAACAAACACTTTGAGTTTGGTAATCTCTAGTTCTTAGAAATATAATCCCAACAAGCTTTCTACTTTCTCCCATGGGCTTCACTAAAGCTAAAAGTCATGCTCTATGGATCGATAAAAGGTTTTTGAATGTGTGCACTAATTGTAAAGTTTTGATGCAATGTTCTAATGCATTTTGTTGTACCATTGTGAACATGTGCATACAATGCATTGCAAGTGCATCAATATGTTATACTTTTGATGCATCTTTGTATTTTAGGAATCAAA
Organism: Scalesia atractyloides; assembly: GCA_947069175.1. Taxonomy (NCBI): domain Eukaryota; kingdom Viridiplantae; phylum Streptophyta; class Magnoliopsida; order Asterales; family Asteraceae; genus Scalesia; species Scalesia atractyloides. The sequence goes on from CAMTDV010001632.1 coordinate 9,934,695, forward strand.
ATATACAATTTTGATGAATCAACATGTAAAGTTTTAATGTACTGTTGTAATGTGATTCGGCATTTGTAAACCTGTGTATTGAATAAAATTATAACGATGCATTAAAATGTAAGTTTTGATACATCAATATATAATGTTCTAAACTCGTGCAATGTTAAATTTTGATATATCAATATATAATGTTCTAAACTTGTGCACTAAAGGACATTGCATTTTTTATTTCGTTTCCAAATTTACATTTTTATTTCGTTTTCAAATTTCAAGAAGGTTAAGCTGACCCAATAAAAAGCATAAAAAGCACAAAAGATAATTGAATTGAAATAGAAATAAAAAAACAATATGTGAAAAGTAACTTCCTAAAATTTATTTTATCTCCTTTTTCTAATAACAATACTTAACTCTGTTACATAAGTTATAGTGTTGCTATCATTAAACAATCACCGCTCATTTTATTTGTAGTAGTTAGTGACCAATAATTTATAAACGAATTACTAATTACATGGTTAGTCTATGTCATTATTACAACTTTTTTTTAACGATTAATGAATAAAAGTAGAGCTACTTTGGGTATCGCAATGGTAAAAGGCAGATCCATACGCCCAAGATGGCAGACGACGTTGGGTTGTCCAAACCCGACCACTATCTTCAGTTTCGGGGAAAACTTACTGTCCGAATGCCCACTGTAGTAAAACCTAGTTAGGATCAGATTCAAACTTGAGACCTCTAGCCTTACCTCAAATCTTCACTTCCTCTCTAAAGTAAATTAAGCTAAAGCTCATTGGTTTCTATATTACGAATTTAATACATATTTATTACAACACTAATCTTAAATTATATATAATTATAATATGGTTATTTCCTAATTATATATGATTTTCAAATACTTATCTTTTCATAATATAATATTAAGCTTCGAATCAAGAAAACCTTCTTGAATTGTGTAAACTTAAAGAACAATAATTTTTTCGTACAGAGTTTTGAAACAATAGTTAAAATGATTCTCAAATAGTTATCTTTTTATAACATATTATTATATACGTATATAGATGAGTCCAAGTCAAGATAACCCAGTTACCTTTTCCATTTCACAAGAATTAAAATGTTTAATAACTCATGCTCAACACTGAGGTCAAAAGGTATGCTTGTAAATTAAACAAGAAATACCAAAACCAAGGCCATAAGAACCCAAAAGTCACTAGAACTGTTCATCTCATCTCATCCCATCCCCCTTCATTTCTCAACCCTGACCCTCTATTCTCTCTAGATTCCCTAATATTATGTGGTGGCCACCGCTACTGTTTCATACGTCCAGAACCTGCCTCCTTAGCCACCTGTTTTCCCCATCATCTACCAAAGTACACCAAGTAATCATACCACTCAGAGAGTAAGAGTTTTGTTACATTTCTTTCTTGTTTTGGTTTTCTGGGATTTTCCCTTTTTTAACCCACCCAAACCCTAGATGTTTACCTTTCCTTAAATGTGTATATCTTGCTTTCTGTTCTCAGATCTGACTTTGAAATCTTTTTCTTTATATGGTTAATGCTTTGGGTACCCTATTTGGGTGAGAGAGAGTTAGAGTTGACAGAAGAGAGTGAGCACACAAAGTCAAATTGTACCAAAGTGAGTTGTATGATTGTTTTGGGTGCTCACTGCTCTATCTGTCATCTTCATTCTTAATCTGCTCAAGGGGTGTGAGTCAAACTACACAGCCAAATTAAACCACTATTGTTTTTTTTGTTGGTGTGATCCGTGTGTTTGTTTATCAAAATCAAACATTCATTTTGTGTGTTTTTTTGCTGGGAATTTTTCGGCAAGATGGAAGATGGATGCTGTTAAAGAAAAAGGATTGAAAATTGAAATACAAAAAAAAGTTTCTTGTTTGTTTAGGGTCTTTGTTTGGGATTTTAATAAATATAAAATAATGATGATTGTACTTTGAAAATATATTATTGAATGTTGATAAGACTAGTTAATTAGGAGTAGGGTTTTGTTTTAGAAAACTGTGACATTTTATCTTTTATTGTTCTAAATCAACGGAACTGACATTAGTCTTGATCTCTTTTTAATCTTTATGGTCGCATGCGATATTAGCGTAAAGAAATTTTGGATCTTGACTGTATTTTCTGATCTATTTTACAAGCAAGGTATTTTTTTAATTTTTTTATAAAAATTGGTAAATCTTTGAGAACTCAGTAAGATCAATTTGTTGGGTTATCATGGATTCATGGAGGAATCACTCTCACTTGTTTGATCTATTTTTTACAGTTTTTTAACTTTAAAAGCAATTGAAGATTGTAAAACAAGTTGATTTTGACCCATAGTATGTTACCAAAACCAAGGTGTGTTTTTTTATTGTAAGTTTGTATCCGACTTAAGTCAGCCTGCTGACTATTTCATCTTTACATCACATCACTTTGACTGCGTTTTTGCTGGTGTTATAAGATGTCATTCTTTTTATCTCTTTCTACATTACGTTTTTTTTCCAACCTTTTTTTGCATCTTGTTATTGACTTTAAGATTTTTAAAACAATTATTTAATTGAAATATAATATTGGTTTTGTTGATCACTAGTTGTACACTACAGCTTTACTAAATGTTTATTTCAATGAATCATAAAGTCCATGCACTAATCAAAATTATGAAGTACAATCAATATTTATAACATACAATGATACAAATTAAGGGTATACTTTTTATCCGTTACTTGTAATTAGTTGATAGGTAATATTTTTTAACTGCAAGCTAGGATCATTTTAGTTGTCTGATCAGAGATTGTTTGTTTACATTGAAACTTTGATCAAACAACACCATTTATATTTGCAAGATATATTTTGTCAACTGCTATATGATTTTTTTATTTTTACATTAGTTGATTCTCTCATTAAACAGGCTTTTAGTATATATATTTTTGGGTTATTGGTATAAGCTGAGTTTATAAGTGTCACATGTGCATAACACTATAACATGCACATAAATAGTTCGTTTTTTAACAACAAAATTTTCCCCAATCCGCCAACCTTTGATCTCAAGGGAAACGACACCTTAACTCCAATGACATTGCCATTTGCAAACCCTTCCCCCACCCACACGCACTATATAAATAGTGCTTTATGATTGTAAACGTGATCTATCAAAACCAAAAGAAAAATGGCAGCTTGTGATATTTTATACATATATGTACCATGATTCATTTAATTTTTAAAAAAAGTCCTTTATAAAAGCATGTATGATGATAATTATATATGATGAATGTGGTTGCCAATATGAACTCACTTTTTGAAAATTAATCTCATTGAATACTAATTAACGAGTTGAGGATTTAAGAAAAAAATGACATTTCTTCTCAACTTCCCAAGTATGTGTATAAAATGTAAAGTATGGGAGTAAAAAGACATGTATCTATACTGGCATTGTATCAACATTTCAATCGATGTATGTAGTTTGTATGTAGTTGTTTGATAATTATATAGCCATTGAACTAGTTAGTTTTTTTTGAACCCCTAATACACCTTCTAAATCCTAATTAAACACCTTTGTTTATCTTGGGACTTGTTTATCTTGGGACTAGAACCCTTTACCTTATGGGGGAGAGACACCTTTTCAACACACCTTGTGCCACTAGGCTACAAGCCTTTTGGTTTTGAACTGATCAGTAGAAGGTAATTCGATTACCAATTGTCATATTCACCAAGATCTTTAAAGTTCATATCAAGTTATGCCTTTTTTCATCATATTAAATGCATTTTAAACGCTAATTGTGATTTTGTTAATGTGCATGTGTGTGTGTATATGGTTAAATGTAGCACAATTTTATTTGTAGCATGGTAATCCTTTTAAAGAAGGCGATCTCTTTGAGCATACACCTTGTGCATTTTGAAGGCTGTGTTATACATGGTTAAATGTAGCACAATTTAATTTGCAGCATGGTAATCCTTAGGGGCGGATGTACCTTATTATAGGGGTAGCCTTCGCTACCCCTTAGCGCTCCAGCGATAATGTAAATTTTGGAAAAATTTGACGTTTTTTCGATTTCGTTACCCCTTTCTTTTAAAACGTTATCCCTATGAAAGTTTTCTAGATCCGCCACTAGTAATCCTATTAAAGAGGGTGATCTCTTTGATCATACATCTGATGCTTTATAAGGGTGCTTATCACTCGGATCAATGCTATTAGAAGCTACTGTTAGTTCTATGTTTTATCTAAAGGTATGCAGTTTCATGTTTCTTCTAATTAGTGGTGCTATATTTTATTGGCCTTTTGATCTTATAGAATGTGTCCCCTTTCAGCAAATCGTATATCTTAATTGGAGACTGCATCCAAAATTAATTACATCTTTTTTTATGTACTTTTTGTATTTTTATTATATTTTATTGCTTTAGTAAACATGAATGGTTTAATTTTTTTTAAAAGACTAGCAAGTGCATGCAGTGGCTCTGAATATATTAGTACTGTAGTGGCTCTTGGAAGAGGCTTGGGGCTGTGGGGGACCGCAATGAAGCTTGATTTATGCTTCTCTTGAAAGTAGTTTCTAAGTGTTGGTTTCTGGCATGTTACATGTTTCATTAGTTGCTTTTATAATTGTAAGTGTTTATCTTTTACAATATAGCTAAGAGTTCATGAAGCCCAAGAGTTTTTTGTATGTATTATATATTTACATGTAAACTGACTTTAATTAGCTTGAATACTATAGTATAATGAGGGTTAAATTAATTTCAACTTGCTGATACTTAACATTATATTTTACACTTGCCATTCCACCATGTCCATTTAGGCTTGAATCTAAAACCTAAATAGCCATACCTTGTTAAAGCCCCAACATCTTTTTAGACTTGTAAAAGCCTTACTACATATATAGATGATTAACATGTATCGGTTTCTTTACACAATTAAGGTCTTTAATAATGGGCACTTTATTTACAAAGAAACAAATATCCTTTTGAACTTTTGCAAACAATTATGCATCTATATGCAATCAATGTTGCGAATAGGTAAACCGATTGCCTGGGTTTTTTTGAGAATAACCTCATAGTCTGCCTTTGTGATTGACAAACTTTTTTTTCCTTTTATTGTGTCCACTTGTTCAAATAAATCTAATCCTAGTTAAGCTAGAGATTGCATCTCAGTTGTGTTTTGAATTTTCTTTTGCTTAGCTACATACGTATCTTTACAATAACATGTAACATTTCAAAGTTAATCTTAGTTGGAGATGCTTCTAACATACATTTATTTCCCTTCCCTTTTACAGGGATACATTTGGGTGGTGGGCTAATTTTAATTTTAAGCCACATAGTAATTAAGCATTGTGGTCTCAAAGTATTCATGTGTATTAAAAGTTAAATTTTATTGGATTTCATTGCTTTTAAAACATACACATGATTTCTTTCTTCACACTGCCTTTGTTATGTCAGACTTAAATAATTGTATGGTTAAGGCACTTGTTTTAAACTTGTTTGGGATCAACTCAAATTAGACACTTGTAATGTATGATATGCCATTATTTTATGTCGAGCAATCTTCCACTAACTAATGCTTTATGAGGTAGGTAATTATCTATTAAAGTCTTACAGCTGTGTGAAAGAACTTGACAAAAAGAACTCACTTTCAAGGACTAAAAGGTTTTCTTTAATTGTTGGCATCTTGTAATCACATCTCCATGGTGAAAGTGAAGGAAACAAGCAATGGGCATATAATAGAGAGGCAAAGAAAGAAGGCAAGCTGATCAGGTGGAGGGAAGCTATAGTGGACTCGGTCCTTGGAGCTGTAACCAGACTTTGCGAGGGTCCGAAGGAGAAAGTCGTAGATTGTGTGTTTCTGGAATCTGGATTGGCTTCGTCTTCCAAAAGGACTTTGCCCACAGAAAGCAAGCGCCAGTGCGGGTACGGCCTGTATATATTCAGTCACTTTAAACAGTTATAGTATATATGACATGAGCACTTTAAGTTAAGAGTTAGGATATAGGACATGAGCATATTCTTGACATATTCCCCAACTGTTTTCCCCCACACTGTTTGTGACATTTGTTACATTTATCGGATCAACCAGCTTATGGGAAGTAGTGTGCCATTTTAGCTAGACATGGAGAGAATTTGTGTTATGAGCCTAAGTATATGGTTTGGTATAGAACTTCCTATGGCTATGAGAACTTGCTAGTAAGATCACATTGCATTGCTAGTTTGATATGAGTGTAATTCAGAGAATTCTTGTCAAAGACAAACTTTACTTTTCAATCTTCTTGCAGGAGTCTGCTTACTAAAATTTAATTAAGTAACTAAAATTTTCATCTTGTTTATTTGTTTCTAGAATATCTTTCATGCAATTTGTCTCTGAAATGGCACTCCTACATAAAGGAAGCATCTATGAGCAAGTTTTAGGGTCTCGTAGGGTTTAACTACAGAATTGATATAAACAAGCACCCTTTTAAGAATAGAAAGAGATGTTGCAAGTCACATTATAGTGCTTTTCTGCTAGCAGAATATGAATCACAAGACCATTCGAACAACATGAGCCTTAAATTTCTACTTCTCTACATCACCATACTGAACATCTAGTGAATTGATTGCAAATTCCCTTTTTGTCAAGACCGAATCCGGAATCTTGTAGAGGTTGTTGAAGTTGTTATCATTTATATGTTAACAGTCTTAGATTTCTTGAGCTCTAAACTAAAAATGTTATCGAATACACCCATCCTTTTTAATTTGATTTAACAAATGTTTTTAAGGAGCAAATCCAGAATTTGATGATCTCTAACATTGGTAAATTGTTATGTATGTGAACGCCCTACGCCACTTAGTTTAAAGATCTTTTCACCATGGGCTTGGACTTATGCATTTGGATATAGCTGTTGTAACCAATGTCAAGACTGCCAGCCTACTGTGAAGATAGATTATAGTCCATTGGCTAATCTCTCTTCACTTCTTCCTCCTGCAGATCTCAGTTGCATAGATCTTAATTAGTGACTTTAGCTTTTTTGGTATAGAATGGTAGTAAACTTCCGTTTTGCTCCCTATGGTTTGGTCGTTTTAACGGTTTTGCCCCAATCTTTTAAAAATAGCCATTTTACTCCTTGATCTATACAACTTATCTCTATTTCACTCCCCGCCTCTAACGCCATCCAATTCAACTGTTAAATCCTGGTCATGTGCCCCTCACATGAGGGTATTTTAGTCTTTTCCAATCCTCTCTTATTAAATTATTATTATTATTATTATTATTATTATTATTATTAGTTATATATATTTATATAATTATAACAAAAATAACATTCATCCATCCATACATCTTTCTCTCTGTACTTGTACTGTAACAACAATTACCCCCAACCCACCGAACAACCACCATACCCTCCCACCATCTCCACCCGACAACCATCACCACCGACCACCACTACCATCGCGTTGTACCAGCCCCACCCGATAACCACCTTGCACCACCCTCACCCACTCTACACACACTCTGGCGCCTTCCCAAACTATTCAAATCTTATAAAAGTAGATCTAAATCAAGATTCCAACTGGCTTCATCTTCACCATCATCATCCAAGTCTGTAAAGTCATCGGAGCTAGAGTTCTTGGCTCGAAACCCTAGGCGCGTTCCTCCAGCGGCCTCCCTAACTCAGATCCACCATTATCTCTCCTACACCTTCTCTATCCGTGTTCCCCTTTCTCTCTCTATAGGTTGTATATCATAGGTTGTATCGACATCTTATGTATCCATTCGAATCAATCGTCTCGAGTAAAAATGGAGTTGCAGGAAGCGATTTGCTTCCAGTTTTCGTCGCTTTTGTTATCGATCTCACTATAAGTCTAGATCTGACTGAAGATCTGTGTTTAAAGCTTGTTTGTTGCTTGAACAGCTCTTGAAGATATTATATTCTATCGGTAAGTGCTTACGATAGATGAATATCTGTGTTTAAAGCTTGTAGTGGTTAGTGGGTGGTGTCGGCAGGAGGTAGTTAGCGGTGGTCGGTAGATGATGGTGGTGGTGCAGGATGGTGGGGAGGTTGTTGATGGTGATGATTTATGGAGGAGAGAGAGAGCATGAAGAGAGAGAGATAGTGTATATCTATTTAGAGTGTATATCTGTTTTATATATGTATTATTTATATATAATAACAAAATATCTAAAATATGGGAAAAGACTGAAATACCCCTCGATTTAACAGTTGAATTGGATAGCGTTAGAGACGGGGAGTGAAATAGAGATAAGCTGTATAGATCAAGGAGTAAAATGACTATTTTTAAAAGATTTGGGCAAAACCGTTAAAACGACCAAACACAGGGAGCAAAACGAAAGTTTACACTATAGAATGTTTCTCTTCTAAATGGCTCGACAGTCTAAACTGGAGGTGAGCATACCACATTTTGGAACTATGAAATATATTTGCAATTCTACGTTGACATGTGCTATATTTATTTTGGAACTATGAATTATTATTGCAAATCAACAAAGTGTTGAGACCTTCTTACAAGATGCTAAGCTGAAGACAAATTAATAAATTACTTATGAAAATATAGTGATAATAATCACCCTTGTGATTGTTTGTGTCCATGTTTGCAGGAATTGAAGTTGATTTGGAATTTAAGTGCGTTTGTTCCACAAAATGAAATGGAATCTGATGAATGGAATAGATTCCTTTTTTTATGTTCACTTCAAATTCATTTTTTTGTTGATGAAACCAACAAGATAAGAAAGAGAATCAACATGTCAATTCTATGAAAATTCCATTTCATTTCGAACTACATAAAATCTTGGAATTAGTCAAACAATTACTCGGTATTAGGGGTGCTAAACGGGTCGTGTTCGCGGGTTGGCGGGTTCAACCCAACCCGAACCCGAAAATTTTACACGAACCCGAACCCGACCCGACGAACCCGAAAATCGTATCATAATATATGAACCCGAACACGACCCAAGTTTTGTGGGTTGACCCGAACACGACCCGTTTAACCCGAATTTTTTAATTTTTTTTCTAAAACTAATATATTAAAATTAAAAATTACCTAAAAAAACAAAAATGTATATAATAATATCATATTTAAATTATAAAATCTATGTTAATTTCTCCTTTTAAATTATAATCATGGCATAAAATACACGCCCCATTTAATTTATGAGATAAAATATATTGTAAAAAAATATAATATAGTATAAATGTGTTAAACGGGTCAACCCGCCAACCCGACCAGGTTGACCCGAACCTGACCCGTAAACCTAAACGGGTTCGGTGTTCAACCCGAAACTGACCCGAACCCGTTTAGACGAAACCTAGACCGCGAATTTCGTGTTAGGTTCGTGTGGGTTTCCAGGTCGTGTCAGAAATTCACACCCCTACTCGGTATACGATTATACTTGACCGTGGTTGTTAACCCATTGCAAACAAAAGTCTCTTGTTATGGCCATTATAACACATTACAACTACATCCATCTATTATTCAATGGGCCGTGTTATATAATAAATTATAGGCAACAAATATCTTATATAAGTCAATGTATGCAACAGGTCACAGTGAGGTATATTGGTTTGTAATAAAGCTCAACATACCTAAATGTGTTGGTCCTTAATGGGCCTTTATTAAGCCTTAATAAGTAAACAGTTAATAATACGTCAGGTCTTTTATAGTCGTATTGTTTGTAAAAATAAAGAGTATACTGCAATGTGCGTCCCTATGGTTATATGGTTGGATCAATGTTCATTCTTCATTTTTATTTATTTGCCATTTGAGTCCTTGTGGTTTACTCTTTTACACTATGAGCTCCTTTCTCTAACTCCGTTAGCATATTTCGTTACTGACTTAACGACATGCGTGGCGCTTTGGTCTTTTTAACCCAATAAAAAAGCTAACCCCTTATATATCTAATGTTCTAACACATTGGGTCCCTCTCATGTCCCCACCAACCCTCCATCTCCCTCCCCTTTCCATCGTGATCGACCACCTACAACCATACTCCAACTCGACGTCGCTGACCACCCCACTTTACCTATACTCCAACCCCACTTCACATGTACTCCAACTTGACACCCACTTCACTTCACAGTCAGTGGCGGATCCAGAAAATCTTCGTAGGGGTAACGTTTTATAGAAAAGGGGTAACGGAATCAAAAAATGTCAAATTTTTCAAAAATTTACACTACCGCCGGAGCGCCAAGGGGTAGCGGAGGCTACCCCTATCAATAAGGTAGGTCCGCCCCTGTTCACAGTTCACTTGTACTTCAACCTGATAACCCGACGCACCTTCGCCACCCACCCACCTCTAATCATCACCCACCGACCCCGATCATGGTTTTTTCTGTGGAGGCGGTGATAGATACACAAGCAGTCTCATGTAACTTCGATTTTCGCTTCACGTGATTATGATTAGTCTAGTTTACTTGAAAGTGAACATGATACAAGTTGATTTATTTGTAGTTGACATTAGGGTCAATGGTACCCTAACCCACCTTGTCTTGCACTCAAAGGTAGTTATAAGGTTCTTAACATGAACCTCAGATTTAACTTTGAACAAGGTAGGGAAGAAAGGATCCATTAGATAGGATCGACTAGGGGTACATGATTTTGTATGATGTGATGCCTAATTATGTTAAAACTAACATTTTATCACGGTATTTTTGAAGATCTAGGTTTATTTGTAGACCAGTATTTCAAAATGTATATTGTTGTAAATGGTTTGGATTGTCATGAAAAGTTTGGTTGTATAAGGTTCGAATGTCGAGTCAAATGGTTTGGTTGGTTTAGGGTATATGGTTATATATGGTTCTAAGGTCGGGTAAGATGGTTTTGTTCTAATGCTGGGTCTTATGGTTTTTTTTAATGTCAGGTTTGAAGAAATACCAAACTGATCTAGTGATTAGTTTGTGGTTTGTGTCTCGACAAATAAAGGTTAATCTTCTTTCGTCTCGTCCAATTAGCTACGATGATCCTGCAAAACCAACAACACACCGTAAGCTCGTTACAAGGAGAAGAATATGGGTTCTCCTTATAACCACCCTCCGGGTGAGAATAAGTATCGGCTTTGAGGATAATAGTGTGTGTATGAAGTGAGAGAACAAGAGAGCGATCCTTAAACCTGGAGGTGAAGTCCTCTATTTATAGTCGGGGTGTTTTGTAAAGGAGATGGGTTGATGGGCCTTGGGCCTAAGGTCGACAACAAGGAATATCCATTTTGCCTTCTCTACCACGACCGTCAATGATTCCAGGCGAGAGGGTAGTTGGCGCAAGGTGAATGGATCCACGTATCCTGACAGTTGTCCTTGTTGTCTGGTCTGTCATCAGCAGTTGCGTGGAGATCGTGTAGCAGTAGACAGCGCAAGCTGATTGGTGCCACGTATATGTCCTTGTGTACTTTATGTCCCCTGCACGATTGTTCATCTTGCAGCATGATCCAATACAGTCTGTTGAGCGCCTATTCACAGCTCCGCCACTCGTACCTTTTGTACTTGTTTGGTGTTAGCTTGCGCTTCTTCCTTTGGCGCGACCTAAGAGACATTTGTGTAATCGGCGCAATAGAAGTCGGGTTTCATTTTTGAAGGACTTAGTGTAAGAATTGCATGTATCTTAGTCTTGGCCTCGCGCACGACTCAAAAATCATCTATGTAGTCGGCGCAAGGTCTGAGAGTCATCATTATGGTTTATCTTGGGTATGGTCTCGCGCACGACCTAAGGCTAACTCATGTGGTCGGCGCAGAATTCATAACCATACCCCTTCAAGGTCCTATGTTGGTTTCATGGTTGATTCTATGTTGATTTAGGGTATATGGTTATACATGGTTCTAATGTCGGGTCAAATGGTTTATTCCAATGTCGGGTCTTATGTTGGTTTCATGGCCAATTCTATGTTGATGTATGTATGGTTAGTTTTATGCTGGTTTCATTATCAATCCTATGTTGATTGGCTAATCAAGCAATGGTTTTGTCTATGTTACTTAGGTAATTAAGCCATGGATTCATGGCTGATTCATGCAAGGACCGATTCATGCATGGTTATGGGGGCAAATTGTAAAATTAATTGTTGGGAAAAATGTTGAACACACATGGATGCATATCACAATAATAAAAGGGTAGTTTCGTCTTTTCACCAATATTTAAAATGAAATCTGAAGGTTAACGCAAAGAAAAAAGTTGGGAAACCACAAGACTAAGATGATGAAAGAAAATGAAGGATGAAGGTGATCCAGCTACATAATCATAGGGACACAAATTGCAGTTTACTCTAAAACATATCTAACTAATTTAAATTTGTTTTGTATGATGCGATTATGGGTTGCCCATTGGTGAAATTCGGTAAAGAAAGGGCTTCGGTCTAGTCTCACAAAAAGAAGTTTTAAGTTGGGCCAAATGGGAATTGTTGTGGGTTCCTAAACCTAAACTAAAAAAAAGTGTTTTTAGTTGGGCCAATTGGGAATTGTTTGAGCTGCTAAACTGGATTCAAAACAAACTAGATCGTAGTCCGTATACAAGTGTTTGTAAGAAGCAACATGAAGAAATGCTTGAATATAGTGTAAGAGTTTTTAAAAAGAAAACCAAGGCTAAAAAGTGTATAAGCACAAAGGTAGTTGGGGTGTTGTTTTGTTTGTTTGACCAAAGAACATGAACTATTAGCTTGATTCGAACAGGAAGGAGAGGATAGAAGGCCTAATAATATATGAGGAACACCATATAAGCTACCTCATCTGGAAGTGCTTAATAAGTGACTTGAATTTTGATGCTAGACATGCTCAAATCCATAAATTCCTGGTGGGGGCTAGAGATGGGCATAAAAACCGGTTCCGAACCCGAACCGGTAGAACCGAACTGGACCTGGTTCTAGTTCCTACCCGACATTAAGTAGAACCGGTTCCGGGTTCAAAATACCCGTTGGTTCCAACCCGGTTCCACAATTTTACCATTTGAATCGGGTCGTACCCGGTTTCACTAGTACCCGGTTCCACTAGTACCCGGAAATGCAGTTCTAGAAGGAACCGTTATCACCGTTAAAATGTTACCGTTGGAACCGGTTATACCCGTTATAATGTTACCGTTGGAACCGGTTATAGCCGTTATAATGTTACCGTTGGAACCGGTTCCTGACCGTTGTAACCGATTCTATATATATTGTTTAGAAATCTATTGTTTAACACACAATTTCTCATATCTATTCTTCTTGTTACATTTCTTTCTTGTTCTTTTTCACATACTAATCAACAAATGGCCTCAAAGAGTTCCAAAAACGCAAATTCCCAATCCGTTAACAATGTTCCTCAAGATCAATCGGTTCCATATGTGGTTGGAACATTGTCTCATAATCGCAATAAGGAAGTTTGGAGCAATTGAGAGTTGGTCGAGATGAGTGACGGCTCGCAAAAAGCTCAATATAAACATTGTGGATCGTTATTAGCCAAGGAATCAAACTCAACGTTAACGAAGCATATTAATAAGTATTGCAAAGCTTTAAAGGAAATGACATCCGGCAAGTTCCACTATCCAAAGATGGTACAATTTTTCGTTATGAGCAAAAATTAGCTCGCGATCGGATGGCGAAGTTGATGATACAAAAAGCGTTGCCGTTTGGACACTTCGACGACCCCGATCTTACTAATCTTATTCGGGAGACGCTACAACCTCGCTATAAACATGTAAGTCGTCGCACTTTAAAACGTCTTGTTTAAGTTTATGGGAAAATGCAAAAAAAAGATTTATTGTTTTTTTAAGAATTTAAAAACTAGTGTAAACCTAACTAGTGATGTGTGGTCGGCTCCACATGGTTTACCGGAATCGTACATATGTGTCACCGCTCATTGGGTTGATCCCGATACATGGCAAATGATGAAGCGTACGATTGCGTTTGACGAGTTTCCTTCTCCTCATACGGGAGAAAATATTTATAAAATTATAAATGGCACAATAATTAAATATGGTTTAGAAGATAAATTTTTTTCAATATCCTTTGATAACGCTTCAAACAACACAACGGCGATTGAAAAATTAAAGTTGAAGTACAAACCAATACTTGATGGTGTTTTTTTTCACACACGATGTGTTGCACATATTATTAACTTAGTAGTGCAAACCGGTTTAAAAGATCAATTTGTATCGGATTTTATTATAGCATTTAGAGCTATGCTCCAAGATGTTTTCAAAAGTGGAAAAGAAATATATCAAGAATATAAAAAACTTTGTAAAGATGTCAACCAAAAAATTATTGGACCGAATTGGGATATACCGACTCGTTGGAATTCAACTTGTCATATGTTTGAAATGGCTATAAAGCAAATAGGCACTTTAAAATCTTTTCATACAACTTTAAGTGATGAGTACCTAGTCGTCCCCTTTCCCGACACGGCTTGGGAAAATATTAATAACCTAAGTACTTTTTTACAAGTTTTTAAAACTACAACGACTTTGATTTCCGGTGTTTATTATCCTACTAGTTCTAAAGTTGTGGACCAATTGTATTTGATAACAACTAATTTTAAAAAGTTTGAAAATTCCAGTGACATGTTAAGGAATATGACGAGACCAATGATTCAAAAATTTTAAAAATATTTTTTAGAATTACCACCCGTTTTTCTATGTGCCGCTGCTTTAAATCCAGCTTTAAACGTACCGGGTGTTGAAGCTTTAATTGATGAAATTTATGACAAGTTGGATATGCAGAGGAGGATCCAACTTTAAAAGCAAAAACAAAAAAAAATATTCAATGAGTGTATGGCCAAACTTTATGATCATTATTTTAAAAAATATGGTGAAAAAAATCATACAAATTTGTTAGAGTCTCGGTCCACGGCCTCTAACGATGAAACAAGCGGGGATCCACTTATAACCATGTTGAATGTCGTTAGAGACGAGACCGCTAGACAACAAAGGGGTAGTGAACCAACAAGTGAACTTGGGAGATATAAAAAAAATCAGTATTCGCTTACTATGACCACCGAGGAGTATAGGAAATTTGATGTTTTGGCATGGTGGAAATCGAAAGAATCCGAATACCCGATTCTAGCCACCATGGCTCGTGATATACTAACGGTCCAAGCTTCCACGGTAGCTTCGGAAAGTGTGTTTTCTCTTAGTGGCAGGGTTTTGTCAATTAGAAGAACAAGACTAACTCCGGAATCGCTAGAGATGGCAATATGCTTAAAGGACCATTTGGATGCCGTTGATCGTGTTCAACATAAAACTAGTCTAGAAGATGAAGTTGAGTTAGAGCATAAAATTGTTGACGAAGAGGAGGACGAAGAAGTGGAGACTAACGATTCGGACGACGATTGTACCGAGGTACCCGCACCTAAGAGAAACTCATCGGAAAGTGTTGCACCTGCCGCTAAGTAAACGATCAAAGAAATAAAATCTACTGGAACCGGTTCTGAGTAATTTTTTATTTTTTATTTTTGTAACCGGTTAATTTTTTTTATATATTGTAACCGATTAATTTGTTTTTTAATTTTAACCGATTATTGTTACTATTTTTATTTATCAATGTAACTAATAATAAAAATCAAACATAACAAACACAATAGAAAGAAACATTACACAAACTTTATTAAAACACCAAACCAAACGGATTACATCAAACATTTGAAGAACCGGTGCCGGAACCTTCTCCCATCTCATTTTTCTTTGCCTTCGTCACTGGGCAATGCCGCTCAGTGTGTTTCTTAAGGGTTGAGTTGGCTGCGGCCTTCGTAAATTTTCCACAATCTTTGCATCTAGCCATCTCGTGGCTGTCGGACATTAAACAGAGATCAAAATTCTTCCATATAGCTGGGTTTCTTTTCGTCTCTAAGACCGTAACAACTTCGTCGTTGCATGCCATAGGCATTTTGCAAGAACTTAGAAGTTGATTGATTTTGTAAGTTGATGATGGTGAGTGTTAAGTTTAGAAATGGTAAGTAGGAAGGGGTTTATATACAAAAAAAAACCGATTTTTAATCATGGTTTCCAACGGTAACATTTATCAGGAACCGGTTACAACGGTAACATTTATCAGGAACCGGTTCTGAACAGTAAATGGCAGGTTTGACTGTCAGGAACCGGTTCCCAATAGTAAAATGGCAGGTTTGACTGTCAGACCAGTTCTGAACGTAATGGCTGTCAGGAACGTTCTGAACAGTAAATGGCAGGTTTGACTGTCAGGAACTGGTTCCCACACTATCAGAAACCGGTTCCGCACCATACCCGGTTCCATAATACCCGTACCCGGTTCTACACGGTTCCATATTCTTGGGTGTGAACCCGGGTAGGAACTGGACCCGGTTCCACACCATACCCGCTTCTAATGACATCCAAGCAGAACCGGGTCTGGGTTGGAACCGATTCCGGGTAATAATAAAACCCGATTATGCCCATCTCTAGTGGGGGCAAACAGTGGGCCAGGTAAAGAAAATGGGTTGGGTAAAAAAATATTTGATCAAATTATTTAAATCAAAGAAAAATAGCAAATGATGATAGAATAACATGAAACAATTTATTTAACAAGTATAAATAACTATATATATCAAATAGTCAACTGATTAATTAACTAATAATTATTTGTAACATAACATCTATTAATTAAGTTGTTTTTGGTTGCCCAGTGAACACTTTTAAGAGTCAACTGATTACTTAACTAATAATTATTTGTAACATAACTAATCCAATCTCTCGTACCATCAAGATTGTTCATTTTGCTTTCAATGACTTGCTATTCAGAAACTCACAAAGTTGTTTTAGGTTGCCCAGTGAAGACTTCTAGGAGTTCACCCATCCTGATGTTACTCCCACTCAAACATGATTAATTGTGGGGTTTTCATATGCTCCACAACCAATGTGTCCAAAATGTATTGGTGATATATGGGACGGACCGTTTCTTATAAACCAATAATCTCTCCTGGCCACGACCGATGTAGGGTTTTGCCTAGGGTGTTACAATTAATCATGTTAGTATTCTTTGTATCGTTGCAACATTAAGATCCCCTAATTGACTCTAGGGTTATATAAAATTTAAATCAAACTAAAGGGTATAATTTTAACTCTAGTTAAATTTAAAGAGCTTAACATAAAATTACTTGCCTTTTTTTCTAACATGATATAGGATAAATATACCACAAACCATGCAAATTTTGAGCTTCCAATTTTTTTGATTGTGAAGTACAATATTTAACCACCAAAATATCCTCTGATAGTGTCCAATTATTGCAGTTGGGTCAGGCTAACTAGATTTGCTCATATGGTTATATGATGCATAGAAGGTTCATCACTTCCTATACATTGGTTGCACATCCTCATATGGCTCAGTCCTCAGTCCTCACTTCTCAGTCAAATCAGTCTCGGTTTCCGCCTGATTTGGGTCAAGCCGGGTTTGATCCATTGCTAGCCCTACCCGACATGATTATTCGAGAATGCTAATTACACATCTGATAATAATTTTGGAACATTATTTCCGTGAGTGCTTTTAATATGAACCTAAATTGTGTCCTCGTGTGCATAAATTTTGATGGCATAACCCTTTATAACTGTTCCTTGCGAGTATTATCCTATATATACAAAGAGTAGTGGGAATACGCCGATTAATTTATAAGGTTTCTCACACTTTCCCATTATTCCAACTAATTTACAGTTTTATTCTCGGTTTAAAATTACGTTTTTGCGCCAGCTAAAAGTTACGATTTTATCATCGGTTCAAAATTACGATTTTATCCCCAGTTTAATATTGCAATTATGCATGCAAATCAAAATTACGTTTTTTCCTCCAATTAAAAATAAAATTATACTTTTACCCCCGGTAAAAACTACGACTTTTGCTCTCAGTTCAAAATAAAATTATGGTCTTGCCCCTAGCTTAAATTTCGATTTTGCCCTCAGTTCAAAAATATGATTTTGCTCCCATTTAAAAGTTATGTTTTTGCCAACGGTTCAAAATAAAATGATGCTTTTGTCCCATACTCAAAATTACGATTTTGACCTCAGTTCAAAATTTTAATTTTGCCCCAGCTCAAAATAAAATTATGGTTTTGCCTCCAACCTAAATTTACGATTTTGCCCTTAGTTCAAATTCCAAGCTACTAACTGGCCACCCCCCCCCCCCCCATTGGTCCGGGTTTGTTACGGTTTTACCTCAAGTTCAACATTACGAATTTGCCCTGTGCGAAACTACGATTTTGCCCCTGTTCAAATTTACAGTATTACCATCACTTTAGCTTTTGGCAAATTACAATTTTATCACAGTCAAAAAATACAATTTTACCCTCAGTTTAAAATTACAGAATTGCTAGCGTTTTAGTTCTTTTAGCAAAACTGTACAAGTATTTTTCTTTTAGTTGGTTGATTTTTAAATTTTTTCGTGTCAATGAGCTGCCTAACACTCGCTCATTAGTCCTGACAAATTACAATTTTGCCTCGACTTAAAATTATCGTTTAGTTTTTTTCCTACCAAAACTAGGCGGTGTTTTTTTAATTGGTTGAGAATTACTTGGCCTGTCACCCCGCAACACGGACGGGGCATCAACTAGTTAGTAATTAAAAAGAAGTGAAAGCGGATATCATAGCATGAATTGTGGTCCTTATATAAATTGTAATGGCTGTTAAATGTAGTAAAAAATGGAGCGATTGTTTATATCCTAAACCGAACACGACGAATTTCAAAATCTGACATCCATGCTCGGTCATTAGCCTTAAAAGAACTCACCAAATTTCACAAAGACTTTGTAAATCCATTTTCAGAAAGAAGAAACTAAGCTTAACCCATGCACCAATATCAACAGCATATAATGCTCAACCTCTGAAGACCAACTCTCAAAATCAGTAACCAGAGCCTACCACTTCAACGCCTTATATTTCCAGATCCGATATCCAACCACCTTAATAATTAACCAAGACTATATATGACTTGGTACAAATAAGGTTTCCCATGACATAAGACGCTTACGCCAAACTGAGGGATTTGTTAATTTGTCTTATTTTCCGATATGAATGTCAAAAAATATCCTCTACCAAATCTGTCTCCCATGCCTTAAGGGGGTTGAACATTATATAAAAGGATCTTTGGCCAAGTTAGGGGAGAACCTCTTTGTATATCATCTAAACTACACGTGAAATCCGAAGAGCCTAGTCTATGTGGCGAAGAACTCCTATACGCCTAAAGGACGGTGCATTGCACCACTAAACCCCTTTCGTTCATCTCGAGCTCGAACATCGCTACAGGTATTCCAATTTTAAAGCTTAAATTCAATAACTACGTCAAGTACCCAAAAACATTCAATAATAAGAACTTTGTAACTTGCAACAGGATAAAATAGAAAACTATAGTAGTTGCAGCAACATAAGAAAGAAATACTACAAAGCCAACTAGGATACTAACAATATGTTGTAATGCCATTTTACAGATTTGTTGAAAGAGCCCCTGCAGCGAATAGAAGATTCCTTCGAGAAAACTGTCAAGAAAACAAGAATTTCCATAAAACTTGCGACGGGTATGGTCCCACTTAATTGAAGTTTCTTGAATCATGGGTGTAAATGAGCCAAACCAGACCTAAGCTCAGCCTCTAATGGTCAAGCCAGCTCGACTTGTTTATTATTTACTTTATATTTAACTACATTACTTATATACATGAATAATTACTTCTATGTATATTTTTAATCATATTTTTATACGTAATAACATTTATCATGTAAATATATATAAAATAAATGAGCTCCCATTTGGCCTCAAACTCGGGCTCGAGCTGGCTTAATTCCAGATTTTAGCTAGCCAATCTCAAGTAGCTCATGGGCGGCTCGGCTTGTTACACTCCTATTCTTCATAAAGGTCAACTAAAAGTTTGACTGGGCGTGATGTGTTTACCCTTAGAGAATAAACTGGAGTAGATTTGGTGGGCAGAGTCTTCAGCGATCTGAGCCTGTTTGTATTTCCATTTTTACTAACCAAAAAGAGAGAAACGAATATATTAGGTGTCTTCACTCTTCAGTGCTATAATTTATAAAATAAAAGTTCAAAAAGAACCAAGATGGATAAATAAACGGAAAACTTACCTTTCTTCAGATTTTGCCGGTTTTACACTTGAGTTAACGTCCCACAATTTGACAGTTGAATCAGCCGAACCAGATGCAAGAAGTGATCCCTCACAGCTGAAACCACACATGAAGATCGTTTCGATGTAGTGATATACCTTCTCATCTAAACACGGTTAAAAAATTAACAAGGAAAGTTTACCTGAAAGCAAGGGACCAAACACAGGAAGTATGGCCCACAAGAGGAGTGATACAACGACCGGTAGAAACATCCCACATCATTATAGTACCATCTTCATCGCCAGATGCTAAGTATCTACCGTCCGGTGACATTGCCAAACATAAGACCGAACTCCTATGACCAACGAAAATCCTCATGCAATTTCCAGACGAAACATCCCACATGCGAATTGTTTTGTCGCTGGATCCCGTCGCTAGGTAATTGCAGTTCACGTGCCATTGTACACACTGCCAAAAAACCACATCATAACATTTTTAAAAACTGAAGTAAAATGCCATTTTAGTCTCTGAGGTTTGGCCAGTTTTTCGACTTTCATCCAAAAGTATGTTTTTCCACATCTGGATCTAAAGGTTTGAAATCTTGCCATTTTCATCCAGCTTGTTAACTCCATCCATTTTTCTCCATTAAGTCGGGGGTAATTCTGTCTTTCTTGTTAACCTAAAAGGCAATTCGGTCTTTTTCACTTTATGTACAAGCATTTAGCATAATGTACAAGTATTCAAAATACCCTTACTAAACAAAAAAAAAACAAAACAAGTAGGTAAAAAGACGATAATACCCGTGACCTAACGAAAAAAATGGATGGAGTCAACGAGCCGGATGAAAATGGCAAGATTTCAAACCTTTTGGATCTAGATGCGGAGAAACAAACATTTGGACAAAAGTCGCAAAACTGACCAAACCTCAGGGACGAAAATGACATTTTATTCAAAACTGAAAAACAAAATTAACGTGATGTTACAAATATTATTAATTTATTATTACTTACATCAACATCAGATAAATGTCCTGCCAGTATCCTTAAAGGTTGTACTCTATCCATTGACCAAACCCTTGCTGTTCTGTCATGAGATGCACTCGCAAAATAATGTCCATATGGACTAAACTGCATACACATGAAGATTAGCAAAACCTTTAAGCAAATTTATAAAGGAATAAAGGATTAATGATTTCTACCTGAACATCCCACACAGGGTAATTGTGACCCTTGTAGCAGACAATATTTGCATTGAATTTTGTGCTCCATAATCGTACTGCAGTAGATAATAAACTAATTCGTAAATATCTTTATTAACTAAGGCAAATAAAACATATAACTGTGTTTTATATAACATACTTGTTGAATCTGATGAAGATGATAGAAGAAAATCCCCCCAAGGACTAAACGAAGCTGAATAAACAGGTCCAGAATGACCCTGATAGAAAGTGTACGCTCTTTTTCCACCATTTGATCCAAGTGTGTTTTCGTTGATACCCGAATCATTTTCACCCAGAGTGACAGCTGACATCACCAAGTTTTAACATTTTTTCATACAAAATCAAGATATTGACTTAATTATTCCAAAAGAAATAATTGTGAATGTAAAATGACTTACAACCGCCCATACGCCCAAGTTTTGCAACATCCCAGACCTGGCATCAAATATTTAACTTAGGAAATCAGAAAAAAAAAACAATAAACTGCATTTGCATCAATAATAATTAGCCAAAAAAGACCTTGAGTGATGAATCAGAGAATCCACCAGCAACTAACGATCCATCATGGGATATTGATGAACAATTTAGTCTGAAGTAGACAAGATCAAACACTTATGAGCACAAAGAAGACCTAAAAAATGAGTGCAATATGAAATTTTGCAGGAGGGGCACATAAATAGTTAAATACCCATTATGAGTGTTGACGAATGTGTAGAAACAAATGGATGGAAGTGTTGTATTGCTCAATTGCACACGGTTACGAAGGTCTTCAAGTATGGAATTTTCAACGTCTGTTGGTCTGAGATAAATTGATATAATAAGTAAAACGAAAAACGAAACAAGGATAACGTACTTGCTAGACAATCTCATATAACAAAACTGAAAAAAAAAACATACATTGGTGGCAACGTAAGCTCCGGTTTAACACGGGGAGCAGCGGCTGCCTTGTCGCCCTCTCCTCTAGCACCTTTTCCTGCTGCACCACCAACCTTGTCCTTCTTTAACTTCTTGAGGGGCCCGCCTTGCTTTCCACCCTCCGCTGTTTTTTTCTGAACATTAAACACACTCAAAAATACTTACAGATGCTTATTGTGCTCATTTGTAGTTTACAGAAAAGTAAAAGAGTAAAATGCCATTTTCATCGAGGTTTAGCTAGTTTTTGCGACTTTCACTTAAAGATATGTTTCTCCGCATTTGGATCCAAAAGGTTTGAAATCTTGCCATTTTCATCCGGGTCGTTAACTCCATCCATTTTTCTCCGTTGATTCAAGGGTATTTTTGTCAACTTAAAAGGGGAACTCGGTATTTTTCACTTTATGTTAAAAAACGAATACCCCTGACAAAAGACCAAATTGCCCTTTGAGTTAACAAAAAAGACGAAAATACCCTTGACTTAACGGAGAAAAATGGATGGAGTTAGCGAACTGGATGAAAATGGCAAAATTTCAAACCTTTTGGGTCCAGATGCGGAAAAACAAACCTTTGGACAAAAGTCACAAAACTGGCTAAACCTCAGGGACGAAAATGGCACTTTACTCGAAGCAAATTTGTAAAATCCAAACAGATTACCTTACTCTCATCCAACTCCGCTTCTTTAGCATCTCCTTCTGTCTTCTCTGAATCTGAGAGCAAACCACCTGCCTTATCAAGCCGATCTTCTAATGAATCTTCAAGCAACTGCAAAAGTTTTTAGAGAAAAAAATATTTTTAAGAACTAGAAACTCTAAGAACAAGATTCTATTATGTTATGCAATGAGTAGACTGACTGACTAACCCCCCAGTGTATTTCTTTCTGATTTATTAGGTTAGCAGCATCTTGACCACTTCCAACAAGTGAAAAGGCTTCAGCATCATCAGAAATCGAGTTAGGCTGTCCAGGAGATACTGTCAAGACAGCAATAAGCCTAAGTAGGAAACGCGCTAAAGTTTAATATTAAAAAAAAGTAATTGTTAATCTGTAATAGGAAATCACCTTGGAAATCAATATGTTCATTGATAATACCAAGCATTGTAATCGATTGTGTCTTGTGTAGATATTGCAGAAGAAGCTCATAAGAATACTGCACAGTAATCATATTTTTAAAGGTAGATATGATAAATTTGCCAACATAAAAACATCAGCCGCAGGTTAAAACGAGACAACTAATAAAAGGTATAACCTGGCATATCTTTATATTCACTTTGCTCTGCCTTAGAGAATGAGCAAACTCCATCTCCTGTATATTCATGAAAAAAGTTATTTAAAGACATGGTGAAGGTGTTTAACACAGTTTAGATTAGGGATGGGATCGGTACAGTACCCGTACCGGTACCAAAATAGTGGTACCAAATTTGAACAAAAAAGGGTACCAAAGACTGTACCAAATATATTGGTACAGGACGGGTATGGGTATTTCGGTACGTTACCCGCTTTGGTACCAATTTGTTTTTTTTAGCACTGGTACGGCTACCAAATAGATAAAATCAGTACGAGTATATACACAATACGAGTACCAAATAGGTAAAATTAATACGAGTACCATAAATACCATAATACGGAAGAAAAAAAGATAATATAAAAAGAAATCTTAAGAGTTCTATATAAAATTCCGTACCAATACCATATCTTACCCATACCCGTACCAATACCGATGCCGAAATCAATAAAACTGGGTACCGATACATGTACCGAATACCTAAAATTGGTATGGGAACAGGTACCGGTACGGGTATGGGTATTTGGGAAAAAAAAGCTCATCCCTAGTTTTGAGGTTTAAGGTATTAGTAATTAACCTCTAAATGCGACGGAGAAAGGACACCTTCTAACTTTTTTAGATCACGTGAATGCATCATCTCATGATCCTCACGGAAGCTACTGAAAAATGCTCGAGCTGAAAAATCAAAGCACCATTTTAAAAAAAAAAAAAAAAGTGAGAATCCCAACTATATAATGATGACTGCTTATATGTTGTACAATCAAGGTATAATATGGCTACCTTCTTGAAGATGACCTTTTGCTATGAGATCCATGAAACAATGGATAAATACGGGATACAGAACACGAAGCAATTCATGCTGTATTTGTTAAAAACGTAAATAAAATTAATATATGAAACACGTATACTAGATAGAGAACGTCAAGCAATTCCAAATGAGCACCTTGTACAGATCTAGTGAGCTAAAGTCCAAGATCTCAACTTGCTGTATCCATCATGGTACATTGCAGGGATATTTTCAGACCTGAGATTTGCAGCAAAATCAGTGTTCTCGTTAACATGGAACGAACTGAATAATAATTAATTTCGACTGGACATGAAAATGAATCAAACTTTTGACATCCTTTAAGCGCTGAAGAGAATTATGTACAATAATAACAAACAACTATGATAGTCAGGAACAATGTGAAGTAAGGGTAAGGAAAGTACGGAGACAATGTGAGGATTTGTTTAGTAAGATCTGTGTCTGACATGGAAGCATCGGTAGCATTCTTGTTGTTCTTGTTCTGCTGTTCTTGTTGAAAAATCTGCTCAGTTTGTGTAAATCCCTTTTTCTTCAAGTACAGAAATACTGCTTTATCTAACTCCTCTTCCATCTTTGTCTTCTTTATGTTTCTTTAACTGAAATATAACACAAGTACACATCATTACGGAATCAAACCCAAACTTCTATCAAAATAAACTCAAATCGGTATAGAAAAGAGCAAATGTTATACATCAACAAATTTGACATCATGTCAGCTTATAACAAGCAAACAAACGTACATACCCAGTAAAATCCCACTCATAACAGATTTAGATCATAAACGCATTATCATGATTCCAGAATTTGGGGATAAGAAAACATACACATGCAGATGAATTATTTGACTGCTGCCTATAGAATTAAATGTACTACAGAATAAACAAACAATTAAAAAGTAAGGCTTCAATTTATAACACCAACACACATAACCACATAGGAAAGTTAACATAAAGAAAAAATATTGTGTCCAAACTGCAGAATCCCTGCAATCTTCCTTGTTCAGGTGCAAATACAAAACTGTGTTGGTGGCTGAATTTGTGGTTAAGATACTAAAACTTAATTCAACATTTCAACTTAAAGAGAACTGAGTGCAATTGTGAGAATAAGCGAATAACCAAGCGTAAACAGCACTTCAAAATTAAAGCTTATAAACAACAAACCAACAAATTAGGAACACAACTAAAAAAATCATGCATATGAGCAAAATGAGAGAAAAGAACAAATCTAAGTTTTAGGTAGGCCTGGCAAAGTGGGTAGGTTGGCGGGGTTTGGGTCATGGGTCAAGATGGGTTTGGGTTATGAACGGTTTGGGTCAGGATGGGTATATTAAAAAAAAGGTCAGGATGGGTTAAGGTCACGATGTTTGGGTCAGGATAGGTTTGGGTTAGGTTGGGCTAAAAATAAAAAAATAATAATAAAAATAAAAAAAACTATAATAGAAATAAAAACTATCATCATCATAATTTGAGTTAAACAAAATAAAGTGTTTCCAAGATGTTTGCAAAAACCTTTTCTAAGTTGCTAGGATAAATTCACTGTTGGCCCATTATGAGCCTATCAACATGTTGCAGAATCAACAGATTTCGTCACTTGATTTACTTGCGATCATAGCATGTCCTACTAATGAAGCTTGGGCTTGGTTAATTCATTTCACATTAGCTACCACACAATTTGGTTACAAACTTCTGCTGCATTCATTGAAATGACAGCAACTTCATATGTACTTTGAAACCAATTTACCAGCCCAACACAATCAATGAACACCCTCAAATGTCTTCGTCACCATATACAATTTAAACAACACTTTGAATACCAATTTTGCATAGACAAAATACATGATAAATCCTATTGACTTCCCAATTTTTAATTGTTTGAATGAAATTTGTGCATCGTATGTTTTTTTGCATTTCATTGGGGCATTTTATCGAGCAAGTGCAATCTAATACCATCATTACATAGCAAATATCATTTTACGAATCCACGTTAGTTGATTTTTAGAGTTGAATACAGCATTCAATCTCATCACAAAATGCAAGAAACAATATACATATGCGACAATCTAAAAAGCCGGCTCTGCAAATTTAACAAATTTGTTTCAAATTTCATACTTTAACCCTAAACAGAACTCTATGATCACAAACTCACTTGTCAATTTAAAAAACATAAATCAGTGAGCCTATCCATAGATCAGCTATCAATCATGCACTCTGACTTAAAAATCATCAACTCAGGAAGTGAAATAACACAACATTCAGCTCAAATTTAAGCTGCAAACTATTTACAACAATCAAAATTCAAATTGGGAGAAAAAGAAACAATTAAACCAGCATGTAATCAATTTCAAGCAACAGAAAAGAAACCCTAGAAACTTAATTACCGGTGTGCGAAGATATTCAAAAAAAGAAACAGATGATGGTGGCAAGGAATCGAGGTTGGGTGAGTGAGAATGATTCTATTACAAGATCTAAAGTTTGTCGCAAGTACCTGATTCTTAATTACCATCCTTGTTCGCATGACGTGTTCTTAAGTTACCCATCCTGATCCACATCATGTTATTAACTAAAACCTAATAAGCCCATTCTGACCCCCCCCCCCCCCCCCCCCCACACAATTTAAATGGAAACCCAAAACAGCCCATGGCTTTCTTTGTAAAACCCATATCAACCCAAATGTAGACTCTTGGGCCAAAATTGCCAGGTCTAGTTTTAGGGATTGATTTTGGGGGAAAGAATCTATGAGAAAAGAAAAGATCAATTCAATTCAAGTCTGAGTATTTTCTCATTTAACCAAGCTTAAGTACAATCCAGATCAGGATTAATTAGCTAACTACTTTACAGGCAAGTTGTTAATAGGTTAAACCTAGACCTGACAGAACGGGCGGGTTGGGTCGGGTGGCATGTTGGGTCAGAACAGATCGATCCAAAAAGGGGGTTTTGGTTCGGGTCAGATCGGTTTGGTTTAAAATAGATTTTACTAAAAAATTAGCATTAAAATTAGCAAATTGATAAATTACAAAGCTAAAATTGTAAGTTGAACATCTTAAGTAACAAAAAGATGGAACCAAGTGCTTGAAATTACATATCTAACCAATCTTTGCACGATGTAAACCAAATTAATTGACATCAATTCATCAAATAACTATGAAACTAAACATATTTAGAAACATTAAAAAATCTTTACAGTATCGAAACTTAATGAGGTATGGAGTAAAGATTTTGATTTCATGCCACCTTCTTTGCAGCCTAGACCCTAGTTCTATGAAAACAGGACATGAAAGCATCCTTTTCAACTCATTATTTAAGCTTTTTCAAGTTATGATTTGGCTTATATACAAATTATTTAAGCTGTTTAACAGTTATGATTAAAATTCAATATGAACAAAAAGCATATCAATATGACAAGGTAGCAACACTTTCCATAGGACTAGTAAGTTAATCGTTCCAACAACATCAAGTTTGAATCTACTATAAATACTTCAAATCGAATTTCACCAACAAATTGAAGACAAACTAGGAATAATTAGAGGTAAACTGATAATAAAAAAACAAATAAATAAAAAACCTTTCAATTTAGACAATTCAACAAACAGCTAGGGGATCAAAGATTATAGAACATAGGCAATTCTACAAACTAAGACAAAGATTATTAATGAGTTTTAAAACACTTAAAAATTAATTTTACCAAAAAATGAGGGAAAATTAGAGGTAAATTGATTAAAAAAAATATCCTAATGAGAGCCACGAAGACTAACCAGATCAATCGAAATCACGCAGGAAATGGAAGAGGAACGGCGCAAAAATGAGATTTCAAAGAGAAAGAATGAAATTTCAAAGAGCTAGAAAAAGCGCCGTCGTCAAACCATCGGTGCAGCACTCAACGACCAAGGAAATCCCGAGCGGCTAATGATCAGTGACCACTTTTACCAGTGATTTGTTTCTTAGAACCCTAAATGACCCGTTCATTTAAACCTTTCAACCCAATTTGACCAGTAGCTATGCCATCAATAGTGTGCTATAGTGGTGCTATAGCACTGCGATAGCGCTTAGTGGACATACGATGTCATAGCGATTCAAATAGTGGTCCCTTATAGTGATTCCACTATTAGCGGTGCTAAAGGCCGCTATTCTGAAACCCATATAGCGGTCATAGCATGCTTTTAGCGGGTTTTTTATTTCAGCCCAAAAGCCCACGTTAATCAACGTTTTGTTTGAAATAAACCAAAAAGTAAATACCCAAACCCAAAATTAAACCTAAATCGAGGCCTAAAGTCTTCATTCGCTGGACGCTAGTTCTTCATCGTTCAACAAAATTAGACCTAAACCTAGAAATCAATGGACTTCCACTTCCTAAATCCTAAATCGCTGGTTTCTAGATACTAATATCTTGCATGGTATTACAATGAATTTTGATATTACTATTAATATTTTTCATATATATATTTTTAAATATATATATAAATACATAAATAATGCATTATATAAAAATTACCGCTATAACCTATATATCATATATCGGACCTTGACCGCTATATGATTTTGGGCAGCTATAACTGTATAGACCATTAGTTAAACATATATTCACATTTTAAACCCTAAACTAACATACAATGACTAATAACTATCAATTCAGAATTTCAGACAGTATCGTTACACTAAAATTAGGGGTAAATAGTCAGCAGCGGTTATCAAATTTAAAATATGAAACTAACTTAGCCCTGACCTAAATTGCAAAATTTCGAATGTTATAGTTTAGACCTAAAATTACAAACTGAATTTCACCAAACTGAGTAGAAACTAACATGGCATACATTCTATATTTATCGTCAATTTAGTTGATAAAAATAAAGAAAGATAATAGAAACCCTAGATTTTATCTGAGAAGGAAAGTGAAAATTGTAAAAGAGAACTGACCGGTGAATGGTGATTGGCGGATACAGGGTAGGGGAGGTGCGACGAGTCGATGACCGGAGTCGGAGTTGAAGTTCGCCGGTGATCGCGTGTTCTGCTGTTCGAAGACGAGTCACGGTCTCACTCTGTGCGGACTGAATTTATTGGGCCAATCAAAATGTAGATCAACTTTTTAATAATCTATGGGTTACTGCAACCCAATTTTTAATAGGAATATGAACGCAATAGTAAAAAGAATATCAATGGTAGAAATTTATTTGATATAGTTTGTTTTATTAAGATACCAATATTTATCGTAAGGAAACAAAAAAGGTCACGATACGATAAAAAAAGTAATGAGATGGGTTTACATCAAACGGAACAATAAAAACAAAATCAATTCTGATACTGACGTTGTTCGATCAGTATTAGACGATCGTTTTGTTACATGTACAACAATTGACACTTAAAAAAGGAAAACAAAAATCAAAAAATACACAAAAAAGTAAAGATGAAAAAGAAAATTCACAAAAGAACAAAAATCACTGTAGTTAAAAAGTTCATAAATTATATATATAATAATAATTCATAAGGCGTGACTACGAGGTCCTGGTTCGATTCTTACGGGGGTTTTTCTTGGGTTTTCTTATAAATTAGTGTATAGGCATTATAGCATAATGAAGATGGTCAGATGGATATGATCAGGTGATTCTACTGATGCACGATAATACTCTAGTGATTCGTCATTTATAAAGATTTGTCATTCAATAAAATAAATAAATAATTCCATTTGGTTTCCTAGTGTAGCCCAAAAAAAATTCAAATAGTAGGCCATAAATTTTATAAAAGAGAATCATATAGCAACTTACTAGCCGGAACCAATCAACATGCTTACAAGACTATAAATGTGGTTTTTGAATCTACTTAATCCACTTAATGTTTTGGTTTCCTTTTTTATTATTGTTATCAAATAACTGAGAACTAAAGATTCAGTTAAAGCTACTTGATATAGAGATGGCCTCGGTCCGTCACGCCTCGTCGTCGGCCCTGTACACCATTTCCATGGGGTCGTTGGTGTCGTGAACGTCTTCCCCAAGACGTTGTTGCTGGTCCTCTCTCTCTTCTTCTCTACACACACACATCTATACATACATACATACATACATACATGCACGCATACATACATACATACAATATATATATATATATATATATATTATATTTAGTCTCATCCTCCATTTCCTATGTCCATCCTCTTTAGTCTCATCCTCACACTCATCCTACGTGGCATTGACGTGGAGGATCATCCTCCAAGGACTACCCTCCTCCCATACCGACTAACCTAAGATTTGGTTTCAAAATTCAAACCCAACTGAATGTTGACTTTGCTATTTGATTTGGTTTGGTTTTCGATTCAATCAATTTAAAACCAAACATTGAATACTCCTAGACTGATTTAAGTGAAATTGTCTATGATAGCTGTGGTCTTGTGTCTTTATATAATAAATAAATATGATTATATATAGCAATAGTGATTTTTAAAAATAATAATTAAATAAACAGACATAAATAATTAATAACTAAAGATTAAGTGAGTCGAATATTAGCTTATAGCTTTGAGTTGAGTTCAAGCTTTAGACATAAAGTACTAGCTCTTATAAGTTTATTGGGATTGAGTTTAGTCATGCTCTAGCTTGGCTTGGCTCGACATGTTTATTGCAAGATATATGAAGATCAAAAGGAACAAGGATGTTGTTAAGTTTAAGGTTTGTTGCTCAAAGTGTCTCTATACTTTATGTGTGTTTCACAAAGGAAAAGATGATAAGTTGAAGCGATCTCTTCCTCAAGGTTTGTGTACTCTTTGTTTTAAAACTTCTCAATCTTAGTTGGTAATACTTGTTTCACAATGTCACTATTAATGACAATCTAGTATGTTAATTCAAGAAACTTTTTTGACGGTTGGCGTTATAAAAAGATGTTAGTATATATGCAACTGAATTTCCATTTGTGGGTTAGTTATTAATGCTCTTTTGTTTGGTATAAGATACTTAGAAGTGTTTAATTTTGATTTTAGTTTGTTGATGTCAATGTTGATTTGGATTGATTGAAATGTTCCATACTGTCATCTTTGTTTTTTCCTACAACTGAAATTGCATGAGTGGATTTTGTAGTTGGAATAAGTTTAGGCCCGTCTATTCATACATCTCTTTTGTCTATTTTGACATCTGAAAGCGTTGAGCTTTAGCGTTTTGGGTAATACTCAGCGCTGAGTTTTGGCCAAAGCTCAGCGCTTCAGGGTAAAACTCAGCGCTTTTGCCAAAGCTTGGCGTTTGGATGGTTTTTAATTTTTTTCTAAACCTAAATTGTTCTATTTTGGAGCAAAGTAAATGTCTTTCTTATGATCTATAATTAGGTGATAATAGTTGAATTATGGTTTAGGTTTAATGACTTGTTTGTTAATGTAATTAGATTGATTGTGTACCCCAATTTTTAGATTATTTTGATAGAAAATTAGAAATAGATTGATTTGTCAACTGTCAACCTCAAAATCAACAATAACATCACATCTCATTATTTGGTATATTAACTACCTTTTTAAGTTTCTTTTTAACTTTCTAGTCAAATCCTAAATCTAAATAAACTAAAATGTCGACCCAAGTTTATAACCCGAGTATATCACCCTACCCAAGTTAATAACCTGAGTGTATCATCGAACACTGAATATCATCGACACGACCCATACGGCTAAAATACGCCATAATACGACCAAACGAAACATAATACACCATAACAATCAATCTACGCACTAATACGGCATTTATAAACAATAAACGTCATGATCGCGAATGTCACTGACAAGACCCGTACGACCAAAATACGTGATAGTACGGAACAATAGTGACAATACACGCCATAATACGACATTTAATGACAAAATACGTCAAGTATGATCTGGTAGGACGCATATATATACAAAACGGCACGTTGGATTACAAGTGAAATCAAAACAGAATCACATGAAATCATGGAATACGGGAATGCACGTAACCGAACTTATCCGGAACGTGCCGTATAGACCATATACTTCATAAAATGACATGTAATAACAAAATACGTCAAAATTCGACAACTATACTTGCGTTTTTGAATTAAAATCAAATTTAAAAAAATAAAAAACCACCTAAACGCCACGCTTTGGCCAATTGAGTATTACCCTTAAGCGCTGAGCTTTGGCCAAAAACTCACCGCTTCAGGGTGTGGAAATAAGGTGATAGGTATGTGAATAGTATGGTTTGTAATTTATTGAAAAACGTTGAGTATTACCCTGAAGTGCTGAGCTTTAGCTTAGAATGTGAAAATAAAGTGATGGTATATGAATAACATGGTCAATAGTTAATTGAAAACAGTTATTGTAATTATGATATTTGTAGTTAAAACAATTCCATTGTTTTTTGTTAGATAATTGTTTTAAAGTTGGCAATATTATATGTATTTATTATTGGCTAAATATAATTACGCACTTTGAGTTCCTGACGTCTAAAAACTAGATATATGTTTTTTTTTTTTTTGCGTTTTGCATTCATGTTTAGTAAATTTCTTTTAGATGATTGCTTTTAATTATTAACATTACTTGTATTTAGAAAAAATAAATATGGTCTAGTGAAGAGTGGTGAATATTTTCGTGGTTGTATTAACAATAATTTAGTATTTTATGAAAACGTTTACGTATAAATATGTAAGACATCTTTTGTGTAACAAGGCAATGTAAATGTTTCCTGCTACATCATAAGTTGAAACCCTCTACAACAACATGAATAAGTCAACGGAAATTACTAACTTATTTCAAATTAAACTTCTAAGTTTACTTGAACTTAGCAATTCTATAAATCTTAATTTTATTTCATTCATTAAACTCACACTTTTTTTCTTTGAAAACTATGATGTTAGAAAATAAGTTATTCAAAATGTTATCTTATGATGCATGTGTGTTCAAAGACAAAAGCAAAACATTGATATCGACATATATGGGAACATATGCATGAGTAAATACAAAACCAATTAATTTAGTCATCCTGATAATACAAAACAAGTCAATGGGCTTTAACGTTGATTATAATAAACAAATCAATTTCAATACATGACAAACCTTACAATAACATAAACATAAATGAATATTATCGGTAACGCCTATCATCGGTGATTATTGACAAATCCTAAATAAAGAAATTAACGCGACATATCTAATTAGTGAGGGATCATCGATGAACACATTAACCAACAAAATTGAGATTTTAGTAACGGCCACTGACATTGGGAAACCCAAGCATTGGTCATTGAGGTAGGATTGATTTCTAACGAAGTATCCCTTACTGATATGTCAGTAAAAGTAA
This sequence comes from Scalesia atractyloides, assembly GCA_947069175.1. NCBI lineage: Eukaryota > Viridiplantae > Streptophyta > Magnoliopsida > Asterales > Asteraceae > Scalesia > Scalesia atractyloides. The sequence goes on from CAMTDV010001632.1 coordinate 9,968,149, forward strand.
AGATAAGATTTTATTTGAAATTTCCACACATGCTTTTCTACCGTTTGTCGTTGGGGTCCATATGCGACCAGAGTTTTGTTATTAAGTCTGCTAGTAATATGTGGGGTCCATATGCGACAAAGTTTTGTTGTTACGTCTGCTAGTAATATGCTTTATATAACAATGAAACCTTATTATAAGTAACAACCCAATATTATGTTAGGCTTTGCATGTCCTTTTTATAAAATCTTTGGGCAACAAAAATAAAAACATGTAGTTTTTTAAAAGAGTAAATTACGGAAATCATCCTTTATGTCAACACTAGATTGCAAAGTGTGTTCTCTATCTTCAAAAAGTACAAAAAACGTACTTGATGTTTGCAAACACCTGCACATTATGTCCTTGATCCCTAGCTTAGTTATTTTTCATTATTAAATTAGGCCAAGTAAACCCAATGCTTGTGAAATTACTGAAGTACCCTTACATATCTTTTTTTATCTAATAAGTGGGGATTAAGGTTGATATCATATGGCTAAATTCATCCAATCTAAGGCTGTAATTTAAAAAAGATGATGTCAATTCTTAAATCCATGATATCATCTTTTATTTGAAATTTAAACAATAAATAAAACAGATATAAAATAAAAATTGTAATTACTACTTTTTAACTTTAACCAAGCTTAATTAATATCCCTGCAGCTTATTAATTGGGCCAAACCTTCTCCCCCAATTAAACCCTGCAGCTTTTTTGCACGCCATCTATCTCAGCTTCTTTGCATGCCATCCAACCTCTCCTTCACGTCATTTAACCTTTCAAATCAGATGAAACTTCAAACCCTAGAGTTTTGAAATTCAAATCACGCTTCTTTCTCTACTGTTGCATAATCTGAAGAAGAATCAGTTGTAAAATTACAAAAACCCTTTCCTTTCAGTCTTTCTTCATTATTCGGTATGTGTTATTCTTTGATTTGTGTATGTTTTACATAGATTTCACATATTTTCATGTGCCTCTCTAAGCTCCCAAACCCTAGATTCACAACTTCATCAACTACTTGATTTAGGTATTCAACGGTTAGTAATCTGCTCTAAATGTAAGTTTTTTCTCTGTGAATCTCTGCGTCTTCATTTAGGGATGCTAGATCCCTATTCGATTCACTGATGTGTCTTCTTCTCCTACCGTATTAGTTTCGTTTATCAAATAATGTGTGTAGGTATGTTTAATACCAAATTTGATGCCGTTGATTAACAACCGCTTGAATAACCCGGTTACAGTCTGATCTTCCACGTTTGTTGCAAACAATTTCCTCAGGTATTTTTCGGTATTTTTCTTTCTAACAATCCATTGTTATGTTAGATTTAGGTTATATTGTGTTTTTTTATTTCATGAATCGATTTGTTGGTTTTAGGGGTTTTCTTCAAATCCTTTAACCTGATGTTTGATAAATGTTTGTTATTTGAAATATTCAATCTGATGTTTTCATTATGTAGAAACATACATTAATTGCATGATATTGTTTGAATCGTTGAGTAAAATTTGGGGATTTTAAATAAATCTTAAACCCTAAGTGTTGATTTTTGGGGTTTTTCTATAAATTGCACACCTCTGTTTGATAGATGCTTCTATTTGATTTACGGCTTAAATTGTTGTGTAACAATTGTGATTTTTTTTTTTGTAAATCTGAAACTCTCTCAACCATCACAGACAAAACAAACCCTAAATCTCAGAAGTTATGAACAATGTCGATTTTAACTTTTGCGGTTCCATCAGTCGATTTCATCTTCATCTATTTGTCTTGATTGATCTTGGTATGTTACTTTGTAGTAGTTCATATGTATTTCTGAATCCAATATTTGTAAGATGGTTTTTTCATGGATTTCATAGATGATTTTGATATGTCCTTTTGATCTTACAATGATTTGTTGTTTAAACATTTTCTTTGTTTTATATTTTCTACATCAGAAACCATATCTTTATGTTTTGATATGTATATGTATTTGTTCATCCGAATTGTTAATCTTTTATATGTATTTGTTCAGTAGTTACACTAAACCGAACAATCTTTTGTATGTCTATGTTATTTAGATAACCTAAACCCGTAAATCAAGATAAATTTCGATCCACATAAATGTTGTGTAAAACCCCTATTTTCTTATAAGGTTATGATTTAACAATACAACCTAACTAAATATTATTACTTCAATTTTTGTAAATTTACTAAATGGTTGTATTTTTTTTATTGCATGTATACACAGCTTAGATAGGAATTGAGAGGTTGTATCACTACTACAGAAATAGGCATTTGTTACAACCAAATCCATAGCAAATATGTAGCAAACACCCTTTTTGCTACGGATTTGATTCGTAGCTACAAGTCCCGTCACGAATTTATTTGCTACGAACTTTAGCTACGGAAATTATGTTTGCGACGAATTTAGCAACAAAAAATGACGTCGCTATTTTAGCCACAAATTTGTTATGAAGAAGGTTGCTACGAAATTTCGCTATGGGTTTTTAGCTACGGAAACTTTTAGCTACGATTGTTTTTAGCTACGGTTGTTCTTAGCTACGGATACTTGTAGCTACGGATACTTTTAGCTATGATTATTTTAGCTACGATGGAGTTTTTGCTACGAGTTTGGCTAAAAAATTTTGCTACACGTTAAGCTACTATTTTTGTTACGATTCCATTTCAAAATTTAGCTATAGATTTTGCTACGAACTTTGTAAGGTTTTTGGTATGAAACTAGCTATAGATTTAAGAAGGTTTTTGCTAGGATTTTTGTAAAGTTTTTGCTACATATTTAACTAAGGCTTTTTTCTATAACTTTTCATATATATGTTATTTTCAAATTGTTTCTTATAGACGACAATGTAATCAAATCTCAATAAGTAGATACACGTTATACCAAAGATAAATATGAAATCAAATTTCAATATCCAATGTATTACAACAAAGACCCAAATTATCTAAAAGCAATACAATAAATCTAATAAATATATAAATTATATTATTTTCTAACAATCCATATCTAAACATGACAAAAAATTTCTGGCCAGTTTTGTGATGACGATTTATATCTCGGTCGTTCAAATGTATAACTTGCATTTTCTTCAATTTTCTCTATCATAGCACACTTCTCTACTATATCTTCTTTTAAATTTGTTACTCATCGTCAAAGTTGATAACGATTCCAGTGTGCTTGCTTCTACAAGTTGATGAAACTGATTACATATATGAAGCAATATGCCAAATATATAAAAGAAAATCTTAATTTTGTAATATAAAATTATAATAAGTTACCTGAACAAAGGACCATGAAGAGTTCAAACTATAATCTTCAAATAGATACAAAATTCCATAGGGGGCTAACCTCAAGTTTACAAATTGACCTATCATACATCAATATACATTTACATGAACTAATACTAATTCTCAGAGACGCCTTTGACGAAAGTTTTACATGAACTAATACTAATTACCAAATAGTAATTACTTACATGTAATTATTAGTTGTTCTCTCTGATAGACCTTAAGCACAAACCCAAGTTCAACCTGCATGTGGTCAAATATTAAAAATGATTAATGCATTAATAAGTTTATGAAAGCATTAATTATTACAAGAATGATGAACAAGTATATATAAAATGAACTAAATGTTGTATGCATAACAATCAACTAAATGTCTACATCAACCTGTTTGAAACTAGTTCCTTTTTTCTGCTAAAAGAGTTTATTTGTTGACCCATTTGAGATGAACACTACCCAAATTGACAGTTTATAATTAAATGTTTCATTTCTTCCACCTCTACAATAAACTAAAAAAAAGTACCGATATTTCAAGATTCTAACCCAAGATTAATCATTCAATTCAACAATCAAGTTGTATCTTGTTTCAAATGAAAGAAAAAGAGTTTCTGAGTTCCTGGAAACGAAGCACTTTATTAGCTTCACATTACATATAGAAAAACATAAAATAATTAGAAATCTGAATTACTGCAAATTCAAATATGAATAACAATTTAGAACTTAGGTTTAGCAAATACAATATCAGTTGTGGCGCAGATATTAAAACAACGAGACCGCGTAGAGATCTTGAGGTTGAAATCTTCTTCGAAAGCTCCCTGCTCGATTCCACCTTCACTCCTTCTGTAACATCTTCTTCGAGCTCCCTGCTTGATTTGTGTTCTCTGAAAGGTGTTGTGAGACTTTCAACTGAAATCATGGGGCTTATGAATAAATTTTGGTGAAAAGGAGTTTTTGGGGGAAGACGAGGAACGTGGATGAACCAACAAACCGTGATTTGGATTTTGGGGCGAAACTGAAAAACATTTTGGGGGGGAATTTTGGAAATTAGATTTTGGTTTTGGAGTGAAGTATATCTTTTAGACGTGATTTTGATTATTGATTTTTTTTTATTTTGAAAAGAATTTACAAATTTTACTTTTAATAAATGAGCACAAACCCAAAAATAAGCTCGTTAAAATGAGACCGAATTCAAACTTTATTTATGGAGCTCGAGTAAACTCGTGACCCTATTATTTGTATAATTTTTATTTAACAGGTCACATGGCTTGTATATTATAAATTTAAAGCAGTAATATGTCATAATGGGGGCAATGGTCTTTATTATGTCACATTAAGGTTTAATGTGTTAAATTTGTTGGATTATGTCAACGACTAACTAATGTTCTAAATGTTATAACATCTCATAGTCAAGGCAAGCTGGACATTATTAGGTAGATTATATTTTAATATGTTATATTTAATAGGGTAAAGTTATTCTATAAAATCTCCTAAAATAAAAAGTGTACAAAGAATAGATCGCAAAATATAACACAATGCCGAAAATATAACATAATGTCAAGGAAAAAAGACATAATGAGTCGCAAAAAAACACACGACGACGTAAATATAGAAAAAAAATACAATGATAAATAAAAAGACACAATGATGTAATCTAGATATTCGAACATTGACGAACAAACCAAAAGCACTAACATTTATAGTCCGATGTAGAGATGCACACAAAAATCAGTTTCGGGCCCTACCCAGTAGGAACCAAAAGCGTTTCAAATCTGATTATACCCAATTGTTCCTACCCGGTTCTTCAAATGTTTTCATAAATCGGTTCCTACCCGAAACAGTTCGAGCTGTACCTATTAATACCCGGACAGGAACCCGTTAGTATGGAAAAAACCATTGGAATCGTTCTAGCAATTGGTAATGGCTATATAGTCGTTTTGTACAAATGTTTTTCATTTAGAACCGGTTCTAGACCCCCCAATAGGTTTAAATAGTTATGTGATGTATTGGTTGATTACCCAACTCTAAAACACATACGACTCGAAAAACGTAAGCTTAAAAGCTTACGAAAAATTTCTTCAATTTGGACCGACGACGAGGAGTGCATCTTAGGCCTAACTTTTGCACACACTAGGTACTAGGATTTACAAGAAGAGAGTGCATGGTATAATTGTGGTCCTAGTTTTTGGATTCGCCTTAAGGAGAGATTTGACAAGAAAATGGGTTTTGAAACTGACGATAAATCAGGTACCCATTTATACATGTAGACCCTGGGTTCGGTTCCTATCCGATTTCTTTGAAAACCCGATCGGGTCTTACCCGATTTCTATACGGTTCTGATTCGGCCTAATACTCGATTTATGCATCTATATCCCAATGGAGTATACAGGCCCAAATTGGTGCCATGTGAGGGTGCAAACAAGCTGAGCCTAACTCGACTAGGCTCAAATTTTTTTAACTTATGAAATCTCGAGCTCGGCTCGTTGGTAGTTTTTCAAGCTCGAGCCGAGCGAATTTTATATTTCGTCATTGATTTATATTAGTTATAACTAATTTTTTTAAATAATTTAGTTATTTTTTATAATTTTATAAATACTAAATTATTTAAATATATATTTAATATATTAATTTTTTTTACATAAACAGCAGTTCATTTATGCTTGCGAGCCGGCTTGAGCTTGATAAGAAAAGCTCGAGCTCAGTCTCATTTACTAAACAAGCTTTCCTTTGACAATATTTGCTATGGATTTTCATATAGGTTTATTGTATTGTTTTTTGAATATTCATTTTATTAGTTTTGCTATGGATTTTGTTACCAACATTTTTAATTAACTTTAAAATATTTGTTTTCTTGTTTTTGCAACGTATTTTGTTATGGATGTTGCTATAGATATTAGTAAATTATTTTTAATACTTTTTTCTTGTTTTAATGAATTTTGTTATGAATATTGCTACAGATTTTCCTATGTCAGTTTTTATGTATTTTTTAGAGTTTCCTACCAATTTGCTACAAACTTTATTTACTTATTTTTTCATTATTTTTTTCTCAATTTTGCTACCGATTTTTTTACCTTCTTTAGTTTTTTAATATATATTTTCATGATGTATCTGTGGATTTTGCTACCAATTTTAAAAGTTTTTTTTATTATATTTATTTTCACAATTTTGCTACGAAATTTATTTTTACTTTATTTTAGTTAATTCCTATGTACTTATTTTATGGTTTTGCTACGAAATTTACTACGATTCTATATACATATTTTTTTATTTAATTGAATTTATTAAACTATTTTCAAGTATTTAATATTTTTGCTCTTGATTTTTCTATTGTATGTATTATTAGTTATTTTTTAATACTTCTTTTGTCAATTTTTTGTTTATGGATTTTCTTACGCGTTTTATTGTATTTTTTTAAATATTTATTTTGTTAGTTTTATTACCGATTTTGCTACTACTATTATCAATTAATTTTAAAATATATTTTTTGTTTTTGTTTTTGCAACGTAATTTGCTACGGATGTTGCTATCGGTATTAGTAAATTATTTTTTGTGTCCCTTTTTTTCTTATTTTTTGCAGTGAATTTTGCTATGGATGTTACTACAGATTTTGCTACGTTAATTTTTAAGTATTTTTTCTATATTTTGCTACCAATTTCTCTACGAACTTTATTTACTTACTGATTTTGCTACCGGTTTTTTTTCTAATATTAGTTAGTTAGTTGTTAAATATTTATTTTCGTGATTTAGCTGTGAATTTTGCTACCAATTTTACTAAGTTTTTGTAATAATATTTATTTTCACAATTTTGCTACTGTTTTTGATACAGATCATTTGAAAATAGGAATCTTGATTTGCACTTCTTATATGTAGGTGTTTTAAGCATAAGATTGTTATACTTTTAAGCTTTATACATATTCATCGGGTTCGTTTCTCTCTACCGCTCTGTCATTCCATAATTGGTATAATCATCATCATTCACTTTAATAAAATTCCCATGAAATAGATAAGATTTATGGCGTTGGATTCTCTTTTATACCATAACCGGTATAATAATCTTCGTTTAGTGTTGGATTATCTTTTCTTGAGATATAGTTTTTTTTTATTCAGCAACGAACAAGTGGTGATTACTTTTATGAGAGTCTAGAGAAGATTTCGTTTTTCTTTCAAGGTACATAGTGATTAATATGTTATAAACATGTAGGTTAAACTTTTGAAGTATTAATCACATAAGAGTATTGTTGATCTAACTGGAGATATATTGCATTGATCACCAAAATATTAGTGGTTTTAGTTTTATATGTTGGAGATTATATTAATTTTTGACAGAAAAAGCATTTGATTATGATGGAAAATCAAAGCAACAGAAGCAGCTCTCCATCAACAAAGTCGACCATGGTATATGTTAAAATCTTTATCACTTAATAGAGCTTTATGGTATATAAAAACTTTGGTATTTATCTGAGTATGTATGGATATTGGCAAATGGAGCCAAAATGGAATACAAAAAATGTCTGGTTTGTTGAATGAAGGATGGGATCTTTCACAATTTCTGATGAAGTTTAACTTTGTTAGCTACTTTGGCTTATGATTAAGATTGTTGTGAACTGTTTGATACTTATTTCTTTCAAGATTATCTTCCATTAGATGTAAGGGTGTGAATTTCTGACACGACCCGGAAACCTGACACGAACCTAACACGAAATTCGCGGGTTTAGGTTTCGTCTAAACGGGTTCAAGTCAGTTTCAGGTTGAACACGCGAACCCGTTTAGGTTTACGGGTCAGGTTCGGGTCAACCTGGTCGGGTTGGCGGGTTGACCCGTTTAACACATTTATACTATATTATATTTTTTTACAATATATTTTATCTTATAAATTAAATGTGACGTGTATTTTATGCCATGATTATAACTTAAAAGGAGAAATTAACATAGCTTTTATAATTTAAATATGATATTATTATATACATTTGTGTTTTTTAAGTAATTTTTTAATTTTAATATATTAGTTTTAGAAAAAAAATTAAAAAATTCGGGTTAAACGGGTCGTGTTCGGGTCAACCCTCAAAACTTCGGATCGTGTTCGGGTTCATATATATGATACGATTTTCGGGTTCGGGTCGGGTTCGGTTTCGTGTAAAATTTTCGGGTTCGGGTCGGGTTGAACCCGCCAACCCGCGAACACGACCCGTTTAGCACTCCTAATTAGATGCATCGGGTGTTGAAGATGAGATTGACTAAAGCTCATTGAGAAAAGGACTTAACAGATAAAGTAAAGGTAGAAAAGAAGGAATTGGCTCTGAAAGCACTTGCTTTTGAAGAAAGCCAAATGTTAAAACTGGTTAAAGAGTCAGAGAAGAGAAGCTGAAAAAAGAAGCGGTGGAGAATTCTAAGGTATTAATGTAACAAAATAAATGGGTAATGTTATTAGTTTGAACCAACATTATTAGTTGTTTTCTCTATTTTGTTACAGTTGCAAGATTTGCTCAAAGAACGTGATTTTGTTGTTAATATCTTACAGTAAGTTGTAATATTCAGTTTGTATTCTTCTAATTTGCTGTTTTTTTTCGATAATGTTTTTTTGTAGCATCTGTACTTGGAATTTGTGGTCTAATTTCGATAAAAGATTTGTTATTCTTTTGTCTCCGTTAAATTTCGGTATAGTTTCCGGCTTCCCTATGTAATCTTACCTCGATTTGGCTATGTAATGATTTGTTTTGATGTTAATGTTGTTCAGTTCACATGTTTAATTGATAATTGAATTTGGGTGACTAATAAGGTTTAGTATTTTGTTCCATGTTGCAAGTTTTATTGAATAAGAAATTGAATTTGGGGAGTGAGTTTTAACATTTTAGGGTTTTGTTGTTTATAATTGTGTTTAAATTACATATGTTCGGGTTATGATTACTTGATTACAAGAATTTATATCTATTTGATGATTTGACTTGAAAAGGCTCATTGTTATCAACATCTTAGGGCATGATTTTGTTTAAAGAACACTGATGTTGATTACTTCAAATACAAGGATTCTTTAGGGCTATGCATGATGATAAAAAAGCATTATTATAATTAACAAAGAAACAAATTATTTGAAAAGTGAACTCTTAGACATTTTTTATAGATAATAACTTTTTAACTTGTGAGCAAATGTTCTATAATTATTTTGTATTTTTTTCGATTTTTTCGTAATTTAAATTTATATGTAGATTATTTTCGTATTTGTATCGATTAATCAATTTTGGTTAAAGCATTATGTACTTATGATTGATTTGATGAAAAGATTGATCTCCTGATTTAAAACAAACATGTGTAATACACGGGTCATAAGCTAGTTATAAACTTTAAAATACAAAACTATATTATTATAATTAAAAAAACAAAACTTAATAATACTCTCTCACTGTTTTATGCAATTTCATTTACCACCCACAATCTCCCTTTAACCTATCTGATCTAACACAAACAATAGGCCCGAGAAAAGGGGTGACCGAATCAGCCACCATATTCAAAGAGCTAACGTCATATTCGTCGGCTGGTTCGAATTTTTGCTAATCGGTCACCTGGAACCGAGCCTAAACATCCATAGGTGTTAAACCTTCGTTGAAGATATGATCACTTGGAATTGAGCCCAAAAAACCTTGATCTACAACCACATATTAGATCGGGGCTTAAAAGGCATACTGCACATGCTTATGCCGTCGATTAGGTTTCTAGAAAACACAACAGATGTCGTTGTCAAGTGTTATACAAAGGAAGGAGGGACAAGTGGCACCGGACACGACCGACGGTCTACCACCATTGTCGCATGTGGTGGTCACAAATGGTGGCGGGGGTTGTAGCATTGGTGGTGGGTGAATGCCGAAAGAAAGAGAGAGAGAGAGAGAGAGAAATGTGTTATTTGGTAGTGGATTAAGGATATTTAGGGGTTTTAGGTTGTGTGATGTGGATGGTGTGTGGTGGCAGGTTGTGGTGGTGACGGGTTGTGGTAGGTGGCGGCGACAAGTGGGTGGTAGTAGGGGGAGGTGTTGATGGCTGTGTGGGAAGGTGGTGATGGCTGGTGGGTAGTGTGGTGGTGGAGGTGGGTGGTGGTGGTAAGGTGGGTGGTGGTGAGAACAAGAATTAGAGAGAGAGAGAGAGAGAGAAAGAGAGTTAAAAGAGAGAAAGAGAGTTGATAGAGGTGAGGGATTGATTTATGTGTTTATGTATTTTAAATATATCACAATTCCTTTTTGTTTTATTTATTAAATAGATTTAAATAAATGAGTAAATTTCCAATCTACCATGATTTAACCATGAAAACTAATCGAGTTAGGACTAAAGGACACAATGTGCATGGGTTTGCAAACATAGAGTACATTTTTTGTACTTTTTGAAGACAAATGACACACTTAACAATCTAGTATTAACATAAAGGACGACTTCTCTAATTTACTTTTTTACAATCTTTTGAAACAACCCATTAGTGATCCATATTGTAACACCTTGTAAAATCGTGTTCAATAGTATAGTGACACATGTTGTATTTTAAATATAGTCTATTAAAGACCAATAAGGACTAAAGGCGTCAACATGCTCAAAATGAGCCTCTGAGTGACGGTCGATGTCAACATGCCTAGCCTCTGAGTGACATCAGAGTCAACATGCTTATAATAAGCCTCGAGTGATCCTTTGCAGAGTCCTAACTCTCATACGTGCCAATTGTTGACGAGAGGGTTCAATTTTGTAAATATGTGAAAGTTGGATAATGGAGGGATTAAAAGTGTCAACATGTTAATTTATACCTCTGATAACCTTTTAACGAACCGAGAGCTCGACAATATCCGGGCATAATCCCGGGTATGCCAAGTATTGCTACGGAGGGCTAAAAGTGCCAAAGAAGTGTTTTAAAAGGTTTTTAGAAGCTTTATAAAGTTAAGGGGCTAAAAGTATCAAAATTTAAACTGGTCAAGGGGCGGTCGCGGGCCGCGAGAGACCAGGCCTGGAATCTCTCGCGCAGCCGAGAAAGGCTCTGATTTGCTTGGCTACCAAACAAAGCTCCAAAAAACCATTTAATCGAAACAATGGCTTCCCAAACTGCTATGCCACGTTTTGGGACACTTGTAAGCTTCCTCTTACACCCCTAAACACCTGGCATCACTCCTTTGAGTTCTCCAACTATAAATAGGTGCTCAAGTTCACCATTCAACTTTTTGGCAATTCGTGAGGATCTATCTGCTGACAAACTCGCCAAGATCTACGTTGATGAGATTGTATCTCGTCATGGTGTTCCTTTGAACATCATATCCGATCGAGATGCTCGATTCTCATCTCACTTTTGGAAGACCATGCAATCTGCCATGGGAACCAAACTCAATCTGAGCACTGCTTATCATCCTCAAACGGATGGACAATCTTAAAGGACAATTCAAACACTGGAGGTTATGCTTAGAGCATGTGTGATCGACTTTGGTGGTAGTTGGGATTCGCATCTACCATTGGTCGAATTCTCCTACAACAATAGTTATCACGCCAGCATCAATATGGCGCCTTTCGAAGCTCTATACGGTCAAAATGTCGTTCACCTGTCTGCTGGAATGAGGTCGGTGAAGCTCAACTCACTGGACCTGAACTCATTCACAACACAACAACAAAGTCAAGAAAATTTGCGATAACCTTTGACAGCTAGAAGCCGTCAAAAGAGTTATGCGGTCAAACGACGCAAGCCCTTGGAATTCCAAGTTGGTGATCACGTCCTTGTCAAGGTTTCCCCTTGGAAAGGTGTGATTAGATTTGGAGAAAGGAAAACTTGCACACGATATATTAGACCATTCAAGATCGAGAGAATCGGAAAGATGGCCTACCGACTTGAGCTACCTCCTGAACTTGGGAATATTCACCCAACATTCCACATGTCCAATTTGAAAAAGTGTTTAGCTGACACAAACCCCACATTCCCCTCTACGAAATTCACGTTGAAGACACTATGCACTTTTCGAGAAACCTGTGGAGATAGTGGACGTGAAGTCAAGAAACTCAAGCGTAGACGTATACCGAAAGTTAAAGTTCGCTGGGAATCCAAACGTGGCCCAGAATTTACTTGGGAACGAGAGGATCAGATGAAAGCGAAATATCCACATCTATTTCACAAAGTTTCCTCTAATTAAATTTCGGGACGAAATTTCAAAAGTAGGGGAGACTATGACATTTGTGCCTTTTCAATTATTGCACAATTACAAACAATTTCATATTCAATGAAACCATGTGGTTTATTTCCAAATATTTTTGTATTCATAAAATCTTGTATTTTATTGATGAGAATGCAAAAATGTCAATCGTCACATTTCGATCATTTTCGTGTTCGTTAAATCGTTTTACGCATTTTGCGAAACGCGTAACCGTACAACTGAACGAACGACATCCACGACATTTTCGGGCATAATACAAGTTACACATGTCTTAACACCTTTGTATAACCTAAATATTAGGTTAAAGGGGTTAAAATGGCAAACAAGTGAAAATACAAGTCCAAGGGCAAAAATGTCAACAAATATAATAAATATTTTTGCTTCTTCACCAAGTTTGCCACCTATCTCCAATTTTTGACACCTAGCACTCACTTTGCCACACTTAATATGGTGTTGACACATGTTAGGACACTAATCACACTTGAGGACACTTGTCATCACCTCCTTAATCCTAAAATACTTAACATACCCCATGATTCTTCCATTTTTTTCACACCACTTCAAAACACTTCAAAGCAAAGTGTGAAGTTCTTCTTTCTATCCTTCTTGGAGCTTGTTTCCAACTTTTGGAAGCCTCCTATCTTGAGTTCCTAAAGTGTTCTTCAACACGAGTTAGTACTCCTTCGCCGGTTAAACCCACAACTCGTGCGCTCTCATTACCACTCAAGAATACGCACCCAATGTGAGTGAATCTCTACAAATTCCCTGTTTTAATCATGTTTTGGGGATGTATCATGTGTCGTACAATTTCTTTTTATTTAACACTTGTGCTAATATCATTTGTGATCAAATGTGTATAGTTTTGTTATATGTGGTTACATTTCATCATTTCAGTGCAATCATTTCATTAGGCCCATCAGTTCCTCGTGGGATACGGTTGAGCATCAGGTGCCTCACTGATCGGCTCCGTTTGATTGAGCCTTGATCTCAATTACATCATACATCATGTCATTGTTCATTCAGTATGGTTTGTGATTGTTATATATAGATACATCTGTTTACATATGATTCATGCACAATATTATTTAACCAACATATAAATTACTTAAATGTTTTATTAAAGTTCACTCCAACTTTTGTTGACCCAAACTTTCTGTTTTACACATGATACAGGTGAACAAGTGGAGGAAAGAAACACATAGGATGGCTTAGAAAAATAAACAATTTATTTCGTTTGGAACAATCGTTGGTTTAATGTTTGTGTTTGTATGGTATTTGTGCTGGATATTTGAAGTAAATTTTGAATTTAATAATATGAAACTTATTAGTAAATATCATGAGCTTTGGTGATAACCCAAATCATGCCCCGACTTTTATTTCGCTGCGGGTCAGGGTGTGACAATCATAATCAGAATTGAGTTTATCGCAAGTTCATAATTATGCCATTTTTTGACCAAAATGGCCTTTTTGCATAAATCAAGATTTTAATGATAATGAATTTGAAAATAAGTTTCCTACTGATATAATATTATAAGTAGGATTATTTGGGATGTTAAACCAAGTTATAAATGAGTTTTCAAGCAAGTCCTTAAACTATGTCGATAAATGACGATTTTAGCCATTGTGGCTCATAAAATAGTTTTAATCAAATCTTTTCAAGGTAAATCTTTTACCTACTGTAATCTGACCCTAATGCCAGTTTTCATTAAACATCGCATAAAATCGTCATTTTACGACATAAGCGCATTTCGACGCATATATGATTTTAAACCATATTGATTGACCAAGACTTTTACCTACTGACTGAAAAACTTATTTCAAACATATTTACAGTAGGTACATGTTATAAAATCAGAAACCCAATAATTTATAACTATGTGTAAAATGACCAAAATGCTCTTCGGTGCATAGTTTGGTCATAAAAGATAAATATTATATCGTAAATAAAATATTTTTCCAAAATACTTAAGTTATAACATTAAATTTTATTCAAGTTCCTTTTATACGGTATATAATTACGAAATGCACTTATGAGGCATAATTTCGTTTTAAAACCTTAACGGCATACAAGTTAATATCCTACTGATATTTTAACTTATTTAAAGTATAATGGCATATAGAACTTGTTCATGGCTTATTCGGTTACCCATTATCGCTTATAAGCATACGACTGATTATACGTAACTAGTTTATGAATTCAACCGAAACGGGTTTAACCTTATCGTTTTATTTCAAAATCCAGAATGTTAATTGTTTACCCATTTTTATACAAGTCAAAGTACTTGTTGGGTTTAAACTACATTCTATCCGATCATCGTTTAATCAAGCGTTATACTCTTGATCCCGTACACTTCCGGTCTAAGTCTATGACTTAAATAAAGACCGTTAGTATTAATTGGTTAGCTTATGCCATAATCCAGAGTAGAGCCTTGCCGGTAAATGCTATCTGCACTTAGTACTTTTGTATACGGCTGAGTTATTGAAATTAAAAGAAGACTAGCTCAGGTAAATACTCTTGACTTATTTTCCCTATATAGGCTTGGGATACGGTAAACGATTACCGCTTGGTCAGAAATGGGATCAATCGAATGCCGGATTGTGGCTAGTAAATCCGCATATTTTGTTTTAATCAGTTTTGTTTGATAACTTAAACATCGGGGTTAAATTACCATGTCCTGGATATCCTCGACTCATTACATTAGATAATGGCCACGACCTTAGCGCGGAGTGTAGGCATACACCTGACAGACGCTCAAATGCAAATTACCCAAGATGTTGCGGATAAATCCTCTATGAGTTCTAAGTGGTGTGTATTTAATCATGTCTCGGTCTCTGTACTGAGCCCTGTATGTATGGACAAACGTGTGAATCTGTTAACAAGGTTACAAAGTACCTTTCCCAGGTTATAAAAAGATTTGTGTCCTGTGTACTTAAATCTAATTTCTAAAATATTTTCAAAATGAGTCAGTCGGGTGTATTTACCAGCGAAAGCTGACGTATCGTCCAAAGACTAAACTGCAGGTACAATACGAAATAGGCCGGAAGCTGCTCGGTAGTGATTAAGAGGATCTTGCAAATCCTTAGATCTACCCTAAAGTCTGTTTTATATTCTTTCTTGTACATTTTATGATCCGCCTGTGGATCTTCTATTATGAGCCTGTATATTATTTATATTTCGAACATACGGTTTTTAATAGTAATTTAACTCCAAGACTTCTGCTGTGTTGTGTTTAATTGACTATGATGTTATCAACTGACGTCACGATACTCCCCACCCGGGCCCATCGGTGTATGGATTTGGATAGGAAAATCCGGGGTGTAACAAGTTGGTATTAGAGCCAACGTTTGAGAGAATTAAACATTATCCTACTTATGTTTAATCTCAAACCCCATGGACGAGGACTCCGACCCGGAGATGCCGCCGTCGGGATCGCATACGTATCCCATTGAAATCTCAAGCGATTCGAACACCTATGCCAGATCGCCTTACCAAGGTCCTAATGAGTGGGACCAATATTGGAACCAATTTACTTTCGCCAATACTTCTTCCCGTCACTCCCAACCACCTCTTGTGCAAGAAGATGTGCACATGGAACCGGTGGATCTACCTGAACCACCACCTGAACCACCAAGGAGGAAGCGTGGAGCACGTACGTCGGTACGTTCAGGTCAAAGGTCGAGATCGTTGCCACCTTTGCCCAACCCTTACCCTACTATTCAAGAGGACCCACAAATGGGTGGACCCTCTAACACTTCACCTGTGGTGGAACCAACACCAACCCCCACACCTACAGTTCAACCACCACCATCGGGTTATAGTAACCCGATCCCCACATATCCAGATACGTCTGGATATGATCCTTTTAACCCTCTACACCGGTAGACTATCAAGCATGGTCGCAAGACCCCTATATGCAAGCAGTTATGCACAATGCACTTTACCCTTCTCCTTTCCCACCTACTTATCCACCGACTGGATATCCAACTTATGGGTACCAGTATCCAGTTATACCACAACCACAACCTGCGCCGCCACTCGAGGCCATTAATGAGGCCTTGGAACGGATGAAAGAAATGCAACAACAAGCGGAGAAAACGGAGAAGAAGACAAATAAGTTCTTCAAGAAACTCTCCAAGTTGGTCAAGGGAAAGAAGGACGAGTGAAGTCTCTTCTAAAATATATTAGTCCCTGCGAGGACATTGTTATTTCTTTAGTCCCTGCGTGGACATTTTGTTTTCTATAGTCCTTACATGGACTATTTATTTCATTTTCTAGTATTGTAATTTCTATTTGGAATTCAATGAGATATTTTTGGAATTACAAATATGTATTCATCCTCTTCAAACAAGCGTCTCAATTTTACTCGAAATTTGTGCTCTGCGATATAATTCCAAAATGATCTTAATGGTTTTGATTAGCCAAGTGGCACAGACCACACATTTGGCCAATTTATAAATGATAGTTAAGTACGAAGGGTCTTCTATCAGGATAGTTAAGGGAAGTTACCCTTCTATCCAGAGGTGGTGGACTTAAAATTTAAGCCTCCAAGTCGTTAATGTCAATACGATCGGGACTATTAATCAACCATTAAGGTACTCTTATGTTAATATTCAAGAATGTTCGTACTCTTGGCAGTGTGACTTGAGGAATCACACTAGCTTTCAAGTTAATGGACTATGTCCTAACCTTATTTAGCCTATGTGATCAAATTTGATCCCGGATAATATCATCAGTGCGATGATTAAAACATCCGTTAGTGATTTATTGCCCTTGGGGCTATGATTAAATATCCATTAGTGATGTATTACCCTTGTGTAACATCCGTCAAAAACGGATTTACCAAACCCGCTCCGTTTAGCAACCGAACAGTCAGTCAAAAATTTCGTTGCGAATTAAATGCCCAAATATATTTTAAACAATACGTAATCGATTATTATACGGGAATATATATTTAGTTTTTGAAAAACTGTTAAAAATCGCAAAATAAAAAAATATAGGTTCTACCGGGTTTCGAACCCGGGTCTGAACCGGTTCAACATCAGACTTATCACTTATCACACAAACCACTGCGCCACTTGTATTGTTTGATAAATATTGGAATCATTTAAATTATATTATGACGTTACGAATTCAAAACCGGCGCCCAATAGTTCAGTCGTCGGAATCCCGGTAATCTCGCGAGCTTTTAACAACATTTTCAGTTATAACGTAAATTATTATTAGAACATCGGTTATAACCGACGTTTGAGTCCGCGACACTTTCTATAACCGCCGGAGTTTTTATAACCGACTAATCCAGTCGGAAATCAGACCAAATACATCTCGATTTTCCCTATAAATTCACCCACAACCCACTGCAAACTTTTTCGCTCAAAACCACACCTTTTCTCGGCGTAATTCCACTCGCCGGAATTAATCTGTTCGTCGCCGGAAAACCGGTTTCCCCATTGCCGAGCCTTACTGAACCTCCTAAGCTTATACCGAAGTCACCCATACCTTTTCCAAGCTTTCCGGAGACTCGCTGCTGCAAGACACCTGACGCCGGAGCCTATTGCTGTCGCCGGAGTTCTGCCGGAAAACAGAGAGTCCAGTCGGTATACCTCTTCGCCTAAATTCTTTTTTCTTTTCACTCATATCTCACCTTAATGAACTGAAACACACTAAAGAACATGTTTTAAAACCTTCGAACCAGTCTGTTGTCGAGTCTGGTTAAAATCTCAACGAAGAAGATGAAGTTTGGTATCACATAAGTATAATTTAAATCAACTAATTAATCGGGTTAGACACACAGTCCAGCGGTGGACTGTGTGCACATTAAGCATACAAACGTCTCGAGTTCGAATCCGGTTTCACACATGTCACCTTAATAAAAATCATTTTTTTGTTAAACTGAACCGGAGTCGCCACAGATATATGTTAAGTATATTAATAACCGGAATAATAACCAAGTTAGACACACAGTCCAGCGGTGGACTGTGTGTATGTTTATATCACAGGTCACGAGTTCGAGTCCGGTCTTCTGCACCGACTCGGACAATTATCTATTCTTTTTAAATAAGGCAGAAAAGGAAATAACTAATTTGTATTTAAGTATAATAAAAATCGGATTATATAACATGTTAAACACACAGTCCAGCGGTGGACTGTGTGTTAGTATAAGCCACAGGTCCCGGGTTCGAGACCTGTGGAGCGCACCGTCCGAATTGATTTAAACTGTTTTTAAAATAAAATGATTTTCGGTTTAAACTAATTAATATATATATATAATTAAAATCAGATATATAACGGGTTAGACACGTAGCTCAGTTGGTAGAGCTGCGTGCACGCGTACGAGAGGTCTCGGGTTCGAGCCTCACTCAGCGCACCTATATTCCGAATCGAACCGGTCAACGGTCAGGTCAACGGTCAACTGTCAGAAAAAGTCAATTTTTTTTTATTATTTTTATTTAATTATTTTAATTAAAAATCAATTAAAAATAGTTAAAAATAACATTTTTAAGGTTAGAAAATAGCCTCAAACTCACAAAAATACACCCAACAATCCTACTAAAATAGATTAATAAAATCCGTTTACTTACCAAACCATAATGCGATTTATCTAGGTTAATCTCACTCGTGGTTAAAACCACTTCGCGTGCATTCAACATCATCAACTGAACGCACCCACTGTGAGTGAATCTTACAACTTCCCCTTTTAAATTACACGTTTTGGGGTGTGTCATGTGTTATGAAAATAATTAATTTATTTATTTAAACTTGTGTCATACCACATCATGACCTAAACTTAGATTGTTTATATTGTTGTGTTTTACTTATTTCCTTATGCCAAATCATATGAAACTCATTCATTAAGCCCATCAGTTCCTCGTGGGAGACGAGTTGAACAACGCGTGCTTCAAATCAAATTCATTATTGTTCATGTGTGTTCATTGAGCTTATATTGGTTGTAGTTGTGTCATTCATATTATCATGTTATGCAATTCATTCATTAGGCCCCCCAGTTCCTCGTGAGAGACGAGTTGAGCATCGCGTGCCTCTAAATGTTCCATTATTGTTCATGTGTGTTTTATTTAATATCTTATGATTGTTGATTAAGTTACATCTATTTTTACTCATGTTTGGTTGTGCACATATTTCATAATCAATTTAAATAAATTTGTTCAAATGTTTTCCTTAGGATTCACTCGCCAACATTATGTTGATCCAAAAACCCTTTTACACATGATACAGGTGAACAGGTTGAAGCAAGGAAAACATAGGATATGCCTTAGAAGAGAACAAAGACGTTTAGATTGTTAGTTAGAACATGTTGTAACATTTATTGTAAATTTCCATTTAATTTGTATTAAAGAATATGAAATGCATAATAAATGTCATGAGCTTTGATGATAACCCAATCATGCCCCGATCACCTTTTCCGCTGCGGGTCGGGTGTGACACCTTGGGGCTATGATTAAACATCCATTAGTGATCTATTACCCTTGGGGCTATGATTAAACATCCATTAGTGGTGTATTGCCCTTGGGCTATGATTAAACATCCATTAGTGATGTATTGCCCTTGGGGCTATGATTAACATCTATTAGTGATGTCTTGCCCTTGGGCTATGATTAAACATCAATTTAGTGATGAATTGCCTTTGAGTAATATTACATTGTCAAAAAAATAACGACAACTGTGGTTAATATAACCCCTATCCAAATTCTATGTCCATTAGTGACAGGTCTATGTGCCATATTTTATCTCCATTAGTGACAGGCTCATGTGCCATATTTTATGCCTATTAGTGACAGGCCTATGTGCCCTATTTTATGTCCTTCGAGACGAGCCTATGAGCTAAATATAATTGTCAAATACGACAATGACAGCTGTGACAATGCGATCCACTGTCTAATAATATATGGACCATGTCCAAATTTTATTTTCCCTTTGGTCCTATTAAGACCTAGGCCAAATATATGTTAAGCCTAAGAGTTGTGATGTTATTCACACTAGCTTAAGTAGACTTTGGGTTGTCATATCCAATATTTAAAGCCAATATTGTTAATATACCATGGCTAAATATATTTTATTGGTGTATAGAACCAAAGCTCAAAAGATGGCTAACTCGAATGAGGCGCAAAGTAGCCACCGGGATATTGACGCTAATAATGCTGAAAACAGAGCTATTGATAATGACGATTTTCAGGCTCGCATTGACGCAGCCATGGGAAAGGCCATAGAAAAGCTTAAAGAGTCGAGTGTTACTCGCTCTAGACCATTATCGATTACCCCATCCTCAGCTCATAAGGAGAGCTCCGTTCACTCTTCGAATGTGAAGAGTGAACCAAAGAGAATAGATTTCGCTGATAGGTCCCGTTCTGTTAAAGCCGGATATACCTATAAATATTTCGTCTCCTGCAAGCCCCGAGACCTTAATGGGAAAATGGAGCTATGGAAGCCCTAAAGTGGCTAGACGAGATGGAAACAATCATAGATATCAGCAACTGTGCTGATAAGGATGTGGTCAAATATGTATCACAGTCTTTTAAGGGCGATGCCCTAATCTGGTGGAGAACCATGATCCAGTCTACAGGTAAAGTACACCTGTATAATTTGGGATGGTCCAAGTTTGTGGACCTTGTTAAGGAAACTTACTGCCCACCACATGAGGTGGAGAAATTAGAGATAGACTTTTTGTCTCTTTCAATGAAGAACCTAGATTGTCGGAAATACGTATCTGACTTCAACTCCCTATCTAGGTTAGTTTCCTATTTGATCACCCCTGAAACCAAACACATCGCGCGTTTATCAATGGGTTAGCTCCTGAGATTAAGGGCATGGTAAAGGCTGCTCAGCCTAGTACCTACAGGTCTGCTGTTGACCTGTCTCTATTCCTCACCCTTGATCTAGTGAGGCAAAAGTCAGTTAAGTCTGAAACTGACTGCAAAAGAAAGAGAGAAGATGACAACTCCCAAAGGTTTAATAAGAAAAATAAAGGGAGATTCGGGTTTAAAAGGAACCAAGATAAGTCGGTTGTGATACCAATATGCAATACTTGCAACCGCAGGCACTGGGGACAATATAATTATAGTCCACAAGCCAAACCCTGTGGTATCTGTAAGAGAAAGGGGCATAGGACCCTAGAATGCAAAGATCTTAAGGATGCTGTTTGCTACATCTGCAATGAAACAGGGCATATCAAGACTAACTGCCCTAAGTTTTTTAAGAATAATAATGCTAAGCCTGGAGAGGCCAAGAAAGGAAATGCTCCTGCCTTTCAGATAACTATAAGAGAGGCTGTTAATGACGACAATGTCATAACAGGTACATTCCTCATTAACAATATTTATGCTAGAGTTCTTTTTGATTCAAGTGCAGATAAATCTTTTGTTGATCATAAGTTTAGTAAACTATTAAACCTGCCCTTAAGAACTCTAGATAAAACTTATGAGATAGAACTTGCTGATGGAAGTTTAGAAACAGCATCTTCAATTCTTGATGGATGCTCTATATCCATTAAGGATCATTCTATCCTTATCTCTCTTCTGCCAATGAAATTGGCGGGGTTCGATGTTGTCTTAGGTATGGATTGGTTATCTCATAAACAAGCCCGCATCACATGTGATAAGAAACTCATCAAAATTAAAACCTCATCTGGTGAAATGATCACAATCCCCGGAGACTCACACTATGGACTGCCAGACAAGGTATCATTATTTAAGGCATCCAAGTGTTTGAGAAAAGGTTGTGTCATCTACATGGCACAAGTCACTATAAACAAGCCTAAGCCAAATATGGAAGACCTCCCAGTCATCTCAGAATATCCCGATGTATTCCCAGAAGAATTACCAGGCCTACCTCCAGCAGGCAAGTGGAGTTTAGAATCGATATCCTGCCAGGATCATCACCTATTGCAGAGCTCCATATAGGCTAGCACCTACAAAAATGAAGGAGTTGATGACACAATTAGATGAACTCTTAGAGAGAGGCTTTATTCAACCAAGTTCCTCACCTTGGGGAGCTCCTATCCTCTTCGTTAAGAAGAAAGACGGTTCAATGCGGATGTGCATTGATTACCGTGACCTGAACAAGTTAACAATCAAGAACCGTTATCCATTGCCTAGGATCGACGATTTATTCGACCAACTTCAAGGGGAAAGTTATTTTTCTAAGATTGATTTAAGATCGGGTTATCATCAACTGAAGGTTAGAAGTGAAGATGTTCCTAAAACTGCCTTCAGGACCCGATATGGTCATTTTGAATTCTTGGTGATGCCTTTTGGGCCCACAAATGCACCTGCAGCATTCATGAATCTCATGAATAGAGTCTGCAAGCCATATCTGGATACGTTTGTCATTGTCTTTATAGACGACATACTTATCTACTCTCGTAATCAAGTTGATCACGAGAAACATCTTCGGTGCATCTTAGAACTGCTAAGGCAAGGGAAGCTTTATGCTAAATTCTCTAAATGTGAGTTTTGCTCTTAGAGAAGTCCTATTCCTTGGACACGTTGTGAGTGAGCGTGGTATCAGGTGGATCCCGCCAAAATAGAAGCCATAATAAATTGGGAAATGCCCAAAACCCCATCGGAGATTCGTAGCTTCTTAGGTTTGGCTGGTTACTATAGAAGGTTCATTGAGAACTTTTCAAGGATAGCCACTCCTTTAACTACCTTGACCCGTAAGAACGTTAAATTTAATTGGGGTCCGAAACAACAAGAATCCTTTGAGATTCTAAAAAATAAGTTGAGCAATGCTCCTATGTTATCTCTACCTGAGGGTATTGAGGATTTTATAGTTTATTGTGATGCTTCGCACACTGGCATTGGCTGTGTGCTAATGCAAAAAGGAAAAGTAATTGTCTATGCAACACGACAGCTAAAGGTGCATGAAAGGAATTACACCACTCATGATTTAGAATTGGGTGCCGTTGTATTTGCACTAAAACTATGGAGACATTACTTGTATGGCAAAAAGTGTATCATATACAGTGACCATAAAAGTCTCCAGCATTTGTTCAATCAGAAGGAATTGAACATGCGACAACGTCGTTGGATGGAAACACTTAACGATTATGATTGTGAAATTCGCTACCATCTAGGCAAAGCAAATGTAGTTGCTGATGCCTTAAGTCGCAAGGAACGGGTTAAGCCAATAAGGGTTAACGCCAAGAGCATTGAGCTCAGAAATAGCTTAAATGAAAAGCTATTAGATGCGCAAAAGCAAGCCCTATTAGAAGCTAATGCTCCTAATGAAGGATTAGGCGGAACTGTTGATCAGTTAATGCCTGAAAAGGATGGAATCCTTAGATTTAATGATAGAATTTGGGTTCCAATCTTTGGAGGACTTAGAGATCTAATCCTCCAAGAAGCACATAACTCAAGATACTCAGTTCACCCAGGTGGTGACAAGATGTATCAAGATCTAAAGAAGAATTATTTGTGGATGGGTTTGAAGAAATCCATAGCCAATTATGTAGCTAAGTGTATGACATGTTCGCAAGTTAAGGCCGAACATCAAAAGCCGTCAGGACTTCTACAACAATTGGAAATTCCCACATGGAAGTGGGAAATGGTAACTATGGACTTGATTACCAAGTTACCTAAGACCAAAAGCGGAAATGACACTGTTTGGGTCATTGTGGATAGGCTGACTAAGTCAGCACATTTCTTGCCAATAAAGGAAACGTATAATTCAGACAAATTGGCTAAGCTATATGTGGACAAGATTGTGTCCCTACATGGTGTGCCGGTATCTATTGTATCTGATAGATATAACAGATATACATCTCATTTTTGGAAAAGTTTCCAACAATCGTTAGGCACAAGATTGAACTTTAGTACGGCTTACCATCCGCAGACTGATGGTCAAAGTGCGCGTACTATCCATGTAACATTCGTCGAAAAACGGGTTTTCAAAACCCGCTTCGTTTATTAACCAAATATCCAGTTATAATTTTTCGTTGCGTATTCTCAAATTAATTTTAAACGATACATAATTAATAAATATATTAGAATTTAAAAACCATAATTTATAAATAATAGTAAATAGTGAGAAAAAAATAAAATGGGGACGCCGGGTTTCGAACCCGGGTCACCCACAAACCCAAATGCACAAACACCGTTCCGCCACATGCCTTCTTTGTGAATGTACTGAAACAAATAATACTTAAAATAAAACTCGAATTCAAAACCGGAGAATCACCGCGCGCCCAGAACTCGCAATCACTGGAAAATCCGGCGATCCGCGAGTTTAGCCATTTTCCTTTTGACTAAAACGCTATAACCGACTTCGACATCGGTTATAACCGACGTCTAACAGTCAATTGCGGTCATAACCGCCAGAGAAACTTTGACCGCGAATCAAGACTCAAACTCGGACAAAATTCATCCAGTTCTACCCTATAAATACCCCCTCAACCTTCCGGGAATCCTTTCGCTTAGAACCGCACACTTTTTCGTAGTTGAAATTTCTCAGAAGCTCGTCGCCGGAGATTTCCAAATTCGCCGGAACATGGCCGGAAATCCTTGATCAGAAAACCGTATTCATTCCTCGACCGGTATATCTATCTAAACTTCTCTGCTATCTCTTAATTTATGTTCTAAATCGTTCAAATCAATAATCAAAACTGCTAAACAGTTCATACAGCCGGACATCGCAAATCGGAGCCGACGACACTTGCTGGAAAACCGAAGCAAACCCGCTGTTCTGGTACACCATATCATTTAATTTCTCTGTTCATTTCAATCAAGTTTAAATCGTGAACGATTAAACAAGAACAGTCGGAATTCACTGTTCTGTGTTCTTAAACGAAGAAGACGAAGTCGCAAATAAGTATAAGTATAATTAAAATCAGATATTTGAACGGGTTAGACACACAGTCCAGCGGTGGACTGTGTGCACAAACAATGCACACGTCCCGGGTTCGAATCGCACACGTTACCGAATTTCAGAAATAAAATCAACATTTTTAAAACCTAATCAGATTAAGTCACAGAATGTTTATAAGAATAATATAATCCATAAGTTAAACAGATTTGACACACAGCCCAACTGGTTGGGCTGTGCGCACTCGAACCGAAGGACCCGAGTTCGACTCCGGGTCCCTGCAACCGGTTCGGCAATATAAACCATTTTTAAATAAAACCAAATAAGTTTAAAATTAATTAGTATATAAATATAATTAAAACAGAGAATATTTCGGGTTAGACACGTAGCTCAGTTGGTAGAGCTGCGTGCACGTAAACGAGAGGTCTCGAGTTCGAACCTCACTCAGCGCATACAAACACACAGTCCGACCGGTAAACGGTCAACGGGGTCAAAAAGTCAACATTTTTTTTCTTTTTATTTATTTATTTTATTTAAAAATCAATTAAAAGCACTTAAAAATAATATTTTTAAAGTTAGAAAATGTCCTTAAACTCACAAAAATAAATCTAAAAATTTCCATTAAGAGCACTAATTAAAAACATTAATTCCAAATAAAATTTATTTATTTACCGAATCATTCCGTTATTATTTTAGGTTAGTTTTTCCTCGTCGATCAAATCCTAAAATTTGTGCGCATCCAACGTCATCAAAGAACGCACCCAATGTGAGTGAATCTCTAGCAATTCCCCGTTTTAATCACGTTTTGGGGTGTATCATGTGTCGTATAATTATCATATTTTATTTAAACACTTGTGCTTACATCATATCCGTGATCAAATGTGTATCAATTGTTGTGTGAATTATGTTTAGATTGGAGTTATCATTTTCAGTGCATGCATTTCATTAGGCCCATCAGCTCCCCGTGGGATACGGGTTGAGTATTAGGTGCCTCATTCGATCGGCTCCGTTTGATTGAGCCTTGATCTCACATACATCATCATTCATGTCACTCGATCGGCTCCGTTTGATTGAGCCTTGATCTCACATACATCATCATTCATGTCATATACTCATCCAAAGTGGTTTGTGATTGTTTGTTTATATATGTTTGCTCACATGTGATTATTGCACAAATTTTCCTTATTAAATAAATCCAGAATTTATTTACAATGCTTTATCAAGATTCACTTGCCAACTTTTGTTGACCCAAAATCTTCCCCGTTTTACGCATGATACAGGTGATCTAGTTGAGACAAGAAACACATAGGAAGGCCTAGAAGAATAAAAAGTTTATGCTTTGGAATAATTATGTAGTTTTCCTTTTATTGTAATTGTATGAATTTTGTTTGGATATTTAAGTTGTAATATGAATTTAATAAATATGAAACATTTAGTAAATATCATGAGCTTTGGTGATAACCCAATTATGCCCCGACTTTTATTCCACTGCGGGCCGGGGTGTGACAGATTGGTATCAGAGCTTGTGACTATAGGGATATAGGATAGGTTATTAGACCCTTAGAGCCTATACTATAGTTGACTAGATTTTAATTGTTTATGCGTTACATGCAAAATTCATGATGTTTATATGTTTCATGTTTATTTTTCCACTCAATGTTATGCAAGCATGTTCATAAGTACATATTATTATACAATGCTCATCATGAATCATATCCTCATAACATATCATATCCATGAGAGCACACACCTCACAATTCCCATGATTTTTGCAACGATTTTTGTATTTTTCAAATCACATCAAAGTGAGTTCTCATGACGGGCATGTAGTAACTGGAAGGGTACGAGTACCGGTAGTCGGAACGTCCTGTCTAGGCTTGGCATTCGTATAAATCCAAAATAAAGGACCAGTTTGCCTACCTGGGGACTAACGATGAGAGTACGAAGGACCTATTAGGCCAAAGCATGCTATACCAAACGTCGTGTGAGCTAACCCCACTTTGAGTTGTCACTGTGTCTACACCTGGACACCCTCCTACCATACATCTCGCAATCATATTTCATGGTTTTCATTCGGGTGATGCGAGTGTTAATCCGCCAACACCAATGTGAATCCTACTAAGCCAATAGTCATGGGGGCCCACATGACTATACAGGCGATGGTATGGGGGACATTGGAGGCCCAAACATGAGCAAACCCAAGACATCCTATGGATGTAGTTGCATTATTGATAGTTATGTTATTTTATTCTTTTAACGACACATGACACCTAAAACTTCTTAAACTCACAATCTTCCTATGTATGTTCCTGTAGATGTCGGCTAGGCAACTACGTGGAGGTAGAAAGTCAGGAAGATCCAATGAACGCTTGGCCACTCAAATTGCTAAACAAATGGCCGCGGTGCTTCCTGACATCGTGATTCAAGTTCAACAAGCTCTTACCGCAAATCCTATCAACCCTCCCAATCAAGAAGACCAGAGCGTCGCCAACCCTTACTCCAAAAAGTGCTCCTACAAACACTTCAAATCTTGCGATCCCCCAAAGTATGAAGGGACCGAAGGTGTTACTGCCCTCCTTCACTGGTTTGAAGAAATGGAGAACACCTTCCTCAATTGCGATTGTCCCGAGGATCGCAAGGTACGTTATGCAACAGGGAGACTGTTTGGGGTAGCCCTTACCTGGTGGAACACAGAAAAGGGTAAGCGAGGAGTCGAAGATGCCATGGCCTTAACATGGGAAGAGTTAAGGGAACTCATGACAAGGCGCTTCTGTCCAAGAAGCGAAATCAAAAAGTTGGAAGATGAATTCCACTCGTTGAAACAAAAGGAGGGAGATCACACTTCCTACAACAAAAGATTCCTCGAACTGAACCAAATGATCCCAAATCTGTTAACCCCCGTGTACCGCTTGGTTGAACACTACATTCGAGGACTTCCCTCGAAAATTCAAGACTCGGTTTTAAGCACTTCGCCTGCAACACTTGAAGCCGCAATGGAATTAGCCACAGAACTCACCGAGAATCGTATCCGAAACGGCAAATTCAAGGATGAGAAAAAGAAAGCCCCCATTGAGGCCCAAACTCCAAACCATTCCGTCTCCTCTTCGAAGTTTGCTGGTAAGAGGAAACGAAACAGCAGAAATTTTGCCGTCACACAAACAAACCCTCCTATAACTGCCGCACCAATTACCCAAATTGCTCCCTCAACTGCACCATTTAAAAAGCCATGCACCGGCCCATACCCAAAATGCAACCGTTGTCAATACCATCACCTCCCCGAAACTCCTTGCCAACATTGCACCAGCTGTGGCCGTGCGGGTCACACCATTCAAACTTGTCGCACACTTCAACGAATGAACCGCAATCAACCCTCAACCCAAACCCACCATCAGATAGTGGGTCAAGCCCAACAACCCTTACTTCTACCATCTGCACAACACATAGCCCAATCCTACTACCAACTCAACTACCCCATGATGCAACCTACGCGAGCTTGTTACAACTGTGGAGACCCAAACCACTTCAGGAACACACGTCCACGCTTGGTGAAATCATTCATGCCCAAGCTCAAGCAAATCCGGTAAACCAAGCTAACCAAGCTCCTCCACCTGCTAGAGGAAGAGCTTTCAACATCAATGCCAACCAAGCTAGGGCTGACAACAACGTGGTTAACGGTACGTTTCTCATCAATGGTAGTTATGCATCCATGTTATTCGATACTGGCGCGGATAAGAGTTTTGTGTCCTTAGAATTTGAACCTATCCTCAACCAAACTCGTGATAATCTCATGGAATCCCTAACGGTGGAAGTGGCTGACGGAAAGCCCGTTTCATTAAATTCTATTATACGAAATTGTACCCTCACTCTAAACGATCACGATTTTCCAGTTGACCTCATTCCTATGAAGTTGGGGAGTTTCGATGTTATAATCGGTATGGACTGGCTCAGCCAGCATCACGCTGAAGTAGTGTGCCGCGAGAAGTTCATTCGCATTCCTCTTGCAGACGGTCAGACTCTACGTATTTTTGGGGAAACCCCTTCGAAAGGACTCAAATTAATGTCCTGCCTTCAAGCCCGAAAATATCTCCGCAAGAACTATGTCGCATTCCTAACTCACGTCATCAAAAAGGGAAACAAGGAGAATAAACTCGAAGATATCCCAGTTGTGAAAGAATTCCCACAAGTCTTTCTCGACGACATCTCAGGACTCCCTCCTGTGAGAGAAGTCGAATTCCGCATCGATCTTGTACCTGGCGCTACACCAGTCGCAAAATCTCCTTATAGGCTAGCCCCATCCGAAATGCAAGAGCTAGCCAGTCAACTGCAAGAACTGACTGACAAAGGATTCACACGTCCTAGCTCCTCGCCTTGGAGTGCACCTGTTCTTTTTGTTAAGAAAAAAGATGGAACGTTTCGCATGTGTATCTACTACAGAGAACTCAACAAGTTAACGGTTAAGAATCGCTACCCATTACCTCGCATCGATGACCTCCTAGACCAACTTCAAGGCGCCACCTGTTTTTCAAAAATCGACCTTCGTTCTGGTTATCATCAGCTCAGAGTACATGAAGAAGACGTCCCAAAGACCGCCTTCCGGACTCGTTATGGTTATTACGAATTCATGGTCATGCCATTCGGTTTAACCAACGCCCCCGTAGTCTTCATGGATCTAATTAATAGGGTATACAAACCCTACCTCGACCGTTTTGTCATAGTCTTCATCGACGACATCCTTATCTACTCCAAGTCTAAATCCGATCATGAACGACACCTTCGACTCATCCTTACACTCTTAAGGACTGAAAAGCTCTACGCTAAGTTCTCAAAATGCGAATTTTGGTTAAGAGAAGTACAATTCCTTGGACATGTCGTCAATGATAAGGGAATACATGTCGATCCTTCAAAAATCAAGGCAGTACAGGAATGGCAAGCGCCACGTACCCCTACCGAAGTAAGGTCATTTCTCGGTTTGGCTGGTTACTATCGCCGCTTCATTGCCAATTTCTCCCGTATTGCTGTACCACTCACGGCTTTGACTCATAAAGGAAAACCCTTCATATGGGGACCTAAACAAGAAGAAGCCTTCCAAACTCTAAAGCAAAAACTTTGTGACGCACCTATCCTCACACTCCTTGAGGGTTGCGATGACTTTGTGGTATATTGCGACGCATCAGGGCAAGGGCTAGGCTGTGTATTAATGCAAAGAGGAAAAGTGATAGCCTATGCTTCTAGGCAACTCAAGGTTCATGCGAAGAACTACACCACCCACGACCTGGAACTTGGAGCCGTTGTGTTCGCTCTCAAGATATGGAGACATTACCTCTACGGTACCAAGTGTGAAATATACACTGACCACAAAAGTCTCCAACATATCTTCAACCAAAAGGAGTTGAATATGAGGCAACGAAGATGGGTCGAACTTCTTAGCGACTACGACTGTGAAATTCGGTATCATCCTGGCAAGGCAAACGTGGTGGCTGATGCACTCAGTCGAAAAGGTTATGCGAACTCCATTCGTCTTCTATGTTCGCAAATCATAACCGACATCAAAGATCGAATCCGAGCAGCTCAACATGTTTCTGTAACAGAAAATGACGTACGCGATGAGCTGTCATGTGGAGCTGAACTCAAAATCGAAGCCAAGTCCGACGGTATTCTATACTATTTAAATCGCATATGGATTCCTGATCGCGATAACCTTCATGATTTCCTCATGAACGAGGCGCACAAAACACGATACTCTGTACACCCAGGAGCCGACAAGATGTATCAAGACCTACGATACACCTACTGGTGGCCTGGCATGAAAAAGGATATCGCTGTTTTTGTTTCCAAGTGCCTTACCTGTTCCAAAATAAAAGCTGAACATCAAAGACCTTCAGGACTTCTAGTCCAACCTGAAATACCAGTATGGAAGTGGGAAAACATAACCATGGACTTCATTACCGGGTTACCTCGCACCTCCAGTGGGTATGACACCATATGGGTAATCATAGATCGTCTTACGAAATCAGCTCACTTCATACCGATTCGCGAGGACTTCAAAAACGAGAAGTTAGCTCGTATCTACATCAGCGAGATCGTAAGCCGTCATGGTGTACCTTTAAGCATCATTTCAGACCGTGATGGTCATTTCACTTCACGAACATGGCGAGCCGTACAAACCGCCTTGGGTACACGATTAGACCTTAGTACCACTTTTCATCCTCAAACTGATGGACAATCTGAACGCACCATCCAAACTCTTGAAGACATGCTTCGAGCATGTGTCATCGACTTCAAAGGGAATTGGGACGCTCATCTACCATTAGTTGAATTTTCGTACAACAATAGCTATCATTCAAGTATCGGCATGGCTCCTATCGAAGCTTTATATGGTCGTAAGTGCCGATCTCCAGTATGTTGGCACGAAATTGGGGAATCACAAATCACCGGTCCAGAGTTAATTCAAGAAACAACCGACAAGGTCATTCAAATTCGAAACAATCTTCTAGCGGCTCAAAGTCATCAAAAGAGTTATGCAGACAAACGACGAAAGCCCTTGGAGTTTGACATTGGGGATCAAGTACTTTTAAAAGTATCACCGTGGAAGGGAGTGGTTCGTTTTGGCCAGAAGGGCAAGCTAGCACCACGCTACGTAGGACCTTTCAAGATACTCGAAAGAGTAGGTCCTGTAGCATACAAGCTTGACCTACCAGAAGAGCTCAACAGAATTCATCCCACATTCCACGTATCAAACTTGAAGAAGTGCCTCGCAGATGAAAACCTCCATATTCCTCTAGAAGACATTCAGATCGATGAATCTATGCACTTCATTGAAAGACCAGTAGAAATCATGAACTTCGGAGAGAAACGTTTAAGACGAAGTCGTATTCCAATTGTCAGGGTGCGTTGGGAGTCGAAACGAAGACCTGAGTTTACTTGGGAACGTGAAGACTCAATGCGCGAGAAATACCCGCATCTTTTTCCTGTTACCACTACTACTTAAATTTCGGGACGAAATTTCTAAAAGTAGGGGATACTGTAACATTCGTCGAAAAACGGGTTTTCAAAACCCTCTTCGTTTATTAATCAAATATCGAGTTATAATTTTTCGTTGCTTATTTATTGCTCAAATTAATTTTAAATGATACATAATTAATAAATATATTAGAATTTAAAAACCATAATTTATAAATAATAGTAAATAGTGAGAAAAAAATAAAATGGGGACGCCGGGTTTCGAACCCGGGTCACCCACAAACCCAAATGCACAACACACCGTTCCGCCACATGCCTTCTTTGTGAATATACTGAAACAAATAATACTTAAAATAAAACTCGAATTCAAAACCGGAGAATCACCGCGCGCCCAGAACTCGCAATCACCGGAAAATCCGGCGATCCGCGAGTTTAGCCATTTTCCTTTTGACTAAAACACTATAACCGACTTCGACATCGGTTATAACTGACGTCTAACAGTCAATTGCGGTCATAACCGCCGGAGAAACTTTGACCGCGAATCAAGACTCAAACTCGGACAAATCATCCAGTTCTACCCTATAAATACCCCTCAACCTTCCCGGAATCCTTTCGCTCAGAACCGCACACTTTTTCGTAGTTGAAATTTCTCAGAAGCTCGTCGCCGGAGATTTCCAAATTCGCCGGAACATCGCCGGAAATCCTTGATCAGAAAACCGTATTCATTCCTCGACCGGTATATTTATCTAAACTTCTCTGCTATCTCTTAATTTATGTTCTAAATCGTTCAAACCAATAATCAAAACTGCTAAACAGTTCATACAGCCGGACATCGCAAATCGGAGCCGGCGACACTTGCCGGAAAACCGAAGCAAACCCGTTGTTCTGGTACACCATATCATTTAATTTCTCTGTTCATTTCAATCAAGTTTAAATCGTGAACGATTAAACAAGAACAGTCGGAATTCACTGTTCTGTGTTCTTAAACGAAGAAGATGAAGTCGCAAATAAGTATAAGTATAATTAAAATCAGATATTCGAACGGGTTAGACACACAGTCCAACGGTGGACTGTGTGCACAATCAATGCACACGTCCCGGGTTCGAATCGCACACGTTACCGAATTTCAGAAATAAAACCAACATTTTTAAAACCTAATCAGATTAAGTCACAGAATGTTTATAAGAATAATATAATCCATAAGTTAAACAGATTTGACACACAGCCCAACTGGTTGGGCTGTGCACACTCGAACCGAAGGACCCGAGTTCGACTCCGGGTCCCTGCAACCGGTTCGGCAATATAAACCATTTTTAAATAAAACCAAGTAAGTTTAAAATTAATTAGTATATAAATATAATTAAAACAGAGAATATTTCGGGTTAGACACGTAGCTCAGTTGGTAGAGCTGCGTGCACGTAAACGAGAGGTCTCGAGTTCGAACCTCACTCAGCGCATACAAACACACAGTCCGACCGGTAAACGGTCAACGGGGTCAAAAAGTCAACATTTTTTTTCTTTTTATTTATTTATTTTATTTAAAAATCAATTAAAAGCACTTAAAAATAATATTTTTAAAGTTAGAAAATGTCCTTAAACTCACAAAAATAAATCTAAAAATTTCCATTAAGAGCACTAATTAAAAACATTAATTCCAAATAAAATTTATTTATTTACCGAATCATTCCGTTATTATTTTAGGTTAGTTTTTCCTCGTCGATCAAATCCTAAAATTTGTGCGCATCCAACGTCATCAAAGAACGCACCCAATGTGAGTGAATCTCTAGCAATTCCCCGTTTTAATCACGTTTTGGGGTGTATCATGTGTCGTATAATTATCATATTTTATTTAAACACTTGTGCTTACATCATATCCGTGATCAAATGTGTATCAATTGTTGTGTGAATTATGTTTAGATTGGAGTTATCATTTTCAGTGCATGCATTTCATTAGGCCCATCAGCTCCCCGTGGGATACGGGTTGAGTATTAGGTGCCTCATTCGATCGGCTCCGTTTGATTGAGCCTTGATCTCACATACATCATCATTCATGTCACTCGATCGGCTCCGTTTGATTGAGCCTTGATCTCACATACATCATCATTCATGTCATATACTCATCCAAAGTGGTTTGTGATTGTTTGTTTATATATGTTTGCTCACATGTGATTATTGCACAAATTTTCCTTATTAAATAAATCCAGAATTTATTTACAATGCTTTATCAAGATTCACTTGCCAACTTTTGTTGACCCAAAATCTTCCCCGTTTTACGCATGATACAGGTGATCTAGTTGAGACAAGAAACACATAGGAAGGCCTAGAAGAATAAAAAGTTTATGCTTTGGAATAATTATGTAGTTTTCCTTTTATTGTAATTGTATGAATTTTGTTTGGATATTTAAGTTGTAATATGAATTTAATAAATATGAAACATTTAGTAAATATCATGAGCTTTGGTGATAACCCAATTATGCCCCGACTTTTATTCCGCTACGGGTCGGGGTGTGACAATCCAGACGCTGGAAGACATGCTTAGGGCATGTGTGATTGATTTAGGTGGAAGTTGGGATGACCACTTACCCCTAATAGAATTCTCCTATAATAACAGTTATCATACTAGTATCAAGGCTGCTCCTTTTGAGGCCTTGTATGGGAGAAAATGTAGAACGCCCGTGTGTTGGGCAGAAGTTGGGGAAGCCCAACTATCAGGACCGGAGATTGTCCTGGAGACCACGGAAAAAATTATGCAAATCCGTGATCGTCTCAAAGCTGCCAGGGATAGGCAGAAGAGATATGTTGACAAGAGGCGTAAACCTCTTAAGTTCCAAGTAGGGGACAAGGTTATGCTGAAAGTATCACCCTGGAAAGGTGTGATGCGTTTTGTGAAGAAGGGTAAGTTAAGCCCAAGATATATCGGGCCATTTGAGATAGTCGAATGTATCGGCACTGTAGCTTATAAGCTCAGATTACCAGAGGAGCTTAGTGGAATCCATGATGTGTTCCACATCAGTAACCTTAAGAAATGTCTAGCCGATGAGTCGCTAGCAATGTCGCACAAAGATGTGCAAATAGATGAAAACCTAAGGTTTGTTGAGAAACCGATTTCGATCGAGGATCGACAGGTTAAGAAGCTCCGAAGAAAAATGATACCTATAGTAAAGGTTAAGTGGGAAGATTTTAGAGGTCCCGAGTATACATGGGAGGTTGAGTCCACTATGCGACAAAAGTACCCCCATCTTTTTGAATAAAATCTCGAGATCGAGATTTCTTTTAAGGGGGTGAGGATGTAACATCCTGTAAAATCGTGTCCAATAGTATAGTGACACGTGTTGTATTTTAAATATAGTCTATTAAAGACCAATAAGGACTAAAGGCGTCAACATGCTCAAACTGAGCCTCTGAGTGACGGTCCGATGTCAACATGCCCAGCCTCTGAGTGACATCGGAGTCAACATGCTTATAATAAGCCTCTGAGTGATCCTTTGCAGAGTCCTAACTCTCATACGTGCCAATTGTTGGACGAGAGGGTTCAATTTTGTAAATATGTGAAAGTTGGATAATGGAGGGATTAAAAGTGTCAACATGTTAATTTATACTCTGAGTGACCTTTTAACGAACCGAGAGCTCGACAGTGTCCGGGCATAATCCTGGGTATGCCAAGTATTGGCTACGGAGGGCTAAAAGTGCCAAAGAGGTGTTTTAAAAGGTTTTAGAAGCTTTATAAAGTAAAGGGGCTAAAAGTGTGAAAATTTGAAACTGGTCAAGGGGCAATCGCGGGCCGCGAGAGACCAGGCCTGAATCTCTCGCGGCGCGCGAGAAAGACTCTACTTGCTTGGCTACCAAACAAAGCTCCAAAAAACCATTTAATCGAAACTATGGCTTCCCAAACTGCTATGCCACGTTTTGGGACACTTGTAAGCTTCCTCTTACACCCCTAAACACCTGACATCACCTCCTTTGAGTTCTCCAACTATAATAGGTGCTCAAGTTCACCATTTCAACTTGCACCTTTCTTATTCATAACTCTTCTTCCTCCTCTGGAAGTTCCTAACTGAAAGGAGCATCCAACTTAGTTCTCTTGCATTCTAGGAACCTCTTGTAAGTGTTCCTTGCTCTTGCATTTTCGTTTATAGGCTTTTATAGCCAAAAGTCAAGCGTTTTACGGAAAACGCTTTGACTTTCGGTTAAGACCATTATGGTCCAGCCATTGTTCGTAACGAACATGGCTAAGTGATCGTAATAAGTAGGTATTAATCCCTATAAAGGGCACCTCCTGAAGATCACGTTTGCTAGACCAATTGACGAGTCAAAGTTAAGATATTAAAAAGTCAAACATGCCATTTTTCGGAAAAAAATCATAAATTGATCTTATATATGTTATGAAACCTGTTTGACACTTAAACAAGTTGGTAAAAATTATTAGAACATGTAAGAACATGTTCGCCTCGTCAATTTCAGTTCTAGGGTTGGTTCGCAACCGAAAATCGTGAAGTTTGACTTCTGCTTTAACTTTCGATTCTGACCCGATTTAGATTAGTTAGATACCGATCTAAAGTTGCATTATGATAATAAGATAATGTAGCATAACCCTCTGAGGTTATATTACATGATCATA
Organism: Scalesia atractyloides; assembly: GCA_947069175.1. Lineage (NCBI taxonomy): Eukaryota > Viridiplantae > Streptophyta > Magnoliopsida > Asterales > Asteraceae > Scalesia > Scalesia atractyloides. The sequence continues at coordinate 10,004,986 of CAMTDV010001632.1, forward strand.
ATCAGAATCTGAGTTTATGCGCAAGTTCCATAATTATGCCATTTTTGACCAAAATGTTCTTTTTGCATAAATCAAGATTTTAATGATAATGAACTTGAAAATAAGTTTCCTACTGATATAATATTATAAGTAAGATTATTTGAGATGTTAAACCAAGTTATAAACTGAGTTTTCAAGCAAGTCCTTAAACTATGTCGATAAATGACGATTTTAGCCCTTGTGGCACATAAAATAGTTTTAATCAAATCTTTTCAAGGTAAATCTTTTACCTACTGTAATCTGACCCTAATGCCAGTTTTCATTAAACATCGCATAAAACGTCATTTTACGATATAAGCGCCATTTCGACGCATATTATGATTTTAAACCATATTGGTTGACCAAGACTTGTTACCTACTTAGTGAAAAACTTATTTCAAACATATTTGCAGTAGGTACATGTTATAAACTCAGAATCCCAATAATTTATAACTATGTGTAAAATGACCAAAATGCCCTTCGGTGCATAGTTTGGTCATAAAAGATAAATTACACATAAAATTGAAATCCTACTGATACTATATCGTAAATAAAATATTTTTCCAAAATACTTAAGTTATAACATTAAATTTATTCAAGTTCCTTTTATACGGTATATAATTAACGAAATGCCCTTATGAGGCATAATTTCGTTTTAAAACCTAACGGGCATACAAGTTAATATCCTACTGATATTTTAACTAATTTAAAGTATAATGGCATATAGAACTTGTCCATGGCTTATTCGGTTACCCATTATCGCTTAGAAGCATACGACTGATTATACGTAACTAGTTTACGGAATTCAACCGAAACGGGTTTAACCTTATCGTTTTAATTTCAAAATCCAGAATGTTAATTATTTACCCATTTTTATACAAGTCAAAGTACTTGTTGGGTTTAAACTACATTCTATCCGATCATCGTTTAATCAAGCGTTATACGTCTTGATCCCGTTCACTTTTCGGTCTAAGTCTATGACTTAAATAAAGACCGTTAGTATTAATTGGTTAGCTTATGTCATAATCCAGACTAGAGCCTTGCCGGTAAATGCTATCGGCACTTAGTACTTTTGTATACGGTTGAGTTATTGAAATTAAAAGAAGACTAGCTCAAGTAAATATTCTTGACTTATTTTCCCTATACGGGCTTGGAATACGGTAATTATTACCGCTTGGTCAGAAATGGGATCAATCGAATGCTGGATTGTGGCTCGTAAATCCGCATATTCTGTTTTAATCAGTTTTGTTTGATAACTTAAACATCGGGGGTTAAATTACTGTGTCCTGGATATCCTCGGCTCATTACATTAGATAATGGCCACGACCTTAGCGCGGAGTGTAGGCATACACCTGACAGACGCTCAAATGCAAATTACCCAAGACGTTGGGGATAAATCCTCTGTGAGTTCTAACTGGTGTGTATTTAATCATGTTTCGGTCTCTGTACTGAGTCCTGTATGTATGGACAAACATGTGAATCTGTTAACAAGGTTACAAAGTAACTTTCCCAAGTTATAAAAAGATTTGTGCCCTGTGCACTTAAATCTAATTTCTAAAATATTTTCAAAATGAGTCAGTCGGGTGTATTTACCAGCGAAAGCTGACGTATCGTCCAAAGACTAAACTGCAGATACAATACGAAATAGGCCGGAAGCTGCTCAATAGTGATTAAGAGGATCTTGCAAATCCTTAAATCTGCTCTAAAGTCTGTTTTATATTCTTTCTTATACATTTTATGATCTGTCTGTGGATCTTCTATTACGAGCTTGTATATTATTTTATATTTCGAAAATTCGGTTTATAATAGTAATTTAACTCCAAGACTTCCGCTGTGCTGTGTTTAATTGACTATGATGTTATCAACTGACGTCACGATACTCCCCATCCAGCCCACCGGTGTATGGATTTGGATAGGAAAATCCGGATGTGACACATATGTAAGTAGCAATAAACTTATAAAATCATTTATAAGATTTTACAAGTACAATCCTTGAAGGAAAATGATATTTTTTTTTGAAGAGGATGAACAAGGAACCAAAAGCTTCCTTATTAAATGTACCCATACCAAGAAAGATCGTAGATCCAATAATCTGTTAGTCTTCAACTTGCTTGTAGGAATCTGGACATTAGAGAAAGAAAATGATGATGTCATTGTTCGATGTTGATTCAGTTTCCGTTAAGATGTCACTGATTGATAGAGATCTTAGAGAGCAGTCAAGGGGGGGGGGGGGGGGGGGGTCTTTCTATGTATATTTATTTATACTGATATCAAGGAGAAACCTTAAATTAATATTTGGGTACGCCTATCAAATAGCCCATCTATCTTAAGAACCATATATTTGGGTACCCCCTTCCACACGGAGAATCATATTTCGACGAAATATCTGTCTTCATGTGAAACATTGGGTTATATAGGAATAGTGGAATCCACCTCTACAATTGCCACATCAGAATAGAATATACCCGAGGAGAACCCATGGATATTAGCCGGTTGTAATGTCCAAGAACTTATTGATTTGTGTTATGTATGAACTTGTATAAAACCTTTACATGTTTTGTATATCATATAAAACATAATGCTATTGATGTTGATATATATTCAACAACCAATAACATAAATTCAATTCCAAAGATTACATAAAATATTAATCATAAGCTTACTTAGGGGCGCAACTTTGTAGTTTTGCTCATTAGTGCCCAATATGTAGTTTTTGTATAGAGTTTTTTTAGATATATACGTTTTCGACCTCTATTTTATAATTTTTAGGTATATACGTTTCGGTCCCACGTCGAAAATCTCAAGTTTCACCATTGAGCTTACTTGCATTGAATCATTAATATAAAACAAAATTCATATATACTTACGTTATATATACAGTATGTATGTATATTATGTCACTTTATTAAATATGTAATGATTCAGTTTTATAATACCATTTTATTTTAATAATATTATATATGTAATATTGATTGTATTGTATACGTTCACACTAAGTTTAAGTGTGTACTTGGTATAATTGCTTAGCTAGTGACCCTTTATGATTGTCATATATTGTATCTTTGGCATATAGCTCCAACACATGAACCATTTCAAAACCTGTAAATCTTAACCCATAATGGGTCATTCCTTTTCATTTGATGCGTATAACCACAATTTATTTACTTCGTCTCCCAAGACCTCCATATTTTTAACATATAATCTCCTTAGTTAATTAGTGTAATTAGTATGTTAGAATTTTTTGTCTAAAAATAAAAAATTAACTAAAGTGGTATTAGAATCCTCATACTCGTGTGTGACTATCTTCTTTGTGGTGGGCTAGATTCTATTGTGTTTAGAAGATGTTCACATTATTTGTATGAGTTTCTTTATACTCTGGGAAAATAGTAAGATTACCGCGCTAAGTTGTGGGGTTTTGGTCGATATCTATTTTGGTTCAGTATATCAACCAAAAGAAATATGTTCAGAAGAATATCGACACATTTTTTACATCGACCGAAAACCATAAAAATAAATTTAAATTGGACAACGGGACGAAATGATTTTAATTTAAGTGTAAATGGAAACGTAAATGTTATCTTAAATATAACTTTAATGAAAAGGAACCTAAAACTAAAACATTAAACATAAAGAAAACTAAATAATAAAAATAATAAAGTCCAAAAAAATAAATATGAAAGAAACAAAAAAGCCAATAGGATTAAAGCACTATCCACATAACTTGCTAATTGTAATTTACGTTAAAACGTAGAACAGCTTAAAATGTACATAAAAATAAGCAAGAAAACGAATTATATTTGACACATATTCCCGAAGAAAATTTACGTCGAATCACATACCAACTTGAATTTATACTGACATATGCATAAAAATAAGCACGTGAGAAAATAGTTATGGCGTGTTGCGGCGGTGTCGAAACGTTAAGTGACTCGAATTTACAGAATTTAATGAAAACGTATTATATTTGACTCGACGTGTTTCCGAACAAAATTTACGTCAAAACTTAGACCATTTGAACACTGTACATAAAACTAAGCATGAAAACGTATTATATTTTACCCGACTCATTATAGAAAAAGTAAAATAAAATAAAATTTACATTAAAACGTAACTTAAAGCGTACATAATAACAAGCATAGGAATATATTATATTTGACCTAACTTATTATCGGGAAAAATTTATGTTTAAACGTAAATCAATTTGAATTTATACAAACACTTACATAAAAAATAAACACGTAAAACTTGATAAAAAATTTAGAAAGTTAAAAAGGTTGTAATTGTTAATACTGAAAGTTAAAGGGTAAAGATATAAAAAAATAAAGACAAAAAAGTCAAAACAAAAAAAAAGGACAAAAGACAAAAAAAAGTAAAAACAAGTTAATGTTCATCCAACTTGCAACTGTTATATTATATAATGATCCCTTTTTACTAATTGGTCTTTTCTAATGAATCTGAGCTTGAAAAGTACATGTGGTAATGGGTGTTCTCTCGGTGCACGAGCTAGGAAACAATCATGGGAGTGTGTGGGTAACATTTTTATGGATTGCATTGTGTTAGGAAATCATGATTATTCTCATGGTAGTTCTCATGAGTGGTGGTGGCTCTTGCAACAGGGGCCGTAGATGGAGGGGACAACTACACGAGTTGATGGCTTTGGTGTTGATGTTAGTTTAGACGGTGAAGGTGGCGGTCCTCGTTTTGGGGCTGGTTTCGGAACAAGAATAAGAGAAAAATGGATGGTGTTTTGGTAGGGGTATGCACATTTTGGAACCGAGGTCGGTGCAACAACAAAAGTTGATGGTGGTGTGTTTTGCCTATGATTGGTCGTTGGGATAATGTAGGAGAAGGGGGTAAGCCAAAAAGATCCCAAAGAACAACCTTGTATATATTTATATAAGGAAAACAAACAGAGACTTCCACCAACACACTACCACTAACTAACACACTGCTATTAATAATGTGCATACCAAGGAAACAATCGAACCGCTTGAAAAACACTCACAACTGGACGTAGGACTACATGGGTTAGGAACCGTGGATTGTGGCTACTACATGAATATTTAAAAGTGCACACAACAATGCAACCCTTTGCATCAAAACATTTATTACGTGCTCTATTTTTTATTACGTTATACAAATAGCATTTACAATTAAAAAAATCAAATTAATTACATATACAATATTTTAAAAGGATATTTTAATTATTTATACAAATACAAAATACAGTTAAAAAAGGAAAACAAAGAATTCAAATATTCAACTTTTTAATTATATAAATTCCATTATAAATATCCTATTTATTTAATTAACTTTTAATTAGAACCAAAAGCAAATAAAAAGGAAAACAAATAATTCAACTTCTATCTGTCTTGCCGCCCATTCGCCCACTCCAACCCCTCATTCCCCAATAAAAAAACTATATCTCCACTTTCAACCCAATAAACAAACCCTAACCTTAACCTTCTTCCATCATGAACTCAACCAACCCATTCATGTAACCCTTCACCTTCATCATCATCATCAATGGAGGAACAAAGACACATACTACCAGGAGGCAAATACGAAAAAGGAAAACTCATCGGAACCGGCACCTTCGCTAAAGTCTACCACGGTAGAGAACTCGCCACCGGCGAAAGCGTTGCCATTAAAGTCATCAACAAAGATCAAGTCAAAGATCAAGGCATGGTTGACCAGATTCAGCGAGAAATCTCCGCCACACGTCTCCTCCGTCATCCTCACATCGTCGAGCTTCGTGAAGTTTTAGCAACAAAATCTAAGATCTATTACGTCATGGAGTATGTTTCCGGTGGTGAGCTTTTCGCAAAGGTCGCACGTGGCGGACGTGTGAAGGAAGAAGTTGCTCGTAAGTATTTCCAGCAGTTAATCTCCGCCGTTGATTTCTGCCATAGCCGTGGTGTGTCTCACCGTGATATTAAACCGGAAAACCTGCTGTTAAACAGCAATGATGATTTGAAAATAACTGATTTCGGATTCTCTGCTCTGCCGGAACAGAAGCGTTACGATGGATTGCTGCACACGCAGTGTGGCACGCCTGCTTACGTGGCACCGGAGGTGTTACGGAAGAAAGGATACGACGGTGCGAAGGCGGATATCTGGTCATGCGGTGTCGTTTTGTACGTTTTGTTAGCCGGATTTTTACCGTTTCACGATGAGAATATTATGAATCTGTACCGGAAGATTTTCAAAGCGGAGTATGAGTTTCCGCCGTGGTTCACGGCGGAGACACGGAAGCTGATTTCGAAGATATTAATGGCGGATCCGGAGCGGCGGATCTCGATTCAAGGAATCCGGCGCGTGTCGTGGTACCGGCGAGGTCTGCCACGTCAGATCTCATTCCGATTGAAAAACGAACGAGTTACACTGCCGGAACCGGCGGCCGGAACGTTGAAGAAATCAACATCTTCGCCGGCGTTTTTCAACGCGTTTGAGCTGATTTCATCCATGTCGTCTGGATTCGATCTATCTACTTTGTTCGAGAGCAAGGAGAAGAAGAAGGTGGCGTCGATATTCACGTCGAAGTGTTCAGCGGCGGCGATTGTTGAGCGGATAGCGGCGGCGGCGAAGGGGCTGAGGTTTAGGGTTGAGAAGGAGGAGGATTTTAAGCTGAGGATGGAGGCGGCGGAGGAAGGACGGAAAGGAGCGTTGGCGGTTACGGCGGAGGTGTTTGAGATGGCAACGGAGATGACGGTGGTGGAGTTTTTGAAGGATTCCGGTGACACGTTGGAGTATGAGAAGTTCTGTGAGGAAGACGTTAGACCGGCGTTAAAGGATATTGTTTGGACGTGGCAAGGTGATGACTGCAATTCCAGTGTTAACAGTGACAGTAACGGTGAAGGTGACGGTTACTGTTAATTGATTGTTTTATGTAAAACATTATATTTTGCTAATTACTGATTTACAGCGCCCATACGAATATTATTTGTATGACTATTTAAATCTTTTTGGTTTATTACAATACCAACCGACACGTAAAAAGTGGGAACCCACACTCTGCTGCAACGGAAAACATGCAAACGTTTAAAGTACAAGAAAGTAGCAGAAAAAATGCATAAAATAGGGGATGTAACAAAAGGATATATTCATAAACTAGTGTCTGGCACATTGAAACTTGTGTATTGTATTACACAAATAATAATAATAATAATAATAATAATAATAATAATAATAATAATAATAATAACAATAATAATAATAAAATAATAATATATAGCTACGTCTAGACAGTATATATATTGTCTATGATAATCGAATACGTGAATAGTTTTCTTGTAACTATTTTATACTCATTATGTGTAAAAAAAATTAAGATTTGTGTATTTTGTTATTATAGGATTAAAATCTAAACAAAATTTACGTCAAAATGTAGATAAACTGAAAACGTTCATAAAAATAAGCACAAAAATGTATTATATTTGACATGACTGATTTTCGATAAAAATTAGTTGAAATGTAAAACAACATGAATATATACCTGACCTGTACATAAAGATAACTTGAGGAGGTCAAAATAACATGTTACAAAGTTAGAAGACAAATAAAAAAATAAAAGTTGATAGGTGAAATTCACAGAAGACAAATAAAAAACAATAAAAGTTGAGAGTTCAAATTCATAAAAAGAAAAAAAATCAAGTTATTGTCACTAACAACTTGATTTATTTTACCTATAATAATGCATGTAATAATATTTTTAGGTAATAAAATTTCACGTTTAAATATAAATCATAAAAAGTTTATCACTTTATGTCTTTATGTATCTTAAGAGATGATACATACAACATATTATATTATATCACTATAATAGGTGAAACATGTTTGACAAACAAATAAGATGCAAGTATAAAAAGGGAACTATTCTTGCGACATAGAGTAGTTACAACTCATTGTTTTTAATTTTTTAATTTTGTGATTAAAATATAATATATTATATATATATTATATATGGATATTTTTATGTAAATAATAATATATATTTCCAAGTATGATAAAAAAATCCTTTACAATATATCCGACGCATTTTAAGAAAAAGAAAGTAAATACACAAAACTAAAATCAATACGTGAAAAATAGAGTACATGGCCAAAGAAAAAATGTTCTTTTAAAAACTCCAAAATATTTAAGAATTTCAAGAATTCATAACCGTCAATCATTTTATACAATTTAATTGTTAAAATTGTGTGTCACACGGGTGGATAACCTAATATTTATATATATAATCACTTTTTACGTATAATAAATGAACAACTACTCTTAAATAATATTAAAAATATAAAATAGATAAATAAAATAATTGACTTTACAAGTCCTCAAAATTAATAATTTTTTGAGGTTTAATATAATCTGATCCCCAAAAGATCTACATATAAAAAGAATATTTTTATCACAGAATATAGACAACTAATTTTTATTATTGTAAATTGTGTCATGTAGATTAAATATTTGTTTCTTTAAACTTTTTTATATTATAACTTGCCAACTATTATCATTACTAAAACACCATTATTGATGGTATGGTTACCTGGTTTCTTTTGTGAGATTAACATTATAAATAATTAAACAATACTTATGATCCCACCATGAAGTCGGCCACTAAAAAAGTTGCCATCAATTATCAAACCAGTTTAAAAAAGGCCACGGTATTAAAATCATCACAAGGCCTTAACAAATGTCACAATCATTTTGATATTATGATAAATGTGCATTTTGGCACAAGTACTGTAATTAGATATTTAGTTATACATTAGTTATTTCCTTTTTTTTAATATAAACATTTATTAATTATTAGTTTATACTATATGAATATGTGATCCTAAAAATCAAGGGCGACGGTTTTGGAGTAACGTATTTGGATTTCTTTTGACCATCCATTAATAATTTAATAGAGACCACAAATGCAAATAGATGAGCATTTAAAGTTATATTTTATTGAATACGAATTTTAGGCTTATAATAAATACAACCGTTTATGCTTCTAGCGTTCCAAAGGACATACTTGAATCCCACACATGTACGTAACTTTTTTTATCGATAAATTTCTTTTATTCTTGCTGTAGAACTTGAACTCAAAAGTTCTCACTTCTAAAACGTTTAAAAGCTTTATATTTACCAATAAACACCACCTCATTGGTATTTACATAACTTTTTAAAAACCAAACTAATCTTAATATCAACCAATTTGTTTGTCAGAGTTAAAGATCAGTTGACATCATACTTAATTATAAAATGTTTAAATATCACATAGAATTTATTAATTAATATAATATTATGTTGTTACATTTAAAAAAAATACTTTTTTAAAAGAATAAAATAAGGTATTTTTTAAAAGATGATATTTATTTAAAGTACATGAGAATATAACGTTAGTTGTGAAACACTTTGTCAGATGCCTTAAGTTTAAATCTTATAATTAATTTTTTTTTCTCATAATCGTTCCAACCAACAATAGTTTAATGCTTACAAACCAAAGCAACAAAAGCTCTGGTTCCGATTCAGCTGATCCGGTTTTTCTATACATCTCCAATGCTAAATTCAAGTTTGGTTCTATACCCGTCATCTCAGCACGTCACATTATTCCGAAAATCTACCTTAAAAATACATTTTTTTCTCTAATGCAAATAAATCCAAACCTCCACATCACACTACACTTTTATATAAATAATATATTATATAATAAGCGTGTGTTTGTGGTCCCCACATATTGTACGGTTTGAGTCGGTGTAATGATCCGGACTCCAATTCACAACCTCCTCCTGTCCTCCAACAAATGCAAGGTCCGGTTTGGTTTTTGTAACACCCTGTAAAATCGTGTCCAATAATATAGCGACACGTGTCGTATTTTTATTTTAAGTCTATTAAAGAATAACAGGGACTAAAAGCGTGAACATGCTCAAACTAAGTCTTTGAGTGATCTTCTGATGTCAACATGCATAAACCAAGCCTTGAGTGACCATTACTGTCAACATGCTTAAAACATAGCCTCTGAGTGATCATTAGTGTCAACATGCTAAAACTTGGCCTCTAAGTGACCGTTGTGTCAACATGCCCAGCCTCTGAGTGACATCGGAGTCAACATGCTTATAATGAGCCTCTGAGTGATCTTTTATGAAGTCCTAACTCTCACATGTCCCATTTATTGGACGAGAGTGATTAAATCCGTAATTTTATAAAAGTTGGACATCGGAGGGGTTAAAAGTATCAACATATTAATTTATACCTCTGAGTGACCTTTTAACGAACCGAGAGCTCGACAATGTCCGGGCATAATCCCGGGTACGCCAAATATGGCTACGGAGGGCTAAAAGTGCTAAAAAGATGTTTTAGGAGGTTTAAAGGGGTTTTATAAGTTTAGGGGCTAAAAATGTCAAACTTTGAAACTGACTTAGGGGCGCGAGAGTTGCCTCTCGCGGCCTGCCAGAGACCTGTATCTGCAAAAAATTGCCTTGGCCACCACACAAAGTACCAAAAACCATTTTCTCGAAACCATGGCTTTCCAAACAGCTATGCCACGTTTTGGGACACGGCTCCCTCTTACACCCTTTAGCACCTGGCATCACCTCCTTCAAGCTCTTCAACTATAAATAGGTGTCAAAGTTCACCATTTCAACTTGCACCTTTCTCATTTTCAACTCTATCTCCCTCCTCTAGAAGTTCCTAACTGAAAGGAGCATCCAACTTAGTTCTATTGCATTCTAGGAACCTCTTGTAAGTGTTCCTTTCTTGTGCATTTTCGTTTATAGGATTTTATAGCCAAAAGTCAAGCGTTTAACGGAAAACGCTTTGACTTTCGGTTAAGACCGTTATGGTCCAGCCATTGTTCGTAACGAACATGGCCAAATGATCAAAATAAGGTAGGTGTTAGTCCCTATAAAGGGCACCTCCTGAAGATCACGTTTGCTAGACCAATTGACGGGTCAAAGTTAAGATATGAAAAAGTCAAACATGTCATTTTTCTGAAAAATCATAAATTGATCTTATATATGTTATGAAACATGTTTTGACACTTAAATAAGTTGGTAATAATTATTAGAACATGTAAAACATGTTCGGCTCGTCAAATTCAGTTCTAGGGTCGGTTCGCATCCGAAAGTTGTGAAGTTTGACTTCTGCTTTGACTTTCGATTCTGACCCGATTTAGATTAGTTAGCTACTGTTCTAAAGTTTCATTATGATCATAATATAATGTAGCATAACCCTCTGAGGTTATATTACATGATCATAATAAGAATCTGAGTTTATGCGCAAGTTCCGTAATTATGTCATTTTTTACTAAAATGCCCTTTTTGCATAAATCAAGTTTTTAATGATAATGAACCTGAAATGAGTTTCCTATTGATATAATATTATAAGTAGGATTATTTGGGATGTCAAATCAGATTATAAACCGAGTTTACAAGAAGGTTCTTGAATTATGTCGATAAATGACGATTTAGCCCTTCTGGCTCATAAGATGGTTTTAATCAAATCTTTTCAAGGTAAATCTTTTACCTACTGATATGTTATATTAAATAACATATCTAAGACATTTTAATCTGACCTTAACATCAATTTTTATTAAATATCGCATAAAACGTCATTTTACGACATAAGCGCCGTTTCGGCACATAGTATGGTTTTAAACCATATTAATTGACCAAGACTTGTTATCTATTGATTTTAAAACTTATTTTAAACATATTTATAGTAGGTACAAGATATAAACTCAGAAACTCAAATAATTTATAAACCTTGTGTAAAATGACCAAAATGCCCTTCGGTGCATAGTTTGGTCATAAAGATAAATTACGCATATAATTGACATCCTACTGATATTATATTATAAATAAGTTATTTTTTCAGAATACTTATAGTTATAACATTAAATTATATTCAAGTTCCTTTTATACGGTATGAAATTACCGAAACGCCCTTATGAGGCATAGTTTCATTTCAAAACCATAACGGGCATAAAAGTTGATATTGTACTGATATTACAACTTAATTTAAAGTATAATGGCATATATGAACTTGTCCATGACTTACCCGGTTACCCATTATCGCTTATAAGCGTACGGTTGATTATACGTAACTAGTTTACGGAATTTAACCAAAACGGGTTAAACCTTATCATTTTAAACTCAAAATCCAGAATGTTAATTGTTTAACCATTTTATACAAGTCAAAGTACTTGTTGGGTTTAAACTACATTCTATCAAATCATCGTTTAATCAAGCGTTATACGTCTTGATCCTGTACACTACTCGGTCTAAGTCTATGACTTAAATAAGACCGTTAGTATTTAATTGGTTAGCTTATGTCATAATACAGACTAGAGCCTTCCGGTAATTGCTATCTGCACGATACGGCTGAGATATTAAATCTTGCATTTTAAAACAAGACTAGCTCAGGTAAATACTCTTGACTTATTTTCCCTATACGGGCTTGGGATACGGTAAATTATTGCCGCTTGGTCGGAAATGGGATCAATCGAATGCCGGATTGTGGCTAGTAAATCCGCATATTCTGTTTTAATCAGTTGTTTGATAACTTAAACATCGGGGGTTAAATTACCGTGTCCTGGATATCCTCGGCTCATTACATTAGATAATGGCCACGACCTTAGCGCGAGGTGTAGGCATACACCTGACAGACGCTCAAATGCAAATTACCCAAGACGTTGGGGATAACTCCTCCGTGAGTTCTAAGTGGTGTGTATTTAATCATGTCTCGGTCTCTGTACTGGGCCTGTATGTATGGACAAACATGCGAATCTGTTAACAAGGTTACAAAGTAACTTTCCCAAGTTATAAAAGATTTGTGCCCTGTGCACTTAAATCAAATTTTAAATTGTTTTCAAAATGAGTCAATCGGGTGTATTTACCAACGAAAGCTGACGTATTTTCAAAAGACTAAGCTTGCAGGTACAATACGAAATAGGCCGGAAGCTGCTTGGTAGTGAAATAAGAGGATCTTGCAAATCCTTAGATCTGCCCTAAAGTCTGTTTTATATTCTTTCTTTGTACATTTTATGATCCGCTTGTGGATCTTCTATTACGAACCTGTATATTATTTTGTATTTCGAACATTCGGTTTGTAATTGTAATTTTATTCCAATACTTCCGCTGTGCCGTGTTTAATTGACTATGATGATTATCAACCGACGTCACGATACTCCCCACCGGATCCACCGGTGTATGGATTTGGGTTGGAAATCCTGGGTGTGACAGTTTTGGACCTGGTCCGTGTTGGAGACGTGTAACAACATTGAATTTACGCCACAATCTTTAATTGACTTATGCAACTGTCTGTTGGGAGATTGTTATCATCTTCTGCAACAAATGATTCAACACTAATCTCTCCTACTAAGTGTTTGGACTTTTGCTACACAGATGTGATATCTTTTTGGGAGAATATTATCATCTTTTGCAACAAATGATTCGAAGCACACTAATCTCTCTTATTTAGTATTTTGAAGATTATCTGTCATGTCCGCCCTGGTTCTCTGCAGTGTTTTGGTTCAGTTACAAGCTAATTGACTGCACATAATTATCTCATTGGTTTTGAACGAACAAACGAAACTGGTGAAAACCAACCAACGTTCGCGTTCGCCTTCTGTAGGTCGGACTATCATCGCAACTTATTAGCTAAGCGGTCCAAATTTAGAAGAATGTTCAACAGACCAATGTCACAATCACAAGATGACTTCACTCAGTCTTAGCCAATATTGTAAAAAAATAAACTATGATTATATCACGCTGATATTTATAACAGATTTGAGTTACAAACAATGTCAAACCCACATCAAAACTTAAGCCATCGCTTCTCCTCTTTGCTAGCAACAGCATTAGAAGCCGATGCATGCGCGGCTTCAACTTCCGCCAACTGTTTCCGAGTTTCATTAAGCTTTCTAACCGCCGCCTCGTAAACCACATTCTCTTTCTCATTCCTGCTCGCCATTTCCTCCAGTTTTTGAACTCTCGCACGCTACTCCTTCACCTCATCATCAAACGCAACGAGCGCCCGCCTGTCACCGTTCTTACTCTCCTGGAAATCTTTCTTTTGCAGTTTCTTGTTTGACCCGACTTTCAACGCTTCATCATGCTTCGCTAACTGTGTGTTAATAAGACTAAATATATCCGAGCTCGGTTCCTCTTGTAACTTGGCAGCCTTAGTTAACGCTGCAAATTTCTTATCACGTTTTCGTTTCCCGCCCCGATTTCGTTTTTTCTCTTGATTGTTATCTTTATTTTAGTTAGATTCGAAAGCATGATCGAGAGACTGATTTTTTGGTAGTACTTTGACTGAAATCGGGTCAACACGTCCTTGTAACCTCACACCCAAACCCATTCCTTCACGGAAACCCATGCTAGCCATCATCTTAGACGAGATTCCACGGGTGTGATTCTCCCATTGTGCGAAAATTGCGGTTTCGGTTTGTATACCCCTTTGAAGATTCGAAGAACCAAGAAACCTTAAACCTTCAGGGGTGTCTTCTATTTCACTTTCAGAAAGATCATCCTGTTCCGAATCGGAATACGAGTCATTGTCATCTTCATCGCTCATTTGGGCGTATTCGGATAAGGTTATAGATTCGTGTCCAATGTTTAACGAGCTACCATCGTCTCGAAAAGCGACCCGGCCCGATTTGAGTTCGTCATCCCATGACTCGAGCTCCGCTTCCCGCCATATTCCGGTTTTACTGTCGGAGATAGCCCACACATTGGACCCGATTAATGAATGAGTCCACACTGTCGGAGTATATTTCTCAGTGATGATAACGGCAGATCAATGCCTGATCCAATATAAACCGAACACGTTAAAACATTTGTATTTATCATTGGAGGTTAAAAACCGATTCTGAAGTTATACTAATTAGAATTACATATGAGAACTTTTTACCATGTGACGAACGGCACTTTGTACCAAATCGACACCGTTGCTGTAGAAAGAACTTGCAAATCTGCATTCACGTGTAGTGGCACCACTTGATTAATCGGGTAAACATACAATCCTTCCTTCAATTATTAGTTTATTACAAAAAGTGGCGAAATATTCAAACCATTACAAATAGGGGTGTGCATAGTCCGGTTCAGTTTTATACTTTTATGGCAAAACCAAAACCGAAATGTACAGTTTCGGTTTTAGCAACGGTTCGGTTTAGTACTTTAGTTTTTCGGTTTCTGGAACAAAGTTACGTAAGATTTAAAAATAAAAAAATATAATCCAAGACTTATGAATCTTTTTTAGATGTTTACATTTAAGTTAATATATTTAAGCTTTTTAATTAATAATGTTACCTGATCTTTTAATCTATTTCTCGTAGGCGATAGATAAATAATTTCAAAGATAAATAAACATGTTAATCTTTTAATCTATTTCTCGTAGGCGATAGAACAAAATTAATAATTCCTATATCAATATTTAACAAACATTAAAAAAATGACTTTCTGAGTTATTTGGTTCTGTTCAGTCTTTTTGGTTTCCTTAAAATGCAAAACTGAAAATGAACCGTAAATTTCGGTTTGTTTTTTTGTGCTGTTCGGTTTTTTTCTTTCGGTTAAATCTCTTTTTCCGTTTCGTTTTTCCGGTTTTCTGCTCACCCCTAATTACAAATAGTTCAATAGCCAGTTATTGTCACACCCCGACCCGCAGCGGAATAAGAGTCGGGGCATAATTGGGTTATCACCAAAGCTCATGATGTTTACTAAAATGTTTCATATTTATTAAATTCAAATTACAACTTAAATATCCAAATCAAAATCCATACAATTACAAGGAAATGAAACTATGTAAATAATCCAAAGCTTAAACTGATTTATTCTTCTAGGCCTTCCTATGTGTTTCTTGCCTCAACTGGATCACCTGTATCATGTGTAAAACGGGGGATATTTTGGGTCAACAAAAGTTTGCGAGTGAACCTTGATAAAACATTGTTATTAATTTCTTGTTTTATTTAATATGGAAAATTTGTGCAATAACCACATGTGAGCAAACATATATAAGTAAACAAACACAGACCACTTTGAATGAGTATATGATATGAATGATGATGAATGTTAGATCAAGGCTCAATCAAACGGAGCCGATCTTATGAGGCACCTGATGCTCAACCCGTCTCCCACGGGGAACTGATGGGCCTAATGATATGCGTGCACTGAAAATGATAAATCCAAACTACATATAATCCACACAACAATTGATACACATTTGATACACATTTGATTACGGATATGATGTATGCACAAGTGTTTAAATATAATAAAGAATTAAACGACACATGATACACCCCAAAACATGATTAAAACGGGGAATTGGTAGAGATTCACTCACATTGGGTGCGTTCTGTGATGACGTTGGATGCGCACGAATTTAGGATTTGATCGACGAGAGAAAAACTAACCTAAAATAATAACGAAATGATTCGGTAAATAAATGGATTTTATTTGGGATTAATATTTTTATTTATTACTCTTAATAAAATTTTTAGATTTATCTTTGTGAGTTTAAGGTAATTTTCTAACTTTAAAAATCTATTTTTTTTAAGTATTTTTAAATGATTTTTCAATTAAATAAATAAAAAAAATGTTGACTTTGACCGTTGACCGTTGACCGGTCGGACTGTGTTTAATTATGCGCTGAGTGAGGTTCGAACTCGGGACCTCTCGTATACGTGCACGCAGCTCTACCAACTGAGCTACGTGTCTAACCCGAAATATTCTCTGTTTTAATTATATTTATATACTAATTAATTTTTAACTTATTTGTTTTTTTATTAAAAACGATTTATACGGCTTAACCGGTTGCAGGGACCCGGAGTCGAACTCGGGTCCTTCGGTTCGAGTGCGCACAGCCCAACCAGTTGGGCTGTGTGTTAAATCTGTTTAACTTATGAATTATATTACTCTTATAAACATTCTGTGACGTGATCTGATTAAGTTTTAAAAATGTTGGTCTTATTTCTGAAAGTCGGTACGTGTGCGATTCGAACTCGGGACGTGTGTATTGTTTGTGCACACAGTCCACCGCTGGACTGTGTGTCTAACCCGTTTGAATATCTGATTTTAATTATAGTTATACTTATTTGTGACTTCATCTTCTTCGTTTAAGAATACAGAACAGTGAAATCCGACTGTTCTTGTTTAATCGTTCACGACCTAAACTTGATTGAAATGAACAGAGAAATTAAATGATATGGTATACCAGAACAGCGGGTTTGCTTCGGTTTTCCGGCAAGTGTCGTCGGCTCCGATTTGCGATGTCCGGCTGTATGAACTGTTTAACAGTTTTGATTATTGATTTGAACGATTAAAACATAAATTGAGAGATAGCAGAGAAGTTTAGACAGCTATACCGACTGATGAATGAATACGGTTTTCTGACGATCGATTCCGGCGATGTTCTGGCGAAATTGAAATTTCCGGCGACGTGCTTTGGAAGGATTAAAGCTTCGAAAGAGAGTGCGATTCTGGGCGAAAAGGTTACCAGAGGTTTGGGTGGGTATTTATAAGGAGGAACAGGGTGTATTTGGTTCGAATTTGGGTCTTGATTCGTGGTCAAAGGTTTTCCGGCGGTTATGACCGAGATTGATGGTTATACATCGGTTATAACCAATGTCGAAGTCGGTTAACGTGTTTTAGTCAAAAGGAAAATGGCAAGAATTGCGGATTGCCTATTTTTCCGGTGACGACTAGTCTGAGCGCGCTGATTAATGGATTTGATTTTCGGGTTTTATTATAAGTCTTATTTGTTTCCTTGATTATCACAAAAGCAGTGTGTGGCGGAGTGGTGTGTTGTGTGTTTGGGTTTGTGGGTGACCCGGGTTCGAAACCCGGCGTCCCCATTTTATTTTTTTCTCACTATTTATTATTATTTATAAATTATGGTTTTTAAATTCTAATATATTTATTAATTATGTATCGTTTAAAATTAATTTGAGCAATAAATACGCAACGAAAAATTATAACTGGATATTTGATTAATAAACGAAGCGGGTTTTGAAAACCCGTTTTTCGACGAATGTTACAGTTATCTAGCAACGACACAACGTAGACCATAATTAATAGTAAAGAGGGAAAGAACACGTACCAACTGGTTCTCTAACGTTGGAGTAAGAAATGAAACTTTTGCATCATTAGATCCGTCAATTGCAACAATCAAACCATCATACCATCGTCCATCTGAGTGGCGAAATCGACATTTTGATCCAACAGAAAATTCCTTATTTGATTCTGCTTCTGTTTGTTTGGAATCAAGAGGATCTTGATTCGCATCGTCAGATTCTTTCAACGGTTCCACTTCAACATCTTTTGAATCAAGAGAATCTTGATTCGACCCGTTACCTCCATCTTTTGCCATCTGTAAAGAGATGTCGACTTCTTGCAATAACTAGCTCGTTTAAGAACAAATAGACCCTCTTCTGCATCTTTGATTGCTTGAAGAAGTTCTGCATGAACCTTAAAAAAGAAATAAAAACGATTACCAAGATGTCATGAATCTAACAAAAACGTAACATAATTTAAACCAAGAACGTCTGGACTCTGGACACAATTGGATTATGTATATGAGCTATGAGTTGGATTACATTGGGTACGTTTGTTTGTTTAGTATACATTTTAGCCAAAGAGGATAACTCTTTCACAAGACCGAACAGAGTTTTACTTCAAAGTGTAAAATTATCCTAATCCATATCTAATAAAAAACATTTTTTTTATCATAATGTGTGAATGTACACATAGTGTGAGTGTGTGACAAACAAGAGATGTTGACAGTAGGCATTAGGCAAACCAACGAACATACATTGTGAAATGATACAAGTGGAAATTGCTCATGAAATTTATGTCCAGGAGTTGGTAACTGTTAATAATGATCAACAAACGAGAATCCAACACAGCACCATCTTGAAACCTAGCAGACTACTAGAAATGAGAGGTTTTGATAACATGTGCCAAACCCCATTACGCTTCATTCATCTATTGTGTTGATGTTGAAATGCGCGCATCGGGAGCTCATAATGCGTGCATCACATGATGCAGTGATGAGATCACATCGCATATTGCTATTCCATGATGCGCGCATCACATGATGTGGTGCCATATGCAGATGACTGGTATTTGAACAAATTAGATCTTTAATTGAACAAATTTGACTATAGATGATGCGAATATATTATATTTTAGTGTTTAAAGGTTCACTAGTTAAAATATTAGCTATAAATATTTTTTAGCATTTTTAAATATTGAACACATCACATGCGTGATGCGTCGTGATGCGTGTGCTTCACGCATTGCACATCACGCATCGGACGCTGCACGCATTTTAAAACCAAGGATGTTGGCATCAACAATCATACTTTATTTTCTAAAAGTGATCCCTTTTGGCCAGGGATGGAGTATTTGTTTATCTATACGGCGATAAAGTGTAATCACAGAGACAGTGATAAACTGAAAATTCAGTCATGATAAACGGGAAACCCAGTCATTATGATTCCAGCATTCTGCACAACAAGTGTAACTTAAAAATATAACGTTTCATGACCGTCAGTTTCTTCCATTTAAGATTTGTCTCTATGCGTCTTGATTTCCTTATTTAGGTGACCAACACTTACTTCAAAAGAGTTCAACACATCTAACTCTCAAGGTATCAGCTCACACCATTGTAGCAAAGCCACCAATACACAACATTAAATAACAGATAACCTAGGACCCAGGTAACACTTAGCAACAGAACATTGACATCTTCTAAATCAAAACAATCATTTCATCACTTTATAAGCTAAAAAAATATGGAACACAACTCGAATTTTAAATTTTTTTTTTTATTAAAAACTTGACCTAAATGAAGTTCAAAAAAGGAAATTTAACAGTTAAAAAGGGGGAGATTAAGAATATTAATACCTCGAGGATTTCGGGATTTTGGGGGTCAGAGGCTAGGGCTTCATCAAGAGCGGCGATTGATTCTCTTTGTTCTTGTAATTGAAGCTCAAGTTGATCTTCCAGAACCCTTCTTTCGTCATCGTCCGCCATTATCAAGCTCAGGATGATTTAGATTAAACCTGGGTGTTGAGATCGAACCATTTAGGTCGTACGGGGTGTTTATTGCTTGTGGGGTTTTTTTCTTTTTCTTAAGATCACCGGTATCCGTGAGTAAGCATTTTTCGTAATGAATTCCCTATTTATATTTATTTATTTTTTTTATAAACAACAATTTTTTTCTTTTCTAATTAAATAATATTTTTATATCTTTATTATTACTTTTTTTCTCTTCCTCACTCGTAACAATTTCTAAAAATATTAAAAGTTTATAAGATTTTCTCTCTAGATTTTTTCCCTATATATTTATAGATGAATAATAACTTTTCCATATATTTTCTTTCCCTCTACTAAAAAACACTAACAATCATTCATTATAATATAATTAAACTAACTCAGATATTTTTAAGGTTTTCATTGTGAATGCTCTAATTTGGGCATGTTTTCTACGCACCGCTTCTGAGGCGTTTTTTCGTCTAAAATTTGTGCTTGGCGTTATGATGAGAATGTCTGGTGTGTTGTGTTTGTTGAATTGTCCAACGGGAAACTAAAGAAAAAGAAAAGAAATTAAATTAAATATTTAGGTAATCATTGTTGGTGCATTATACCTACTACACAACTTTTGTATTTCATTTATATGCCATGTGTCACATAACCCTCAAAAGAGGGACATTATACATTATGATAATTTCCCACTATACATGGTTAATGTATATTTTTAATGATTACAATGTTAACAAACATATGTATCTTTAAAAAAAATAAAATAGAGTTAAATGTTTGGTTGATTCACGTGGTTTGCAAATTTTGCACAATTGGTCCTCAACATTTAATAATTACGTAGTTGGTTTCGATGGTTGTAAAAATTTAACACGGGTGGCCCTTAGTAGCTATTTCAGTTAAAGACGTGTGAAATTACTTATTTACGCTTAGAAGATAAACACAAATGAATATAGAAAAACATCAATAAAAAATATAAACCCATGTAGGCCTATCCCACTTAAAGTTTTATGTATTTTTTTTACGTATCTTTAATGTATTTTTGAATGTTTTGTTATTTAGATTTTTAAATGGTTTGTTATTTAGAATTGTTGGGTGGGGGGGGGGGGGGGTTATAATAGTCATTTTAAATAGACTTAACAGTCAAAACTAATGGTCATCCATGGCAAGGACTATCATTGTTACATATATTTAACCATAAGGAACAAATCAGTAATAAGTTGTATACGTCTAAGACCAATTTAGTAATTAATGAAGTCTCGGGATCAAGCTTGCAATATCTGAAAATTATAGAGACCAATCAGACATTTAACTCAGCAAAATATGAAGCTTTATTATGTTTTTTTTGAAACAACAATGCTTAGAAAACAAGGCAAAAGCCTCAGACGAAAGGCTGGAACATTAAACAAAAAAGAAATTAAAAAGACAGTTACATATTACAAAGGGGATTCACAACCCAGTCATCCCAACTACAATGCAAGGCTTTTGACCCGCGACTAACCAAATTGAACAAAGAACAAACAGCGTCTATAAAACTCTTTCCACAAAAAACCGAAGCATTCCTATCTTTCCAAAGAATCCAGAGAGTCGAGTACATGATGCACAACAATACACTTCTTTTAAGGCCTCCAACATCTACCAAAATGTGATTGTACATCTGATCGAGATTATTGTCCAACAAGACACTTTTCTCCACACTCATAGCAAAGGGACAGTGAAGAAAAACGTGAACCACCAATTCATGACTCCAGAACACTCAATGTAGTACGACCGAATGGACAACATGCCCCGAGCTCGAAGGTTGACGAAAACTGGTAGTCTGTCTTGAAGCAATTTCCAAATAAAACAGTTGACTTTAATGGGAATCCAAGTCAACCATTCACAGATTTCCTCATCGACTCCGTGCACTGCTTGTTCAATAGCATTACGAGCAGACTGTACCGAGAAGCCTTTGTCCATGTCGCATCTCCACATCCAAGAGTCGGACCCCTCACCAAATGGAAACATACACAACAAGTCTTCAGCTCCAAGATCTTATCCTTTTCCACCTCATTGAGCTTCTTTTTTTTTTTCCACTTCCAAGTATACAAAATCGACGTGCCATTAACCCAACCAATTCTGTCCATCACAAGGCAAGATTTCACAGCCTCTAAATCATACAATTTAGGAAAGTTGTTTTTGAGCAGGTGTCTACAGAGCCACGAGTCTTTCCAGAATCTAGTAAGATTGCCCTTTTTCACAGAACGCATGATGAATCTTTTCGGGAACACTCCTAAATCCTTTAAGCTTTGGTCGATCTTAGAGATGTTTACCCACGTACCCGAGAGCGATTTGACGAAGCTTGATATTATGTAAAGAGTAAAATGCAACTTATATCCTTATGGTTTCTAGGCGTAGTCAACTTGAGTCAATTTTGATTTTTGGATGGACGAGTCCTAGCCCTAAGAAAATCACTAAACTCTGAGTCCATAAGGTTTGGTTCCCTTAGAATTTACCGATAAGTGGGTAACAAAATATATTGTAGCAGGGGCAAAAGAGTCTTTCCACCAATAGAAGACCCCCACATCCTTGGGGTTTGGTTTCCCTTACACTATGGGTCCCCCACCCCACCCACCACCACCCTAAACCCTCACCGCTACCACCACCGGACCACTGTCGTCAACCATCAAACCCCCCAAATTCCAAAATCCATCCCGTCTTGTCCACCTAAACGTAGTCAAGTTTGTTTATGTTCAATTCAAAAATTTTATAAACCAATGTTCAATCAC
This sequence comes from Scalesia atractyloides, assembly GCA_947069175.1. NCBI lineage: Eukaryota > Viridiplantae > Streptophyta > Magnoliopsida > Asterales > Asteraceae > Scalesia > Scalesia atractyloides. The sequence goes on from CAMTDV010001632.1 coordinate 10,027,796, forward strand.
GAAACACACCTATGTTCTTCCCAAAAATCCAATCACGAACCAAATCAATGACATCCCACCTCTCCAACCATCAAAACCCCGACGACGGATAAGTCTAAGCCCATGAACGATTTGCTTAAAAGCCGGTTCCTCCCATTTTATCGGAGGCATCCTTCCGGCGACTTCTTCAACGTCGACTAAGTCTTCAGGTTGGTTAGTCATATACAATTTCTGGGAATGTGTGGTGAATCTTCAAAGAGTCTGGGTAAAATGGTTGAAGATCTTCAAGAACTTGAAGGCAGTTCGAAGGTTAGAGAAGAAAGTGGAAGAAAATTCGAAGAGAAATGAGTTGTCACTCATCGTCGTCGAGTAATTATACCCATCACATTTAATGTGATGGGTAATCGAGCCCTTCACTTGCAGTGCAGACCCAATCATGCAGCGACACGTCAGGCGGAGAAGCCGGCTCGACAGTTACCACGCTCACGTGGTTCTTACTCGCCTAACACTAGACGAAAGGGCATGACTGACACTGTGATGACATGCTAGTCACAGTGTCAACATTCACATCGGCTGTACCTTTTCACCAACTCTTCAGAAGATACGTTTTTCAAATTTCAAAGTTGTGAAATGTGCATCGCGCAAACTCCTTCAAAGAGAGCTCAAAATAGGTGCACAACATAACACATTTAACAAGCCTACGAATGCACGTCTGTAACTAGTATCAAGCCCAAACTCAGCCAATAATTAGATCATGCGTCCACACAACAACTTTTTCTAGTCAAGAGCTCCACCTACTTGCATCGCGCAAGGAAGAAACATTGGACTAGGGGAACTTGAAGGGGTATGGTCCCAAATCCCATACAGACATGCACAATAACATAACTATGTCACGTGCGGAAGGCCATACCCAATACAAGTGAACTTAGTATTTGAACTTTAGTCTGTCACCTTCAAGGATACCCATGCATGATTCTACAATGCAAGATTGTGCATGCCAGTAAGGCATGGTACAAACACTACAAGTGACAGAACATTCAACCAATAGGCGAACATCAAATTGTGTCCAGTAGAGCCTCACGATGAACAATCGTGCATGAGACAAGAAGTATAAAAGGACAACGATGTGTCACCAATCACCATGCGCCAACCACTGCACCATGATCTCCATTAAAAGCTGATGAAAGACTAGACAAAAAGGAAAATCGCCAGACCACGTGGATCAAATCAGCGTGCGCCATCTTCCCATTTGCCCGCAGAGAAACGAACGGTTGAGTCCAATGGGACAACTGGGATATTCCTTGATGTCGACGTTGGGCCCAAGGCCCATAAGCCCATCTCATTCGTTGTTCTCATTGGCTATAAATAGAGGACTCCACCTCCAGGTTTAAGGATCGCTCTTTTGCACTCTCACTTAATACACACACGTATTATCCTCAAAACAAGTTCTTATTCTCACACCGGAGGGTGGTTACAGGGAGAACCCCCAATCCTCCTCCTTGTAACAAGCTTCATGGTGTTGTGTTGTTTTGCAAGATCAAGTAGTAATCAGTCGAGGAAGAAAGAAGATTGACCTTATTTGAACAAGACTAATCCCACAAGTTAACCTTCGAATTAACTTGGTGTTTCTTCAAAACCCTTTACGTGATTCAACCGATAGCGGTTAGCTATTAGCATACCATGGAGGCTATATAGTTTTTATGTTGACATGATTTCATTTACTCTCTGTAGTTGATGTATAATAGTGCATTCCCATTTTTATGGCGTTATAAAACATTAAATATTTCCACATGTATATGCATTTGAAGTACTTCAAAAAGTTAAGGGTCATAAGTTATTATCTTATTTATTTTTATAAGCGTGTTTATGATTTTATATACGTTTAGGGAGTTTCGTATATTACTAGGGTTGTGAGTTTTTTTAGCGACAAATGTTACCCTTTTACTACTCCATTTTACACCGACAATCCTAAATTACTCTCCATGCCCATGTTTAAATCTCCGACCTCCTCACTAAGGCTCGGTGGTATGGGGTAGCTGTAACATTTGTAAAAATCGGGTCTCCAAAACCCGCTCCGTTTTGTAATCTTGTACCAAGTTATAAAAGTTGCGTTAATTATTTATGATTATTTTGAGTTAAAACGATACAAAATTAATAAATAAACTAAACTATAAAAATTATATTTGATAAAAAGTTAAAATAAAACAAATAAAAAATATTTGAAGCTGCTGGGACTCGAACCCGGGTCAGCTGAGTCGCTACAACGACTTAACAACCAGTCCCTAAACTACTCCGCCACAATGTGTTTTCTGTTAACTCTAGGAAAACAAAAGAAACTTATACACAAACTCAGTTTAACCGATGATACCATCTAAAAACCGGTAATCGGCAAACCAATCGTCAAATCGATTGTTTACCTCACAATTTCAGTTATAACCGATGTATTACGGTTTCTAATCAAGTTAAAATTGATTGAAACTTTAAGTCTTATCATTTTCGGCTTTTGAAACCGAAAATCATCAAGTTCTGATTTAATTCAAGCTCCAGATCATTTGCACGATTCAGAACTATCACAACAGTACTCAATTTCATTCTCGTCGCATTTTTGAACCATAAGATCTTCTGAATCAGTTCGCCGGAAAATTTCTGCAAGTCACCGGAAAACCGGGACTCACATTCTCACGGTAATTCCTCCGACTCTTTCTGTTTAAAACATGTGATTAATCAGTCTCTAACACAACTCCATCATCAGAATCGATCCTAGTCAACGTTTATCGAAAATCTTATCTTCGCCGGAAAGTTTCTGAGACTGCCGGAATCACACTGTGAACTGGTATGATATCCTAAACTTCTTCTAAACCTTGTTTAAGTGACTCAACTTTATGAATAATCGATCAACGCTGTTAATTGGTTTCAACAGCCGGAGTTCATTTCCAGTACCGACGAACCTCCGCCGGATTTCTGTGAATAACATCAATCGGTATATTCTGTTCCTTAAACTCTCTCCATTCTCTACTTTTGATTTACTGTTTATGTCTGAGAACTTTATAAATCACAAATCAATCATAACCAGTCGAATTATGCTGTCTGTGTAAATCGGCGAAGAAGATGAAGTTATAACAGAACATAAGATTAATTAAAAACGGTATTTTAAACGGGTTAGACACACAGTCCAGCGGTGGACTGTGTGCAAATTTCACACACACGTCCCGAGTTCGATCCTTGCTGCACGCACGCCTTGTGTAATAACCTGCCTTTTTGATCAAGAACTAAACCGGGTTAAAACAGATAGTTGTTAAGTATAATAAAAACCAAGAATATAACCGGGTTAGACACACAGTCCAGCGGTGGACTGTGTGCATCATGAACTTCACGTCGCGCGTTCGAATCTCGTCTCGAGCACCAGTCCAATTGAATTAAAACGTTTTCGCAAATGAAGGAATTTTCGGTTAATTCAAACAAGTGTATAAATATAATTAAAAACGAGTTTATAACGGGTTAGACACGTAGCTCAGTTGGTAGAGCTACGTGCGCGCGAACGGAAGGTCGCCGGTTCGAATCCCACCCGGCGCAGAATTTATCCGCTGACCGAACCGGTCAACGGTCAACGGTCAACACTTAAAAAATAATATTTTTTTTATATTTTTATTTATTTAATTTAATTTAAAATCAATTAAAAATACTTAAAAATAACATTTTTAAAGATAGAAAATAGCCATAAACTCACAAAAATATATCTAAAAATTTCATTAAAATCCTTAATAAAATCCATCCACCTAATATATTTTTCCATTATTATTTAGGTTAGTATTCCTCGTCGATCCGCTCATCTAAATCATGCGCATCTCACCATCTCAAAATTCAACGCACCCAATGTGAGTGAACCTTTCAAATTCCCCGTTTTAATCACGTTTTTGGGGTGTATCATGTGTCTTTGTTTATATACATATTATAACTAAACTATTGTGCATACATCATATCATGACATGTGTATTTAGTTTGTTGCTGTTAAGTAGTTATTATTGGATGCAAATTATTATTTCAATACATGCAATTGCCGAGGCCGCCGCTCCCCATTCGTGAGGTTTGAGCCTGTTCCCCATTTTATTATGCGGTTGAACCTGGCGTGCCCGCAACGATCGGCTCCGTTTGATTGAGCCTTGATCGCACAGTTCATTTTACATTTCAGTACATGCAATACGATCGGCTCCGTTTGATTGAGCCTTGATCGCACAGTTCAATTTACATTTCAGTACATGCAATACGATCGGCTCCGTTTGATTGAGCCTTGATCGCATAGTTCATTTTACATTTCAGTACATGCAATACGATCGGCTCCGTTTGATTGAGCCTTGATCTCACAGTTCATTTATGTTAGTTATCATATGATATTGGTATGTTCATGTATGCTATCAAGTGTTATTGTATGTTATAATTGTAACTGCTATTTGCCAATGCTTGATTACTTACATTTGCTCTTTTATGATTATGCACAAGATTTCATTGATAAACTAACCATAAAATCATTATCAAATGTTTATCTAATAAGGTTCACTCGCCAACTTATGTTGACCCAAAAACTCCCATTTTACACATGATACAAGTGAACCAGCAGCAGCTAGGAACACATAGGACCTGGATTAGAAGAATAAAACGATTTAGTATTGGGATTGTTATGTTTGGTTATTTCCTTTGTATTGAATGAACATGTTTGGATGTTTGAAAATGTAACTTTGACTTTATTAATTATGAAACATAATAGTAAATGTCATGTGCTTTGGTGATAACCCAATTATGCCCCGATTCTTATTTTCCGCTGCGGGTCGGGGTGTGACAGTAGCGCCCTCTCCACCTCAACCAAAGAACGAGCAATAGCTCCTCCATCCCCATTTTCGTAGCGCCATTGGAGGGGTGGTATAGATCCTCTCGTGATCACAATACCGATGGGCAACGACTCTTTTTGGTGGGCCCTCGAATTTATTCAGTTTGCAACAATAGAAAAAATTAAACTATTTTTAACAACTATATATACCATTTCACCTTTCAATTTTAAACACAAATCTCAAAATCTCTTATCTCAACTAAAAATAACAGCCACATTCACCATGTTTCCATTTAACAACGACCCAAACACGTGTGATGTGATCGGAACCACTCGCATTACACAAACATTCAAGACAACCCGTGGATGGTAAATACCAATACCGGCCAAGGTGAGTATCTACCATTACCGACGGAAAATTCCCCATAATGGGACACACCATCCCCACAAAGTCGACAGATGTCCCTACCCATACAATTGCCCAGTTATTTCTTTTATTCCTCACAATCCCTATTTAGCCCATATATATCTCAACCTATAACCCAACCTGCATCCGAAACCCACCCAACTTCATCCACACGTAGACATCGTAGGAAGCAACCGGAAGAAGAATGCTCTAAAGACACACGGGAAGTGGACAAGCAAGGATGAGTTAGCTTTGGCACGAGCGTGGCTTGACGTTTTTGAAAACCCCATTATTGTATACCTTTACCTTCAAATTAAATTATTAAATATTTTTTTATTAGGTAAGTTATTTAATTGTTTAAAGAGACGATGATCAAAAGGCAGTCGTGTTTTAGAAGCGCATTCATGAAAAACTTTCGCTGCTATGAACCACGAACCTTACCGTACTAACGATTCGTTCTCGGGCAAATGGAAAACAATGCTAACAAAAATCAACAATTTCAACCGCCATACAAACAATCATCAAAGAGGAAGCAGTTTAAATGATGTCGACGTCATGCCAGCTGCCCAAATTCCCATTGTGGGTTTAACATGATAAAAGCTTAGGAGCCACTTCAAAATTCTACAAAGTGGTATCTTGTGCCAACAGTCAACCCAGGTCGTTCGTCTAAGCATTCCATGAGTACTTTAGGCACACTAGAGTCGAACTCACCTGTAGGTGGATTAGATGCTCGTTCCTATTTAGACCTAAACGACAACATCGACGACCTTAAGTTTGAGGAATCGCAAGACTTGCAACGCCTGCCCGATAGAGATAAAAGCAAGGCAGTTGCAAGAGCAAGAGCCTGAGGCAAATCCTGGTTAACAACAACAACGAATACCGAGGGTGTAACATTCGTGTAAAACGGGTTCCAAAACCCGATTCCTTTAAATAATTCAAGTATTTAATTCGAAGTTTCAATACGCATTTATTTATTGTACAAACTCGTATTATTTAATTTTTGTGGCTAATAACTAAATTATATAGTTAAAATATGAAATAAATAAAAAGTAAAATAATAATATTAAATAATGAAGCCTAAATAATATATATTATATATATATATATATATATATATATAATATATATATAATATATATATATAGGGGCAACCGAGCTCGAACCCGGGTCCCCATCAAACGCACACACAGTTTACACAACTGAGCAACACATACCATATGTTTTAAACCCAAAACAATTAAATGTTATACGCGCACAAATCTCAAACCTGCAAGTTTGAAACTTCAAAACCTGTAACTGCCATACGATCAATCAAGCTTAAATTACGATTTCGGTTGTGAAATCATGTATAACCGATCTCACACATCAGTTTCAATTACAAAATCGAAACCAATTTGTTATGTAACTGTCTGAAATCAATGATTGATTCAAAACCGAAAGAATGATTGAAGTGAAACTGAACTCGATGATCACACTATAAATACCAACCAATCCATCTCAATTAAACTCGCCCACTCTCAATCTTTACTCCAAACTTCTCTAAAGAATTCTTCTGTTTTGAATTGACGTCGCCGGAGTTCTCTATTCATCGCCGGAACTCTCAACCGGAAAACCGTAGCATGTCCCCAAATCGATATAATCATTTCAATCCTTTGCTACCTCTTTTTTTTGCACATTATTATCTCGAAACAGTTAAATCACAACTGTTTAATCATGTTAACAGACGGGTTCGGGTTCTGGGTAACATCAACGAGGAAGATGAAGCTAGTGTAGTATATTAATATAATTAAATTTGGTAATCTAATCAGGTTAGACACACAGTCCAGCGGTGGACTGTGTTCAACTATTAAACGCATGTCCCGGGTTCGAGACTCACACGTTGCCGACTTTCTTTTTTGCACATTATTATCTCGAAACAGTTGAATCACAATTGTTTTAATCATGTTAACAGACAGGTTCGGGTTCTGGGTAACATCAACGAGGAAGATGAAGCTAGTGTAGTATATTAATATAATTAAATTTGGTAATCTAATCAGGTTAGACACACAGTCCAGCGGTGGACTGTGTTCAACTATTAACGCATGTCCCGGGTTCGAGACTCACACGTTGCCGACTTTCTGAAATAAAACCAATTTTTTAAAACTTATGTAGTTCAACCCATAACATGTATATAAATTTAATATAATTCTATATTATAACGGGTTAGACTGTGCACACGAACAAAGAGACGTGAGTTAGATCTGGCTTCTGAAAACGGTTTGGCAATTGTTAAACCTTTTTAAATAAAAACAAAATATAGATAAGCTAACTAGTATATATATATATATATATAATAAAACAGAGAATATTTCGGGTTAGACACGTGCTCAGTTGGTAGAGCTGCGTGCACGTATAAGGGAGGTCACGAGTTCGAACCTCACACGATGCCAAAATCACAGGCGAATTAACCGGTCCGACCGGTCAGACCTGACAAGGTCCATTATCTTTATTACTAATTTCTTTATTATTATTATTTAAAAATCATTTAAAAATACTTGAAAAATAAGATTTTTAAGTTTAAAAATTGTAATAAATACCACAAAAATATATCTAAAAATCTAATAAAAAACATTAGTTATAAATATTAATTTCAAATAAAAATTTATATATTTATCGAATTATTACGTGAATATTTAGGTTAGTTTCTTTCGTCGGTTGAATCCTAAATCGTGCGCAATTGTCATCAATCCCAAGAAACGCACCCATTGTGAGTGAATCCTTACAAATTCCCCTTTTTAATTCATGTTTTGGGGGTGTATCATGTGTCGTTTGCATATTTTGTTTATTCAAACACTTGTGCTACTACCATAATATGATCTAACGTGTTATGTAATGTTTTTTGTGGTTACATTTTCTCATTTCAGTGCAATCATTCACATTAGGCCCATAGTTCCTCGTTGGATACGAGTTGAGCATCGCGTGCCTCATTAGATCGGCTCCGTTTGATTGAGCCTTGATCTCACAGTTCATCATTTGTCATGCTCATGTGTTCATTGCTTGATGTTATGTGGTTTGTGGATAGGTTTACATATACGCATGCTCATATTTGGTTTATGCACAATTTTATTAAATCAATCAATATAACTAATTCTTTCAAATGTTTAAATGAGATTCACTCGCCAACTTTTGTTGACCCAAATCTTTATTTTACACATGATACTAGTGGACAGGCTGAGGAAAGGAATACTTAGGATTTGGCTTTAGAAGAAGAATAAAACATTTCTTGTTTAGAATATCTTTCTTGTGTTTGTATATTTTTATGTGTTTGTTGGGATATTCTCTTTTAAATTTGAATTAATAGATAATATGAAACTTAATTGTAGTAAACGTCATGAGCTTTGATGAAAACCCAATCATGCCCTGACTTCTATTTCCGCTGCGGGTCAGGGTGTGACAGAGGGTGCATCAAACTTCTTTAAAGTGGACAACATACTTGATCGAATTATCTCGATTAAGGAACAAGCGTACCAAGTGCAAATGGATAGACGAAGGTTTTCGATCTTAAGATCCTCAGGAAACCCACCTCGCATCTCTCCAAGGATCCAAGGAGGACCGTCTGATTTTCGAAGCTAAGAAAAAAATGAATTCGAGCTAAATATCTCAAGCAGGAGTAGGTTTTTTATGTTTTTAATTAGTTTTAATGGTATTTAATTTTTTAATTAGTTTAAATGGTTACACAAAACAAAATAAAACATTTACTAATGGTTGACTAATGATTGGGGGATTTATTCCATTGCTTGATTGTTATTGGAAGGAGGCAGCGGAGCCTTGTGCACACGTGACGCAATGGAGCCCTTAAGGGCTATTTTCCATAGTACATAATGTGGGATAAAGCCCCTAGGGGCTTTAGCACGCTATGTAAGCGACACGTAAGAGTGAGGTTTTATTGTTAACACTTGCACGATGTGGAATAAAACTCTCATCATTACTCAATCATTAGTTTTATTTTTATTTAGATTTATTTGAAGTTTATGAACATTATAAATTTGAAATAAAAAAATATTTAACATAAAAGTACCATTAAACTAGAACTAAAAAGAATTACAAACCAACTTAATTAAAAAAAATACTTAAAAAGGTACTTAATTTAACAAAATGACTTAATTCCACTTACTACAACCTCTTAAAATTCTCCAAGTATGAAACATGACCAAAACTAGTGTTGTGAAGGCGTTGGAACTCACCACGGGCCGCGTCAATCACTTCATCTTTAGTTAAACCCTCTTCATCATTAAAGAGCCTCTCAAATCCCTCACACTTTGTTCGAATTATTAAAAATCTTAAACTTATTTTATGCACATTACGATGTTTTTCACCCACTTTTTGATGAAATTGTGTCAAAACATGTGTTCCAAAACAAAATTGAATCTGGAGGCACCCAACCCATAGCCAAAGCGATGTCGTCTTCCTCGGTCCAACGACGTGCCATTTAAAAGTTGATTAATATAAGATATTGAGAGGTGTTCAAATTAAAAGTAGAGTGTGGTAAGTGAACGGGTGGTACTTTTGAAAGGTGTTCAATAACCCTAGTCGAATCAATTTAAAACGCCTAATTTATCAATTATACATACTATTGGCTCAATAATTCAACTCTCGGCTCAAGGCATACTATTGTCGGGCATATTTCAAGAGGTAGATCAACATGATTTGTGATAAACCGATCCTCACACATAAGAACGAACTATCCACGACGACATCTTTGTGTGTTAAAAGATTGCGCAATTCAATAACAAGTAAAGGAGCATGATTTGTGATAAACCTGATCTTCACACACAAGAATGAACTATACACGAAGACATCTTTGTGTGTTTGGAAGATTGCACATTCCAATTACAAGTACAAGAGCTTGATTTGTGATAAATTGATCCTCACACACGAGAACGAACTTACACGGTGACATCTTTGTGTGTTTAGAAGATTGCGAATTCCAATTACAAGTACATGAGCATGATTTGTGATAAATCCGATCCTCTCACACAAGAACGAACTATACAAGGTATAAGTGAACGAGTTGATACCTCTTAAAGGTGTTTAATAGGTGAAGATGTTGATACTTTTGAAAGGTGTTCAAATTACAAGTACACGAGTGTGATAAGTGAACAAGGTGATAGTTCTGAAAGGTATTCAATAACCTAGTCAAATCAATTTAATAAACACCCAATTTATCAATAATACCTACTGTGGCTCAATAATTCAACTCTCGGCTGAAGGCATACTCTTGCCGGACAAATTTCAAGAGGTAGATCAACGTAGATGACGAGTGTTTAATTACTTACATCTTTGTGTGTTTGGAAGATTGCGCATTCCAATTACAATTACAAGAGCATGATTTGTGATAAACTCCGATCCTCACACACAAGAACTGACTATGCACGACGGCATCTTTGTGTGTTTGGAAGATTGCACATTCCAATTACAAGTACATGAGCATAATCCATGATAAATCCGATCCTCTCACACAAGAACGAACTATACAAGGCGAAAAGGTGAACAAGTTAATGCTTTTTTAAAGGTTTTCAATAAGTGAAGATGTTGATATTTATGAAAGGTATTCAAAGTACAAGTACAAGAGTGTAATAAGTGAATGAGTTGATACTTCTAAAGGTGTTTAATAACCCTAGTCAAATCAATTTAAAGAAAAGCACCTAATTTATCAATAATACCGACTCTTGGCCTAATAATTCAACTCTCGGCTGAAGGCATACTACTAATGGACATATTTGAAGAGGTAGATCAATATTGATGTATCATGTTAACGTAGATGACGAGTGTTTACTTACTTACATCTTTGTGTGTTTGAAAGATTGTGCATTCCAATTGCAAGTACAGAAACATGATTTGTGATAAACCCGGTCCTCACACACAAGAACGGACTATACACGTCGACATCTTTGTGTGTTTGGAAGATTGCGCATTCCAATTACTAGTACAAGAGTATGATTTAATCCGATCCTCACACACAAGAACGTACTATACGCGTCGACATCTTTGTGTGTTTGGAAGATTGTGCATTCCAATTACAAGTACATGTGCATGTTTTGTGATAAATCCGATCCTCACACACAAGAAGGAACTATACAAGGCCATAAGTGAACGAGTTGATACTTCTTAAAGGTGTTCAAATTACAAGTGCAAGAGTGTGATAAGTGAACCAGTTGATACTTCTGAAAGGTGGTCAATAACCCTAGTCGAATCAATTTAAAAAAAAAACACCTAATTTATCGATGATACCTACTCTCGGCTCCATAATTCAACTCTTGGTTGAAGGTATACTAGTGTCGGACATATTTCATGAGGTAGATCAACGTTGATGTATCATGTCAACTTAGATGGCGAGTGTTTACTTACTTACATCTTTGTGTGTTTGGAAGATTGCACATTCCTAATTACAAGTACAAGAGCATGATTTGTGATAAACCCGATCCTCACACACAAGAACGGAATATACACGATGGCATCTTTGTGTGTTTGGAAGATTGCACATTCCAATTACATGTATAGGAGCATGATTTGTGATAAATCCGATCCTCACACACAAGAAGGAACTATACAAGGACATAAGTGAACGAGTTGATACTTCTTAACGGTGTTCAAATTACAAGTGCAAGAGTGTGATAAGTGAAATAGTTGATACTTCTGAAAGGTGTTCAATAACCCTAGTCGAATCAATTTAAAAAAAACACCTAATTTATTGATGATACCTACTCTCGGCTCAATAATTCAACTCTTGGTTGAAGGTATACTACTGTCGGACATATTTCATGAGGTAGATCAACGTTGATGTATCATGTCAACTTAGATGGTGAGTGTTTACTTACTTACATCTTTGTGTGTTTGGAAGATTGCACATTCCAATTACAAGTACAAGAGCATGATTTGTGATAAACTCGATCCTCACACATAAGAACGGACTATACACGACTACATCTTTGTGTGTTTGGAAGATTGCACATTCCAATTACAAGTATATGAGCGTAATCAATGATAAATTTGATCCTCTCACACAAGAAAGAACTATACATGACGACATCTGTGTGTGTTTGGAAGATTATGCATTCCAATTACAAATACAGGAGCATGATTTGTGATAAATTTGATCCTCACACACAAGAAGGAACTATACAAGGCGATAAAGGAACAAGTTCATACTTCTTAAAGATGTTTAATAAGTGAAGATGTTAATATACTGAAAGGTGTTTAAATTTGAAGTAGAAGAGTGTGATAAGTGAACGAGTTGATACTTCTAAAAGGTGTTAAATAACCCTAGTCGAATCAATTTAAAAAATACCTAATTTATCAATAATACCTACTCTCGGCTCAACAATTCAACTCTTTGCTAAAGGCATACTACTACCAGACATGTTTCGAGAGGTAGATCAACATTTATGTATCATGTCAACATAGATGACGAGTGCTTACTTGCATCTCTGTGTGTCTTTGGAATATTGCACATTTCAATTACAAGTACAAGAGTGTAATTTGTGATAATCTGATCCTCACACACAAGTAAGAGGCGGTTTTACTTTCGCCCCTATTTTTTTTGAATGTTTTTTAAATTGTCTGGTTATCTATCTATATCCAAATTGCAATAGGTTAATTGGAAACGTCCAAAATATTAAAGCAAAATCACTGTCGAGTTAAAAGTGATGATATACATAAATTTTAAAAATACACCATATCATATTTTATATGAGTTATTACACAATTACAAAACACTAAGTCAAAGAAACTCTTAAGAAATACACATATAACTTATAAGCTAGTTGAAGCTAGAATACTTACAAACGACTCCACTCCACATCGATATATGCTTCTAACCCATGTTCAAAGATACGAACAAAAGACTCCATCTCATTAGTTGGAAGGCAAACACCAATCTCAAGATCACACATGGATATCGATCCATGATAATCAATCGAAATTGTTTCAACTTTTTTGGGCTTACCCCACCCAAAATCAATGTCATACAACTTGATCTTTGGTGTTCCAGCAACCCCGATGATTGTTTCTGGAATCCTATTGGGAAACAAGTCCCTTAATGACTATTTCTTTAACGACTCCATCCTTATCAGTCGACTTCTTATGTAGGCTTTCTCCGATCAATTTTGCAGCACACACAAACCCTTCTTTTCCCATTAAGAGTGTCGTGTTTTCCATAGCCTTACACCCTCCAACACAATTACCAAAGTAGGCTGATGGGATCGGTGGATTCATACGTGCCCTACAATTGATGGCGAAACGAAATAATTGCAGCTCATCCTCATGTGTTTTTGCTATGCAACTCCATACATAAGCACATGCAACTCCAAAGTTTTCAACTTATTGAGCACTGTCAATGGCAAGATAAAAGTGGCTCGAACTTTATTAGTTGGTCCACATAGTTTTGAAGGTTGATACTCTTCTTTAAAGTTTTCAACCTTCGCTAACTTTAGGTAACTTTCATCAAATTTAGGGTTTATGACCACTCTATCATATAACGGCAATGTTCCATTAGCTAGAAACAACACATCCGTGCCAAATCGAGCAATTGATGTCCAGGCTTCCATGAAAAGATGATCGGTGCTAGCATCACCCAAGCAATGGTGATGTGTCACTCGATAGAGATTCCGGTGTTTGGAACAAGTGTCACTTGAACCGAGAGCACAGGGATCTTTGTTGAACCGGAGGTTTTATAAGCATGACCCAGTTGAGGTATAAGATGGTAAAACATCTCACAGTCTCGCGGATGATTTCCGGTTAGTTCTTGAAAATCGAGGTTACATTCTGCGAAAGCAACAGCAACAGAATCACCTTCAACATAACAGATTTCGGGCTTCTGGGTAGAAGTTGGAAATACGATCAACTTACCAGTGAATGGAAAAAAATGTTGAAAGGTGATTGATAATGAGTGTTTGAGATTTGGAATAATAGCTTCGGTGAATTGAATTTGTGTGATGGAAAAAAGCTCATAAAAGAATAGAATGTGAATAGGAGGTTCCCTTAGTTAGTCATAGGAAGTCAAAGAAGGTCAATGGCAACAACCTGTCTCCAATTTGGTTCTCATTATGTGGTTTTCTTTTTTCTATTACCGTTTTAGTTTTTGTCGACAATTTATCATTAACTTAGGCATGGCCGAAGCTTTTAAGGGGCAGGGGGTGGTCAACTCACGAATTTTTCGCTCAGTATGAAGAGTATGTAGTTTTTGTATAGAAATTTTTGGGTATATATGTTTTCGATCCCTAGTTTTATAGAAATTTTTAGGTCCGGTGACTTCCGTCCCCTCGATCGGAAATCTCAAGCTTCGCCACTGAACTTAGGGGTTGTTTGGTTAGCTCTTAACGAGGTTCTTAATGGTTTAGACCTCTTACTAGTTTAATACTTAATGGTTCAGACTGTTTGTTTCGTAAGCAGATGTCTGAATGATTTAGACATTTGCCTCTGAATGGTTAAGCATTGTATTGAGTCTGAATGGTTAAGACCTCTGATCTCAATTGATCAGACGTTTGCCTCTGAACGATTAAGCATTATACTGGCTCTTAATAGTTTAGATCTCTTACTGGTTCAATAATTAATGGTTAAGACCTATTACTGGTTTAACACTTATCTATTTAGGGTGGAAGGGGCACTCCCCAAATGGGGAGTGGTAAACTTGTATTTTAACCAATAATATCATGCCATGTCAACTCACTACTCCACTCCCCATTTTGCACTCGATTACTAAGGTGCTTAAACACATGAAGAGTGATAAACATTTTTTTTTCTAAAAAAAAATAAAAAAAATGATTGGTTGAAAAATGTTGGGACCCACCATTAACCCCCTCTCTCTCCTCTTCCCCACTCGGTGAGTAGTCACCGTTTTGCACCTCAATCACTTACCGAAATTGTGCCAGCGGCACCTTACCGCGCAGCAAACATCACTTACCGAAGGGGTCATCGATGATGCCCCTTCCACCCTTAGAAGTTGTCAAATAACTCGCCCCTTAACTGAAGAGGATTGCTAGCAACCTATTGTATTAATTAGGAACTTTTGTTTCCGAGACAAAATTATGTTCAATCTTGAAGCATTTAATTTATCCACTTGGTTGTCATTATATGGTTTTTCTATTTTCTATTACTTTTCATTTTTTTTGCCAAGTTAGCGTTAACTTAGTTGAAGAGGATTACTAGCAGCCTACGGTTTATTTTTTTGTCGCCAAATTAGTATTAACTTAGTTGAAGAGGATTACTAGCAACCTACTCTTTTTGAGGGCATGCGATCATGTATTACCACTATATCAGGTATTATTAACTGATCTACTGTGTTTAGTTTGCTTTTTACTACCTTTTATTTGTAAGTAATTAAAACATTTATATCTTATTTTTCTTGTTACATCATCTCGTGTAATTTACTTTTCTTTAATCTTCGTATTTTAGTTTGATTCAATTGCTTTCAGCAGATAGTTAATATATAAGAAACATATAATGTTGAAAAGAAAATCTACTTTAATATATTTTTTTGAGCATTGGGTTTTCTCTGCTATGGTGAGTGTTCGTATCACAATGAACCAATGTTATCATTCTGTATTAGTTTCTTTTCTATAACAATGTTTCGTTTAATGTTTTAATGTTTGTTTTTGTTTGGTAAAACGGCCTCGCCACAACCAGCAACGCGCGGGTACTAAAAACTCATTTAAATTGATAGGGTAAATTATGGGTTTTGTGCATGTATTGTTTTGGTTAAATCTCGGTTTTAAACTACTTGTTTTTGTCGTGAACAGTTGTGAATTATTTTTTTTTCCATTTTAGTACATGGAATAACAAAATACTTTTATTTTGCACTTTGAAAGTATTCAAATTTAAAGCTTAAAAGTATTGGAATTAATTGTTTAAATTTCTATTCAATCACCGTCGAAAGTTAACAGTGATGAAATAGATAAAGTTAAAATTAATAAAAGACCATATAATATACTTTTGTTTTGCACTTTGAAAGAATTCAAATTTAAAGCTTTAAAAGTATTGAAATTAACCGATTAAATTTCTATTCAATCACCGTCGAAAGTTAATAGTGATGAAATACATAAAGTCAAAATTAAAAAAAGACCATATAATATAATATCGAGTTATTACACCTATACTAAGGATAGTGAAGTCAATAATAAAAACATAAAGTTAAAATTAAAAAAGACCATATAATATAATATTGAGTTATTACACCTTAGGACGGTGAAGTCAATAATAAAAAGAATTAGGTAACGATAATTATAGGGTGTTAATATTTACATATTTTTTTATAGAAAAAAATTGAAGAAAATCTAGACAGGAAAGGTGATATATATTCATGTATTCGTATGCAGCCTGTATGACCAGAGTCGTCCACATTTTCGTTTTAAGTCTCCGTATCTTCAACTCCTGAAGAACACTCGAATGAGAAAAAGTAAAAATCTAACCTTTCCAAAAAAGGACACAACCGATCTATGTATTCTGTTTGTTATTATGTATGTTCTTTCTGCCATGAAATCGTGTACATTTAATGAGACTGAAAAATGTATGACTTCCCTGGAAACTCAATGGAAATAGGTATCAGATCTTCATTGATATGGCCTCAACCGATACATCAGATCTTCAGTGAATACAAATGCATGTGAAAGATTCTGTGGGACAAGACTTGTGGGTGAACCCATTAAAGACGTTTCGCCGCCTACATCGCTATCGGGTGGTTGGATGTTCAAGTCAAGCATGTTTAATGCATGGATTTCTGAGTGGTGCTTCACTCTCATTTAGTTCACATCTTGGTTTGTGATGGTTTAAAAAATGAGGGAGATGTGTGTTGTATATAAAGGCAATAAATAAAAGCTCGGATATTCATGGGTAAAAAAAAAGTTAAATGTTAAAATAAATGGATAAAATAATGGAAAGCTGGTACATTATACTAAATGGGATTTTGATGTTTGGAGAGTATCTTCTGCAGCCGTCAAAGTTTAGTCAACAAAAAGAAGATGCTGAGTGTTACATCTCCTCTTCCTGCCAAATGTCGGTTATACCCTTATCTTCATCTTGTGCAAATGTGACGTGGTTGCATCCTAACCACACATGTGGGTTTCTTAAGTTTTTTTTTTATCTGGGATGGGATTTCTCAGTGTGTATATATATATATATATATATATTATAGGGAGTGAGAGATATAGATAGAATGAAAATAGTGTGAGAATAAGATGACCTTAATTATCTTTTATACGTGTAAAGATGAACAATGTATAGTGTCTGATAACTGAGTTGAACGTGGTTATTGGGCCATGTCTCTCTGTATTTATCGTCTTCTCACGAGTGTCTAGGAGATCACACGTGTGCATTCATTCCACCATCTTTCTTTAAGGACAAAGATACATGGAAAGACACACATTTGGAGAAAGAGATAGAGAAAGGGAAGACGACAATAAGAGAGAGAGAGGGGGGAGTGTGTGTGTGTGTTAAAGTGAGAGAGAGACGGTGGTGGTTGCTGTTCTGACACCGCTAGCTACCAACGACCATTTCGGTGACATCAACAAACGTGTTAGATGACATCGACGAGTACTAGATGTAAGACTATATATAAATTAAATATTCATATGACCATTATTATTAGTATTTGTATTATAAATGATCAATGACCTTAATGCACTTATTCACTTAATTGGTAAATATTTGAAGGACAATTCCCCTTGGATGTATAAATAGAGCTCATTAGAGAGGTGTAAAGGTTGGCTCACAATCATTCATAACACCGCTCACAAAATCATCCCACTTTCTTTACTAAAAACTCCATCAACAACTATACACCCTAAAGGATAACCCGATTGGATCTTATCATGGTTACAACCGACTTGGGATTAACGGGTACACATATTCTTTCATGTTGTTTCATTTGTTTATGTTAAGAATAGATTAACATGAGTCTTGATATGTCAAGCGGATGTTACATCATAAGTGTCACCGTTGACAGGTAAAGGATCTGATGTAACACCCTGAACGCGTAAAACAACAAACCGCGGTGGAAACGTCGGGGAGTCATGTCATAGAACTATTGTATCACAACTCATGGAATTTAAAATTTTGTTTTATTAAGTTAAATGTTTACATTGTCTTGTGATAAACAGGAACAACACATAAATAAATTGTCTTTCATGTTTTAAGTAACTAAGGCCCGCGTCCATTCCTACGTGAAGCATGCATCATATTATCAAGCATTGACTCCTGACACAGAGTCAGCAAAAAAATGCCGGCAAGTACATAGGTTTTGTGAGTGTGTCAAATTTGTGGCTTTGTATACATATTGAACACCTCGTCCGACTACAAGAGTCGTTAAGTGAAAACCTCGTATAAAAGTGTTTGATATTGCAATACAATTAACCAACTAAAACAAGTTGGTTAGAGTAGTGAAAACCTTAGAGCCATGAATCTTGACAAAACGTTTCTTTTGTAAAAACCTTGTAATAGATTGATTCAAAAGAAAACTTTATATGGCTTATATCTGTAAGTGAAAATCATTGTGTGTCATTGTTCAAAACCATTTGTCCGTGTTATGAACCATTCTTCTGTGTTATAAATCAATCGTCTGTGTCATAAACCAATTGTCCATGTCACAAACCAATCGTCCGTGTTTTTAATTGTGAAAACTTTTGATCGTTCTTTAATAAACACATTCAAACCTGTGTTGACTATACACCAAAGGGTATCTTTAAAGACCACCAAAGGGTCTCTTTAACTGACCAACAAATCAACAAATGATTTGTTAATCAGAAAAGTTTCTATCATTACCCAAACTTCCACCAAATCCAGTGAAAAGTCCGATAATGGGATTGTCAGTCCTATGGTACCATAACATACTACTGGTCGGCTCGGCCAAAGTTAATGAATCTCATTCGTGCTATGGACAACGCATCAACAAGTTGTTTACATTATCGAAATCGTATTGTTTTATATATAAACCATAGACATTGTTTTTTTTTTGAAAATTGAAAATGATTTAGCACATATGAGTCACCCCAAAACATTTGCAAAACGTAAAAGAGGGGAACTATGTACTCACTTTGAAAACCATTTTGTATATATAAACCATGTTTATTGTTTTCAAATCTTGAAAATAATTATAGGCACATATGAATCACCCCAAAACATTTTTAAATGTAAAAGATGGCTATGTACTCACATAAGCCTTGCGTAGTTGATATGTAGATTTGAAAAGATAGTTTAGCACATATGAATCACCCCAAAACATTTAAAACGTAAAAGAGGGGAATTATGTACTCACTTTGAAAATCATTTTGTATATGTAAACCATATTTATTGTTTTGAAATCTTGAAAATAAGTATAGGCACATATGAATCACCCCAAAACATTTAGAAAATGTAAAAGAGGGGGCTATCTACTCACTTGGGATTGCGAAAGTATTCTTGATCAACGGAATAAACAAAGCTCAAACATGTCTTAATGTGTCAGATAAATATGTTAGCGTGTCGGGACTACAAACGGAAGATCGGATAAGAATGAAGTCTCATAAAACAAACGAGTGTTGGAACTCATGTGATATGGTTTAACAAACTTAACATTCTGATTTGGAAAGGATCCTAAGTACTTTTGACCCGTTATGACATGTTAAGGTAGTTTACGCTACGTTAACGGGTCATTAGCGTAAATGCATGATCGGATGGTTAAACATGTCCTATGATAAATCTTAAATGCCCAAACATGTTTGAAAATGTTATAACATGAGTTTGTATGTCAAAAATTTGGTTACATGTGTTTAAAATGGATTTATGCGCAAAAGGGCATTTTGGTGACCATTTTTTTAAGAACATAGAAGTAACTTATCATAACACTAACCAAATAACATGACCATAAGTTATAACCACAGTAGGTTATTCCCTATATAACTATGGTCACAAATATGTGTTTGGTCGGATCCTAAGATCGACCAAACAGGTCGGATTCGAAAGTCAAAGCGGTGGTCAAGACCGCTCGACTTACGACCCTAAATAAGCACTAAACTAGATGTGACGTGTTAGACATGTCAAAATATGTCTAACTAAGTTTATAAAACTAATTTGGTATCAAAACTTGGTGTTTTGATACCCGAAAATAGTTTTGTCGTAAAATGCACATCATGCACATTTTTGACCGAAACTTCGACTTGTCACTTCGACTAGTAAACGTTGTAATCAGAAGGTGAAATCGTTAGGGATTATAACCTTCGTGATTGCAATCACGTTGCAAAGTTCAATTGAACTTTGACTTGACCAAATATGGTCAGAACCAAAAGTCATTCAGGAAGCTAGACTGTTCGACTTTTTGCTCAAAATAGCTAAAATAATGAAAGAACTAGGAAGAGTACTTACTCGTGTTGAAGAACACTTTCGAAACTCAAGATAGGAGGCTTCCAAAGGCTGGAAATAAGCTCTAAGAAGGTTAAAAAGAAGAACTTCACACTTTGCTTTTAAGCGTTTTGAAGTGGTGTGAAAAAAAATGGAAGAATCATGGGGTATTTATAGTATTTTAGGATTAAGGAGGTGATGACAAGTGTCCTCAAGTGTGGATTAGTGTCCTAACATGTATCAACACCAAATTAATTGTGGCAAAATGAGTGTTAGGTGTCAAAAATTGGAAATAGGTGACAAACTTGGTGAAGAAGCAAAAATATATAATATTTTATTTGACATTTTGGCCCTTGGACTTGTATTTTCTCTTGTTTGCCATTTTTAACCTCTTTAACCTAATATTTAGGTTATATAAAGGTGTTACGACATGTGTAACTTGTATTATGCCCAAAAATGTCGTGGATGCCGTTCGTTCGGTTGTACGGTTATGCGTTTCGCAAAAATGCGTAAAACGCTTTAACGAACATGAAAGTGATCGAAATTGTGCAACGATTGACATTTTTGCATTCTCATCAATAAAATACAAGATTTTATTGAATACAAAAATATTTGGAAATAAAACACAGGGTTTCTTTGAATACGAAATTGTTTGTAATTGTGCAATGATTGAAAAGGCACAAATGTCACATTCTCTGCTACTTTTGGAAATTTCGTGCCGAAATTTAATTAGAGGAAACTTTGGGAAATAGATGTGGATATTTCGCTTTCATCTGATTCTCTCGTTGCCAAGTAAATTTTGGGCCACGTTTGGATTCCCAACGAACTTTAACTATTGGTATACGTCTACGCTTGAGTTTCTTGACTTCACGATTCAATATCTCCACAGGTTTCTCGACAAAGTGCATAGTGTCATCAACATGGATTTCGTCGTGGGGAATGTGGAGGTTTGTATCGGCTAAACACTTTTTCAAATTGGACATGTGGAATGTTGGGTGAATATTCCCAAGTTCAGGATGTAGTTCAAGTCGGTAGGCCACCTTTCTGATTCTCTCAACGATCTTGAATGGTCCAATATATCGTGGTGCAAGTTTTCCTTTCTTTCCAAATCTAATCACACCTTTCCAAGGGGATACCTTGACAAGGACATGATCACCAATTTGGAATTCCAAGGGCTTGCGTCGTTTGTCCGCATAACTCTTTTGACGGCTTCTAGCTGTCAGAAGATTATCGCGAAGTTTCTTGACTTTGTCCGTTGTGTCATGAATGAGTTCAGGTCAAGTGAGCTGAGCTTCACCGACCTCATTCCAGCAGACAGGTGAATGACATTTTCGACCGTATAGAGCTTCGAAAGGCGCTATATTGATGCTGGCATGATAACTATTGTTGTAGGAGAATTCGACCAATGGTAGATGCGAATCCCAACTACCACCAAAGTCGATCACACATGTATGTTGTGCTTGAAGGATACGTGTCTGGATATCAGATTGAACTCGAACAAAATGAAGCTTGAAGGATATGTTGTGCTCCACAAGACAATTCATCTCGCACATCATTTTCCATGACAGAAATATGTTGAGCTGCCCGAATGCGATTTTGAAGATTAGTTACGATTTGAGAACACAAAAGATGGATGGAGTTCGCATACTCTTTTCGACTAAGGGCATCAGCCACAACATTGGCTTTACCAGGATGATATCGAATTTCACAATCGTAATCATGTAAGAGTTCAACCCATCGTCGTTGTCTCATGTTCAACTCTTTTTTATTAAAGATATGTTGGAGGATCTTGTGGTTAGTGTAAATTTCACAAATGGTACCATAGAGATAGTGTCTCCATATCTTTAGAGCGAACACGACCGTTCCAAGTTCTAGGTCGTGAGTGGTATATTTCTTTTCATGTACTTTGAGTTGTCTTGAGGCGTAGGCTATCACCTTTCCTCTTTCCATTAGGACACAACCTAGTCCTTGCCCTGACACGTCACAATAAACCACAAAGTCTTCGCAACCATCAGGAAGAGTAAGGATAGGTGCATCACAAAGTTTTTGCTTCAAAATTTGGAAAGCCTCTTCTTGCTTAGGCCTCCAAATGATGCCCTTATGAGTTAAGGCTGTGAGTGGCACAGCAATACGAGAAAAAATTACGATGAAACGTCGATAATAACCAGCTAGACCAAGAAATGACCTAACTTCGGTAGGAGTGCGTGGTACTTGCCATTCTTGCACCGCTTTGATCTTTGCAGGGTCGACAATCCCTTTGTCGTTGACGACATGACCAAGAAATTGTACATGTTTCAACCAAAACTCACATTTCGAGAACTTAGCATAAAGATTTTCGGTTCTCAAAAGTGTTAGGATGAGTCGAAGATGTCGTTCATGGTCGGATTTGGTCTTAGAATAAATAAGAATATCATCAATGAAGACTATAACAAAACGATCGAGGTAGGGTTTACAACTATATACATCAAATCCATGAAAACAGCAGGAGCATTGGTCAAACCAAAAAGCATAACCATGAATGACCATAGTGGCCATAACAAGTTCGAAAAGCAGTCTTTGGAATGTCTTCTTCACGTACTCTAAGTTGGTGGAAACCAGAATGAAGATCGATTTTTGAGAAACAGGTGGCACCCTATAGTTGATCTAGGAGATCATCGATATGAGGTGGAGGGTAGTGGTTCTTAATGGTCAGCTTTTTGAGCTCTCGATAGTCGATACACATTCAACAAGTTCCATCTTTCTTCTTTATGAAAAGAACTAGCGCTCCCCAAGGTGATGAGCTAGGACGTATAAATCCATTGTCAGTCAACTCTTGCAACTGACTAGCTAACTCTTGCATTTCAGAGGGGGCTAACTGATATGGAGATTTTGCAAATGGTGTGGCACCAAGTACAAGATCGATTCGGAATTCGACTTCTCGCACAGGAGGAAGTCCTGAAACGTCGTCGGGAAAAACTTGAGGAAATTCTTTAACGATTGGAATGTCTTTAAGCTTCTTTTCCTTACCTTTCTTTTTTATGATGTGAGCTAAAAATACGATATAGTCTTTGAGAAGGTATCTTCGAGCTTGAAGGCATGACATCAATTTGAGTCCTTTGGAGATGGTTTCACCAAAAATACGTAAAGTTTGACCGTCAACGAGAGGAATTCGAATAAACTTCTCATAACAAACAACTTCAGGGTATTGCTGGCTAAGCCAGTCCATTCGAATAATGGCGTCGAAACTACCCAACTTCATAGGGATGAGATCAATTGGAAAGCTATGATCATTGAGGGTAAGAGTGCAATCACGAATAATTGAGTCTAACGTAATAGGTTCACCATCAGCAACTTCCACCGTAAATGATTCAGCTAGACTAATGCGGGGTAAATCAAGTATAGACTCGAACTCTAAAGACACGAAACTCTTATCCGCACCAGTGTCAAATAGAATAGATGCATAAGTACCTTAATGAGAAACGTACCGTTAACCACATTATTATCAGCTCTAGCTTTATTGGCATTGATGTTAAAAGCTCTTCCTCTTGCGGGCGGATTAGCTTGGTTGGCTTGGTTTACGGGATTAGCTTGAGCTTGGGCATTTATGATGTTCATCAAACGTGGGCAAGTGTTTTGGAAATGGGTTGGGTCACCGCAATTAAAACAGGCTCTGACTGGTTGCATATAGGCTACTTGGGTTAGTAGTAGGGTTGAGCCATGGGTCGAGCAGCTGCTAACAGTAGAGGTTGTTGGTATTGGGCTTGGCCTACCACTGGGTTGTTGGATTGGGTTGAGGTTGATTGCGGTTTGGTCTTTGAAGGATGCGACAAGTTTGAATTGTATGACCTGCAAGGCCACAACTTGTGCAATGAAGGCATGGGTTCACAGGTGGGTGATGATATTGACATTGGTTGCATTTTGGATGAGATCCGGTGTAGGGTTTCTTGAATGGGGCGGCAGGAGGAGCAACTTGTGTAATTGGGGCGACAGTGATAGGGGGATTGGTTTGGGTAATAGCAAAATTCTTTCCGTTGCGCTTTCTTTTACCAGTAAACTTTGAAGATGATCCTGTTTGGGTTGGGGTAGAGGTTTCAGCAGGTGTCTTGTCTTTCTTCTTCTCTTCTTAAAATCACCATTTCCAATGCGATTTTCCATGAGCTGAGTGGCTAGCTCCATTGCAGCCTCGAGAGTTGCAGGTGTAGTACTCAACACAGAATCTTGAATTTTCGAGGGAAGACCTCGAATGTAATGCTCAATTAAACGATAGAGTGGAATGAACAAGTTGGGGACCATCTGATTCAACTCGAGAAATCTCTTATTGTATGTTATGTGGTCTCCTTCCTTTTATTTCAAAAAGTAGAACTCATCCTCTAATTTCTTGATTTCGCTTCTTGGACAGAAGCGTCTAGTCATGAGCTCCCTCAACTCTTCCCAAGTTAAGGCCACAGCGGCTTCAACACCTCACCTACCTTTCTCCGCGTTCCACCATGTAAGTGCTACCCCATACAAATAACCGGTAGCATATCGCACCTTGCGATCATCGGGACAATCGCAGTTGAGAAAAGTGCTCTCCATCTCCTCAAACCAATGAAGGAGGGCCGTGACACCTTCAGTCCCCTCGTATTTTGGAGGGTCGCAGGAGTTGAAGTGCTTATAGGTGCACTTGGTGTTGTTGGTGGGAGGATTGGCAACATTTTGACCTTCTTGATTTATTGGTTGATGGAATTAGCAGCAAGGGCTTGTTGGACTTGAACAACGATGTAGGGAAGTACGACAACCATCTGTTAGGCTATTTGAGCAGCCATGCGCTCGCCAGATCTTACTTACCTTCTACCACCTCGAGAATGTCTAGCAGACATCTACAGGAAATATGTAGCTATATTATGAGTTGAACATTTTAGGTGCCATGTGTCGTAAAAAGAAAAATCAACATTCACAAAATAAATGAGAAAATAAGTTTACTACATCCATAGGATGTTTTGGGCTTTGCTCATGTTTGGACCCCCATATGTTTCCCATACTTTGGCCTAGGTAGTCATGTGGGCCCCCATGACTATTGGGCTTTGTAGGGTTTACATTGGTGTTGGCCTGTTACCACTCGCACCACCCGAATAAAAATCGTAAAACATGATTGCGAGATATAAGGTCGGAGGGTGTCCAGGTGTAGACACAGTGACAACTCAAAGTGGGGTTAGTTCACACGACGTTTCGTATGGCATGCTTTGGCCAAATAGGTCCTTCGTACTCTCATCGTTAGTCCCCAGGTAGGTAAACTGGTCCATTATGTTGGATTTATACGATTGCCAATCATAGACAGGACGTTTCGACTACCGGTACTCGTACCCTTCCAGTTACTACATGCCCGTCGTAGAACTCACTTTGATGAAATTGAAAAACATGAAAACATCATAAAATTTCTTGAAAATGAAATCTTGATAAATGTTCAAATATGTGGAATTGAGATGTGTGCGTTTATATAAACATGATATGTTGATAATATGTATACCACAATAAATGACATGTAAGGATGAGTGTGCTTGCATGCATTTGTGTGTGGAATAGATATGAAACAAATAAACATCATGAGTTTGCATGTAACACATAAGCAATTAAAATCTAATCAACTATAGTATAGGCTGTAAGGGTCTAATAACCTATCCTATATCCCTATAGTCAAAAGCTCTGATACCAATCTGTCACACCCCGACCCGCAACAGAAACAAAAGTCGGGGCGTAATTGGGTTATCATCAAAGCTCATGACATTTACTATAATTAAGTTTCATATTTATTACTTCAAATTAAAAAGAGAATGTCCAAACACATAGTAACAAACAAACACAAGATAAATGTTCTAAACAAGAAATGTTTTATTGTCCTTCTAAAGCCAAGTCCTAAGTGTTCCTCTCCTCAGTCTGTCCACCTGTACCATGTGTAAAATAAAGGTTTAGGTCAACAAAAGTTGGCGAGTGAATCTATATTAAACAGTTAAACGAATTAGTTATATTGATTAATTTAATAAAAGTGTGCATGGACCAAATATGAGCATATGTATATATAATCTAACCACAAACCACATAACACCGACAATGTACACATGAGCATGATAAATGATGAACTGTGAGATCAAGGCTCAATCAAACGAAGCTGATCTAATGAGGCACGCGATGCTCAACTCGTATCCAACGAGGAACTGATAGGCCTTATGTGAATGATTACACTGAAATGATAAAATGTAACCACATATAACAACAACAAAAATTACATACACATTAGATCATATAATGGTGTTAGCACAAGTGTTTGAATAATTAAATTATGTAAACGACACACGATACACCCCAAAACACGAATTAAAAAGGGGAATTTGTAAGGATTCACTCACAGTGGGTGAGTTCTTGGATTTGATAGCGATGGCGCACAATTTATGATTTAACCGACGAGGGAAACTAACCTAAATAATCACGTAATAATTCGATAAATAAATAAATTGTATTTGAAATTAATATTTTTAATTAATGCTTTTTATTAGATTTTTAGGTTTATTTTTGTGATATTTATTATCATTTTTAGACTTAAAAGTCTTATTTTTTAGCAGTTTTAAATGATTTTAAAAATAAGATAATAAAGAAAAATATCAATAAAAAAATATTGACCTTGTCAGGTCTGACCGGTCGGATTATGTTTAATTTTGGCAGCGTGTGAGATTCGAACTCGTGACCTCCCGTATACGTGCACGCAACTCTACCAACTGAGCTACGTGTCTAACCTGAAATAATCTATGTTTTTATTACATTTATATACTAATGGGATTAATTCAGAAATTGGCTTATTTAAAAAGGTTATTATTTTCTTCAAAACACATTCGGCCGCTGCCCCATACCTAGTTCGAACCGGTGACCTTCGTCTTAAGTTGCACCCAACCCTACCAACTAGGCTGGGTGGCTAACCGGTACATTATTGAATTTTATTACTCATATAAACTAATTGGGGGGTGTTCTGATTAGATAAAAAAATTTTGGTTTTTATTTCTGAAAGCCGACCACGCATAAGACTCGAACCCGAGTATCTACGCTTGCATTGCACACAGTCCACCGCTGGACTATCTGTCTAACCCGGTTTAACTTATGAATTTAATTATATTTGATTTCACCTTCTTCCTATGTTCTACAAGAACCGACTGTTTATCTAAAAATTCGCTTGAATTTCTGTTTATTTTGATTACTTTAAAAGAGTGTGGATAACAAATATGAAAAGGATAGAATTGTACCGAAAAATGAAGGTTTGATATTCATGCAATACTTCTGGTGGTTACCCAAAATTTTCCGGCGACTTGCGGCGAGATTTCAGAGAAATTTGGGAGAAATAGAGAGTAGTGAGTGAATTCTGATGGAGGTTATGGTATGGTATTTATAGGACAAATTATTAAAAGTTTCCGGTTCCAAGATTTTAAAATCATTGGGTTTCAAATGGTTATAAGTTGAATTGAGCTTAAATTTCGCGGTTATAACCGATGTTTGATATTGGTTACTTATGTCTTCATAACAGAAATCAAGAATTGAGCTTCATTGCTCGATTGACGGTTACTGGTTTGAGATTTCAATTTTTGCAGGTTTGAGAGCGTATAACATTTAATTGATTTGAGTTTTAACACATATGGTATGTGTAGCTTAGTGGTGAATGCGGTGTGTGTATTAGATGTGGACCCGCGTTCGAAACCCAGTTGCCCCTTTATTTTTATTTCGTTGTTATTTTAAGGTACTTATTTATATTATTATCATTTATTTAATTCTTCCAATTTAACCATTAATTAATAACTATATATTAATAACTCGCATTAAATGAGAAAGAAAAAAATACGCATCGAGACTTTAAATTCAATACTTGAATTATTTAACGAAGCGGGTTTAAAACCCGTTTTACAACGAATGTTACAAAAGTGGTGAGCGGAACCGCGATCTTTGAAAAGTTCGTGATGAATCGTCGATAGTATCTAGCAAGACCAAGAAATGAACGAACTTCGGTGGGAGTATTAGGTGTACTCAAATTCCTAATCGCACTGATTTTGGCGGATCTACATGTATACGATGTCCCAAAAATTGAACTTCTTTTAGCCAAAATTCACACTTGGAAAATTTGGCGTAAAGTTGTTCTTTCTTTAGGAGTTCCATCGTTAGAAGAAAATGTTGTTCGTGATCGGCTCAAGACTTAGAATAAATGAGGATGTCGTCGATGAAAACAATGATGAACTTGTCTAAATAATGTTTACAAACCCTATTCATTAAGTCCATGAAGACGGCAGGAGCATTCGTCAAACCAAAAGGCATGACAGTGAACTCGTAACGGCTGTATCGAGTGCGAAAAGCAGTCTTGGGAATATCTTCTTTGAGTACACGAAGTTTATGATACCAAGAACGCAAATCAATCTTTGAAAAGCAGGTCGCACCTTTTAGCTGATCAAAGAGATCATCAATGCGAGGTAGGGGATATCGAATTTTGATTGTGAGTTTGTTGAGCTCACAATAATCGATATACATACGGAAGGATCCATCCTTCTTTTTCGCGCCCCAAGGTGAAAAGCTCAGACGAATGAATCCCTTGTCTGAAAGTTCTTGGAGTTGCTTTGACAACTCTTGCATTTCAGATGGTTCAAGACGATAAGGAGATTTGGCAATTGGGTTGGCACCAGGTACAAGGTCAATACGAAACTCAACTTGGCGAATTGGGGGTAAACCAAGTAGCTCTTCAGGAAACACCTCAGGATATTCCTGAACAACGGGGATGTACTGAACAGTTTTTCCCTTGCCTTTTTCCTCTACGATATGTGACAAGAAGGCTACATAATTCTTTCGTAGGTATTTTTGGGCCTGGGTACAGGTCATGAGTTTTAGGCTACTAGAGGGTTTTTCTTCGTGAACTTCTAAGGTTTCGCCAGACGAAATAGGTATACGAACAACCTTGTCGAAACAGATCACCTCAGCATGGTATTTGGTTGACTAATCCATTCCTATGATGATGTCAAAACTCCCGAGTTGCAATGGTGTGAGGTCAATGGGAAAAAGGTGGTTATCCAAGTTCAATTGGCAATTACGAATGACATAGTCAAGCACATGGGGTTCACCACTAGCTATTTCCACCGTTAAGGGTTTTCTTAGTTTAGTTCTAGGCATCGAAAGCAAAGGTTCAAAGGCGAGTGATATAAAGCTTCTATTGACACCCGAATCGAAAATAATAGAAGCAGGATAATTGTTAACATGGAACGTACCGTTAATGACTTCGTTATCAGCACGAGGCTCGTTGTCATTGATGTTGAATGCGCGTCAACATGCTGGATTTGCATTTGCGTTCACCAATTTTGGGCAGTTGTTTCTAAAGTGACCCATCTCGCCACTCCATTCTACCACGTGAGTGCCCTCTTTTGGAATACACTAGAAGAAAGTTCTACTTTGTGCTCATTTGGACATTGAATATGTCGGAATGTGCTCTCAAGACTCTCAACCCACTGTATGAGCCCAATAGCTCCCTCGAAACCATTAAACTTGAGCGGTTTAGCCGAAATGAATTGTTTAAAGTTGCACGAAATAGGTGCATAGTTGTTGTTATTGTTGGCTTGGTTTAATTGAGTTACAAGATTTGGTAGCACAACAGCTAACTGCTGAGCTATCATTGCCGCCATATTGGCGTCCTGAGCAGCATTTCGACGAGTAGGCATTCAAAAAGAGAAGGACATATGAGAGAAAATCGGTGAGAATGATATTGGATAGTCAAAAGAAAACGTTAAAAATTTCAACGAAACATAAGGATTGTGATCATCCGTTCGTTACCTAAAACAAACAAACGACACATACTGATTATCAAAGTAAATGGGTCTTTATAATATATCGCGAAGACATGCTTTAGCCTATAAGTGGACACTCACCCCAAGAGTTCCCAGGTAAGAGTGACTGGTCTGATAATGTGGATTTGTACGAACACTCTAGCCTTAGACAGAAAACTAAGAGTACAAGCACCCACCCTTCCAGATTGCACGTGTTCACATTAATAAAACCCAAACTTTGACGGGATTTTGAAAATTTACAAGGCTTTAAGCCAAAACAAATCATCTAAGGATAGATGATTGATTTTCAAAACGAATTTGTAACTTGTGTATTTGTTTTAGTAAGCACCTAAGGATAGGTGATGGTATTGTTTTAAGAATCTAAACGCAAGATAACTCGCGTTAGGGTCCTAGGAAGGTTATAGTCTAGGTCAAAGCATTACTAATAACCTAATTCCCTATAACCATAAACTCTGATACCAATCTTTCTGTAACACCCCGACTGCGTAAAACAACAAACTGTAACATCCGTCAGAAATCGGATTTACCAAACCCGCTCCGTTTATTAACCGAACAATCAGTTAAAAATTTCGTTGCGTATTTAATGCCCAAATTAATTTTAAACGATACATAATTTATAAGTATATTGGAATATATAATTTATATTTGAAAAAGTATTAAAAATAGTGGTTTAAAAATAAAACAAGGCTGCCGGGTTTCGAACCCGGGTCAGCCGGGTCAACCTGGTCAACAACGCCTTAACTTCCGACCATCCAACCACTGCGCCACTTGTGTTCTTTAGTAATATATCCAAACAATTAATTCAAATAATGAAACAGAAATCAAACCCAGTCAACAGCGCGCCCACATCCGCTGACGCCGGAAAATCCGACGATTTCGTCAATCACCGTCGGTTACCTTTGACTCAACGTAAACATTAACAACGACGTCGGTTATAACCGATGTCCAGTCCGCGACATAAGTCATAACCGCCAGAAAATTATTAACCGACGAATCAAGACGGAAAACGGACCAAATTCGTCAATGTTCTGCCTATAAATACACCCTCTAACTTCTGTTAGCCTTTTCGCTCACAATCACACCCTTTCTCGACGTAATTTCACTCGCCGGAAAACTTCTGCAACTCGCCGGAAAACCGAACCCTTTCACCTCTGTGCATCACTCTAAAAACAGAACACCTAGAGTTCATACCGAAGCCACCCACACTCACCTCAAGCTTCCTGAAGACACTCTGCCGCAAAATACACGTCGCCGGAATAACCTGCTGTAATCGGAAAACTCGCCGGCGAAACAGGGGACCTCTGTCGGTATATCTTATACCTAATATCTCTCATTCTTTTTATTAATCTCACATGTAATTAATCACAACACACTAAAGAACTTGATTAAATCGTCGAACCAGTCGGACACCGATTCTGGTTAAGTTTAACAAAGAAGATGAAGTTTTCAGTTGCATATATGTTTAATTTAAATCAAGATATATCTCGGGTTAGACACACAGTCCAGCGGTGGACTGTGTGCAAATAAACACGCATACGTCCCGAGTTCGATTCTTGTCCCACGCACACTCGCCTTAATAAAAATGTTCTTTTTTTAAACTGAACCGGATTCACTACAAATAGATGTTAAGTTTAATAAAAACCGGAATAATAACCAAGATAGACACACAGTCCAGCAGTGGACTGTGTGAACGTTTAAATCACACGTCGCGAGTTCGAGTCCAGACTACCGCACCGGTTCTGGCAATTATCAAACTTTTTATATAAGGCAGAAATGAAATTATCTAGTTTGTATATAAGTATAACAAAAACCAGATTATTTACCAAGTTAGACACACAGTCCAGCGGTGGACTGTGTGTCAACCTAAACCACAGGTCCCGGGTTCGAGACCTGTGGCGAGCACCGAATCATGCAATTAAATTGTTTTTAAAATAAATGATTTTCGGATTAATTCAATTAGTATATAAATATAATTAAAAAACAGAAATATTTCGGGTTAGACACGTAGCTCAGTTGGTAGAGCTGCGTGCACGCGTACGGGAGGTCTCGGGTTCGAGCCTCACCCGGCGCACACAATTACACAATAAAACCGGTCAACAAGTCAACGGTCAAAAAGTCAACATTTTTTTATTATTTTTATTTATTTATTTTATTTAAAAATCAATTAAAAATACTTAAAAATAACATTTTTAAAGTTAGAAAATAGCCTTAAACTCACAAAAATATATCCAATAATCCTACTAAAGTTGATTAATAAAATCCGCTTATTTACCGAACCATTATTTTATTATCTAGGTTAGTTTCACTCGTGGTTAAATCCAACTTCGTGCGTATTCAACATCATCAACCGAACGCACCCAATGTGAGTGAATCTCTACAATTCCCCGTTTTAATCACGTTTTTGGGGTGTATCATGTGTCTTATTATTTATTACTTTTAAACTATGGTGCATCTATCATATCCATGAACAAATGTGTATTCATCATGTATTATCAGTTTGTGTGATTATTGTTTAGATTAATTTTAATCATTTTCAGTACATACATTTTCATAGGCTGCCGCTCCCCATTACCTATGAGCGTTGAGCTATTCCCCATTACCTATGAGCGTGAACCAGGCGTGCCAACATACGATCGGCTCCGTTTGATTGAGCCTTGATCGCACATACATTTCATCATAGGCCGTCTGCTCCCCATTACCTATGAGCGTGAGCCGTTCCCCATTACCTATGAGCGTGAACGAGACGTTGCCAACATTTACATTGTCATTCATGTTACATATTCATGCAAGTTGTTTGTTATTGTATGTTATTTGTTTGATATTGTATGCTATTTGTTTGTTATTGTATGTTTACTTACGTTTGTTCATATATGATTATTGCGCAACTTTTTCCATATTAAATACAACAAGAAATAAATAATAAATGTTTTCGGACAAGGTTCACTCGCCAACTTTTTGTTGACCCAAAAACCATTTTTACACATGATACAGGTGAACAGGATGAAGCAAGGAAAACATAGGAAATTGCCTTAGAAGAAAAATAATGAAGTTTAGAAGGGTGTATTAAACATGTTGTAATTGTTTGATTTGATTGTATGATTCCTTTTAAATTGTAATAATAAATATGAAACATTATATTAAATGTCATGAGCTTTGATGAAAACCCAATCATGCCCCGATCACCTTTTCCGCTGCGGGTCGGGGTGTGACACAAACCGTGGGAGAAACGTGGGGAGTCATGTCACAGAACTATTGTTTCACAACTCATGGAATTTAAAATTTTGTTTTATTAAGTTAAATGTTTACATTGTCTTGGGATAAACAGGAACAACATATAAATAAATTGTCTTTCATGTTTTAAGTCACAAGGGCCGGTCCATTCCTACGTGAAGCATGCATCATATTATCAAGCATTGACTCCTGAGACATATGTGAAAAGAGAGTTAGCATAAAAATGCCGCCGAGTAAACAGGTTTTGTGAGTGTGTCAAATTCGTGGCTTTGTATGTAACATCCGCCAAGAAGGGTACCCGTTTTGAAAAAAAAAGAACCCGAACCGTTTGTAAGCTAGTTCGAGCCGTTAAAATAAAATATATTACTTTGACTCTACTCCAATTTTCATGAAACTTAGGTCATATCATAGAGAAAAACGCGCTCGTTCTAACAGTATATTCAACATTTTTATAAAACGTTATACTTTTCAATTTATACGAGAAAAACAAATTAAGTAGCTGAATTAATTCTTTTATATATAAAAATATTATAATAAAAAAGTAACATAATTTTTCTTTCTTTCGGCCGCTAATGTTGAATAAAAAAAGAATATTTTTTTTCAATCTCTACAAAAGGTAAGTTTATATAATCTAAATCAAAGATTAATGTAATACTTTTAAAAAGCAAATAACAACCTATTAATTTTGTCATTCCAACATCTTTATCTTCTCTCTAAAAAATCCCAACAACCAACAAATATTTCAACCTAGGTACCAGTCGCCTCAATTCATGGCTCCACATCCCTAAAACATGCTCCAGCCTTACTAGCCACTCTTTGATGCCCTATGCTAGAGCCTGCTATAATTGTGGTGATCCATCCCATTTCGTAACACTTGTCTAAGGTTGGTCAACATTATCGACGCTCAAGCACATGCCAACCCAGCCAATCAATCCAATCCACCTGCTCAGGGCAGAGTCTTCAACGTTAATGCAAATCAGGCGCAGGCTGACAACAATGTGGTGAATGGTACGTTTCGTATTAATGGTACTTATGCGTTAGTCTTATTTGATTCAGGGGCTACGTGTTTCTCGAAGATTGATCTACATTCTGGTTATCATCAATTGAGAGTTCTGGAAGAAGACATCCCCAAAACTGTTTTTCGTACTCGTTATGGTCATTACGAGTTCATGGTCATGCCTTTTGGGCTGACTAATGCACCAACAGTCTTCATGGACTTGATGAACCGTGTATGCAAACCATATTTGGATCGTTTCGTCATCGTTTTTATCGATGATATCTTGATTTATTCCAAGACCAAGAGCGATCATGAACGAACCTTCTTCTCATACTGGGACTATTGCAAACAGAAAGACTATACGCATAGTTCTCTAAGTGTGAGATCTGGTTAAATGAAGTCCAATTTCTTGGTCACGTAGTAAACGATAAGGGTATTCATCTTGACCCTGTAAAGATCGAAGCTGTCAAGAATTGGCAAACTCCGCGTACACCTACCGAAACCTGATCATTCTTTGGCTTAGCAGGTTACTATCGACGTTTTATTGCCAATTTTTCAAAAATCGCTTTACCACTCACAGCTTTGACCCATAAGGGCTAACCATTTGATTGGGGTCCTAAACAGGAAGAAGCTTTTCAAACCTTAAAGCAGAAACTATGTGACGCACCTATACTTGCTCTACCTGATGGCTGTGATGACTTTGTCGTTTATTTTGATGCATCAGGTCAAGGACTCGGCTGTGTTTTGATGCAACGAGGCAAAGTGATAGCTTATGCCTCAAGACAACTAAAGGTTCATGAAAAGAACTACACCACTCATGACCTTGAGCTTGGTACTATGGTTTTCGCTCTAAAGATTTGGAGGCATTATCTTTATGGGACTAAATGTGAGATTTACACTGACCATAAGAGTCTCCAGCATATCTTTAACCAAAAGGAATTGAACATGCGTCAACGACGATGGGTTGAACTTTTAAACGATTATCACTGTGAGATTCGCTACCATCCTGGCAAGGCGGATGTCGTGGCTGATGCCCTAAGTCGTAGAGAATAAGCGAATTCTGTTCATCTAATGTGTTTTCAAATTTTGTCTGATATCGAAATGCGGATTCACAAAGCACAACATGTCTCTGTTACTGAGAATGATTTACGCGATGAGTTGTCTTGTGGAGCAGAATCAAATTTGGAATCTAAAGCTAATGGATTTTCCATCACTTAAATTAAGCTTGGATACCTGATCGTGACGATCTTCATGTTTTCTTAATGAACGAAGCCCATAAATCATGATATTCAATTCATCCCAGTGTCGAAAAATGTATCAGGATCTCCGAATCACATATTGGTGGCCTGGAATACAGAAGGATATTGTAGAGTTTGTTTCAAAATGCCTTACGTGTTCCAAAGTGAAGGCGGAACATCAACGACCCTCAGGTTTGCTAGTACAACCTGAAATTCCAGTTTGAAAGTGGGAAAATATAACCATGGATTTTATAACCAGGTTACCTCGCACCTCCACTGGATATGATGCCATTTGGGTTATTGTGGATCGTCTCACAAAGTCCGCGCATTTTATCCCAATCCGCATAGATTACAAGGATGAGAAATTAGCTCGAATCTACATCGACGAAATCATGAGCCGACATGGTGTACCTTTGAGTATTATTTCCGATTGTGATGGACGTTTTACCTCATGCACGTGGCAAGCTGTGCAATCGGAGTTGGGCACTCGACTGATCTTACTACTGCTCACCATCCGCAGACTGATGGTCAGTCTGAGCATACCATTCAAACGTTAGAAGATAAATTGCATTTGTGTGTCATAGATTTCAAGGGAAATTGGGATACTCATTTGCCCTTGATTGAATTCTTGTACAACAACAATTACTACTCGAGTATCAACATGGCACCATTTGAAGCTTTATACGGGTGGAAGTGTCGATTTCCAGTTTGTTGGCACGAAGTTGGTGAAGCTCAAATAACAGGGCCAAACTTGATTCAAGAGACAACTGATAAGATACTCCAAATTCGCGACAATCTTTTGGCAGCTCGAAGTCACCAGAAGAGTTATGCAGATAAACGTCGCAAACCATTAGAATTCAGTGTTGGTGATTGTGTACTCTTGAAAGTTTCGCCATGGAAATGCGTGGTTAGATTTGGGAAAAAGGGAAAACTAGCTCCATGTTATGTTGGTCCTTTCAAAATCCTCGGAAGAATCGGAACGATAGCCTACAAACTTGAGTTACCGGAACAACTCAGTAGGATTCACCCAGTTTTTCATGTGTCTAACTGGAAGAAGTGTCTTGCTGATGAAAACCTGCATGTTCCACTTGAAGATATACAAATCGATGAGTCTATGCACTTTATTGAAAGACTCATGAGATCATGGAGTGCGATGAGAAACGGTTGAAGCGCACTCCTATACCAATAGTCAAAGTCCATTGGGAGTCAAAACGTGGACAAGAGTTTACTTGGGAGCGTGAAGACCAAATTCGAGACAAATACCCTCATCTTTTTGTACAAAATGTTTCCGGGTCAATTTTGGGACGAAATTCTCAAAAGTAGGGAGACTGTAACATCCGCCAAGAAGGGTACCCGTTTTGAAAAAATGAATCCGAACCGTTTGTAAGCCAGTTCGAGCCGTTATAAATAAAACATATTATTTTTTACTCTACTCCAATTTTCATGAAACATAGGTAATATCATAGAGAAAAATGCGCTTGTTCCAATTGTACATTTGATTTTTTTATAAAACGTTATACGTTTTAAGTTATATGAGAAAAACAAGTTAAGTAGCTGAATTAATTCTTTATATATATAAAAATTATATAACAAAAAAATTAACATATTTTTTTTTTTGTTTTCAGCCGCTAATGTTGAATAAAAAAAAGAATATTTTTTTTCAATCTCTAAAAAAGGTAAGTTTATATAATCTAAATCAAAGATTAATGTTTTACTTTTAAAAAGCAAATAACAACCCTATTTATTTTGTCATTCCAACATCTTTATCTTCTCTCTAAAAAAACCCTAACCACCACTATTGAAGCCTTGCAAGTTTTCCCAAACCACTAGGAAGGAGGAGCGAGAATCCAACATTGCCCTCATCTCCAACTCTTTACCCTCTCTTCTTCATAGGAGAGAGTTTAATGTCATTCACTTCTTCATATTTCTTTATTCCTTATTGTTTCATATTCATACTTTAGTTACCTTGCAACTTACATTTTTACAATACCTTGGGTTTATGACAGTTTGAGTTTTGATAGTAGTTATCATTGTGTTTTAATTTAAAATAGAAATTGTGTTGGTAAAATATTATGATTCTAAACTAGTGTTATATATTAAATTTCATAATTTTTTCTACTAATAAAATTAGTTTCATAATCATGTTGTAAAGTTGGTTTCATTTTGATCAAATGATGGTAGTGTTTGATGTCACATGAGTTCTGACTCCCAAATGTTTATAAGATTTTATTTATTTCTATGACTTCATATAAAAATCAGATTTTTATAAAAATATATGTATATTTGTCTTGCATATAAATATGGACAACTCAAATGGTTATACTATAATATCTTATCACCTATTAAATAGATATAAATAGAATATGCAATATATATATATATATATATATGTAGTTTTTTCTTAAATGATTATTGATATATATAGAAAGTCACAAAAATAGTTTATAACATTTCAAATAAATATATATTATTAGTTGGACTAATTTGTCACATAAGCATCGAATATATTTACATCTGACATTTAATTACATAGTAATATTTATTTTAGGATCAAAACCCCAAGTATTAGGTTGTAATATTTTTATATATTTTTCCTCGTGTTATTTTATTTAAGTATTTTAGTGTTATAATATTTAGGGTGATTGTGTCTTTTGGTGTTATCTCTCTTTCATTACTCGTGCGGATTAGTTGGCTTTAACAGAACACAAAATTGTGAGTAGATCTTACTTTTTCCCTTTTGTCACTTTAACTTTTTGGGGTGTTTCATGTGTCATGTTTCATATGATCCGTATAATTTTCCAATAACATGCCAAGTTAAGTGTCATATGTGTCCCTATTTGTTTTGTATGTTGCATTACTTGTTTCATTCATATGCTATACGTGTTTACCGCTTTGTGTCATATATTTCATAGTTTCGCGTTTCGCCTTTTGGGGGCTTGAATCACATCATTGTTTCATTTCTTATGTTTCGTTATGTCATGTTATGTTATTTACTTATGGATTGGTTGTTTTTTCGGATTAATTGATTTATGACACCTATTACACTTAATATTGCATGTTAAATATGTTTTATTAAATAAAATCAACTAAACTTTTAAAGTTAAATAAAAACAAATAAAGATCTATTCACCAACTATTGTTGACCCAAATTTCTTTTACACATGAAACAGGTACACAAGGTTGATAGCTACTTGAGAAGACACATATGATTGTGTCTTAGAATAATTAAATCAAGACTTATGTTATCTTTTGTATTTTGAATATTGTATGGTTTTATTTGAAACATTGTTTGGTTATGTGAGACAAATTAATATTGATGGTGATAAATATTCAAACTTTAAATAAATGTCAAAAGCTATGAAACAATCATATCATACCCCGTGCCATATCCGCCGCGGTTGGGGTGTGATACTGTATACATATTGCAACACCTCCTCTGACTACAAGAGTCGTTAAGTGAAAACCTCGTATCAAAAGTGTTTGATATTGCAATGCAATTAACCAACTAAAACAAGTTGGTTAGAGTTGTGAAAACCTTAGAGCCATGAATCTTGACCAAAACGTTTCTTTTGTAAAAACCTTGTAATAGATTGATTCAAAAGAAAACTTCGTATGGTTTATATCTGTAAGTGAAAATCATTGTGTGTCATTGTTCAAAACCATTTGTCCGTGTTATCAACCATTTGTCCGTGTTATGAACCATTCTTCTGTGTTATAAATCAATCGTCTGTGTCATAAACCAATTGTTCATGTCAAAAACCAATCGTCCGTGTTTTTAATTGTGAAAACTTTTGATCGTTCTTTAATAAACACATTCAAACCTGTGTTGACTATACCACCAAAGGGTATCTTTAAAGACCACCAAAGGGTCTCTTTAACTAGACCAACAAATCAACAAATGATTTGTTAATCAGAAAAGTTTCTATCATTACCCAAACTTCCACCAAATTCAGTGAAAAGTCTGATAATGGGATTGTCAGTCCTATGGTACCATAACATACTACTGGTCGGCTCGGCCAAAGTTAATGAATCTCATTCGTGCTATGGACAACGCATCAACAAGTTGTTTACATTATCGAAATCGTATTGTTTTATATATAAACCATAGACATTGTTTTTTTTTTTGAAAACTTGAAAATGATTTAGCACATATGAGTCACCCCAAAACATTTGCAAAACGTAAAAGAGGGGAACTATGTACTCACTTTGAAAATCATTTTGTATATATAAACCATGTTTATTGTTTTCAAATCTTGAAAATAATTATAGGCACATATGAATCACCCCAAAACATTTAGAAAATGTAAAAGAGGGGCTATGTACTCACATAAGCCTTGCGTAGTAGATATGTAGATTTGAAAAGATAGTTTAGCACATATGAATCACCCCAAAACATTTAAAACGTAAAAGAGGGGAATTATGTACTCACTTTGAAAATCATTTTGTATATGTAAACCATATTTATTGCTTTGAAATCTTGAAAATAAGTATAGGCACATATGAATCACCCCAAAACATTTAGAAAATGTAAAAGAGGGGCTATCTACTCACTTGGGATTGCGAAAGTATTCTTGATCAACGGAATAAACAAAGCTCAAACATGTCTTAATGTGTCAGATAAATATGTTAGCGTGTCGGGACTACAAACGGAAGATCGGATAAGAATGAAGTCTCATAAAACAAACGAGTGTTGGAACTCATGTGATATGGTTTAACAAACTTAACATTCTGATTTGGAAAGGATCCTAAGTACTTTTGACCCGTTATGACATGTTAAGGTAGTTTACGCTACGTTAACGGGTCATTAGCGTAAATGCATGATCGGATGGTTAAACATGTCCTATGATAAATCTTAAATGCCCAAACATGTTTGAAAATGTTATAACATGAGTTTGTATGTCAAAAATTTGGTTACATGTGTTTAAAATGGATTTATGCGCAAAAGGGCATTTTGGTGACCATTTTTTTAAGAACATAGAAGTAACTTATCATAACACTAACCAAATAACATGACCATAAGTTATAACCACAGTAGGTTATTCCCTATATAACTATGGTCACAAATATGTGTTTGGTCGGATCCTAAGATCGACCAAACAGGTCGGATTCGAAAGTCAAAGCGGTGGTCAAGACCGCTCGACTTACGACCCTAAATAAGCACTAAACTAGATGTGACGTGTTAGACATGTCAAAATATGTCTAACTAAGTTTATAAAACTAATTTGGTATCAAAACTTGGTGTTTTGATACCCGAAAATAGTTTTGTCGTAAAATGCACATCATGCACATTTTTGACCGAAACTTCGACTTGTCACTTCGACTAGTAAACGTTGTAATCAGAAGGTGAAATCGTTAGGGATTATAACCTTCGTAATTACGATCACGTTGCAAAGTTCAATTAAACTTTGACTTTGGTCAGAACCAAAAGTCAACCAGGAAGCTAAACTGTTCGACTTTTTGCTTAAAATAGCTAAAATAATGAAAGAACTAGAAAGAGTACTTACTCGTGTTGAAGAACACTTTCGGAACTCAAGATAGGAGGCTTCCAAAGGCTGGAAATAAGCTACAAGAAGGTTTTCACACTTTGCTTTGAAGTGGTGTGAAAAAAATGGAAGAATCATGGGGTATTTATAGTATTTTTGGATTAAGGAGGTGATGACAAGTGTCCTCAAGTGTGGATTAGTGTCCTAACATGTATCAACACCAAATTAAGTGTGGCAAAATGAGTGTTAGGGGTCAAAAATTGGAGATAGGTGGCAAACTTGGTGAAGAAGCAAAAATATATAATATTTTATTTGACATTTTGGCCCTTGGACTTGTATTTTCACCTTTTTGTCATTTTTAACCTCTTTAACCTAATATTTAGGTTATATAAAGGTGTTAAGACATGTGTAACTTGGATTATGCCCAAAAATGTCGTGGGTGTCAGTTCGTTCGGTTGTACGGTTACGCATTTCGCAAAAAGCGTAAAACGCTTTAACGAACACGAAAATGATCGAAATTGTGCAACGATTGATATTTTTGCATTCTCATCAATAAAATACAAGATTTTATTGAATACAAAAATATTTGAAAATAAAACACAGGGTTTCATTGAATACGAAATTGTTGGTAATTGTGCAATGATTGAAAATGCACAAATGTCACATCTGAACTCCTGCAACGAGGAAGGTGACTGCTGGTCTAGGGTTTTGATTGGTGGTCTCAATCATGATGTGCACTTTGTATTAGGAGTTTAGGATTGGAATAAACGGGCTCAACCAGACCTACGCCTGAGCCTAGAACGAATTGGACATATTTTCCATCATTGAGCCTGTTAACAAGTGACCACACCCAATACGTCTATCTAATAATATAAAGTACAACATATAGGAAAAGAAAATTATATATTTAATCAATCACCCAATTAGTAAGGAGAAAATATACAAGACTATGGAATGATAAGTGCAATAATAATATATATGGAGAATGACTAAATAAATTCATGTAAAAAAAATGTGTGTCCGTTAGTTTATAATCACACACCTGCTGCCTATTTAGACACCCTGGGGTTAAGACAGGTCGTCTAGGTCTAGATGCCACGTATAACACTGATTTTGAGGAGTCAGCAAGTACCTGGTAGGGCGCACAAATTTATGTGCTAAGACGGGCCGTCTAGACCTAGACGACCCGTCTACGAACTTGTTTTTTAGTTGGAGAAAGGGTGTTTTGGTGGAGTAGATTGGTTGTTGGAGTTTGAAAAAATATTGTTTTGGTGGGGTAAATTGGTTGTTGATGTTGGAGGTTAATTTTTTATTTTTGTGGTGTAATTTTATATTTTAAAAAGTTTTGTTTATTGTATAAAAATAAGTTATCTATTTCGATCCTTTAAGTATTTAATTGTTTTGACGTTATGTTTTAAAAAAATTATATTAAAATTTAATACACGTCGATTTAACACAAACAATCATCAAGTAATCGAATAACTGAAAACAAAGTTAAATATTACAGATATAACATATATAACATAACTTTGTACATCCATAACAATAGGTCAAGACGACTCGTACATTTACAATTAAATTATTTTTGGTATAACTATTAACACGGGGATGGGTACAGAAACCACCAAGGGGATAATGGATATGGTAACAACTACCAAGACGGCAGGGGACCGGGTAACTACCACCCACAATGATTCTCCAATTAGGGCGATCAACGTTGTTTATCACCCTGGGTGAGCATTGGAAGCCCGACAATCAGTCTTGCAATTAGTTAGCAGTCATTACTTCTTAACCCTTGAATACAAACGCTTCTCCTTACATTCTTCCAAATGAACCCGCTCCCTTGTAAGAACTCTTATTAGAGAATTCCGACGACGAATTGAAAGTTTTATGCGACACCAAATGCTCTGCATGGGTCTATTTAACAAAGAAATATACGCCCCGTCTAGGCCTAGGCGGGGCATATCACATTACTACTTTACTAACATGCATTGAATGATATCAGATGAAGTAATATAAGCCAATGTTCATGAAGGAGAGAATTCTGACGAAGAATTGAAAGTTTTATGCGACACCAAATGCTTAGCAGGGGTCTATTTAACAAAGAAGTATACGACACGTCTAGGCCCAGACGGGGCGTATCACTTACTTTACTGACATGCTGCAGAGCACAACCTCCAAGACGGGTCGTCTAGGCCTAGACGTCCCATCTTGAGCTGGTCGTCTTCAGCATCCGTCTACGGGTAGACGCCCCGTTTGATGTGACTGATTTGATGCTGTACGGGGCCAGGATTGTGGTTGGAAAAAAAGAAAACCTAGACGACCCGTCTAGGTCTAGACGACACGTCTACGTGTGTAGTATTACCGTTTTGCCCCTGTTGTCAGCCTAGACGGACAGCGAAGCAGGGGTAAAATGGACCATTGCCTAGAACAAAACGGGGCGTCTAGGTCTAGACGAGGCGTCTATGCCCAAATAAATATTTTTGGTGTAATTAATATGATTTTGTTTACTAAATACACACTTTTTGGGTAAATAAAATCTTGTTAATTATACCAAAAAATTTCCAATTGTATACAAAATGTTTGTATTAATTACAAAAAAAGCATAGTAAATATACAAAAAATCATATTAGATTTAGCAAAAAGCCTCACTCTTCCGATTCACCGTCGACCCAGTTAATACTCGGGTTTGAATATGGTGCCGGATTCATTATTGACGTATGCCATTCTATACGGGGCGTGTACATGTCAATCCATTGTTCTACAGCCGCGCTTCGGTAGGTCAACCACAAACCGTTTACTGTAGGCAT
The DNA here is from genome assembly GCA_947069175.1 of Scalesia atractyloides. Taxonomy (NCBI): domain Eukaryota; kingdom Viridiplantae; phylum Streptophyta; class Magnoliopsida; order Asterales; family Asteraceae; genus Scalesia; species Scalesia atractyloides. Next base: position 10,071,922 of record CAMTDV010001632.1, read on the forward strand.
CGGAAACTGGCCTTCCAGCTTAATATGTATGAAGTGGTTGTTGTTAACATGTGCAAGCGTCATCGTTCATGGTTCTCGATCTGACGGAGGGTTGATTATCGGGAAGAACGTGGAAGAACCATCGATGCTTAAGAGGTGAACTACGATACCATACCGTTGTGCAATAAGAAGCCTTGCGTGGGGGAATTCCATCCAATGAGTGGGGGGACAATGCTCCACTGAATCCCAGATTAAGCTCTGACGATGCGTTTAAAAGTATCCTTCCTCCCATGCTTCAAATACTGGTGCCCAGATCAACGCGTTCTGATCCATCTCCTGTTGAAGGTCTCTTTTGAATGTGACTCCACGCACGTTCTCCCATACCCAAGCCCACAACCACAGACCGAAACCCACAATGACCGTCTGGCCTCACATCTTGTATGCACAAGATGTACGGGTGAAACAGAGAGGGAATGAAAGGCTTAAACCGTTTGATAGCTGACACATCCTCGTCGCCCACTATCAACGGAAAACCGTAATCGTCTCGAACCTCTTTTTGTTTAGAACTCGTTGAACGGCTTCGGCCCGCTACGGGTTTTTGCGACTTGATGACCGACTGTTGACTGGCCTGTGACGGAACATACGAGCTATGGCGGGGGGCATCGTATGTACTTGATTGGGAACCCTGCGACATAACATACAAGCTATGGCGGGGGGCGTCATTAAATCGAAGTTGTGCTTGCTTTGTTGTTGGTCGTCCACGAGTTGAGTGTTGGACAACCGGTGGTTTCTTTGTGGATTTGGTTGTGGTCAACACCGCTTTAATCTTTCCCAGCAAGCTTTTTTTCTAAGCAGGGGAGCGTGACTCTAACTGTTGCCGAACAATGTTCAACTCTTCTACCACGTCAACGTCATCAGATGTCAATTTACATGGCTGAAAGTTAAGCTTACGCCAGAAGATGTCTATGTCTTCGAGTTGAATCGGACGCTCTGCTCGTACGTACTTTTCCAACCTGCAAGCACACGACCAACCCACAGCTGTACCACATCTGACATCCACAAGATGAATGCAAGCGCTGCAACACGTCTAGTTTCCTAAGTAGCTCTCCACTCAGCAGATCAAGCGCTGTGTGGGAAACTTTTCCACGTAGGTGGTCAAATAACAGGTTTTTGTGGTGGTTCATTATTTTTTCGATACTTTCTCCAAAGCTCCGCCTTATTTTCCCGTATTGTGTTTCGACTATATCCTTGACACAACCTACTATATGGTCCAGCGAGCTCCTATCTTGAACGTATCTCTTTAAATTCGCGTGTTGACTCTCAACTCTGTTGGTGGTACGCTGCCCGAAGTTGCGGCTCTGATCTGTCCACGCAAAGATAAACTTTTGCTTGTAGTCTTTCAACCAGTAGTCATACACGTACGCAAAGACCCCTACAAGGTATCAACAATTAGTTACATGTACATGGGTAGGCCATATTTTACTTGAACATAAACTTACTTGAACGTTTGCACGCCACAAGTCGCTTTTGCAAGTGGCCTAAGTTGTACTCGTATATTGGTATTGATGGAGACTCACACAATCTCCCCCATGATGACAAAAATTTTTGCCATCATTCTTCTGTGAATGCACTCTTGTAGTGCTTACAAATATTCTGTTGAATGTGATACCTGCAGAGATATCGAGAGGCTTTGGAAAAACTTTCGCACACGCGTTAATTAGGGCCAGGACTCTATCCGTTACAATAACATGTGGCTCCATACATTCGTCCAACATTGACCTGATCCTCTCAAGCACCCATACAAAGTTATCACTACGTTCCTTGCAAACAACGGCATGCGCGATACAAAATGAGTAGTTGGTGGTACCAACTATCTGAACAAATGGCATGTTGTATACGTTCGTCTTGTATGTGGAATCGATCAGCAAAACGTGCGGGAACGCATGCCACATCTCACTCGGGTAGGGATGAACAAAGCATATCTCTATAACGACCTCTGTTTCGGGTTCCTCCCGTGTCTCGTAAATAAATTCGTTTGTACTAAGGATATTTTCTAGCGACTGCATGGGAGTCAAACCGTATCTTTGTTCGGCCCTAATCTTTTGGACTGCGTTTTGGACGTCTTTCTGAACATGGAAACTGTCGGGGAACTGTTTCCTTATCGTTTGAAAAATTCTGTGCGGCTCCACGATTTGTGCTGTCAACCGCTCGATCATTCTGTATTCGTTAGGAGCAAACCTTCGCACAAACACGTGGCCCAACAGGTCCTGACAAACTTCATGGTTATGTTCAGTCTTTCCCCCTTTTATCCCCCATGTTTCATACGGATGGTCCCGCACAGCCAACAGGTAAAACGGGCAACCGGTTTTCTTGCTTCGAGCTTTTCTAACCATTGCTGTAGTATGGTGCTCACCACCACGATCACATTCAAGCCATACCCTCCTGGTCCTTCCACCGATTTTCTTTGATTGTCGGGTCACAATAACGAAACTATCCGCCTTTGCCATTTCCCGTGCCCAGTTTTTTTACCTCATCTAGGGAGTTGAAAACCTGTAAAATCGATAACGTTAGTTAGATTTTATGTTTACTGAACTTCACAACTTAAATAAATAAGTTTTGATACCGTCTCTGTGAGGTACGGATTGCATGCGCATGGGGATGCCTCACCACCATATCCTCCACCATCAGGATGACTTGTTGACCGTAGAAAGAATGTGTTGCATTGTAAATTTCATAACAGTCTCCTCCATATCCATCCGGACCGTGTTGTTGCAGCACGAGAATTCACACCCGTATCCATAATCCGGAAACCCATGTTACGCAGGATAACATGGTGAATCAAATAGGTACGAGTCGTCCACATGGGTTGTTTCTTCAACGGAAGGAAGCTCGTTCAAGTCTAGAAACGGTCTGTTTTGATTTCCTTCTACACTTGAAACCTCCACTTGCACGTTTGATTTGGGAACACCGGTCTCCCCTACCAACGATACCACCATTAGTAAATAATTAAAACAACAACTAGTTTAACCTGATAATTGTTACCGTATTGGCTTCAAGCACCCATGTCTCACCAGAATATGCCCCAAAGAAATAGTTGGCGTCCCAGTTTGATGACATTTCACCACCTTTGAATGAAATCAGATGAAGTAATATAAGCCAAAGTTTATGACGGAGATAATGCCGACGATGAATCGAAAGTTTTCTGCGATGAAGCCTAGTTTTCTGCGACAACAAAAGCTCTGCATGGGTCTATTTAACAAAGATATATACGCCACGTCTAGTACTAGACGGGGCGTATCACGTAGTACTTTCCTGACATGCATGCGGAACATTAAAGTTCAAGACGGGTTGTCTAGGCTAGACGTGTACAAATCGTTTTTTTTTTTTAAAAACCGGTTTCGGTTTTTTTGTTTTTAAAAAAAATTACTAACCGGTAATAACCGGTTGTAACCGGTTATAAAAAAAAACCGGTTAAAAACCGGTGGGCTGAAATTTTATTTATTTTCTTGGTTTATTTTTTTATGGCCAAAAATGAAGTATTGTAATATAAAAGTTAACTACGAAATCTAAAAAATTAAATTATAATATGATTAACCTTTGAAACAAACGATTGTTACATAACGTTGAACCGTGGAAATACGAACGATAAACGAAAAAAATTAAGGGCGTAAACTTAAAATATTAATCCGCAAGAACGTCCACACTTATATATATATTTTTTTAGTGAGACTACAATAGAAATAATATATCTTGAGCTTCGTTTATTCTTCTTCGCTTCAACCCGAAGTTGAACTATTGCGAAGGAATTCATCCAATGCGGCTTCTTCGTCGGTCATTGGGGTTGTCAATTCGGCTTGGACCTCGTCCTCGTACACTTCGCCTTCGTATTCCAATTCATCCTTGAGTGTGCGTATGTGTTGACATCTCTCCGCCGCATCCAAGTAATCTTTCAAGCAAATCGACATCTCAACCACCTTTTTTGTTAGTCGAGTCCTCCTTATCGAGATCACCATGCCACTAATAGAAAAAGCACTTTCCGAAGCTGCCGTGGAAGCTTGGACCGTTAGTAAATCTCGGGCCATTGTGGCTAAGATTGGAAATTGATCTTCCTTACTTTTCCACCGGGCCAACAAATCAAAATTTTTAAACTCGTGTGAAGTCATTGTTTGTAGAAAGTTCGACCCACCATACCGACCAAGTTCGCTACTACTGGTGTTATCACGGTACATTTGACTCGACTCATCAAACAATTGGTTATAAACATAAAAATATTGGTCTTCCATACTAGAAGAACCTTCACCGAAAGCGGCATTTCTCATCGACTCGTGAATGTGTGACGTGGTTGCACCATATTTTGTTACATAAACGTCATACATTCTTGAAAGTTGATCGTCGAAACGAATTTTTGCGGCTTCACTAAAGTTAGGGTCTCGATCGGTGTTTAAATTCAACTCGTTTCCAATTTTTTCAATCAAAGACCCGGTACCAAAAACGTTAAAGCAAGTGTTTAAAGCGGCGGCACAAGTGAAAACCGCTGGTAGTTCACTAAAACATTTTCTTAGTTTTTCCTTCATTGTTTCCGCCATATCACAATATGACCTACCTCTAACCGACATCTCGTTTAATTTTAAACACATTTTAAACAAATTGTGAAGCACCAAAGAACTTGTAGGATAATAGACACCCGATAAAGTTTTTGTTGATGTTTTGAAAACTTGAAGCAATTGTGTAACCGTTTCAATAGTAGCCCAACCCGATGGGTGGTAAGGCGAAACCTTCCTACGACTAGACAAAGAGTTATAAAATTCTATTAAACTTTCTTTTTGCAAAATAGCCTTTTCAAACATGGTGCAAGTCGAGTTCCATCTATGAGCAACGTCCCAATTGGGTCCTAAGCATATTCGACCCGCTTCCTTACACATTTTTTTTATATTTTGAATGTCTACGTGTGTTACTATATATATGACGTAACATTTTTTTGAAAGCTTCCTTTTGTGGTTCAGTAACCTTTAAACCGTCTTGAACGGCCAAATTAATGATGTGCAATACATCGACTATGGAAAAAATGCCTTCACAAATCGGTTTGTATTTTAATTTTAAATGCATTGCCAAAACCGTATTGTTTGAGGCATTGTCAAAAGATATTGAAAAAATCTTGTTTTCCAATTTGTATGTTGCAATACATTTGTCGATTGCTTTATAAATAGCTTCACCTGTGTGAGGGTAATCAAATAATTTAAAAAAAATTGTGCGTTTCATCATTTGTCACGTCGACGGTTCAATCCAATGGGCGGTGACATAAATATATGAGTCGGGTGAACGGTGCGGTACGGACCAAACATCGCTAGTCAATTTAACACCGGTTTCTAATTTTTCAAAATAAGAAATTAATTCTTGTTTAGCATTTTTCAACAATTTCAAACAATTTCTCCTAAGAATAGCACGACTTACATGGGTGTATCGTGGTTGGAGAGTTCTTTGAACCATCTTTGTGTAGCGTTGTTTGTCGAAAGTATTGAACGGAAAACTTTCTTGGATTACAAACTTCGCCATTTCCTCCCTAGCCATTTCGTAATTCTAGGCGAACAAAGAAGCACCTTCACTTGCCATGGAGGTTTGACCACTAGCGGGTTGTTGTTTCAACGCCTTGCAAAACGGTTTTTCGATGTGTTTTCTCAACGTGGTGTTTGCGGTTTCGGCGTAGAAACCATTTCAATGGTGACAACGCGCTTTTTTCTCCCGTTGGCCATCTCGCACAAATCGAAATGTGCCCAAACTTCAGGGTTGCGCTTCGTTGGAATAACACGAACCACCGTGTCCGTTGTAGACTCACCAATGTTGACCGAATCATGAGCACTAGAGCTTGCCATGCTTATTCAAGAAATATCGAACAAGATTTTGAGCGTTTTTTTAGAGTTTTTGGAGGTTTAAAGAGTTGTGTGCTTGAACCAAACACCCACAACCCTTATATACTAGTTGGAGATGATTTTTAGGCCAAAATAAGTCCAAAAAACGGCTAGGAGGCTCCCAAACGGTCATATGACCGTTACTATAATACTACCGTTTTTAACCGGTTTTTTTACACCGTTACCGGTTAACCGGTTTTTTTGCAATAACCGGTTTTTAACCGGTTTTTTTGCAATAACCGGTTTTTAACCGGTTTTAAAATTAACCGGTTAATTGACCGGTTTTGTTTATAAAAGTCGTAACCGGTGTCTAACCGGTATAACCGGTTACTACCCTAACCGGTGTAACCGGTTACTACCCTAACCGGTTAAAAAAAAACCGGTTAAAAAAAACTGGTTTCGGTTTTTTTTTTCCGGTTTCGGTTGCGTAACCGGTTTTTTTGAACACATCTAGTCTAGGCCTAGACGTCCCGTCTTGTTCTGGTCGTCTTCAGGGTCCGTATAGGGGTAGACGCCCCGTCTGATATGACTGATTTGACGTTGTACGAGGGAGGAATGGGGTCGGAGAAAAAAACCTAGACGCCCCGTCTAGATCTAGACAACCCATCTTAAAGGTGTCTAAATAGACAAGTGGGTGTATGAATGTGTAGACCCTTTTTATAATTTATTCAGAAAATATTAAGGCAAAGAATGTCATAGACAATTAAATTCATGCTTTCTGTACTATACATAAGACATTGATGTGATATGCACATAGTATAGAGTTTAAATAAGAAGATTTTTTATAATAAAAAAAGTTTTAACCAACCACTATACGTTATTTTACTTTATTTAATATTTATATTTAATTTTAATATAAGGATATATTTATAAAATTATTAATTTATAGTCTTTCTCTTTCAAAGCTAATTACATTAAATTTGTAATTTATTTTTAAATATATATTTAAAAAAAATTAATTTAAAGTGTAGGACAAATAAATAGGTGTGTAGGATAAATTTAAATATGTGTAGGATAAATTTCGAAATTGTATGATAACTTTTTATGTGTATAGTAAAAAAAATAAGTATAGAGAATGATAGCCCATGACTTTATAGCCTAGTGACATCTTGGTGGTGAGATAAGGATTTGGGACCAATAGGTCCTACGTTCGATTCCCACAAGGATTTTTTTCCCTATGGGTTTCCTACTGAATTGGTGTATAGGCGTCATGCCTAGTGGAGATGGATATCATCGGGTGGTTCCGCGGGTGACACGATGATACTCTAGTAGTCCGCCAGTTATCCAAATTTTCCGTTAAAAAAATATAGAGAATGATAGTCTTTATGATTAATTAATTAGTTAAAGATAGTAATAAATGAGATGAAAAAAACTACTTCATTTTTTTTACCATTGTACCCTTTGTTCTCTTTCTTCTCAATTAAATTTCTTCTTAAATAAACCTCCCCTTATGCATATATGTGTATACAATGGTTCAAAAGGTTGATTAGTCTAAAAAGGTCAAACAGGTCAAAGTCGTCCAAAGTGTACGTGTAGTTTTTAACTGCATAAACCATCCTAATAATTTATTAAAGAACTTCAGACTATTATTGAACTAATATAATTTCTTAATCATAAAGCACACTAATCATATAAAACTAGTATTTTACCCGCCGCGTGTTGCGGCGACGCACGACAGGTGGAAACGTGTTGTTTGACAACACATGATTCGTAAAATGCAATGTGTAAAAGACACTTACAAAAAAATGTAAAACACAATGCGTAAAAGAAAACTACAAAAATGTGTAAAACATAAAAGTAGATACGAAGTGCAAAACACAACGCATTGGCATTTGCAAAATTAGATGTAGTATAGGGGTTAAAACTGTAATTTTTTTAAAGTAGGAGTAATAGTCCCATCGCGCATTGTGGCGGCACGCGATGGGTGAAAATGTGTAGGAAGACACGGAGTGTAAATCACAATGCGTAAAAACAGAATGTACTACACATAATTCGTAAAATACAATGCACAATAGTTCATGCATATAAAGCATATGGGCCAAAAATATAAATTACAAAAGTATATGCAAAATGTGTAAATTACAAAAGTAGGGGGTAAAAAAAAAGAAAAAAGTTTATGAGCCAAAATGTAGATTACAAAAGCATAGGCAAAAAAATATATATTATAAAAGTATTAGTAAGCATTGCAAAATGTAAAAATAAAAGGGCCAAAATGTGGATTATATATATTTGGGCCTAAAATGTAATGTGTTAAAACTTGAGGGAGTGATAATGGAAAAGCTACTGACACTCCCTACTAATATATATATATATATATATATATATATATATATATATATAAAAATATATGTATAATATATATATATATTATACATAAAAATTGACATTTTGACTCAAACCATGTTGACCCCTACCTGATTCGGCTGCTTTTCCACCTCTACTAAAAAGAAGATAATGGGCAAAAAAGTTTGAGATTCCAACTTCATATACAGTGATTACCGGGAAATGTTTAAGCAAGCTGAAAAGTTGTTTTCTTTTATCTTCATATATGATAATGATTAGATATAAAAGTATTCTATGTTAACAAAACTAAGGTTAGTAAAATCTTTAATCTTATTTAGAGCTATGAATTAATATGCCATTATGTGATAATCTTTTGTTAAATTCATATAGCAATAACCAAATAAAATTTAGTTTATTTTATAAAACAAAGCATAACATTTAATAAAATCACCTTATACTTGATATAAAGCAAAACAAAAAATTATCAGTTCAAAATCGGAAGGGGCCTCACATTTAAAGTTCGCCTTCCAAAAGCGTTGAGCCGACCCTGACTCTACAAGCCCATTCAAATCACAATGGGCCTCGGTTGCTGCAAAAAACTAGAGATGGGCATAAAAACCGGTTCCGAACCCGAACCGGTAGAACCGAACTGGAACCGGTTCCAGTTCCAACCCGACATTAAGTAGAACCGGTGGGTTCAAAATACCTGTTGGTTCCAACCCAGTTCCACAATTTTACCATTTGAATCGGGTAGTAACCGGTTCCTAACCGTACCCGGTTCCTACCCGTACCCGGTTCCTACGTGGAACCGGTTCCAGACCGTTATAATATTACCGTTGGAACCGGTTATAGCCGTTAAAAATGTTACCATTGGAACCGGTTATAGCCGTTAAAAATGTTACCGTTGGAACCGGTTCCTGACCGTTGGAACCGATTCTATATATATTGTTTAGAAATCTATTGTTTAGCACACAATTTCTCATATCTATTCTTCTTGTTACATTTCTTTCTTGTTCTTTTTCACATTCTAATCAAATGGGCACTTTAAAATCTTTTCATACAACTTTAAGTGATGAGTACCTTGTCGTCCCCTTTCCCGACACGGCTTGGAAAAATATTAATAACCTAAGTACTTTTTTACAAGTTTTTAAAACTACGACTTTGATTTCCGGTATTTATTATCCTACTAGTTCTAAAGTTGTGGACCAATTGTATTTGATAACAACTAATTTTAAAAAGTTTGAAAATTCTAGTGACATGTTAAGGAATATGACGAGACCAATGATTCAAAAATTTAAAAAATATTTTTTAGAATTACCACCCGTTTTTCTATGTGCCGCTGCTTTAAATCCAGCTTTAAACGTACCGGGTGTTGAAGCTTTAATTGATGAAATTTATGACAAGTTGGATATGCATGAGGAGGATCTAACTTTAAAAGCAAAAACAAAAAAAATATTCAATGAGTATATGGCCAAACTTTATGATCATTATTTAAAAAAATATGGTGAAAAAAATCATACAAATTTGTTTGAGTCTCGGTCCACGGCCTCTAACGATGAAACAAGCGGGGATCCACTTATAACCATGTTGAATGTCGTTAGAGACGAGACCGCTAGACAACAAAGGGGTAGTGAACCAACAAGTGAACTTGGGAGATATAAAAAAAATCAGTATTCGCTTACTATGACCACCGAGGAGTATAGGAAATTTGATGTTTTGGCATGGTGGAAATCGAAAGAATCCGAATACCCGATTCTAGCCACCATGGCTCGTGATATACTAACGGTCCAAGCTTCCACGGTAGCTTCGGAAAGTGTGTTTTCTCTTAGTGGCAGGGTTTTGTCAATTAGAAGAACAAGACTAACTCCGGAATCGCTAGAGATGGCAATATGCTTAAAGGACCATTTGGATGCCGTTGATCGTGTTCAACATAAAACTAGTCTAGAAGATGAAGTTGAGTTAGAGCATAAAATTGTTGACGAAGAGGAGGACGAAGAAGTGGAGACTAACGATTCGTACGACGATTGTACCGAGGTACCCGCACCTAAGAGAAACTCATCGGAAAGTGTTGCACCTGCCGCTAGTAAACGATCAAAGAAATGAAATCTTACTAGAACCGGTTCTGAGTAATTTTTTATTTTTTTTTGTAACCGGTTAATTTTTTTTATATATTGTAACCGATTAATTTGTTTTTTTAATTTTAACCGATTATCGTTACTATTTTTATTTATCAATGTAACTAATAATAAAAATCAAACATAACAAACAAAATAGAAAGAAACATTACACAAACTTTATTAAAACCCCAACGATAACATTTATCAGGAACCGGTAAGTAGGAAAGGGGTTTATATACAAAAAAAACGATTTTTTAATCAGGAACCGGTTCCACCGTAACATTTTATCAGGAACCGGTTCTGAACAGTAAAAGTCAGGTTTTTACTATCAGGAACCGGTTCTGAACAGTAAAAGTCAGGTTTTTACTGTTCAGAACCGGTTCTGAACAGTAAAGTCAGGTTTTTACTGTCAGGAACCGGTTCTGAACACTATCAGGAACCGGTTCCGCACCATACCCGGTTCCATAATACCCGTACCCGGTTCTACACGGTTCCATATTCTTGGGTGTGAACCCGGGTAGGAACCGGACCCGGTTCCACACCATACTCGGTTCCAATGACATCCAAGCAGAACCGGTTACGGGTTGGAACCGGTTCCGGGTAATAATAAAACCCGATTATTCCCATCTCTAAAAAAAACCATCATTAGCAGAAAATCAGAAAGTTGTGGTCAGAACGAAGATACAAAATCAACCAAGAAACATAATTTCTTAGATCTATAAAGTCACATATTAATTTCCTTTATTTTTTCTACTATTAGTCCGCTGATTTCAAAGTACTACTAAAATACAGGGAACTACATAAGAATGACAAGTAAATGAGAAACAATCTGTGTCGTAATCCCTTTGGCAGATAGTAGGTACTTGACATAGCATTTTTCATCCTTTTGTCAATATTGGTTAACTAAACAAACAGGCACAAAAAAATTGTTTAGTAGCTAATTTTTAACTCCTTAATAACATATAGCATCTCATACCACCAATACTGTCTGCTTTGTCCACAAGGAGTTCACGAATTTGTTTTTAATTGCCTAAGTGGAGACTTCCTAGAAGGTCACACATCTTAGTACTGCCACTAAAGCACGAGTAACTATGGGTTATCTCATCCACAACCAATGCGTGCCCAAAATGCGTTGGTATATTTAATGCGAGACATTCCTTGTGACCCAATATCTCCGTGTAGTCAGAACAAAACAGAATAACATGGGATTCGCCAAGAGTGTTAGAGCTGACCTTGTTGCCATGCCTATCATCCAACCAACGACATCACATTTAACAAAAATCCAACATGGAAATCAATTGTGGGGGGGGGGGGGGGGGGGGGGGGGGTTCCAATGTTACCGTAACAAAGCCTTTGGTTAGGTAAAACTCATATTCTGGTCACTAAAACATTGTTTGGAATCCGACATGGAATGCCAAGCGTTTGAAATAGTAACATGGTGATTGCTGAAGCATTTGGTTAGGCAAAACTCATTTTCTGGTAAAGAATTTTGTCTTAATGAATATACTTTTAATAAATTAGTATTCTATTTATAGCAACCAAAAGAATATGTCTCAGAAGAGATTATGATACTTGTTTTATATCGATCGAAAACCATAAAAAAAATTACATTAGGTATCGATCGATATTGTTGTGGCACGTAAAAAACTAGTGTTTTCGAAGGTCAGCGTGTGCGAACCGGCGGCGGGGTGGGTGGTGGGCAGAATTCAAACCCAGGTCTATTAGGTAAGTTGGGCTAGAGGTAGACCAGTTGGGCTAGAGGCCGGCTACAACCATAATTGCTAAATGGTAGATTCAAATCTTATATACATATGAAAAACAAAAAGAAATCAGACAAAGACAAAAACAACAAGAAAGAAAAAGAAACATAGTGGGTTTTACGTGCACCAATCGGGTTAGAGCACTGTAGATCTCAATGGTAAATGTTAGCATATATAGTTTATTGTATTTGATATAAAAAAAATCCAGATTTAACATACTTTTTTATTCTAAAAAATAAAAGAGGATTTAAATTCTGCAAGTGCATAAAGTAAGTTGGTATGTAATTCTTCTCTTTCTTTTCTCTTATTAACGACCACAAATAATCTAATATTTGTCAAATGGTGTGAATTGGTCATGCAACTTTTCTAACAACAAAGTCAAAAGTCAAATATTATTTGCTAACAAAGAAAATACGAAATAGCATCAAGTTCTCTTACGAATTCCACTTTCGTACTTCCTTTTCCAAAAGGCAAAGACTCATTTTGCCAAAACAATATACAAATCATTCAAACATGAAATAATAGATGTTAAAAATCAACGAACAATGTTTATGAATTTTCGGCAAGTAACTCAAATCCTAGATACAACGTAAATAATATGTTTTAAAACATGTAATCTTGATGTTCATCAAGCACCATTTTATGCGATGTCCACTTAAGCTCGCTGTAAGAAAATCCCACTGAAGCATAACTTGCTAGAACAAATGTCAAAACTTGTTTTGGTTACACAAGTAGCTTTAAAACCAATCTCACCTATGTGGCTAAGTTGCAGCCGAATGTTGCATTATTAAACTTCTTTGTTTAACAAGCTCGTGAAGATCTTGTACGATTTGAAAACCGAATCAGGCCTTGCTAGCCTAAGTGCCATTTGTGACATAGCTTGGAGCTCATGCGCTTTTGGACCAAACCATTCACCGACAATATTTGCAATCTCTTTTGGTGATTTTGAAAACTTTCCGCACCCATTTTCCACCACATACGGTACATTCCCAACTTCCTGCAGGATGATAAATGAAGTTATAAACAAGTAATATATAATGTTCTTTTTTTTAAATTTAGAGCTAGTTAATGCTTTAAAATGTTAATGAAGTTATAAACAAGTAATATATAATGTTCTTTTTTTTAGAGTAAATTGCCAAAATGGTCCCTAAGGTTTGGTCACTTTAGTCCCAAACCTTTTGAATCTGGGTCCCTTTGGTTTCAATTTTATTGTTATTTTCATCCAAAAGCAAAATTTGGTCAGATTTTTCAGTAAACATCCAACTTTTTTGTCTTTTTCCTCCCTCTTAATGAAGGGCAAAATGGTCAGATTTTTTTTTAATTTGGTATAATAAAACGTTAAAAGAATTTTGCCCTTCATTAAAAGGGAGGAAAAAGACAAAAAAGTTGGATGTTAACTGAAAAATCTAACAAGATTTTGATTTAGGATGAAAATGGCAACAAAATTGAAACCACAGGGACCCAGATTCAAAAGGTTTGAGTTTTGAACTAAAGTGGCAAAAGTGCAAATCTCCGGGACCATTTTGGCATTTTACTCTTTTTTTTAATTTATTTTGAGCTAGTTAATGCTTTAAAATGTTCAATTTGCTTACAAAAACTATATTTTACAATAACAATTTTCCTTGTTTTACATAAAACTATTCAGGAGGCTTTATGCATTTGAATGCATAGATGACTTTCAGCCAGTTACCGTTATAGTTAGATATCTTAGCTTAAACCTTTTGACCTGTTAGAGGAAAAATGGATCGATAACACAAATTGACCCATTTGTGGGTAAATGGGTCGACATTGCCACCTCTATATAATAAGTTATTTTATGGTGTGTGAATCAACAAAAGCCACTATAAGAAAACTAATTATACAGAAACAAACAATTGTTTTGTCATCAAACATTTACTAGTGCTGCATCATTGAGAGAATTTGTATAAACTTAAGTAAATAAGTATAAATTTAATGAAAAATACATATTGGACAACAGTCATTTGAGCTGAAACTGAAAATCACGAATATAATGACAAAATTCACTCTAAAAACAATATAAAAAGTTGCCACTTTGTAAAAGGATTTGATGAATAGAGTTGATAACATACAACAAAAAAAGAAAATATTGGAGGAGAAGAATAACAAACGCGGGTGAGAATATTCAAAATTGGCACTTCTCTAAGTGTGTTCTATAAACATGTGGTTTGCACAAAATACGAAGTGTGGAGAACTAGTACGCGATAACTAAAGATATAAACAATATAAGAAAGAAAATCAACTTTAATAACAAAATTACCTGCCCAGCAATGTAATCGTTTAATACTATGGGGAGCCCACAGATCATAGCTTCTGCAATGGTTCCCGGACCAGCCTACCAGAAATGTAAAAAAAATAATGAAATAACTTTGTATTAAAAAATGAGATATTTGACTTTCGAGAGTCAAATAAGTTGTGTTATAACTTTAAAAATTGTAACAATCATTTCATTTGTGTAGAAAAAGAGTGCCTCTAACTACAATAGATGTGCTTTGCTACCTAAATCCTGCAAGACTTCATGGGGCAAATAGTTTAGTCAAACAGTTTTTGAGTCAAATCTCCATAATTGACCGTCAGCTTACCAGTAACGGGCTCTCACGGTCACAAAAAAACAATCTCAATAATGACAGAACATGGTGAATCTTGTAAATCAAAGTTAAGAACTACTTTATAATTATTACCGATAAACAAAGAGGTAAGTTCAAATTGAAACATTGCATATCCCCCCAAAAATTGGTGCACTTATTATTGGAGTATTACAATTGATCATTTTGGAAATGGAAAAAAAATGACTAAAAGATTGACATCATATTTGATCTGCAAAGTAATAATTTTAGATATTGCAAGAATTAAATTGGATTGTTTTTTTGGAACAAATCGAAGTAAACCATTTACCTTGGTAATGATACAATCACAAGCACCCATGCATTCTTCCATCTTAGTGACAAACCCTTCACCTGAAATTAGTCAATCGTCTATTAATAATCACATTTTAAACGTTTGGAACTAAACAATCTTATTCATTTATAATAAAAAAAATAAACGATTAAACCATGGAACAGACAATGAAAGACGAATAATGATAGATGATGACGATGGTGGAAATATTCACCTGAATGGGAATCTTCCACTCAGCTGAAAGCAACTTATTGGCAAGCTTTTTGTTGCGACCACAAATTACAAGTACCTGACCAATTGGCTCACCACGATATTCATCGTATAACGCATTCCCAAGTGCTTTAGCGGTAGCCTCAATGGGCCCCATCCCTCCCCACCACCCATCAGTAACACCGTAGGGAGACCTTCATCCATACCAAGCTCCCTTCTCAGTTCAACCTATGCAACATATACATGATACAACCATCAGTTTTGACCAAAAAAGTCAAACCGTACTCTATTTCTTGATCTTATTTCAAGATTTACAATGATATAGCAAAATATGGTTTATATTATCATAACTAACACACTAATTATTAATATATTTTTGAGTAAAATGCCATTTTCGTCCCTGAGGTTTGGGCAGTTTTGCGACTTTCGTCCAAAGGTTTGTTTTTCCGCATCTAGATCTAAAAGGTTTGAAATCTTGCCATTTTCATCCGGGTCGTTAACTCCATTCATTGTTCTCTGTTAAGTCAGGGCTATTTTCGTCTTTTTTGTTAACTTGAAGGGCAATCGGACTTTTTTCACTTTATGTAAAAAGATCAAATACCCTTGACAAAACCGAATTGCCCTTTAGTTAACAGAAAAGACAGAAATAGACCTGACTTAGCGGAGAAAAATGGATGTAGTTAACGAGCCGGATGAAAATGGCAAGATTTCAAACCTTTTGGATCCAGATGCGGAAAAACGAAACTTTGGACGAAAGACGCAAAACTGGCTAAACCTTAGGGATGAAAATGACATTTTACTCTATATTTTTTATAAACCCACACAAAAGGTGTTTAGGTCAACTTAAATCATTATGGTCCAATTCAATCCGACCCGTTTTCAAAAGAGATTCAAACCTTGGGCCGAAGCGGCTTAACAAAAGAAGGTCGAACAGGGAGGCCATAAACTTTTATCTGAGAAGATTGAAGCCCAGCTTTTAAGGCCCGTTTTGCCACCTCTTCTGTCGGACAATAGCATCTTGTTACAAGCTTATGAAACCTATCATGTACATAATAAAAATCAGCTCAAAATTGAGACTAGAAACAGCGTGTTAAGTAATAAGTTCGGAGTGCTAAACAAACCATGTAGGATGGCATGTGCTTAAATCTGTAACAACGGTAGTAAATACAACCTTGTCTAGTAGACCCTTTGACCTCAAGATACGAAGAGGTACGTGTTGCATTAGAGGATGAACGCTGATGATAATATCTGGTTGGTACTTCATTAGACCTTTCGCAACCTCTCTGTCACAAGACATTAGATGATACGCGAATTAGTCACCAATATCAACCTTATAAACCAGTTAGAAGACGCGTAAACTATTTATGTTAAAAGTTTTTGAAGGTTATTCTTCTCATATAAATTTTTATTACATATGCAACCTTCTTCTTTGTACTTCCAACAAAATATGATTATAGTGGAAATATAATCAGTTTTCGTTTTTAGCTAACTAACCACTCAACATCATTGGAAGTAATTATTAGTTATTACAATTTCAAAACACACATCCAAACCCCTTACATATGCTCCTATAGATTAAGAACTAAAACGTACACACGATGACACAAAGGCTTAAAACTTAATATAGCATGAACATATTATCTGGAGAATATAAGAACATTTAGACTGCACAACAAAAAAAAGCTAATCATTTTGAATGCCAACAAAAGAGACTAGAATTGTCACCATGCTATAAACGTCGAGGTGGCAGCAAAATTCGACTGGTGAACCACACGAGGAGCAGAAGCATAATATGTCATCCTCCACAACGATCCATGTTTAACCAAAAAGTTATAACTTCTTGGCAACTGATTAAACGGCCATGGCGTATGATCCGTCCAAAGATCAGTCACAAACACCTGAAAACAACATCCATCAATTTCCAACATGATCACACCAATTCAAACAATAACAATTCAGCAGACCAACCTCATAATCATCACCAAACTTCTCGTTAAACGCCCATTTTATCGCTTCGGCAGAAGCCCTATGACCACCACCTGTATCACTCATCAAAATGAGCACCTTTTTCTTACCATTACTCTCATACCCACTCAATGGCAATGCTCCATCCTCCAACACACCCCCATTCTCCCCTCCTAATCTACGATCACTCCCTGAGTTAACCTTAACCGAAGCGAACCCCAGCGGAATCTTATCGCAGTGAAACGAACAAACTTGTTAAACTCATTGAAGAACTTATTAATACTAGACCCACCTTTACCCCCTGAACTCAAAGACCCAACAATCTTTGATGACCTACTTCTCCCACCAGCCCAAAAATTTACATATTTTCTATCAGATTGAACACTATACAGAACCGAAGAATACCCATCTAAACTCAACCGATTAGAGTTGAAATCAAATGAAAAGTTACTCAGTTTGGATAGTATATTGAAGGCATTATTGGTTTCTAAAGCTACAGATGATGATGAAGACGAAGATGATGACTGCATAGCTGTAATCAAGTCATACAGCCGAAAAGAATATGTGGGTCGTGTGAGAGAACAAGAAAGAAACAGAATTTGACAAAATCCCCAACTGGGTTAGGGTGAATTGACTAGAAAATGGATAAAGTTTGTGTTTTTTCTCAGGAAAAAGGAAATATAAAGAGGGGTTTGCAGCCACATTATATGATTTAGCAACAGATGTAATATTATTATACGGATTTTAGAAGTTAAATACCCTTTTTCAGCGGCTTTTGGAATGAGTGTAGAAGAGAGGTAAATGCGTTAATAATCATCCAATCGGAAAGTGGTGGTAATGGTGGTGGTCATGTCGATCACGCCCGGGTTTGTTTGTTTAGTCGTTTACTGGTTTCCAACATTGGGTTTCATTTTTATTTTATTTTTTCAATTAGGGTTTTTGTAGGAAGAGGAGATTGTTTGTTTTGGTTAATCCTAACAGTTTTAAAGTTGATTAGTTTATATCAAATCAAACTAGCTTCTAAACGGTTGGAGTAGGGGTTAGGTATAAAAACCTTAACACAAACGACGACGTTTGTTAACACTCATACGAAGGTATTATTATCATTTTACTTTTCCTTTTAATGGCTTTTTATACATAAACCACTAAACAAAAATGCAGAATGTTGTCCAATACCTTCCACTAAACTCTAATTCCTTCCAAAGCAGGTTTTCTCCAATTTATTGCATGTGTGGGAGAGAGGCAATAATTCAGACATCAAGGACTCGTAAAAATCCAGGTCGCCGATTTATTCATGTCCGGGTTATCAATGTGTCAGTTTCCTTGGATGGGTTGACCCTAGTTTGGGTCAAACATAAGCTAATGAGCAGTTGTTGAGGACAAAAACGAACTTAAATTTGCAATACATCAACTATAAGCATCAAAAGATGAGCTTGAAGATGTCAATGAAGTTCTAGTAGACAAATTGAAAGCAAAGGAAACTTAATCAAAGAGAAGGAAAAGATATTTGGTTTTTAGCTAAGTTTGTTTTTTTGTTGTTGTCGTAATTCTTAAGGTATGTTGTTAAGCGTTTTGTTTAGTATCTTTAGTTGATAGTATGCATTTTTATAATATAGTATCTTGTTGAATTAAAATGAAGATTATGACCATTTGATCATTAAGCTTTGTAATGTAGTTTTTTTTTACCACATTATGGGACACAAATATAGTGGTTATGACCATAGGAGACACAAATGCACAATTTTGACTACTTTATTGTCACGGAGTTAGTTTCTTCAACTCGCGTGCGGCCTTAGAACATGGTCTAAGTAAGCCTAGCCGACTTAGTGTCGTTGGGTTTTGGTTGTGAAAGTCGTTAAAGGGAACATTGGATCGCAAGTGAGTTGCTTGTAATACTTAAACACAAGTATACAAGATAAAAACTTTGTATTGTACAAAGAGTGCTTACAAGTGTTAGATGTTTACAAGTATTTAGGGATGATCCAAATGAGCTCCCATGATCCTTATTTATACTACATTGGTCACCATCTAGAGTGTTCTTAATCTAGAACAATCTTTACAAAATGTTCTTAATCTAGAACAATCTTTACAAAATATCATACTTAAATATCTAAGATATTTCTTACTAAATATTATGATATTTGCTGATTTCTAGAGAGTTCTTTGAGCAGATTTTTATGGCTGATGTACCCAGCCATTTCCAACAAATTCTAGGCCCTTCTTGGCTGATATTTTGTGTTTCTTAGTGTCTCTATGTTGCTGAAACAATACGAGTTATTCCGAAGTCTTTCGGGTAGCTCTTGATGCGTGTAGATGGCCCCGGAAGGTTCTAGAATGCTGAATTTTTGGGCTGAATTTGTGCGGGGCGTGACATCCTCCCCCACCTAAATTCGCAACGTCCTTGTTGCGATGCCCGAATGCCTCATGAGTCTTCATGAGTTGTATTGCGGATAATCTTGGCCTTGGTTCTTGGACTTCAAGGGTGCAGTGTATGTAACATTTGTCAAAAACGGGTTTTCCAAACCCGCTTCGTTTGTAATCGAATATCAAGTTATAAATGTTTTCGTTGCGTATTTATGTTAATTTAAATTTTAAACGATGCATAATTAATAAACAAACTAGAATATAAAGTTATAATTGATAAAAAGTAAAAATAAAATAAATAAAAAAGAAAACCGGCTGCCGGGATTCGAACCCGGGTCAGCCGGGTAAGCATAAGACTTAACACACACACATATAACCAGTCCGCCACTTGATGTTTTCTGTGAATTCTAGGAAACAATTAAATCTTATGTTCAACCATGAATCGATCCGTTTACGCTAACTGTAACCGAAATCGGTCTCCAAACGTCCAAAAACGTTTGATTGTTCGCGGTTTTCTGTCAATAACCGATGCACCGACACCTCCAATCAATTTAGTCTTGAATGGACTTGAATTCATGTGGGATCGGTTTTAATAACTGAAAAGCCTGCATTTCCTGAATAACTCCAACCATAGTCCCCTCTCGCGACTCAAACTCATCTGCAGACCTTCAATTTCATTTTCGCACTACTTTCAGTTCGTCGGAAAAGCTATTTGAACTCGCCGGACTTTCGCCGGAAAACCGTGTTTTCCATCAAATCAGTAAGTCTCTCAATTCTTTCATCGTCTATCAGTTGTTAAGTTGTTGCAACTCAAACCCTTCAATCGGAATCAATTTCAGACGTCGATATCGGATAATTCACTCTCGCCGGAAAAATTCTGAAAATTCTCAATTCTCGCTGTGAGACGGTATAGCCTTCTAAACCTCCTGGTAATTCTTGTTCAGTGCTTCAATTTCGCATTTAGCTAATAAAAATTGTTAATCTGTTCGCTCAGACGAAATCCGTAAAAACAGAGCCGACGACTTGCCGGAATTCTGAGATAAATCGTTTCTCCGGTATGTTTACTTCCAAAATCGTTTCTGCCATATCATTTTAGTCTTTTGAATGTTTGTCAATCGAATTAAACAAGAAACAATAGAGTAATCGTAGGCTGTGATTCTGTAACGAATAAGACGAAGTTAGGTTGATTATAAGTTTAATATAATTTGGATATTATCTCGGGTTAGACACACAGTCCAGCGGTGGACTGTGTGCACACATATATCACACGCCGCGAGTTCGATCCTTGACACACACGTATGCTCTGTAATAAAGATGTTTTATTTTTCTAACTGAACCGGATTAACTCACGGTAGTTGTTAACTATAATAAAAATTTGGTATATTAACCAGGTTAGACACACAGTCCAGCGGTGGACTGTGTGCAACACTAACCCACAGGTCCCGGGTTCGAGACCTGTTGCACGCTCCGGTTCGATGATTAAAACACTTTTTGAAAATAAAAGAATTTTGAATAAACTAAATTAGTATATAAATATAATTAAAAACAGAATTATTTCGGGTTAGACACGTAGCTCAGTTGGTAGAGCTGCGTGCACGCGTACGGGAGGTCTCGGGTTCGAGTCCTGCCCGGCGCATACATGCACACAATAGAACGGTCAAACAGTCAAACAGTCAACGATCAATGGTCAACGCAAAAGTCAACATTTTTTTTATATTTTTATTAATTTAATTTAATTAATATAAAATACTTAAAAATAATGTTTTTAAAGATAGGAAATAGCCTTAAACTCACAAAAATATACCTAAAAATCCTATTAAAATTATTAATAAAATCCACTCATTGCTATACTTTCCGTTATTATTTAGGTTAGTTAATCCTCGTTGATCAATTCTTCAAACTCGTGCGCATCTCATCATCTCCAACCGAACGCACCCTATGTGAGTGAATCTCTACAAATTCCCCCGTTTTAATCACGTTTTTGGGGTGTTTCATGTGTCTTACCATTTATTATATTTAAATCATTGTGCATACATCATATCATGAACAAATGTGTATTCAGTTTGTATCAACTGTTTGTGTGGTTATTGTTTAGATTTAATTTATTATTTCAGTAAATGCAATTTCATAGGCCGCCGCTCCCCATTACATTATGAGCGTTGAGCAGTTCCCCATTACATTATGAGCGTGAACCGGGCGTTGCCAACATACGATCGGCTCGTTTAATTGAGCCTTGATCGCACAGACATTCATCATAGGCCGTCAGTTCCCCATTACATTATGAGCGTGAACGTGACGTTGCCAACATATACAGTTTCATTCATGTTATATATTCATGCAAGTTCATATGTTATTGTATATTATTGTATGTTATTATTTGGGGTTGTTATTGCTATTGTTTGATTATTCACATTTGCTCATATATGACTATTGCACAATTTTTCCTTGATAAAGATAACAAGAAATCAATAATAAACGTTTATCTAACAAGGTTCACTCGCCAACTTATGTTGACCCAAAACCCCCCATTTTTACACATGATACAGGTGACTCAGCTGCAGCAAGAAACACATAGGATTGGCTTAGAAGAATAAACTGGTTTAGAGCTTGGATTGTTTAGTTGGTTATTTTTTTTGTATTTGTATGAACATGTTTGGATTATTGAGAATGTAATTTTGACTTAAATGAATATGAAACATATTAGTAAATATCATGAGCTTTGGTGATAACCCAATTATGCCCCGACTCTTATTCTGCTGCGGGTCAGGGTGTGACAGATTGGTATCAGAGCCATGACTATAGGGATATAGGATAGGTTATTAGACCCTTAGAGCCTATACTATAGTTGATTAGAAACATTTAAGATTTTTGTGTGTTACATGCAAAATTCATGATGTTTACATGTTTTATGTTTAATGTTACATTCAATGTTATGCAAGCATGTTCATAAGTACATATTATTATATAATGTCTATCATGAATCATATTCTCATAACATATCATATCATATCCATGAAAGCACACATCACATCATTTTCATGATTGTTTTTTTTAAATGATTTTTGTATTTTCAAATCACATCAAAGTGAGTTCTCATGACGGGCATGTAGTAACTGGAAGGGTACAAGTACCGGTAGTCGGAACGTCCTGTCTAGGCTGGCTGTATAAATCCAAAATAAAGGACCAGTTTGCCTACCTGGGGACTAACGATGAGAGTACGAAGTACCTATTAGGCCAAAGCATGCTATACCAAACGTCGTGTGAGCTAACCCCACTTTGAGTTGTCATTGTGTCTACACCTGGACGCATTCCGACCATACATCTCGTAAACATATTTCGTGGTTTTCATTCGGGTAATGCGAGTGTTAAACCGCCAATACTAATGTGAATCCTACCAAGCCAATAGTCATGGGGGCCCACATGACTATACAGGTGAAGGTATGGGGGACATTTGAGGCCCAACATGAGCAAACCCAAGACATCCTATGGATGTAGTTGCATTATTGATATTTATGTTATTTTCATTTTCTTTAAGACACACGACACCTAAAAAGACTCCATAAACTCACAATCTTCTTATGTATGTTCCTGTAGATGTCGGCTAGACAACAACGAGGGGGTAGAAGATCAGGAAGGTCACACGAACGCTTGGCCACTCAAATCGCAAAACAAATGGCCGCGGTACTTCCTGACATTGTGGTTCAAGTACAATAAGCTCTCGCCACAAATCCCACCAATCCTCTCCAGCAAAAAGACCAGAACATCGGCAACCCTCCTACCAAAAAGTGCTGATATAAACATTTCAAGTCTTGCGATCCTCCTAAATTTGAAGGGACCGAAGGTGTCACTGCTCTCCTCCACTGGTTTGAGGAAATGGAAAACACCTTCCTTAACTGCGATGGTCCCGAGGATCGCAAGGTACGATACGCAACCGGGAGACTATTTGGGGTAGCTCTTACCTGGTGGAATACTGAAAAGGGTAAGAGGGGAATCGAAGATGCAATGGCCTTAACGTGGGAGGAGTTAAGGGAAATCATGACGAGACGATTCTGTCCTAGAAGTGAGATTAAAAAGTTAGAGGACGAATTTCATTCTTTGAAGCAAAAGGAGGGAGATCATATTTCCTACAGCAAGAGGTTTTTGGAGTTGAACCAGATGATCCCTAACTTGTTCACCCCAGTTTACCGTTTAATCGAGCATTATATTCGAGGTCTTCCCTCGAAAATTCAAGATTCAGTTCTCAGCACTTCGCCAGCAACACTTGAAGCTGCTATGGAACTAGCTACTAAACTGACCGAGAATCGAATTCGCAACGATAAATTTAAAGAGGAGAAAAAGAAAGCCCCCGTTGAGGGCCAAACTTCAAACCATTTCACCTCCTCCTCTAAGTTTGCTAACAAGAGGAAACGTAACACCAGAAACTTCGCTGTCACACAAACCAATTACCCTATCCCTGCTGCACCCATTACCCAAGTTGCCCCCTCACCTGCACCATATAAAAGGCCATACTCTGGCCCATTACCAAAATGCAACCGTTGCCAATACCATCACTTTCCTGATCATCCCTGCCAACATTGCACCGACTGTGGTCGCGCAGGTCATACTGTTCAAACCTGTCGCATACCTCAGCGAACGAATCGCCACCAGCCTTCAACCCAAACCCACCAACAAATAATGGGTCAAGCCCAACAACCCCTACTATTACCACCTACCCAACATTTAGCCCAATCATACTACCAACCCAACTATCCCATGGTGCAACCTATGCGGGCTTGCTACAATTGTGGAGACCCAAGCCACTTTAGAAACACTTGTCCACGTTTGGTGAACATTATTCATGCTCAAGCCCAAGCCAATCGGTGAATCAAGCTAACCAAGCTCCTCCACCTGCAAGAGGAAGAGCTTTCAACATCAACGCTAATCAGGCTAGAGCTGATAGCAATGTGGTTAACGGTACGTTCCTTATCAATGGTAGTTATGCATCAATGTTGTTTGATACTGGCGCGGATAAAAGTTTTGTGTCCTTAGAGTTTGAACCCATCCTAAACCAAATTCGTGATAAGCTCATGGAATCCATAACAGTAGAAGTTGCTGACGGAAAACCGGTCTCATTAAACTCTATTATACGCAATTGTACTCTCACCTTAAACAACCACGATTTTCCAGTTGACCTCATTCCTATGAAGTTGGGAAGTTTTGACATTATAATTGGTATGGACTGGCTCAGCCAACATCAGGCTGAAGTTGTATGCCGCGAGAAGTTTATACGCATTCCTCTTCCAAACGGTCAGACTCTACGAATCTTTGGAGAAACCTCATCGAAAGGGCTCAGATTAATGTCCTGTCTTCAAGCTCGAAAATATCTCCGCAAGAATTATGTCGCATTTCTAACTCATGTCGTCAAAAAGGGAACCATGGAGAAGAAACTCGAAGACATCCCAGTAGTAAAAGATTTTCCGCAAGTTTTTCCTGACGACATTTCAGGACTTCCTCCCTTGAGAGAAGTCGAATTCCGCATTGATCTTATACCTGGTGCTACACCAGTTGCAAAGTCTCCTTATAGGTTAGCCCCATCCGAAATGCAAGAACTAGCCAGTCAATTGCAAGAGTTGACTGACAAGGGATTTATATGTCCTAGCTCCTCGCCTTGGGGTGCACCTGTCCTTTTTGTAAAGAAGAAAGATGGAACGTTTCGCATGTGCATCGACTACAGAGAACTCAACAAGTTAACGATCAAGAATCGCTATCCATTACCTCGCATTGATGATCTTCTTGACCAACTTCAAGGCGCCAGCTGTTTTTCAAAAATCGACCTTCGTTCTGGTTATCATCAACTCAGAGTACATGAAGAAGACGTCCCAAAGACCGCCTTCCGAACTCGTTATGGTCATTATGAATTCATGGTCATGCCATTTGGTTTAACCAACGCTCCAGCTGTCTTCATGGATTTAATGAACAGAGTCTGCAAACCCTATCTCGATCGTTTTGTTATAGTCTTTATCGACGACATCCTCATTTACTCAAAGTCTAAGTCTGATCATGAACGGCATCTTCGACTCATCCTTACACTCTTAGAGAATGAAAAGCTTTACGCCAAATTCTCCAAATGCGAATTCTGGTTAAAAGAGGTACAATTCCTTGGACATGTAGTCAATGACAAGGGAATACATGTCGACCCCTCAAAAATCAAAGCGGTACAAGAATGGCAAGCGCCACGTACACCAACTGAAGTAAGATCATTCCTTGGGTTGGCTGGTTATTATCGCCGTTTCATTTCAAACTTCTCTCGCATTACTGTACCACTCACGGCTTTAACTCATAAGGGAAAACCCTTCATATGGGGACCTAAACAAGAAGAAGCCTTCCAAACCCTTAAACAAAAACTCTGTGATGCACCAATCCTCACTCTTCCTGAAGGCTGTGATGACTTCGTGGTCTATTGCGACGCGTCAGGGCAAGGACTGGGCTGTGTTCTAATGCAAAGAGGAAAGGTTATAGCTTATGCTTCAAGACAACTCAAGACTCATGAGAAGAACTACACCACCCATGACCTAGAACTTGGAGCCGTTGTGTTCGCTCTTAAGATATGGAGACATTATCTCTACGGTACTAAGTATGAAATATACACTGACCACAAGAGTCTTCAACATATCTTCAACCAAAAGGAGTTAAACATGAGGCAACGAAGATGGGTCGAACTTCTAAATGACTACGACTGTGAAATTCGGTACCACCCTGGCAAGGCAAAGGTGGTGGCTGATGCACTTAGTCGAAAGGGTTATGCGAACTCCATTCATCTTCTATGTTCGCAAATCATAACTGACATTAAAGATCAAATTCGAGAAGTCCAACATGTTTCAGTAACGGAAGACGACGTACGAAAGGAGCTGTCCTGTGGAGCTGAACTTAAAATTGAAACTAAATCTGACGGTATTCTGTACTATCTAGATCGCATATGGATTCCTGACCACAACAACCTTCGTGAATTCCTTATGAATGAGGCTCACAAAACACGATACTCTACACACCCAGGAGCCGATAAGATGTATCAAGACCTTCGATACACCTATTGGTGGCCTGGAATGAAAAAGGATATTGCAGTTTTTGTTTATAAGTGCCTTACATGTTCGAAGGTGAAAGCTGAACACCAAAGACCCTCAGGACTTCTGGTCCAACCTGAAATACCTGTATGGAAGTGGGAAAACATAACCATGGACTTCATTACCGGGTTACCTCGCACTTCTGGTGGGTATGACACTATATGGGTAATCATTGATCGTCTTACAAAATCAGCTCACTTTATTCCTATCCGTGAAGATTTCAAGAACGAGAAGCTAGCTCGTATTTACATCAGCGAAATCGTAAGCCGACATGGTGTACCGTTAAGCATTATTTCAGATCGTGATGGTCGTTTCACTTCACGAACATGGCAAGCA
Organism: Scalesia atractyloides; assembly: GCA_947069175.1. NCBI lineage: Eukaryota > Viridiplantae > Streptophyta > Magnoliopsida > Asterales > Asteraceae > Scalesia > Scalesia atractyloides. The sequence goes on from CAMTDV010001632.1 coordinate 10,098,858, forward strand.
GTACAAGCCACTTTGGGTACACGATTAGATCTCAGTACCGCTTATCATCCTCAAACTGATGGATAATCTGAACGCACCATTCAAACTCTTGAAGATATGCTTCGAGCATGTGTCATAGACTTCAAGGGAAATTGGGACGCTCATTTACCACTAGTTGAATTTTCGTACAACAACAGCTATCATACAAGTATCGGCATGGCACCTTTTGAAGCCTTATATGGTCGTAAGTGCCGATCTCCAGTATGTTGGCACGAAATTGGGGAAGCTCAAATCACCGGTCCAGAATTGATTCAAGAAACCACAGACAAGATCCATCAAATTCGAAACAATCTTCTAGCAGCTCAAAGTCGTCAAAAGAGTTATGCAGATAAACGACGAAAGCCCTTGGAGTTTAACATTGGTGATCATGTACTTTTAAAAGTATCACCGTGGAAGGGAGTAGTTCGTTTTGGTCAAAAAGGCAAGCTAGCACCACGCTACGTAGGACCTTTCAAGATACTCAAAAGAGTAGGACCTGTAGCAAACAAGCTTGATCTACCAGAAAAACTCAACAGAATTCATCCCACGTTCCACGTATCAAACTTGAAGAAGTGCCTCGCTGATGAGAACCTCCATATTACTCTGGAAAATATTCAGATTGATGAATCTATGCATTTTATTGAAAGACCAGTAGAGATCATGGACTTCGGAGAAAAATGTCTACGACGAAGTCGCATTCCAATTGTTAGGGTACGCTAGGAGTCGAAACGGGGACCTGAGTTTACTTGGGAACGTGAAGACTCAATGCGCGAAAAATACCCGCATCTTTTTCCTACTACTACTATTTAAATTTCGGGACGAAATTCCTAAAAGTAGGGGATACTGTAACATTTGTCAAAAACGGGTTTTCCAAACCCGCTTCGTTTGTAATCGAATATCAAGTTATAAATGTTTTCGTTGCGTATTTATGTTAATTTAAATTTTAAACGATGCATAATTAATAAACAAACTAGAATATAACAGTTATAATTGATAAAAAGTAAAAATAAAATAAATAAAAAAGAAAACCGGCTGCCGGGATTCGAACCTGGGTCAGCCGGGTAAGCTAAGACTAAACACACACACATATAACCAGTCCGCCACTTGATGTTTTCTGTGAATTCTAGGAAACAATTAAATCTTATGTTCAACCATGAATCGATCCGTTTACGCTAACTGTAACCGAAATCGGTCTCCAAACGTCCAAAAACGTTTGATTGTTCGTGGTTTTCTGTCAATAACCGATGCACCGACACCTCCAATCAATTTAGTCTTGAATGGACTTGAATTCATGTGGGATCGGTTTTAATAACTGAAAAGCCTGCATTTCCTGAATAACTCCAACCATAGTCCCCTCTCGCGACTCAAACTCATCTGCAGACCTTCAATTTCATTTTCGCACTACTTTCAGTTCGTCGGAAAAGCTATTTGTACTCGCCGGACTTTTGCCGGAAAACCGTGTTTTCCATCAATCAGTAAGTCTCTCAATTCTTTCATCGTCTATCAGTTGTTAAGCTGTTGCTAACTCAAACCCTTCAATCAGAATCAATTTCAGACGTCGATATCGGATAATTCACTCTCGCCGGAAAAATTCTGAAAATTCTCAATTCTCGCTGTGAGACGGTATAGCCTTCTAAACCTCCTGGTAATTCTTGTTCAGTGCTTCAATTTCGCATTTAGCTAATAAAAATTGTTAATCTGTTCCCTCAGACGAAATCCGTAAAAACAGAGCCGACGACTTGCCGGAATTCTGAGATAAATCGTTTCTCCGGTATGTTTACTTCCAAAATCGTTTCTGCCATATCATTTTAGTCTTTTGAATGTTTGTCAATCGAATTAAACAAGAAACAATAGAGTAATCGTAGGCTGTGATTCTGTAACGAAGAAGACGAAGTTAGGTTGATTATAAGTTTAATATAATTTGGATATTATCTCGGGTTAGACACACAGTCCAGCGGTGGACTGTGTGCACACATATATCACACGCCGCGAGTTCGATCCTTGACACACACGTATGCTCTGTAATAAAGATGTTTTATTTTTCTAACTGAACCGGATTAACTCACGGTAGTTGTTAAGTATAATAAAAATCGGTATATTAACCAGGTTAGACACACAGTCCAGCGGTGGACTGTGTGCAACACTAACCCACAGGTCCCGGGTTCGAGACCTGTTGTACGCTCCGGTTCGATGATTAAAACACTTTTTGAAAATAAAAGAATTTTGAATAAACTAAATTAGCATATAAATATAATTAAAAACATAATTATTTCGGGTTAGACACGTAGCTCAGTTGGTAGAGCTGCGTGCAAGCGTACGGGAGGTCTCGGGTTCGAGTCCTGCCCGGCGCATACATGCACACAATAGAACCGGTTAAACAGTCAAACAGTCAACGGTCAATGGTCAACGCAAAAGTCAACATTTTTTTATATTTTTATTAATTTAATTTAATTTAAAAATCAATTAAAAATACTTAAAAATAATGTTTTTAAAGATAGGAAATAGCCTTAAACTCACAAAAATATACCTAAAAATCCTATTAAAATTATTAATAAAATCCACTCATTGCTATACTTTCCGTTATTATTTAGGTTAGTTAATCCTCGTTGATCAATCCTTCAAACTCATGCGCATCTCATCATCTCCAACCGAACGCACCCAATGTGAGTGAATCTCTACAAATTCCCCGTTTTAATCACGTTTTTTGGGTGTTTCATGTGTCTTACCATTTATTATATTTAAATCATTGTGCATACATCATATCATGAACAAATGTGTATTCAGTTTGTATCAACTGTTTGTGTGGTTATTGTTTAGATTTAATTTATTATTTTCAGTACATGCAATTTCATAGGCCGCCGCTCCCCATTACATTATGAGCATTGAGCAGTTCCCCATTACATTATGAGCGTGAACCGGGCGTTGCCAACATACGATCGGCTCCGTTTGATTGAGCCTTGATCGCACAGACATTCATCATAGGCCGTCAGTTCCCCATTACATTATGTGCGTGAACGTGACGTTGCCAACATATACAGTTTCATTCATGTTATATATTCATGCAAGTTCATATGTTATTGTATATTATTGTATGTTATTATTTGGGGTTGTTATTGCTATTGTTTGATTATTCACATTTGCTCATATATGACTATTGCACAATTTTACCTTGATAAAGATAACAAGAAATCAATAATAAATGTTTATCTAACAAGGTTCACTCGCCAACTTATGTTGACCCAAAACCCCCCATTTTTACACATGATACAGGTGACTCAGCTGCAGCAAGAAACACATAGGATTGGCTTAGAAGAATAAACTGGTTTAGAGCTTGGATTGTTTAGTTGGTTATTTTTTTTATTTGTATGAACATGTTTGGATTATTGAGAATGTAATTTTGACTTAAATGAATATGAAACACATTAGTAAATATCATGAGCTTTGGTGATAACCCAATTATGCCCCGACTCTTATTCCGCTGCGGTAGGGGTGTGACAGTGTATACTTCATCGCCTTTGATGATGTAGAGTGTGTTCATGAATGGTGCTGGCATGGCCTTTTGTTCTCGAAAGAGATCCGTCCCAAGCACTATGTTATAGTCTTCGATTGGCATAACCGAGAAGTGTAACTTGCATGCCCATGTCTTGATTTTGGCTTTTACGCCCCATGTAACACCTTGGATCGGTATGGGATCTCCGTTAGCGGCTTTAATCCAGCCTTCTTTTGTTGTGATTCTTAAGCCGAGTCTTCTTGCCTCGTTTGTTGTCATGAAGTTGTGGCTAGCACCGGTATCGATCAATGCTTCTAAGGTTTCTTTCTTTGATTTCTAGATCGACAAAGCTAAGACCTTTTTCCCTTGGTATTGCCCACGACTGTTGTCGGGTTAGCTTGACTTGCCATCACCAATGGTTTTCTGTTCATCTCGGCCATAGCATTTAAAACTTGCAGTTGCATTGCACTTAGGCGAACCTCTCTGGTTTCCTCAGGTTTATCATCGTCGGTCCTTATAAGGGTCATTAATCTTGATTTCTTTGGGCAGTCTCGAGCATTACGAGGCCCATCGAAAGGAAGCAGCCTTTGTTTACGGCTTTTCCTTTGTTATATAGCGTAAATGCCTGGTCATCATTCTTTCGGTATTGATTTTGGTTTGTTGGTTTTGCTCCCCTACCTTTTGCATCGCCAGTCTCTGTGGTTGCTGATCTTGTCGAACGATTTTCATTTCGGTCGTGCAAGTTTTCAGCAACAGAGATTGCTGATGATATGTAACACCCTGTAAAATCGTGCCCAATAGTATAGTGACACGTGTTGTATTTTAAATATAGTCTATTAAAGACCAAAGAGGACTAAAGGCGTCAACATGCTCAAACTGAGCCTCTGAGTGACGGTCCGATGTCAACATGCATAAATAACAGCCTCTGAGTGACTGATATGTCAATATACTTAAATCATTAGCCTCTGAGTGACTGATATGTCAACATGCTTGAAATTTGGCCTTTGAGTGACTGATATGTCAACATGCTTGAAACTTGGCCTCTGAGTGACTGATATGTCAACATGCCAGCCTCTGAGTGACATCGGAATCAACATGCTTATAATAAGCCTCTGATTGATCCTTTACGAAGTCCAAACTCTCATACGTGCCAAATGTTGGACGAGAGGGTTCAATTTTGTAAATATGTGAAAGTTAGATGATGGAGGGATTAAAAGTGTCAACATGTTAATTTTTACCTCTGAGTGACCTTTTAACGAACCGAGAGCTCGACAATGTCCGGGCATAATCTCGTGCATGCCAGGTATTGGCTACGGAGGGCTAAAAGTCCAAAAAGGTGTTTAACAAGGTTTTTAGAAGCTTTTTAAAGTTAAGGGGCTAAAAGTTTCAAACTTTGAAACTGGCCAAGGGGCAGTCGCGGGCTGCGAGAGACCAGGCCTTGGTCTCTTGCGGGGCGCGAGAAAGGCTCTACAGCAGAAAGTTTTTCTTGGCTGCCACACAAAGCTCCAAAAGCCATTTACTCGAAACCATGGGTTCCTAAACTGCTATGCCACGTTTTGGGACACTTGTAAGCTTCCTCTTACACCCCTAAACACCTGGATTCACCTCCTTTGAGCTCTCCAACTATAAATAGGTGCTTAAGTTCACCATTTCAACTTGCACCTTTCTCATTTATTCACTCTTCTCCCTCCTCTGGAAGTTCCTAGCTAAAAGGAGCATCCAACAAAGTCATTTTGCACCTTAGGAATCACTAGGAAGTGTTTCTCTTTGTGCATTTTCGTTTATAGGCTTTTATAGCCAAAAGTCAAGCGTTTTACGAAAAACGCTTTTGACTTTCGGTTAAGACCATTATGGTCCAGCCATTGTTCATAACGAACATGGCTAAGTGATCGTAATAAGGTAGGTGTTAGTCCCTATAAAGGGCACATCCTGAAGATCACGTTTGCTAGACCAATTGACGTGTCAAAGTAAAGCTATTAAAAAGTCAAACATGCCATTTTTCGGAAAAATCATAAATTGATCTTATATATGTTATGTTTCGACACTTAAACAACTTGGTAATAATTATTAAAACATGTTCGGCTCGTCAATTTCAGTTCTAGGGTCGGTTCGCAACCGAAAGTCGCGAAGTTTGACTTCTGCTTTGACTTTCGATTCTAACCCGATTTAGATTAGTTACCTACTGATCTAAAGTTGCATTATGATCATAATATAATGTAGCATAAACCTCTGAGGTTAATTACATGATCATAATCAGAATCCAAGTTTATGCGCAAGTTCCATAATTATGTTATCTTTGACCAAAATGCCCTTTTAGCATAAAACAAGATTTTAAATGGTAATGAACTTGAAAATAAGTTTTCTACTGATGTAATATTATAAGTAGGATTATTTGGGATATTAAACTAAGTTATAAACTGAGTTTTCAGATGGAGTCTTGGGAACTTTCCAATTTATTATGGCTTCTATCTTACTGGGATCCACTTGGATACCACGCTCACTTACAATGTGTCCAAGGGCTTGTGCCTCTCGCGGCCCGCCAGAGAGCATCTGCTGCAGAAAGTTTTGCTTGGCTCCCAAACAAAACTCCAAAACCATTAATTCGAAAATCATGGCTTTCCAAACTGCTATGCCACGTTTTGGGACATTTTTAAGCTTCTTCTTACACCCCTAAACACCTGGCTTCACCTCTTTTGAGCTCTCAAACTATAAATATGTGATCAAGTTCACCATTTGAATTTGCACCTTTCTATATCATAACTCTTCTCCCTCCTCTGGAAGTTCCTAGCTAAAAGGAGCATCCAACAAAGTCATTTTGCACCTTAGGAATCACTGGTAAGTGTTCCTCTTTGTGCATTTTCGTTTATAGGCTTTTATAGCCAAAAGTCAAGTGTTTTACGGAAAACACTTTGACTTTCGATTAAGACCATTATGGTCCAGCCATTGTTCATAATGAACATGACTAAGTGATCGTAATAAGGTAGGTGTTAGTCCCTATAAAGGGCACATCCTGAAGATCACGTTTGCTAGACCAATTGACGGGTCAAAGTAAAGCTATTAAAAAGTCAAACAGGCCATTTTTCGGAAAAATCATAAATTGATCTTATATATGTTATGAAACCTGTTTTGACACTTAAACTACTTGTTAATAATTATTGAAACATGTTCGGCTCGTCAATTTCAGTTCTAGGGTGGGTTCGCAACCGAAAGTCGCGAAGTTTGACTTCTGCTTTGACTTTCGATTCTGACCCGATTTAGATTAGTTAGATACTGATCTAAAGTTGCATTATGATCATAATATAATGTAGCATAACCCTTTGAGGTTATATTACATGATCATAATCAAAATCTAAGTTTATGCGCAAGTTCCATAATTATGTCATTCTTGACTAAAATGCCCTTTTTGCATAAACAAGGTTTTAAATGATAATGAACTTGAAAATGAGTTTCCTACTTATGTAATCTTATAAGTAAGATTATTTGGTATGTTAAACTAAATTATAAACTGAGTTTTCAAGCAAGTCCTTAAACTATGTCGATAAATGACGGTTTTAGCCCTTGTGGCTCATAAAATGATTTTAATCAATCTTATCCAAGTAAATCATTTACCTACTGATATGTTATATTAAATAACATATTCTAAGCAATTTAATCTGATCTTAACATCAGTTTTCGTAAACGTCGCTTAAAGACGTCATTTTACGACATAAGCGCCGTTTCGGCGCATAGTATGGTTTTAAACCATATTATTGACCAAGACTTGATACCAACTGATTTTAAAACTTATTTAAACATATTTACAGTAGGTACATGTTATAAACTCAGAATCCCAAATAATTTATAAACTATGTGTAAAATGACCAAAATGCTCATTCGGTGCATAGTTTGGTAATAAAAGATAAAATACATATATAATTGATATCCTACTGATATTATATCATAATAAAATAATTTTCCAAAATACTCATGATTTTTAACTTAAATTATATTCAAGTTACTTTTATACGGTATATAATTACCAAAATGCCCTTATGAGGCATAATTTCGTTTTAAAACCTTAACGGGCATATAAGTTGATATCCTACTGATATTTTAACTTATTTAAAATATAATGGCATATAGAAATTGTCCATGACTTATCCGGTTACCCGATATCACTGATATGCGCTCGGTTAAGTATATGTAACTATTTTACGAAAATAACCGAAACGGGTTTAACCTTGTCATTTAAGTCTCAAAATCCAGAATGTTTATAGTTTACCCATATCATACAAGTCAAGGTACTTGTTGGGATTAAACTACATTCAATCCAATCATCGTTTAATCTAGCATCATACGTTTTGATCAAGTACGCTAGTCGGTCTAAGTCAATGACTTAAATAAGACAGTTAGTATTTAATTTGTTAGTTTATGCCATAATCCATACTAGAGACTTGCCGGTAAATGCTATCTGCACTTAGTACTTTTGTGTACGGCTGAGTTATAAAACTTAAAAGAAGACTAGCTCAGGTAAATACTCTAGACTTATTTCCCCTATACGAGCTTGGGTTACGGTAAATTATTACCGCTTGATCGGAAATGGGATCAATCGAACGCCGGTTCGGGACTAGTAAATCCGCATATTCTGTTTTAATCAGTTTTGTTTGATAATTTAAACATCGGGGGTTAACTACCGTGTCCTAGATATCATCGGCTCATTATAATAGAAATGGCCACGACCTTAGCGCGAGTGTAGGCATACACCCGATAGACGCTCAATTATGTATTCCCGCAAGGTCGGGAGGAATTGACTCCTTCTTGAGTCCAAAGTGGTGTGTACGTTAATTGTGTTTCGGTCTCCGTACCGGGCCACGTATGTATGGACAAACATGTAAATCTGTTAACAAGGTTGGACGGTCAATTAACCCAAGTTATAAAAAGATTTTGTGCTGATACGCACTTAAAATTTTTTTGAAATGTTTTCAAAACGAATCGGTTGGGTGTATTTACCAGCGAAAGCTGACGTATTTTCAAAAGACTAAACTGCAGGTACAATACGAAAATAGGCCAGAGGTGCTCGTTAGTGATAGAGGATCTTGCAAATCCTAATCCTGCCCAAAGTCTGTTTTATATTCTTTCCATGTACAATTTATGATCCGCATGTGGATCTTCTATTACGAGCCTGTATATTATTTTTATATTTTCGAACATTCGGTTTGTAATAGTAATTTTACTCCAAGACTTCCGCTGTGCCGTGTTTAATTGACCATGATGATTATCAACTGACGTCACGATACTCCCAACCCGGGCCCACCGGTGTATGGATTTCGGGTTGGAAACCCGGGGTGTGATATGGTTGGTATCAGAGCCAACGTTTGAGAGAATTAAACACTAGCCTTTTGTGTTTAATCTCAAACTTACACGAGCACATTCCTTAGACTTCCGAGTCTAGGCATTGACCTAGGATTACTCATTTCATTAAGTTTTTAGTATTGTTTTTGAATTGATTTCTAACAGGAAAATGCCGCCACGTGTACGAGGACAAAGTGGGAGAGGAAAAGGTCCAATGAGGGGAGGACCATCGGGTCGCATTCCCCCTCAACCTCACAACTCAAATGTCTACCAAGAATCAGGAGATTCGTCTCATTGGCAACCAGCGAGACGTTCTGTCTCTAATAGACACTCGCCCTCACATTCCCAAAATTCTTACCACTCTCACCACTCCTACCATTCTCACCATTCCACCATTCCATTCTCATCACTCTTACCATGAAGAATTTAACCCTAACCATTACTGTTAACACACCTCCAGCCAATCAAAATCGGTTGGATCAACCAAACCCTATGGACGAGGACTCCGACCCGGAGATGCCGCCGTCGGGATCGAACGCGCATCCCATAGAAATATCAAGTGATTCAAACTCTTATGCTGGATCACCCTACCAAGGTCCTAATGAGTGGGACCAATATTGGAACCAATTCACCTTATCCCACACACCTTCCCATCACTCACAACTGCCTCCTATTCAAGAAGATGTCCACATGGAACCAGTGGACCAACCTCAACCGCCACCTGAACCACCAAGGAGGAAGCGTGGAACACGTATGTTGGTACGTGCAGGACAAAGGTCAGGATCACTGCCACCTTTGCCAAACTCCTACCCCAAGATTCAAGAGGACCCACAAATGGGTGGGCCCTCTAATACCTCACCTGTGGTTGAACCAACACCAACACCCACACCTACAGTTCAACCACCACCATCGGGTTATTCTAACCCAGTCCTCCATATCCAGACACGTCTAGATATGATCCTTTTAATTCGTCTACACTGGTAGACTATCAAGCATGGTCGCAAGACCCCTACATGCAGGCAGTTATGCACAACGCACTTTACCCGTCTCCTATCCCACCTACTTATCCACCGACTGGATATCCAACTTATGTGTACCAGTATCCGGTTATGCCACAACCTCAACCCCAACCTCCGCCACCACTTGAGGCCATAGATGAGGCCCTAGAAAGAATGAAAGAAATGCAGCAGCAAGCGGAGAAAACAGAGAAGAAAAAACGAACAAATTTTTCAAGAAACTCTCCAAGCTGGTAAAGGGAAAGAAGGACGAGTGAAGTCTCTTCTAATTATATGTAGTCCTTGCGAGGCCATTGTTATTTCTTTTAGTCCCTGTGAGGACATGTTTATTTCCTTTAAGTCCTTGCATGGACAATTTTTTTTTTCTAGTATTGTAACTTCTATTGGAATTTAATGAAGTACTTTTGGAATTATATATATATATATAATATATATATATATATATTATTATATTATATATATATATATATATATATATATATATATATATATATATATATTATATTCATCCTCTTGAAAATGAGCGTCTCGATTTTACTCAAAATTTATGCTCTGCTATATATTTCAAAGGACTTTAATAGATTTGATTATGCCAAGTGGCGTAGACCACACATTGGCCAAGAAATGATAGTTAAGTACGAAGGGGTTTTCTATCAGGATAGTTAAGGGAAGTTATCCTTCTATCCAGAGGTAAGGGACTAGGTCCAAACCTCCAAGGTCGTTAAGGTCGAAGGTGACCGGGACCATTAATCAATCATTAAGGTACTCTTATGTAACATTAAAGAATGTTCATACTCTTGGTAAATGTGGCTTGAGGAACCACACTAGCCGTCAGGCCAATGTGCCAGGCTGATATGCCATTTACATCTGATATGATGTAGGCCAATGTTCCCAATATATGTCTAACGGGACAGGCTAATATGCCATATACATCTGATATGATGTAGACCAATGTGCTCAATTTATGTCCAACGGGACAGGCTGATATGCCATTTACATCTGATATGATGTAGGCCAATGTGCCCAATCTATGTCCAACGGGACAGACTGATAAGCCATATACATCTGATATGATGTAGGCCAATGTGCCCAATTTATGTCCGAAGGGACAGGCTGATATGCCATATACATCTGATATGATGTAGGCCTATGTGCCCAATTTATGTCCAACGGGACAGGCTGATATGCCATATACATCTGATATGATGTAGGCCAATGTGCCCAATCTATGCCAACGGGACAGGATGATATGCCATATACATTTGATATGATGTAGGCCAATGTGCCTAATTTATGTCCAACGGGACAGGCTGATATGCCATATACATCTGATATGATGTAGGCCAATGCGCCCAATTTATGTCCAATGTGACAGGCTGATATACCATATGTATTATGTCCAAAGTGACAGGCTGATATGCCATATATAAATATTATGTCCAATGTGACAAGCCAATGTGCCCAATTATTATGTCCATTAAGGACATGCCTATGAGTTATATAATTGTCAATGATGACAATGACAGTTGTGACATTTCGATCCACTGTCCAATAATATATGGACCACGTCCGAATTGTAATTTGCCTATGATGGTCCTATTAAGACCTAGGCCAAATATAGTTATGTTAAGCCTAAGAGTTGTGATGTTATTCACACTAGTACAGGCAATGGATTGTATATCCAATGTTGAAAGCCGATATGGTTGTTATACCATGGCTAAATGAAGTTTTATTGGTATATAGAACCCAAGACTTAAAGATGGCTAATTCAAATGAAGCACAAAGTAGCCATAGGAATGTTGAATCTAATAAAGCTGAAAATAGAAACATTGATGATAATGATTTCCAAGCTCGCATTGATGCGGCTGTGGAAAGGGCCATAGGTAAGGCCATAGAAAAGCTAAGAGAGTCGAGTGCCACTCGCTCTAGACCCTTATCTATTCCACCATCTTCAGCTTATAAGGAGAGCTCCGTTCACTCTTAAATGCCAAGAGTGAACCAAAGAAATTAGATTTTGCAGAAAGGTCCCGTTCTGCTAAGGACGGATGCACCTACAAATACTTTGTCTCCTGTAAACCCTGAGACTTTAATGGGAAAAAAATGAGTTGTAGAAGCCCTAAAGTGGCTGGACGAGATGGAAACAATTGTAGATATCAGCAACTGTGATGACAAGGATGTGGTCAAGTATGTATCATAGTTCTTTAAGGGCGATGCCCTAATATGGTGGAAAGCCATGATACAGTCTACAGGTAAAGTACACCTGTATAATTTAGGATGGTCCAAGTTTGTGGACATTGTTAAGGAAACTTACTGCCCAACCCATGAGGTGGAGAAATTAGAGACAGACTTTTTGTCTATTTCAATGAAAAACCCCGACTGTCAGAAGTACGTCTCCGATTTCAATTCCCTATCTAGGTTAGTTTCCTATTTAATCACCCCCGAATAGGGACGCATTGCGCGTTTTGTAAATGGGTTGGCGCCCGAAATAAAGGGCATGGTAAAGGCTGCTCAGCCTAGTACATATAGGTCCGTTGTAGACTTATCTCTTTCCCTCACCCTTGATTTGGTAAGACAAAGGTCAGTTAGGACTGAAACTGACGGAAAGAGGAAACGGGGGGATAATAACTCCCAAAGATTTCAAAAGAAGGGAAATTTTGGGTTCAAGAAGAAACAGCACGCGTCTAATGACAAACCCCTGTGCAAGAATTGTAAATATTGGCAATGGGGACAGTGTAGTATAAATCCACAAACCAAACCCTGTGGTATCTACAAAAGAAGAGGGCATAAGACCTTAGATTGCAAGGATTTTAAAGATGCAGTTTGCTATAACTGCAATGAAAAAGGGCATATAACATACAACTGACCCAAGAAACCCAAAAGTAATGATGCAAAGCCTGGAGAGGCCAAGAAGGGGAATGCCCGTGCCTTTCAAATAAATGCAAGAGAAGATGTTAATGACGACAATGTCATAACAGGTACTTTCCCCATTAATGATATTTATGCTAGAGTTCTTTTTGATTCAGGTGCAGATAGATCTTTTGTTAATCATAAGTTTAGTAAACTAGTAAACCTGCCCATAAGAACTCTAGATAAAACTTATGAGATAGAACTTGCTGATGGAATGATAGAATCCACATCTTCCATTCTTGATGGATACTTTATATCCATTAAGAATCATTCCATCCCTATCTCTCTTCTGCCAAAGAAATTGGCGGGGTTCGATGTTGTATTAGGCATGGATTGGTTATCTCATAACCAAGCCCGCATTGCCTGTGATAAAAAGCTCATCAAAATTAAAACCCATCTGGTGAAATGATCACCATCCACGGAGACTCACACTATGGACTGCCAGACAAGGTGTCGTTATTTAAGGCATCCAAGTGTTTGAGAAGAGGCTGTGTTATCTACATGGCACAAGTAACCATCAATGAACCTAAACCGAACCTTGAAGATCAACCAGTTATCTCGGAATATCCCGATGTTTTCCCTGAGGAATTACTAGGCCTACCTCCAGATAGACAAGTGGAGTTCAAGATTGATATTATACTAGGATCAGCACCCGTAGCTAGAGCTCCATATAGGCTAGCACCAACAGAGATGAAGGAATTAAGGACCCAGCTAGACGAACTCTTAGAGAAAGGCTTTATTCAGCCTAGTTCCTCGCCTTGGGGAGCTCCTATACTCTTTGTAAAAAAGAAAGGTGGTTTGATGCGAATGTGCATCGATTACAGAGAACTGAACAAGTTGACGATCAAGAATAGATATCCTCTGCCCAGGATCGACGATTTATTCGACCAACTTCAAGGGGCTAGTTATTTCTCCAAGATTGATTTGAGATCAGGATATCATCAACTGAAGGTAAGGAGTGAAGATGTTCCTAAGACAGCCTTCAAGACCCGCTATAGTCATTTTGAATTCTTGGTGATGCCTTTTGGACTCACCAATGCACCATCAGCATTCATTGTCACACCCCGGATTTCCAACCCGAAATCCATACACCAGTGGGCCCGGGTGGGGAGTATCGTGACGTAAGTTGATAACATCATTGTCAATTAAACATTAGCACAACGGAAGTCTTGGAGTAAAATTATTATTACAAACCGAATGTTCAAAATAAAATAATATACAGGCTCGTAATAGAAGATCCACAGGCGGATCATAGAATATATAAGAAAGAATATAAAATAGACTTTAGGCAGATTTAAGGATTTGCAAGATCCTCTTATTCACTACCAAGCAGCTTCAGGCCTATTTCGTATTGTACCTGCAGTTAGCCTTTGGACGATACGTCATCTTACGCTGGTAAATACACCCAACTGACTCATTTTGAAAACTTTAAAATGATTTTTAAGTGCAAAACGACACAAAATCTTTTATTAACTTGGGAAAGTTGACCTTGCAACCTTGTATCAGATTCACATGTTTGTCCATACATACAGGGCCCGAGACAGAAACCGAGACATGATTAAATACACACCACTCAGGAACTCACGAAGGAGTTATCCCCAACGTCTTGGGCATTATGCATATGAGCACCAAAAGGTGTATGCCTACACCCCGTGCTAAGGTCGTGGCCAATAACTAATGTATTGAGCCGAGGATATCCAGGACACAGTAATTTAACCCCCGATGTTTAAGTTATCAAACAAAACTGATTAAAACGAAATATGGGGTTTACTAGCCACAAACGGGCATTCGATTGACCCCATTTTGGACCAAGCGGTAATAGTTTACCGTATCCCAAGCCCGTATAGGGAAAATAAGTCGAGAGTATTTACCTGAGCTAGTCTTCGTCTTTTAGTTTTTAATAACTCAGCCGTATACAAAAGTACCAACGTGCAGATAGCATTTACCGGCAAGGCTCTAGTCAGGATTATGACATAAGCTAGCCAATTAAATACTAACGGTCTTATAAACCGAATAGTGTACATGATCATTACGTATAACGCTTGATTAAACATGATCGATCGAATGTCGTTTAATCCCGACAAGTACTTTGACTTGTTTAATATGGGTAAACTATACACATTCTGGATTTTGAGACTAAAATGATAAGGTTAAACCCGTTTCGGTTAATTTTCGTAAAACAGTTACGTATAATCAACCGTATGCTTATAAACGATAATGGGTAACCGGATAAGTCATGGACAAGTTCTATATGTCATTATACTTTAAAAAGTTAAGATATTAGTAGGATATCAACTTGTATGCCCATTATGGTTTTAAAATAAAACTATGCCTCATAAAGGCATTTCGGTCCAGCCATTATTCGAAATAAACATGGCTAAAATTGAAACAACTCTTGCAGGTAAATCAAATGATCAAATCACCCTAAAATGGAAAACGGAACGAAAAAAATTAGAACTAGTGAATCGAGTTCTTGATTTGGGGTCTTTTGTATAAAATATTATTTTGAAAATTAATGTATGTAATAGCATTCTTAACCAACTTTTGTAAAAACTAATTTAAGTGATTATGTATATATAGATAAATATTGTTTATAATTTATTATTTTAAAGGGAATTAAATCTAGAATTAATTAAGAATTAATGCCTTAAATATCCTTATAAAACTTATGTGATAATAATCGGTATCCTAAAATCCATTTCATAAAAACATGTCTCTAAGATTAAAATCGCCAAAATACATTTTTTAACCATATACTTAACCAATAAATACCCAATTACAACTAAAAGTCCATATGTGATTATTTATGAGTTTCTTTATTAACAAAAATGTTATAGAAAATAGTAGCATATTATACAAGTAAATATTATTATATTTTGTGACTGAAAAATCTTGACAATTTTATGTAAACAAATAAATAAATATTATCTACTAGGAGGTTATAATAAATCAAACGAGATTACTATTTTAGTCATAACAAGTATTTTTTTTGTAATAAATGAATTAGTCATTTCTATAAAAATATTACATCTAGTTTTACAATTTGTTTAATCTATATTTTATAATCAATTACAAAATTAAACATGAAACTTGTTAAAATTCCACACTAAAAGATCTTCTGAAAATTTCAGAACATATATCATGGAATATAACATTTTCATAAATTAGTAATTTTCCCAAAATTTTCATGAACTACTCTTATGTGATAATAATCGGTATCCTAAAATCCATTTCATAAAAACATGTCTCTAAGATTAAAAGCCCCAAAATAGAATGTTCAAGAACCCTAATTATCATGAAACTAAATGCAAACTCATAATGCCCTCTATCACAGAAATGGATAGAGGAGTTTTGTAGAGCACAAAAAATTAATAATATTAGGATCAAGAATTACCTAGTTTGGTTATTGAAGGAGAAATCGCGAGATGAAATTCCAAAACCTATATTAGTTCTTCACTTGAATTCATAAAATTTGATACCTGTTTGCAAGTTTAGAGGGTTGGGAAACGTTGAGAGATGCTCCATAATTCATTTTGTTGTGAAGTTTATTGTTTCAAGTAATGAATATAACAATGGGTGTTTGGTGTTCTTAGTGATTATGTGGAGACTTGATTATGAATTGATGAATCATTTAGGAGTTGTAAATAAGTTTATTTATGGTGACCATCCCTTTTCCTCATTTCTTTGTTTTTGTTAAAAAAAAAAATTCTATTTATACACTTTAGCTCCCCTTAAGTTTATAATTTGATTCAAATAGATAACTTAACTTAGTTAAGTAGTTCTAATATAAGCTAACTTAACTTGGATTACTGTGTTCTTTTATAAACCTTAATGGAAACTAATGGAATCTCGTTTATAAAATCAACATTTATTTTATATTCGTTTTTACGTTTATTACGTTTAAGATCCGGTGTTACAAACAAGTCGGGTCTTCCAAGGCCCGGTTTCGTAGATGTTACATTAAGTTTTTGTTTGTTGGTTACATGTTCTCTGCTTTACAATGTTTATTCTCTCGTTTTATTATCTAGTTTTTGGAAGATTAGCTATATCGAATCGGCTACCTATCAATGGTGCTCTGATGGAGCCGTTTTTCTTGTCGCAAGGACACACTGACACTCGAAGAGATGCTAGCTATGTCACAACAACTCTTGCAGTTTATCACCACCAATGCCACCCAAATTACGCCAACTTCCACTGTCGAACCACATTCCCTTTCCACCGAACAAAAAGTCGAGTTAAAAGCCGACCTCGATATCATTGCCGCCAAAATTGAAACTCAACGACATTCCCTGTCCAAGTACCAAACCACGACAACCCTAGAATTACGCCATCAATACCTGCTCCTCATCTCACCGCACCATCAAATCCACCACCACCAACAACCACGCCGGAACTAAAAGGAAAACAATTTGTTGCACAGTCTCCATTTGTTTTGGTTCCTACCAAAGCTCATCCTCCAAGGCACTTGAACTTACTTTGGATGTGGTCTATAATTAGTCAAGGCAATTTTCCTGTTGGTACTAATCTGCCACATCACGTCTCTATTACCCATCTCACACCTTCCTTCTTTGTCTCCATCCTTAAAAAAATAATCACTAAATAGTATACTTTTTATTTGTCTCACTTTTTTTTAACTTTATAAGAAAATTACTTAGGATTAGATTAGAACAGTTAAATTAAAGTTGAGTAATTAAAAAAAGTTGAACAACTTTAATGTAACACTTGAAAAACTTGTTTATAATTTTACATAGTTACCCTTAAACAAAACTACTAATATGACAACCTATGTGGATCATCATATATGGCATGTTTTTTAGGGTGGGATGGTGTTCCTCTCATATACCTGGATTATGCCACTCTTGAACCGTCACCTCACTTTTATCCTCAACTACTTTAAAGCCCGTTAATCTCTGATAATACTCTTCTCAAGTACCCTAGAACCATTTTTCTTTTTCTACCATTTTAAAATAATTTATAACGATGATTGATAATTGGGTAGGCCAAAAAGGGGGCCCACTTACACATTCACCGTTGTCTCTCTCCTCTTCCTCTAATGGTGACTACTACCAACATTTCATTACCCTCTGTGGATACCCCCATGACCAGTGCTGGTGTACCCGCGAGGTACCCCTACCCACAAAACGCTACCCCTTACGCCTCTACCACCCTTAGTGTGTGTAACACTTCGTAAAGTCGTGTCCAATAGTATAGTGACACGGGTCGTGTTTTTTTAAAAGTCTATTAAAGACTAATAGGGACTAAAGGTGTCAACATGCTCAAACTAGCCTCTGAGTGACCTTCTGATGTCAACATGCACAAACCGAGCCTCTGAGTGACCGTTGTGTTAACATGCTTAAATATTAGCCTCTGAGTGACCGTTGTGTCAACATGCTTAAACATTAGCCTCTGAGTGACCGTTGTGTCAACATGCTTAAACTTGGCCTCTGAGTGACCATTGTGTCAACATGCCCAACCTCTGAGTGACATCGGAGTCAACATGCTTATAATGAGCCTCTGAGTGATCCTTTACGAAGTCCTAACTCTCATACGTGCCACTTGTTGGACGAGAGAGGTTAATTATGTAAATATGTGAAAGTTGGATAATGGAGGGGTTAAAAGTGTCAAAATGTTAATTTATACCTCTGAGTGATCTTTTAACGAACCGAGAGCTCGACAATGTCCGAGCATACTCCCGGGTACGCCAAATATTGTTACGGAGGGCTAAATATGCTATAAATGTGTTTTAGGAGG
Source organism: Scalesia atractyloides (assembly GCA_947069175.1). Classification (NCBI taxonomy): domain Eukaryota; kingdom Viridiplantae; phylum Streptophyta; class Magnoliopsida; order Asterales; family Asteraceae; genus Scalesia; species Scalesia atractyloides. Next base: position 10,117,371 of record CAMTDV010001632.1, read on the forward strand.
TTTATAAGTTGAGGGGCTAAATGTGACAAACTTTGATACTCGCCATGGGGCGCTCGCGGGGCGCGAGAGGCCTGTGTCTGCAGAAAATTTGCTTAGCCTCCACACATGTTGCCAAAAATCATTTGATTCAAAACAAGGGACTTCCAAACAGCTATGCCATGTTTTAGGACACTTGTAAGCTCCCTCTAACACCCCTTAACACCTGGCATCACCTCCTTCAAGCTCTCTAATTATAAATAGGTGCAATGCTTCACCATTTGAACTTGCACCTTTCTCATTTATCACTCTATCTCCCTCATCTGGAAGTTCCTAACTGAAAGGAGCATCCAACTTAGTTCTATTGCATCCTAGGAATCACTTGTAAGTGTTCCTTTCTCTTGCATTTTTCGTTTATAGGCTTTTATAGCCAAAAGTCAAGCGTTTTACAAAAACGCTTTGACTTTCAGTTAAGACCATTATGGTCCAGCCTTTGTTCGTAACGAACATGGCTAAGTGATCGTAATAAGTTAGGTGTTAGTCCCTATAAAGGACACCTCATGAAGATCACGTTTGCTAGACCAATTGACGGGTCAAAGTTATAATATTAAAAAGTCAAACAGGCCATTTTTCGGAAATGTTATAATCTGAGCTTATATATGTTATGAAACATGTTTTGACACTTAAACAAGTTGGTAATAATTATTAGAACATGTAAGAACATGTTCGGCTCGTCAATTTCAGTTTTAGGGTCGGTTTGCAACCGAAAGTCGCGAGTTTGACTTCTGCTTTGACTTTTGATTCTGACCCGATTTAGATTAGTTAGCTACTGATCTAAAGTTGCATTATGATCGTAATATAATGTAGCATAACCCCCTGAGGTTATATTACACGATCATAATCAGAATCTGAGTTTATGCACAAGTTCCATAATTATGCCATTTTGACTAAAATGCCCTTTTTGCATAAAATAAGATTTAAACAATAATGAACTTGAAAATGAATTACCTACTGATGTATTATCATAAGTAGGATTATTTGGGATGTCAAATCAGATTATAAACTGAGTTTATGAACAAGTCCTTGTATTATGTCGATAAATGACGATAACGCCCTTGTGGCTCATAATACTTTTTCATATCAAATCCTTTACCTACTAATATGTTATATTAAATAACATATCTAAAACATATAAACATGATTTTAATATCAGTTTTCATTGAACATTGCACAATTCGTCATTTTACGACATAAGCGCCGTTTTGGCGTATAGTATGGTATTAAACCATAATTATCAACCAAGACTTGTTACCTACTGATTTTAAAACTTATTTAAAATATTTTTACAATAGGTATATCATATAAACTCAGAATCCCAAATAAACTATCATACTATATGTAAAATGACCAAAATACCCATTCGGTGCATAGTTTGGTCATAAATGATAAATTACACATATTATCATGTTCCTACTGATATTATATCATAAATTGAATACTTTTCCAGAATACTTATCATTATGATATTAAAATATATTAAAGTTCCTTTTATAAGGTATGAAATTACCAAAATGCCCTTATAAGGCATAATTCGTTTTAAAACCTTAACGGGCGTATAAGTTGGTATCCTACTGATAATGGCATTTAGAAATTGTCCATGACTTATCCGGTTACCCGATATCGCTGATATGCGTACGGTTAAGTATATGTAACTAGATTACAGAAATTAACCGAAACGGGTTTAACCTTGTCATTTAAGTCTCAAGATCCAGAATGTTTATGGTTTACCCATATTATACAAGTCAAAGTACTTGTTGGGTTTAAACTACATTCTATCCGGTCATCGCTTAATCTAGCGTATTTTACCGTTATTGATCATGTACGCTATTGGTCTAAGTCTATGACTTATATAAGACCGTTAGCATTTAATTGGTTAGCTTATGCCATAATCCAAACTAGAGCCTTCTGGTAAATGCTATCTGCGTAGTTCATTTGTGTATGGCTGAGTATTAAATCTTGCGTTTAAACGAAGACTAGCTCAGGTAAATACTATCGACTTATTTCCCCTATACGGGATTGGGTTACGGTAAACTATTACCGCTTGGTCGGAAATGGGATCAATCGAATGCCCGATTGTGGCTAGTAAATCCGCATATTCCGTTTTAATCAGTTTTGTTTGATAACTTAAACATCGAGGGTTAACTACCGTGTCCTGGATATCCTCGGCTCATTACATTAGATAATGACCACGACCTAAGTGCGGGGTGTAGGCATACACCCGACAAGCGCTCATGCTAAAAACTTTACGCATAAGGTTGGGGATAACTCCTTCGTGAGTTCTTAAGTGGTGAGTACGTTAATCATGTCTCGGTCTCCGTATCGGGCCCTGTATGTATGGACAAACATGTGAACCTGTTAACAAGGTTACAATGCTGACTTTCCCAAGTTATAAAAGATTTTGTGCAATGGGCACTTAAAACATTTTAAAAATGTTTTCAAAATGAGTCAGTTGGGTGTATTTACCAGAGAAAGCTGACGTATTTTCAAAAGACTAAGCTTGCAGGTACAATACGAAAAATAGGCTGGAAGCTGCTCGGTAATGATAAGAGGATCTTGCAAATCCTAGATCTGCCCAAAGCATGTTATACACTCTTTTACATTTTATGATCCGCATGTGGATCTTCTATTACGGGCCGCCTATATATTATTTTGTATTTTGAACATTTGGTTTGTAATAGTAATTTTACTTCAAGACTTCCGCTGTGCTGTGTTTAATTGACTATGATGATATCAACTTACGTCATGATATTCCCCACCCGGGCCCATCAGCGTTTGGATTGGCTGTGAAAGCCGGGGTGTGACAGTGTGACAAACGTCTACACAAAAATTTGGATTAACTATTTATGTTTATTGAAAAATAAAAAAAATCAATTAGAGTTATGTTATGTGTATGAGGTGAAAAGTGAATTTTCTGATGTCATATTTAATTAATTAAAGAAAAACTTGTTAGTTACCTTCATTAGAAATTTCAACTTTTTTTTCCAATGATAACACCACTTGTTTCTACTTTATTACTTTGATAAACGTACATTAATCATTATTGTCCAGATTTGAATCTGAGAGCTCACCTCTAAGAGATATATGCATTTATCAAGTGGGCTAGTGCAGGGCCGTTCCAATATTTTTGAAGATCTTGAGCAAACTACGAAGTGGGGGCTCTAGTTTCACCCATATACTCTCCTCAATCATGACGGACCCAATGCCATGAGCGATTACCGTTACCTTTTTCATCTAGTGATAACCGATAGCCTATAAATTGAAAGCAGGTTGCTATGAGAAGTGTCACACCCCGACCCGCAGCGGAAAAAGGTGATCGGGGCATGATTGGGTTATCATCAAAGCTCATGACATTTATTAAGCGTTTCATATTCATTAATACAAATTAAAAGGAAATTTACAATAAAGGTTACAACTGTTCTAACGAACAATCTAAACTTCTTGATTCTCTTCTAAGGCATATCCTATGTTTTCCTTGCTTCAACCTGTTCACCTGTATCATGTGTAAAAGGGTTTTTGGATCAACATAATGTTGGCGAGTGAATCATATGGAAAACATTTGAACAATTTATTTAACTTGATTATGAAATATGTGCACAACCAAACATGAGTAAAAATAGATGTAACTTAATCAACAATCATAAGATGTTAAATGAAACACTCATGAACAATAATGGAACAATTAAAGGCACGCGATGCTCAACTCGTCTCTCACGAGGAACGAGGGGCCTAATGAATGAATTGCATAACCATGATAATATGAATGACACAACTACAAACAATACAAACTCAATGATATACACATAAACAATAATGAATTTGATTTGTAGCACGCGTTGTTCAACTCGTCTTCCACGAGGAACTGATGGGCTTAATGTATGAGTTTCATGTAAATTGACAAAAGGAATATAAGTAAATCACAACAATAGAAACAATCTAAGTTTAAGTCATGATGTGGTATGGCACAAGTTTAAATAAATAAATTAATTATTTTCATAACACATGACACACCCCAAAACGTGTAATTTAAAAGGGGGAATTGTAAGATTCACTCACAGTGGGTGCGTTCGGTTGTTGACGTTGAATGCACGCGAAGTGGTTTTAACCACGAGTGAGATTTAACCTAGATAAATCGCATTATGGTTTGGTAAGTAAACGGATTTTATTAATCTATTTTTGTAGGATTGTTGGGTGTATTTTTGTGAGTTTGAGGCTATTTTCTAACCTTAAAAATGTTATTTTTAAGTATTTATAATTGATTTTTAATTAAAATAATTAAATAAAAATAATAAAAAAATTTATTTTTTTCTGACCGTTGACCGGCCCGTTGACCTGACCGTTGACCGGTTCAATTCGGAATACAAGTGCGCTGAGTGAGGCTCGAACCCGAGACCTCTCGTACGCGTGCACGCAGCTCTACCAACTGAGCTACGTGTCTAACCCGTTATATATCTGATTTTAATTATATATATATATATATTAATTAGATTAAACCGAAATTCATTTTATTTTAAAAACATTTTAAGCGAAACGGTCGTGCACTCCACAGGTCTCGAACCCGGGACTTGTGGTTTAATCCAACACACAGTCCACCGCTGGACTGTGTGTTCAACATGTTATATCATTCGATTTTTATTATACTTAAATACTAATTAGTTATTTCCTTTTCTGCCTTATTTAAAAAGAAAAGATAATTGTCTGAGTCGGTGCTAAAGACCGGACTCGAACTCGTGACCTGTGATATAAACAAACACACAGTCCACCGCTGGACTGTGTGTCTAACTTGGTTATTATTCCGATTATTAATATACTTAACATATAACTGTGGCGACCCGGTTCGGTTTAACAAAAAAAAATGATTTTTATTATGGCAGCGTGTGTGAGACGGGAATCGAACTTGAGACGTTTAGCGTTTTATGTGCACACAGTCCACCGCTGGACTGTGTGTCTAACCCGATTAATTTCATGATTTATATTAAACTTATACTTTACAGCAATCATCGTCTTCTCCGTCAAGAGTTAACCAGATATAATGTCTGACTGGTTCGAGTTATTATTCGGGTTTCCTTAGCGTTTTAGGTTAATTACTGGTAAGATAGAAGTAAAAGAAAGGAAAATAAGCGTGAGGTATACCGACTCGCTTTCCTCTGTTTTCCGGCAGCACTCCGGCGACAGAAATCACCTCCGGCGATGAGTTTCTCGTAGCAGCGAGTCTCCAGGAAGCTTAGAAAGGGCGTGGGTATCTCCGGGATAAACTCAGGGGCTCAGTAAGGCTCGGCAATGGAGAAAACGGTTTTCCGGCGATGAGCAGAGAAATTCCGGCGAGTAGAATTACGCCGTGAAAAGATGTGATTTTTAGCGAAAAGGTTTGTAGTCGGTTGTGGGTGAATTTATAAGGCAAAACGTTGAAGAATCTGGTCTGATTTCCGACTGTGTTCGTAATCCATAAAAACTCCGGCGGTTATGGTTTTGGTCGCGGACTTCAAACATCGGTTATAACTGATATTGGTTAATGGTTTACGTTATAACGTAAATTGTAGTTAAGACTCGCGAGATTTCCGGGATTCCGACGACTGAACTGTTTGGGCGCCGGTTTTGAATTCGTAACGTCATTATAACAATTAAATGATTTCAATATATAACAAACAAAATCCGTGGCGCAGTGGTTTGTGTGTGTGAGTTAAGTCTTGAACTGATTCGGTACAGACCCGGGTTCGAAACCCGGCAGAAGCAATTCATTTTTATTTTGCGATTTTCAACAGTTTTTCAAAAACTAAATATATATTCCCGTATAATAATTGATTACGGATCGTTTAAAAATATTTTGGGCATTTAATTCGCAACGAAAATTTTGACTGACTGTTCGGTTGATAAACGGAGCGGGTTTGGTAAATACGTTTTTGACGGATGTTACAGTATCCCCTGCTTTTTAGAAATTTCGTCCCGAAAATTTAAATTGTGATATATTTGACTAAAAGAATGATGATGTTTTGTTTGACAGTTATATACTTAGAAAATAAGGGTTTAAGTTGTTTTTTGTTCGAGGCGGTAACGTTCCTTGTAAGGGTTAAGTATCCTATTCAGGAATCGCTTTTTGTTGCCTACTGTATAAGTATTGATAAGCATAAATGATTTGCTAAAAATGATATCATGCATAAGAGTTTAGATACGTTTGGGAAAGTATGGTTATATCCTAAGGCAAAACTTCAAACACTACAACCTATATGGAACATAAATAAAAACACAACAGCTGATATTTGAACATAGGTAAACACAACAGCTCATATTCGAACATGAATAAACACATCAGCAAATATTTGAACATGAATAAACACAACAACAAATATTTGAATCCACATTCTGATAGCATATATGTTTGAATGATGGAAGTTCCTCTCTCGTTTGTTATGATGGAGAGGTTAGTTTATGTAGAAATGGATCACAATCCAATCTCTTTAAATAACATGATGATATAAAATGTAACACAAATTTCAACCAAGGCAATACTAAATCCTACATGGAACTTCTCATAACCGCCTGATAATGCCTCTGATCCTTTGGCAAGAATACTTATATATAGGAAGTACCAGCGGCGTATCCACCATATTCTTGCCAAATTTTCATTAGTTTTATCCACAAGTTATGATTGGTTACCAAGAAACTAATAAATCCTACATAGAACTTCTCATAACCGTCCGATAATGCCTCTGATCCTTTGACAAGAATACTAATATATAGGAAGTACCAGCGGTGTATCCACCATATCCTTGTCAAATTTTCATTGGTTTTATCAGTGAATTATGATTAGTCCTATAACTCTACAACCAATACAACAAACATAAAATACTGAAATGAAATATATCTGTGCGATCAAGGCTCAATCGAACGGAGCCGATCGTATTGCATGTACTGAAAATGAAATGGATGTGCGCTCAAAGCTCAATCAAACAGAGCCGAACGTATTGAATGTACTGAAATTGAAATTGTGTGCTCAAGGCTCAATCGGGTGGAGCCGAGCGTATTGCATGTACTGAAAATGAATAACTTAACCACACAAACAGCCTATGCATGGAACCTCTCATAACCGCCTGATAATGCCTTCCGATCATTTGACAAGAATACTTATATATAGGAAGTACCAGCGGCGTATCCACCATATCCTTGTCAAATTTTCATTGACTTTATCCGCAAGTTATGGTTAGTTCGATGCGACTCTACTATAAACACCACAACCACAAGATACTGATAATGAAATTGTCTGTGCGCTCAAGGCTCAATCAAACGGAGCCGAACGTATTGCATGAACTGGAAATGTAAATTGAAATGTGCGCTCAAGGCTCAATCAAACGGAGCCGAACGTATTGCATGAACTGGAAATGTAAATTGAAATGTGCGCTCAAGGCTCAATCAAACGGAGCCGATCGTGCGGGCACGCCAAGATCAACCACATAATAAAATGGGGATCCAACTCAACCTCGATGGATGGGGAGCCACGGCCTCGGCAAAAGCATATACTGAAAGCAATATATAATATATAATATCCAATAATTTCTCTAACAGTCTACACATGGAAAAACATCAAACTAAACGATAGGGGTTGAATCTGGATCTTCGGTGAAGAGGACAAGCTGAGTGTCTTCGTTTGGACCGTCATTATCTTCGACAGGATTGGCGTTGATATTGAAGACTCTTCCTCTTGTTGGTGGCATAGTGTTTGGGTTTTCTTGGTTTACTTGGTTAACTGGGTTTGATTGGGCTTGAGTGTTGATAACATTAACCAATTGAGGGCATGTGTTTCTAAAGTGGGTAGGGTCGCCACAATTGAAACAAGCTCGAGCATATGGGAACATGGGGTATTGAGGTTGTTGATAGGCTTGGGCCATGTTTTGAGTAGGGGAAAAGGTTTGGTTTTGAAAGGTGCGACAAACATTGCTCAAATGACCATAGCGTCCACAAGTTGCACATAGACGACAAGGTAGGGTAAGGGGATGGTGATAAAAACAGTTGTTGCATCGAGGGTGAGGTCCAAGATATGGTTTCTTATTTGGGTAAGCTGAGTCGGGTGCCACTTGGGTGATTGGGATAGCTCGGATGGGTTATGGCGTGTAAAACTGGTTGATTTCGTTGGGTCGCAGCGAAAAGTCGCCCGACTCTTCTTCTCTTAGGATCGGGTTGAGAAGGGGATTCGGTTTGAGTGGAGTCGGAGGTTTCAGTCGATTCTTTATCCTTCTTCTTCTCCTCCTTGAAGTCTTTGTTTCGGATTCGGTTCTCGGTGAGCTCTGTTGCTAGCTCCATTGCTGCTTCCAAAGTTGCAGGCTTGGCACTTATTACAGGGTCTTGAATCTTTGACGGAAGACCACGAATGTAGTGCTCGATCAAACGGTAGAGGGGAGTGAACATGTTGGGAACAATTTATGTAACTCGAGGAATCTTTTGTTGTAGGTGATGTGGTCTCCTTCCACTTGCTTTAATGAGTAAAATTCATCTTCTAACTTCTTGATTTCGCTCCTTGGGCAAAATCGTCTGGTCATGATTTCCTTCAATTCGTTCCAAGTTAAGGACATAGCATCTTCCACACCTCGTTTGGCCTTCTCTGTGTTCCACCAAGTAAGTGCTATCCCATATAATCGACCGGTAGCATATCGTACTTTGCGATCGTCAGGACAATCGCAATTTAGAAAAGTGTTCTCCATTTCTTCAAACCAATGGAGAAGAGCAGTGACGCCTTCAGTCCCTTTGTATTTCGGAGGGTCGCATGATTTGAAATGCTTGTAGGTGCATTTAGTGGTATTTGGGGGAAAGTTGAAAATGTTTTGGTTTGCTTGATTGACGGGATTATTGGTAAGTGCTCGTTGAACTTGGATTACAATATTGGGTATTACAGCAGCCATTTGTTGAGCGATTAAGGCAGCCATGCTTTCGCGGGCTTTTCTTGCTCTCGTCTTCCTACGGGCGAGGTTAGAAGACATCTACAAGGAATACATGACAAGAGTATGAGTTGGATGCTTTTGGGTTCATGGGTCGCATTAAGAATGAACATTCATAAAATAATTATAGATAAATAAATTACTACATCCATTGGATGTCTTGGGCTTTGCTCGCTGTTAGGCCCTTCATGCCGCCATACTTTACCTGTGTAATCATGTGGGCCCCCATGAATACCGGTTTTTCATATGGTTCGCACGGTTTCTGCCTGGTTGCGTACACAAAAACCCGGAGAAAATCGAGAAATATGTATACAACGTGTGATATTCGGAATGTGTCCAGGTGTAGACACGGTGACAACTCAAAGTAGGGTTAGTTCGAACGACGTTTGGTGTGGCATGCTTTGGCCTAATAGGTCCTTCGTACTCTCATCGTTGGTCCCCAGGTAGGCAAACTGGTCCGTTATATTGGATTTATACGAATGCCAGCCTAGACAGGACGTTCCGACTACCGGTACTTGTACCCTTCCAGTTACTACATGCCCGTCGCAGAACTTACTTTGATGAGATTTGAAAATTGCACAAAATCTTTGGATAATGAGAGTATGAAAATAAATTGAATACATGAACATCGATATATGTATAATGAATATGTATATATGTATGATGAATATGTATATAAGCATGTATGTTTGACGGAAATGTAAACAAATATGAAACAAATAAATATCACAAGTTTGTATGTAACCATCTAATCAATTAAAATTTAGGCAGACTATAGTATAGGCTCTAAGGGTCTAATAACCTATCCTATATCCCTATAGTCATGGCTCTGATACCAATCTGTCACACCCCGACCCGCAGCGGAAAAAGGTGATCGGGGCATGATTGGGTTATCATCAAAGCTCATGACATTTATTAAGCGTTTCATATTCATTAATACAAATTAAATGGAAATTTACAATAAAGGTTACAACTGTTCTAACTAACAATCTAAACTTCTTGATTCTCTTCTAAGGCATATCCTATGTTTTCCTTGCTTCAACCTGTTCACCTGTATCATGTGTAAAAGGGTTTTTGGCTCAACATAATGTTGGCGAGTGAATCCTATGGAAAACATTTGAACAATTTATTTAACTTGATTATGAAATATGTGCACAACCAAACATGAGTAAAAGTAGATGTAACTTAATCAACAATCATAAGATGTTAAATGAAACACTCATGAACAATAATGGAACAATTAAAGGCACGCGATGCTCAACTCGTCTCTCACGAGGAACTGAGGGGCCTAATGAATGAATTGCATAACCATGATAATATGAATGACACAACTACAAACAATACAAACTCAATGATATACACATAAACAATAATGAATTTGATTTGTAGCACGCGTTGTTCAACTCGTCTTCCACGAGGAACTGATGGGCTTAATGTATGAGTTTCATGTAAATTGACAAAAGGAATATAAGTAAATCACAACAATAGAAACAATCTAAGTTTAAGTCATGATGTGGTATGGCACAAGTTTAAATAAATAAATTAATTATTTTCATAACACATGACACACCCCAAAACGTGTAATTTAAAGGGGGAATTGTAAGATTCACTCACAGTGGGTGCGTTCCGTTGATGACGTTGAATGCACGCGAAGTGGTTTTAACCACGAGTGAGATTTAACCTAGATAAATCGCATTATGGTTTGGTAAGTAAACGGATTTTATTAATCTATTTTTGTAGGATTGTTGGGTGTATTTTTGTGAGTTTGAGGCTATTTTCTAACCTTAAAAATGTTATTTTTAAGTATTTATAATTGATTTTTAATTAAAATAATTAAATAAAAATAATAAAAAAATTTATTTTTTTCTGACCGTTGACCGGCCCGTTGACCGTTGACCTGACCGTTGACCGGTTCAATTCGGAATACAAGTGCGCTGAGTGAGGCTCGAACCCGAGACCTCTCGTACGCGTGCACGCAGCTCTACCAACTGAGCTACGTGTCTAACCCGTTATATATCTGATTTTAATTATATATATATTATATTAATTAGATTAAACCGAAATTCATTTTATTTTAAAAACATTTTAAGCGAAACGGTCGTGCACTCCACAGGTCTCGAACCCGGGACCTGTGGTTTAATCCAACACACAGTCCACCGCTGGACTGTGTGTTCAACATGTTATATCATTCGATTTTTATTATACTTAAATACTAATTAGTTATTTCCTTTTCTGCCTTATTTAAAAGAAAAGATAATTGTCCGAGTCGGTGCTAAAGACCGGACTCGAACTCGTGACCTGTGATATAAACAAACACACAGTCCACCGCTGGACTGTGTGTCTAACTTGGTTATTATTCCGATTATTAATATACTTAACATATAACTGTGGCGACCCGGTTCGGTTTAACAAAAAAATGATTTTTATTATGGCAGCGTGTGTGAGACGGGAATCGAACTTGAGACGTTTAGCGTTTTATGTGCACACAGTCCACCGCTGGACTGTGTGTCTAACCCGATTAATTTCATGATTTATATTAAACTTATACTTTACAGCAATCATCGTCTTCTCCGTCAAGAGTTAACCAGATATAATGTCTGACTGGTTCGAGTTATTATTCGGGTTTCCTTAGCGTTTTAGGTTAATTACTGGTAAGATAGAAGTAAAAAGAAAGGAAAATAAGCGTGAGGTATACCGACTCGCTTTCCTCTGTTTTCCGGCAGCACTCCGGCGACAGAAATCACCTCCGGCGATGAGTTTCTCGTAGCAGCGAGTCTCCAGGAAGCTTAGAAAGGGCGTGGGTATCTCCGGGATAAACTCAGGGGCTCAGTAAGGCTCGGCAATGGAGAAAACGGTTTTCCGGCGATGAGCAGAGAAATTCCGGCGAGTAGAATTACGCCGTGAAAAGATGTGATTTTTAGCGAAAAGGTTTGTAGTCGGTTGTGGGTGAATTTATAAGGCAAAACGTTGAAGAATCTGGTCTGATTTCCGACTGTGTTCGTAATCCATAAAAACTCCGGCGGTTATGGTTTGGTCGCGGACTTCAAACATCGGTTATAACCGATATCTGGTTAATGGTTTACGTTATAACGTAAATTGTAGTTAAGACTCGCGAGATTTCCGGGATTCCGACGACTGAACTGTTTGGGCGCCGGTTTTGAATTCGTAACGTCATTATAACAATTAAATGATTTCAATATATAACAAACAAAATCCGTGGCGCAGTGGTTTGTGTGTGTGAGTTAAGTCTTGAACTGATTCGGTACAGACCGGGTTCGAAACCGGCAGAAGCAATTCATTTTTATTTTGCGATTTTCAACAGTTTTTCAAAAACTAAATATATATTCCCGTATAATAATTGATTACGGATCGTTTAAAAATATTTTGGGCATTTAATTCGCAATGAAAATTTTGACTGACTGTTCGGTTGATAAACGGAGCGAGTTTGGTAAATCCGTTCTTGACGGATGTTACAAGAAGTGGGGAACGATGATTGCGGCTGTATTTTAGGGGCTTCAGGTCGCTGGATGATGATTAGGTTGATGGTTGCTGTTGTGTTGTAATAACTTGATATTAATGCAAAATGGGCCTTGAAACTGGGCCTTTTTTTTAACTAAACAATATTTATTTTGAGCTTGTTCAATAAAAAATTGGTTTAGTTTTGAAATAAACTTTTTTATTTGAGTTTAAGACATATACTGTATATAAAAACTTTCTAAAAACTTAAATACCTTTATTTTTTGGTGACCCTAGACCCATGGCCTAAACTAGTAAACTGGCAAGCATACTAAGGAGGCCTTTGGTGTTACACCCCAACCGATGGCGAAATCATCAAGGCGGACGTATTAGATGCTCGAGACTTCATAACACTAAATGTGACAAGTATTTAATAAATAATATTTCATTTCATTGTTAATGGTTCAAGTACATGAACTGGAAAACAAAAATACAACAAATATTTTATGGTTAATCTATAAACATGAATTTAAAGTTTGGTGTGTTTCTAGTCCTTCCTATCAAGTTCCATTCGTCGTCATAATCATATGATTCCTGCAATACGTATTAAAGTATAGTTCAATACAAAAGTATTGGCGAGCATACAAGTTTAAATACTATCGTAAGTATAAAAGTTTAAACGAATCCACATGGCATACTAGTGAACTTAGATTATCATAAAAATACTAGCATGCAACTATACGTGTCAACCCAAAACTTACAGCTAGCGTAATTTAATCATAGCAATGACTAGATTATTTTGTTTACTTAACATGACCTCACGAATACGGGCGGTGCGTTACTCCTATAGCGCTATAGATGTTAAGGGAGGCTTGAAACAGGTTAATGGCAAAGCATAGCACATGTAACGATTCTAGCATATATGAATTCTAGCATAACGTATTAAGCATGTATATCGGATTGTTGTTTGTAAGTGTATGTGTGTGTTTTTAATAAGGAATAAGTATTGCACCCAAAAAGTGTCGAAAAGTAAAAGGGTCATGTATTCTCACAATTTTGCAAAGCTTCGCGATTATCCGTGTATTGGCGAGTTTATATGAGTATTCAGAATGTGAACGGAGGACTCGGATTGGAATTTAAAGTACAAAAGTATGTATACACAAAGTAATTAGCTAGTCCTAAACACTCGTTTTTGGCACTATAAATCCCGTATGCGTTGATGCGATTTCATGGGTCAAGATACCCATTAGAATCGTTAACGAGAGGTTTAAGACTTAGATAATATAACCTATTACCACGACAAGTAACCATGTTGATCATCATCAAGGATTGGGTATGTATATATATTTATCGTATAGTTTATATAATAATTCTAAGCTAAGTCTATCAAGGATATCATAGATTGTCATATAAGTCATGCATGGAGGTTGGAGGATAACCATCCTTTAATCTCATTGTAAGATTCACAAATACACAAATCATCACAGGGATGATTCGGATGGTCATGAATGAAAAGGAAATGTACAATAATTACTATACCAAGTAGCCAAGTAACTTTTAACCTGGGTGAGCCGACACTGACATAGAAAGAGTTAACTAAGTGTCAGAGGCTTGACGGGGTTATGTCACTTTCAAGCTAGCAAACCACGTAGGATAGCAATTGTAAAACATCAAGTGAGGTGGTGGAATGAAGGTAGGATAGCCAAGGCTTCCAAGTATTCACACCTATACCAAAACACAAGTCTTGCCATCAACTTTATGGCAAGCTCGACGGTTTCATCACTTGTGGGTTGCATAAACCCTTGCAAAAACAGAAAGTTTAGAGGTGTTTGCACCTCTTAAACTCATAAGAATCTATTCCTAACAAGTCTTATAACCTTAGATAGGTTTAAGAACAAGTAGGCACAAGATTCAAACAAGTTTTAAATCAAGAAAAGTAAGATACAAAAGTATAAATGAAAGCAGAATTTTAATCCTACTTTGGACCTCAAATGTGGTGAGGTTTCACATTAGTTTGCTTAGGAAAGCTTGTGAAAACCTTCCTAGAGGTTATCCAAGTAGAAAGGAAGAAGAAAATATAAGAAAATAAGAAGAAACGTGAATTAAAACTCACTTAGAATGGTTGCAACTTTCTGCAAAATCTTGGAAATTAGAGAGTAACCAAGAAGATTTGAGAGTGATTTGAGTATTTGGAGTGTGTTTAGGAGTGTATGGAGGCTTGTATTTATAAGTGGGGATTAGGGTTTTGGAGTTAATGAATGTGGAAGGTGATTGGAGGAGAAAAGAAGGGTGAAATATAATTGACTTATAAAAGGTGGAAGGTGATTGGAGGAAAAAGGAGGTAGAAAATCTTTTGGTTTGCTCATTTTTAGTCTATGCACTTTGTAACTAGGTTATGTTATGTCGTTTTCTTGTATTTTAACTTGTTTTTAGGTATCCAAAGTGTATTTTAAGTATTGGTTTTGCGTTTAAACGCGTATTTAAATATTGATTGAGTATATAACACAAATAATAAAATGAATTCCATTATGATTAACGCTTCAAATTGTGATAACGGAGATGGAGTACGATTGTAAGGTTTCTAAAAATATGTGTGAATACGAACTTTCTAAAAATAGGAATACGAAAATACGAGGCGTTACATTGGGCTAGTGCCACATTGACAATTTCAACTTATTAACTACCTTTTGTACAACTTGAAGAATTGTGTATTTGATTATGTATTTTTGTAATACAAATTTATAAATAACATCCATGGCATGCAAGTTTGCTTAAAACAGATAATATCTTTGACATGTATATTATACCCTTATACAATTAACAACTTGAGTTATATCTCATTTGTTTAAAAATGACATCTTTTAGTTCATTTTACTCATACCCTTTCATTTTATTCTTCTATACTACAAAAAGCAACTTAAGGTTTGTGTCCTTTCTCTAAGAGTCGTGTCGGTTTATAGTTATATATTAACTAAAAGGATTATACATTGCAAGATGCAAACTGTTCCATTGGTCGTCGCAGTTATCAACAGCGAAGAGATCCCGGTTCGAATCCCCTTGACACCGGTTTCTCTATTTTTGCCTTACCTTTTCTTTACTTGCCATATGAATTTATAATTACTCCTTCATAAATGGTTCTCCACCGTAAGAAGAACAATTATTTATATGGATTCCTCCACCGTTTCATTATGTATTTATATGGATTCCACCGTTTCATTATGTATATGGATTGCACAACACCGTTTCATTATGACATTACATATAGATTACACCATTCATTTTTTTATTAAATTCATTCTTTCAACATAAAGTTTTTGAATTAAATTATCTTTTTATATTGCAATACATTCCCCTAGCATTAAAAGGATTATGAATCCAAATACATATTGTGCACTCAAGAAAAAGTAACATAGTGTCTCACTGATCGTATACATGTTTGGAACTGAGATAGGTTTGAAAAATAGAAATCTATACCAGTGTGTGTTGTCTCCTTTGGAAAAGAGAAGATAGTAAAAAAAAAAAAAGCTTATGATCAGATGTAGTTTGGAAGAGGCGAATGATAGTAATGCACTTATGCAGAATACCATTTTTGCTAATATGTAAATCAATCTCATACTCCGTTGGTTGCTCCAACAGACTATCCAAATCTACGTCTGTTTATGATCTCCAAATCCCATTATCCTTTCTTCAAAAACCATTTGTAAATCACAACCAATCCATAGCGTCACTGAAGGTAATATTCTTAAATTATGTTCAATCATTTCAATCATATGCGTTTTCTATCTTTGCTTTTTTTATCCTTCTTGAGTTGCAATTAGGGTAACATTCCGATTCAAACGCTTAAACAATATGTCGTTATTTTATAGTTTTGTTCAATCGTGGTCCCAATTCCGATATGTGTTAATTTTTCATACCGAACGTAAAGATTCTGCACGAACCGTGATCTCGGTACTAATCACGTAAAAGTTATTTGTTTTTTGAAAGTTTTGTCAGAATGCGTGAATTTTTTAAAAGGATTGAATTGACTAAACAAGATTAAACTTTAAAAAACATATGTTTTTTTGCAAATTGTGCTTTTTAAAAAAAAATGCGAAACACTTATAGGTACGTGCCAGTCATCATTTTTGTTTTTCGAGGTGATGAGTAACACTAATATTTGAAAAAAATATATTTATCTTAATTTATTAATGAGTATCTTCACCATTTTCCTCATCGCCTTCTAGAACAAAATGCCCACTAATACAAAAGTCGATGGACCAATCAGGCATTTGCCCGCTTTGCAACAATAATATGTATCATGAGAAGGCCTTAAACGAGCACATTCATTGGCACATGGCTGAGGAGAGGGAAGCCACACCAGAACACAACACATTAATGATTATTTTGTTAATATTATTGGTTATTTAGTTAGTGGTAAGGAAACAATACTTCACAAAATAGTCTTTTATAAACTAAATCCAAAAGTTTCTCTAATAATAACAATTTTTATAACGAAATAGCACATATTATAATAACTTATTCCTTAACTAAAGAATTTTTGCATCTCATGCAATGATACTAATGGCTTTCATATCAACAACCTGTCATAACGTGCGGATAGCATCAACTCGTTCAAAGACAAAAACCGACAAACCCTTTGCGACTCTAGGAAACAAAAATTATCATTTTTAGTTTTAGCTTTTTTTACCAAGTACCAAAGGTGTATTGTGGCCAAGTAAAAAGTTAGGTATAGTATAAGATGATGAAATTTTAAACAAGTAAACTTTTTATAACAAATACCCTTAAAAAATTAGGTATAGTATAAGATGATGAAATTTTAAACAAGTAAACTTTTTATAAAAGTCTATAAAATTTAATAGTTCATAAAAAATATAACAAACGAGTTTTTATAAAATTGGATATATTTTAGTGAAAGGGGTTAATTACTTTATATAACAATAACTTTTCTTTTTATAAAGAAAAAAGTTTTATGCCAAATATATACGTTTTTAAAGAATTGGTGTTCTAAAAATCAATAAATCTATGTTAATTGGGTAAACAACCATTTAGCACCACTAAAGGTTCATATTGATCATGAGATTTAACAAAGTCGCTTGATACTTTTATCATAACCAACGCATATTAATTATAATAACCCTAACCATGTGTACATACTAAGCAAGCATATTAGAAAACAAGAAATCTAAACTAGAAATAAAAAAAAAAGTCAATATCTTAACCTAAAATATAACTCCACATCTAAAAACCTCTTAAATAAAAACACTCAACTTTGAATACACTTATACCCTTGATCCATTCGGTTATGTCGGTGAAAACCTCTTAAATACATAATTAACTTTAACTTCTTAACTTGCAATTTTTTAAATGTTGGAGAAATTTATTAATAACTAATGGACTAATGTTTGGTAAATAAAGTTAGATGATTATGAACAAAATGGTGCCCAATAAAAATTAAACTTTATCCTAAAAGCGAAAAATAAAAAACAAACTGCCAACCTAGATGATAAGCTAGTAGGATAGTTTATAGGGACTTAAATTATAATCATTCCAACATTTTGAAACATAACTTTCCATTATCAATTTAAACCGAAATTTCTTTCGACCGTTGAATGTTCAACTAAAATTCTTATTTTATGTCGTTAGCCTCTCTAGCCGTCCACATCATTAAAAAATACCATCAAACCATTTGACATATGGTCCTCAAGTGCCAATTAGCAACATGTTCTATAGAGAAATTAATTTGTCACAAAATAATCTTCTAAGCTTTTATATAGACGTCACTCACGAAGATATACATTGAAAAATTGGAACAAGTAATAAAAAAATAGCATGAATTAAATTGAAATTTGCTTCCTACAATACAATATGTTGCGTCAAAAGTGATTAATTGAGAACATTGCTTAGTATCTAAAACGAGAGTTAATATAGCATACTATGTCACTTAATATGCTATCACTTGTCATGAATGGAACAAGAAGACATTTTTGTCTAATGGGGACTATGGTATACCATTCATGTCGTCGATTGTCAAGTTTGTCGCCAAGCATATATAAGGTTTTAAAGTTGTAGAATGTTAAATTATCTACTTACCTAATACAAATGTATACCACTTATTCCGGTTAGATATTTTAGTGTAATCGGTACTAACTTTGTAACCAAAGGAGAATTATATAATAGGGGTAATTACATATACCCCATGCAAACTTCATTAGTTACATATATACCCGATCTAAAAAATAAATTACAGATATCTCCTTAGTTAAAACTAATAATATCAAATTTATCCATTTTACTTTATTTTATTAATAACTAGCTTAGAACCATGTGTTATACACGGGTTGCATAAATTTAATTTTATAGAATTTTTATACAATAAACAATTTTAAATACCTAGTATATTGCACGAGTTAAATAAACATAATGTAATTGATTAACACGTACAGTCGTTAAGATATGTATTTAATTGATAAATTTGTTGTACTATTTACTTATTAAAATTTTAATTTGTTGTTTGTGATTTAATATGATAAATTTGTTGCACTATTTACTTATTAAAATTTTAATTTGTTGTTTGTGATTTAATATAATTTTCTTATTTATATATCCTATTAAATATTAAATAGAAAATAATAGTACTAAAAAATAATATAACTAAATCTAATTTAAAGGAGAATAAAAATTTGATAAAAAAATTATTATCCTTATCTTAATTAAATTAATTTAAACTATTGTTTAATATGAAAAGGATATTGAAAAATACGATAAAGAGATTA
This sequence comes from Scalesia atractyloides, assembly GCA_947069175.1. Lineage (NCBI taxonomy): Eukaryota > Viridiplantae > Streptophyta > Magnoliopsida > Asterales > Asteraceae > Scalesia > Scalesia atractyloides. The sequence continues at coordinate 10,136,560 of CAMTDV010001632.1, forward strand.
TTAATTCAAAGTTTGATAAAAAAGTTCTTATCCTTGTCTAAATTATATTTAATTAAGCTATTGTTTCACAGGAAAATAATTATATTTAATTAAACTATTGTTTAATTAAATATCACACGTGTTAAAAAAAGATTTTCATTTTTTAGTATAGAAAGATAACATATAGAATTGAAAATTTTAATTTTTTATATCTTTTACTAAAACTAGTAAATTAAATATGAAATTCAATTATCCGATTCTTAAATCATCATATCTTATTTCCAGAAATCCTTAACCTCCAAAACCATATATAAAATTAAATTTTCAAGTCAAGGAATCAAATAAAGTTGAAATTAAGAGAAACAACAATCTTGAGTATTTATCAGAACTTCATTCAAAAACTTTAATCTACAAAGAATCAAGTAAAGTTTCAATTTTTCCCTCTCACCCAGAAGCTAATCAATTTCTTTGAACACCTACTGTCTTCAATTGAATGAACATGTGTAATCAAATTATTTAAACTAATCAACTCCATCTCGGCGGTGTGGTTGTCAATTTCCCTTTAATTTCTGCAATCAATTTCCCTATCTATCCCGAGAAGATGTGTAATGGTTGTCGGGATCGTGGGCGCCAGAGAAGTAGTTCGATTCGGTGATCCGGTTACAGTCAATTGTTGGTCCCCCTTAGTTGCTGGTTGGAATCGCCGGTGTGGGAAACGCGAGATTACTGGAACAATGAACAACCAACATGCGAAAATTTAGTTTGTAAGATTAAATATATTATATTTATAATACTTAATCATCCATTATAATTATTTATATTATATTAGATCAAAATAATATTAATCTTATTATATATTAGTTTGTAATTGTTGATGAAACATATTACCCTTATTAACTAATCAGAGTTTCCTTCTGGGTATATATATAAGGAGATGATCAGAGAGATTTAGGGTTAGACATTTTTACTCATAACATCATCATCATTATCGCCCCACCTCTCTCTCTATAACCTAAACCGAATTCATCCCTAGTTTAGTTATCGCCATCATAATCTTACACCCTAAGGAGGAACCAGATCATACTGACAAAGATGTCGAACTTCATGGCTGCGTCTCTGACTGGATTCTCTGCTAACCTGTCTGTCGTCACAGGTATTTCATTCATGTTTTCCATTATGTTTAAACAGAACTGATCAAAATAGTTATCATGAATCAAACACACGATGGTTGGTCCCCGGTTGTCGCTGGTTCCGGTGTGGGTTTTGAACAAGATGGTGTGTTGCCATACTTCTCGCGTCGTTCGTTCGATCTCTTCCGCCGTCGGTTCTGGTTGCAGGATCTCTTCTCAAAAGCCGGTTAGGGTTGGTGGTTCCCTGTACTTGCAGGTGGAGGGAATGAATGGTCGAATGTTTCTTTTTTTAAGGGTATTTATGTCATTTGGGGAAATACGTAATCTAATATTTTGGTTGGGTAAATTTGTAATTAGGCTTTTAAATAGGGGGATAGATGTAATGATCTCTATAATATGCATCGAATAAGTTAGGAGGTGTGAGACTGCACGTTTGTTCGAGTTGTTATAATTCCAGGTTTTCTGGCGTAGTCCCGAATAGGGGTTTCGAGGGCAGCGCCCCTAGGAGCAGGGTCCAAGGGGCGGCAGCCCCTGGGCAGTGCCATTAAATTGCTTTATGGAAATGCCTTAGAAAAATAATTTTCTAGAAATTCGTTATAAGTTTTTAGACAAAAATAAAGACAGTTTGAGGCAATTTAATTTAAAATTTGAATTAAAACTGTCTAGAGGCAGTTATCTATAGAACAAACCCCGAATTCGTATCTTCTTCTTTGGTGATTTTTTTTGCTTCATTCACAAATTTTGCAACACACACATACTGTTTGTTCGATTTCTCAAGTTATCTCCGAAACAATCCCAAATTCGTATCTTCTTCTTTGGTATTTTTTTATGGTTTATTCACAAATTTTGCAACATTCATACTGTTTGTTCGATTTCTCAATCAGAGTTGTATCCGATTAAATTATTCGAGAGAACCATTGAAATAATTTGATCTGAGAGTGACTACACGCCTCTCTGATTATCCATGTTTACAAAATTCCCCAACAAATCCTTATTGTGCATTTTTGTGATTGAAACAAATAGTTTTGTCTGAGTTTTGTTTTAGGGATTTAGATTTTCTACACTTTACGTGATCTTTGCATGTAATTTCCTTCATGTATTTATGCCTATATGTTGTTTTGTGATGTTATGTATGTTTCTATTCTACTATTTTACTTTCCCAGAACTTCTTATGTTATTGATCGCTCTCTATTCCTATATTTCTAGTTCAGTAATTTGTTTCAGTTGTTTGGTGTCTAGCAAGGGTATATTTGGAAGTTGCCTTTCTATCCTCACTTGTACATGTAAAGCTTTTTATGCATCCCACCTTCCTTGAATGTTATCAATTAACTTTGCTATTTAATAAATACAATTGTTAAGATACGAATACGACCTGTTAAGACACGAACTCGCCCTAGAGAGGTGGTGTGTGAAGTCTAGGGCTGACATATCGTGTTAGACACGACCTGTTAAGGCACACACATAATTTGTTAAGACACTAACATGACCTGTTAAGACATGAACACAAAAGAGGTAAACACAAACACGACATGAAAACTAACAGATCTCATCGTGTCGGCCTGTTTAAGACACGAAACCTGCTAAGGGTCAAACACAAACCTGTTAACGGTCAAACACGACCTGTTAAGAACGTGTCGTTTCATGTGCGTGTCTGAAATTGGCAGCCCTGTATATATGTTGGATGCTTCACATTAAATTAGCAACGGAATAATCAATAAGAAAAAGCTATCAACCGAGACTCGAACCCATAACCTCTACTTTCAAAGGTCATTATGATATTAAATCAATTAAAATAACTACTGAAACCAAGTGAAAAAAGATAATTAAATGAATAAAATTTGTTTGGAACTAAATAAAAAACAATGAAATGAATAAAATTTCCTGCACTTTTTAGTTATAGTTGCTTGCAATTGATGCTTTTTCTCGATAATGAGACACTTTCAATTTGTTTTTGTTGGTGCTTCATAGGAATTCGTCTACGATAAACAAATCAATCTTGTTGTTTCTATCGCTGTTCTTTCTGTCATTCCCTTGGGGAAGGTACTTATGCTATAAGGGTTACAAGTATTCATTTGTTACAAAGTTCACAGTTTTGTCCAATTTTAACAAGTTGAGGACTTTAATGTGTTAAAGTTGAGTTTAATCGAGTGACTTTTGTAAAAAACTGAAAAAGTTGGTGTTTGGTTTTATGGCATTTGCCCAATCAAATAATTTTATAAGGCGATTGAAAAAAGTTTTTTTCTGGTGTCATGATTACGACGTGTTAGAACATTTGGAAAGTAAAAAATGAAGTCGTTTCTTCCGGTACAACGGTTAATGTTGCGAAAATCATGGAAGAGATCAAGTCGCTTGGCTTCCTTTGGATAATAAAGGTCCCCGTTTAGATCCTTGTCTTGGAAAAATTGGTGTAGATTTACTGTGTAATCGTTGTTGTTTGTTAGCTTCTTGCTAGTTGTTGGTTGATGAAATATCGACATTCAAAAAAAAATCTATATGGATCATATATTGAAACACACACACACATAGGATAGTGTGGTTTCATTGGGGGAATCTTAAAAAGTGAGGAATCATGCATAACTACATTTAGAAGCCTTTATAAACACATTTAGAAACCTTTTTAATAAAATAAATTAAAAACTAAAAAAGTTAAAAAATGTTAAGAAAACAGTAAAAAAAAGATATTCTTTTACAAAAATATTTTTTATTTAATATATATATAGTATGGGGTTTAAAGGGAACCTCAAAAAGTGAGGCGTCAAAAGACGCATACATTTACCATGTTAAATATATTATAAAAAGTTTAACTTACAAGTAAGAAAATAATTCTTTAAACAATTTTTTAGAGCTTTTGCATATAAAGATATGCAGAAACAATTCTAATTAAAAAAAATCATATTTTATAATTTTGTAATTTTTTAAACATTTTTAATTGCTTTTAAGTACTTTTATTAATTTTTTTTTTTTTAATTTTTTTTATTAAAAAGACTTACATGTATTTATATGCAAAATTTTTGATTTTTTTTAAAATTAATTTTTTACATTTTTAAATTCATTTATTTATGATATCTATATCTATACTATATAATAAAGTAAATCAATAAATGACACTTGTCATTCATTAGGGCTATCTGTTTTTTCCCGCCTTTATCTTCTACTTAATTGGATAATTATTTTTAATTAAAGTTCATTACTATATCGTTATGTAATTAAAACATCAATATTTATTTATATCTATCTATATCTAAATCTAATCTTCTAATCTAATGTATTTAAATTCTAACAAAGTATTCCAATTAATGTCACATGACATTCTCTCTTTTAACCTATAAGAATTTATTACTTTTTTTTAAACTTTTTTAACAATTAATTAATACATGAATATCACTTATCTTTATCATTAATAATAAAATGAATCCAAATAATTAATTAATTAAAAGGTTAAAAAACTTTAATTAGTTACAACTCATTACATGGGTTTGTGTACTACCCGAAAGTTAATTTACATATAACATTTACACACAAAATATTAACGTATCAGTATCACACAATGAGCAATGGATATATTTAATTGAAATATGTTATTAATAATGTCAATCCGTGTAATACACGGGTTTGTAATCCATGTGTAATAATTAATTAAAAAAGTTTATAATTTTATATATATATTTTTTTGATATTCAACCTTTGTAATATAAAGGTTTTCAAAAATATTATATATCACTCACTTATATATTAGTAACAAAATACTATTCTACTTATTTATCAATCTCTTAATAATCATAAGCAAAAAAATTAATTATATTATATTTCTTAAAACTATTTGTTTACGATAATATTTATTTATTCAATCCGTGTATTACATGAGATTCTAACATAATATTTAATATATTAAATACTTGGTTTTCTAATTCTCTATTGTTTTAGAATCACATATATATTTATTTGTTTATTTATTTATACAGAATAGAAAACATATCAATCCAAAATAAAACTTTACAATTATAAATTGAACTAATCCAACAGTTATGTGAGTTCAACCAACTCAAGTGTTAAGACATAGGGTGGGGTTGGGTTAAACTTGCACATCTATTGAACTTAAGGTGTTAATATGATGCTGGTCTCATTGAGGTAAAAGATTTGAGCTCTGTTAATGACGAATTTGATATAATCTAAGCCGTTAAAAGATAGTGTTAGAAAATACTTTAAGCTATGTATTCGAAACGAAACTTCATTATTAATAAAAAGTGAGACCTGAATTGATTCTTTTTATTTTGTTTTTCAAGCTCAGCTAGGAAAGCAATTTATAAAATTGTACACAATAGAAGCATAAATCTTCAAATGTCTTGAGCATATGCAAGAAGCTCATTATCATTTTCAAAGATAGCCATTTCATCTTCTTCCAACTACTGTCACTTCTATACCATCTCCACACACGGTATCCATCAAGATAAAATAACTTCCCGGATGCACAACTCGTAACATCACTCGAACATGCTTTCCCCACCCGAAATCCACTTGGTTATACGGCAACCTACAAAGACTCGTAAATGTATAGTTTGGACATCCATTCATAAACACCAAAACATATTTTTCCAAAACTTCACTTAACTCTTTCACATCTCTAACTCCTTGTAGCTCCAAATCTCTTTTCTCAAACTAGTAATCACCCGGTCCAACTCGATCTGACCCGAATCCATCTTCTGTACAAACACCATTACCGATAAGTTGCCTGCTGTTAGTTTAGTAAAATCTTTACTGTCTTTATTCATCAAGTTCATTGCTTGAAACAGGTTTGATGGATGCAAACAACCTGATTTTGTTGTGGCAGCTTCCACTGTACATTTAAAGAGTAGAGAGGTCAACGATTCGACTCGCGTAGGGTTTACATGAGTAGTACCCATCGCGTTAATCGTCTTCTTTAATTCGTTAAGTTTCGAATTAGGGAACTTGAATACTCTATTTGCATACTCAACCTTGCATGTCCCCATAACTTGGTAGTCAGGAATATTTAAGTTACTTTTAGGTAAAAATACAAAACTAGGGTTTATTGGTGATCCGCCACGTGTCACAGTGGCCCAGTGGTTGCACAAGTTGAGCGTGGTGACCCCGTCCGCAATCTTGTGCGATACAGAGACGGTTAGCGCGGCTCCGCCACAGGTGAAATGGTTAAGTTGTACCTCCATCATATTAGGGTTATCTAGACCATTAGGAATGAGTTGGTATAGGGTTTTGTCTTGTTCTTTCTTGAGAAGGAAGTGATCTAACGGACTATCGATAGATGCTTCCAAGAACTCGACCCCTTCATCGTTACAGGCGATGTGATTCGCGGAAGGTGATTGGAACCTACCGGCGAATGGATAGTATTGTGTTAAACAGCTCACGGCACAAAGAGTAGAGAAGCATGGCTTTGGCATAGGAGATTAGGCATCCTTCTGCCTGGTATCTACACCTTTTGCTCCTGAACTCTTCCCGTCCAACAGTACATTAGACTGTGAAACATGTCCCTTAGCCAAAGCCATAAAAAACCATTTAAACCAAGTAACACTAGGGTCAGTGAACCTTTTTCACTAATACTTTCGGATGTTTGGGGTCCAACTGAAGCTAATGGAGGTCAAAATTTCCGTTTTTCCTATTATTTGTTAATGACTGTACCCGGATGACATGGGTGTATTTTTTAGAACAAAAATCTGAATTCTTTGACAAATTCGGACTGTTTTACACCATGGTCCAAACTCAATTCAAAAAACAACATTCAGATATTACGATCTGATAACGGAGGGGAGTACATTAATAACTCCATGAAATAATTTATTCAAGAGAGGGAATGGTTCACCAAACCACTTGCCCAAAACACCGAGAACAAAATGGTGTACTTGAGCAGAAAAATGGCATTCTGGTAGAAATGGTCCGAGCCCTTATGCTTGAATCCAAAGTCCCTAAATCCTTTTGGCCCGAAGCTATAAACACAGTTGTGTATCTTCTTAACCATTTACCAACCAAAGCCCTTGACCTAAAAACTCCTCTAGATACCTTATCTGCATTCACCAAACTACCCCCACCTCTTACCTTACCACCTTAAGTCTTTGGGTGTACAGTTTTTCCCCGTATACCTAAAACTGAACGATCCAAACTTGATCCATGTGCCGAGAAATGTGTCTTTGTTAGTTATGTGGTGAATCAGGAAGGATATTGATGTTATACCCATTACGACGTCGTGTGATTACCACTGTCCACTGCGACTTTCTTGAAACAGAATATTACTATCAGTCCCATCTTAGTGATCAGGGGGAGATAGAGCATGAGGACTCACTGAGTTGGTTGAAGTGGATTCCATATGCAAGCAAAGACGAGTCATCTCATACATCCACACATACTAAGGAGTCACCAAAGCCTGTCTGAAGTCTCACCCAAGAATCATCCAGACTGGTGTTCAAGGTAAGTGACTTTCCAAACCTTGAGAATTGGCCCGAATCTTACCCATTTGGAAATTTGCCCGAATCTGATCCAGTTATCACTAACAATCATGAAAGTCACGAGACAATGGAACAGGTAGAGATTGTTGAGTAGAACAACGCAGTCCAAGGAGAGGTCGAATCAAATGAACAACATGATGGAGGCTCTGGAACAACACCGGGAACATAAGTTTTACCTCCTAGAGCCAATAGAGGGGTTCCTCCAAAGCGGTCTCCCTAGAAAGGGAAACTAGAAATCCAAGGTATCCTATAGCTATATGGTTGACGGGAACTTATCTAATAGTGCGAAAGTGTCACACCCCGACCAGCAGCGGAATAAAAGCCGGGGCATGATTGGGTTATCACCAAAGCTCATGATATGTACTAATAAGTTTCATATTTATTAAATTGAAATTAACTTCAAATATCCATCACAAGAAATCATACAAACACAAACAATAAACAAAAATTTGTTCTAGACGAAATAACTTGTTTATTTTTCAAAGGCCATCCTATGTGTTTCTTTCTCGGCTTGTTCGCCTGTATCATGTGTAAAAAAACAGAAAGTTTGGGTCAACAAAAGTTGGCAAGTGAACCTTGATAAAACATTAAATAATTGAGTTTTATTGTTGTTTAAATAAAATTGTGCATGAATCATGTGTGAACAGATGTATATGAATAACAAATCACAATCTACATTGTATGAACATATGACATGATGTATTTGAGATCAAGGCTCAATCAAGCGGAGCCGATCTAATGAGGCACCTGATGCTCAACCCGTATCCCACGAGGAACTGATGGGCCTAATGAAATGATTGCACTGAAAATGATAAAATGTATCCACATCTAAACCACATAACAACTAAACACATTTGATCACGAATGATATTAGCACAAGTGTAGAATAAATAAAAGAGATTGTACGACACATGATACACCCCAAAACATGATTAAAACAGGGAATTTGTAGAGATTCACTCACATTGGGTGCATATTCTTAAGTGGAAATGAGAGCGCACGAGTTGCGGATTTTAACCGACGAAGAAAATATTAACCTAAAAAAATAATAATGCAATAACTCGGTAAATAAATAAACTATTATTTGAGGTTATAATCTTTTGTTTAGGTTTTAGATTATTTTTGTGACTTTAATTGATATACTAAAACACTTGGAAAAATGTATATATGTTTTTAATTGATTTAAATTAATAAATCAATAAAGTAATCATTATAACAAAATAAGAATGAAATAAAATAATAAAAAATGTCAGACTGACAGGGCTTGTCAGCCGGCCGATTTAATCAATTTTAAGCATGCGTGTGGTAAGGCTCGAACTCATGACCTCTCGGTTGCGTGCACGCAGCTCTTCCAACTGAGCTACATGTCTAACCCGTAAGAATCCGGATTTTAATTATCTTATACTCATATTAAGTTCATTCGATTTTGACTAAATTTTAAAAAGGAAAATTAATTGATCCGGCTGGAGCGTGAGACGGGGATCGAACTGGTGACCGTAGGTTCGATTTACACCCAGACCAACCAACTGGGTTGGGTGTCCAACCCGACATTACTGGTATTTTAATTACATTTATATACTTGCTGTTTACTAATATATCCTGCTCAAATTAAAAACAATGGTGCGTGTTAAGGCGGTCATAAGTCGGATTCGAACCGGAGACGTGGAGTCCGGGTTTGCACATAGTCCACCGCTGGACTGTGTGTCTAACCTGGTTAAAACTCATAATTTAACTACATAAAAATACTCGTTTAAACTTCATATTCTTCCCTCCACCGCCCAGAACCCGATTTGGATTCTATTTGAATTGGCCGATGATTCATCCCGAGATGGTTTACAAAAGCATATATAATTAAAGGGGTGCAAGAGTTTAGGGAAGAACGTTTACCGGTTGACTGAGGCTTCTTCTCCGGCGAATAACAGTCCTGGTGACTGATCTCCGGTGAGTCCCGGCGACGGAGATGATGACGAACCGAAAAGAATAGTGAGTATTCGAGGTGTTTGGCGAGTAGATTAGTGTGATAAGGTTCGATATTTATAGATGAAAAACAGAGGGGTTCTCGATTTCGTTTTTGGAAACAGTTGAGGAAATTGCAAATGCCAGTCAGCTAATTTGGGTGTTGCCAAGAATAATTCCCGAGCCAGTTGTCGGAGAAATTCAAAAAATAAGGAAAGGCGCGTCTTTGAACGCGGCCTTGATTGCAGGTTTCATCTTGGCTTTCAACATATAGGTTTTAAGATTCTAATCTTTAACAATCTTGTGTGTTCAGTCCAATGGTGCTTGTAGTGTGTGTGTTGATCAGGGAACCCGGGTTCGATCCCGGTTCCTTTCTTTTAGTTTAAACCGATTTTTTTCCTTTTTAAAACTATTATAAGTATTTATTAAATTAGTTGATTTATTTATTTAATGGATTATATTATAATATTTATTTAAACTTTATTTATTAATTTATTTTTAACCATAGAATTTCATCATTACACAATATTGTAAATAATAAACTAAACGACGTAAACGAATATTCTTTGATTGATAAAATGGGGCGGGTTTTCGAAACCCGATTTACACGGATGTTACAGAAAGCATTTGTTACCTCTTTATATTCCGAACAAATACCAAGTTCCGTAAAGGAAGCCCAGGGTAAGAAAAACTAGAGAGAAGCAATGGAAACGAAAATGCATGCTCTTATGAAAAACAACACGTGGGAGAAGTGCATTCTCCCTAAAGGAAAGAAAACAGTTGGATGTCCGTAGGTGTTTTCAATCAAATATAAACCAGATGGTTCCATTGGTACAAAGCTCGGCTCGTAGCCAAGGGTTACACTTAGACATATGGGATTAACTACTCTGAGACATTTTCTCCGGTTGCAAAAATGGACAACATCAGTGTTACATTCATGTAAAACGGGTTCCAAAACCCGCTTCGTTTGAAAATTATGTATGTATTAAGTTCGTCATGCATTCATTTATTAGGTTTATTTAATATACTTTTTAGTTAATAAATAAATTGCATAATTAAAATAACTAGTAAAAGAATAAATAAAGTAACTAAAACTAAGAATAAAAAAATATATGAAATGAATAACAGGAGTAGCCGGGATTCGAACCCGGGTACCCCCACAAAGCCCACACACCAAAACACCACTGGGCTACACACACCACTAGTTTTTAATCCGAAACAATTAAATATTATACGCGATCGAAGGTCAACTCTACCTTTCAAAAACTGGCAGAAACCAGTAACGGCCAAGAAGCACAATCTTTGCAATCAAAACAATTATTGATGTTTCCTTATGATCAACCTGCATAATTGATGTCAAATATCGGTTATAACCGAAGAAATTAAGTCGATTTGATGAGAAAACCGTTGAAAGCAATGATTTTAAAAACTGAAATTCGAAACCGAAAATCAACTTGAATTTGTGTAGCCTATAAATACCCACTGAGTGACCAATCCAAACTCGTTCACTCATTCAAATCCACACTCAAACCTCTCTGATCAAGCTTCTTGAACGCTGGAAAAATACTGCACTCGCCGGAAAACCTCGTCGGAAAAATTGAGATCATCTCTTTGTCGATAAAATCCTTTGCATATCTCTGTAATTCATCATTTATCATGTTTTAACTTTAATCGCTCAACAAAAACTGATTTAACATATCCCAATCAGAATTTTGAACCTGGTTTTGATTTAATGAAGAAGATGAAGTTCAAGCGTATATAAATATAATTAAATTGTTTTATACACCGGTTAGACACACAGTCCAGTGGTGGACTGTGTGCATTTGGAATGCAAGAACCCGGGTTCGAGTCTCAGGCGTGGCACCGAATTTCTTATATAAATCAAACAGTTTTATAACCTAAATACGAAACAGTACAGATAGTATATGAATATAATTAAAAACGTTAAACCTCGGGTTAGACACCCAGCCCAGTTGGTAGGGCTGGGTGCAAAACGTAACAAAGGCGCGGGTTCGAGGCATGTACTGAACAGCGGTTCAATAGTTAAAAATCTTTTTAAAATTAAATAGTTTCAGAATTCATCTAACTAGTATATACAAATAATTAAATTAGAGATTATTTCGGGTTAGACACGTAGCTCAGTTGGTAGAGCTGCGTGCACGTATACGGGAGGTCACGAGTTCGAACCTCACACACTGCCTAAACCACACGCAAAGTATCGGTCAGACCTGACCTGACAAGAACCAATTTTTTATTATTTTATTTATTATTTTTCTTTAATATTTTAATTAAAAATCATTTAAAAACATTTAAAAACAAGACTTCTTAGGTTTAAAAACTCCATTAAATACCACAAAAATAACCTAAAAATCCAATAAAAAGCATTAATTAAAATATTAAATTTTATTTATTTATCGAATTATTGCGTTATTATTTAGGTTAGTTTCCTTCGTCGGTTAAATCCTAAATTCGTGCGCGTTCGTCATCAATCCAAGGAAACGCACCCACTGTGAGTGAATCCTTACGAATTCCCTTTTTATTCATGTTTTGGGGTGTATCATGTGTCGTTACATATTTTATTTATTCAAACAACTTGTGCTAACACCATTATGTGATCTAAAGTGTATATTTTGTCGTGTTGTTATAGTGGTTCATTATGTCATTTAGTGCAGATCATTCATACAAGGCCCATCAGTTCCTCGTTGGATACGAGTTGGGCATCGCGTGCCTCATTAGATCGGCTCCATTTGATTGAGTCTTGATCTCACAGTTCATCATTTATCATGTAATATCCGTTGTAAAACGGGTTCCAAAACCCGCTTCGTTTATTAAATGTTACGTTATGTATTTACTTATTTTGTAAACTTGGTTAGTTAATTTTTTTGGTTAATAAATAAAATATAAATATATTAAATAAATAAAGGAATAAAGGAAATTCTAATAAAATAAAAAGTTAAAAGAAAAAAAAATAATAATAAAGGGTTAGCCGGGTTTCGAACCCAAGGGGTCCCCAATGAATCAACACACGTATTACACCACTACTCTACACCAACACTTGTGAACTTATTTGGAAACAAATCAATTATATACTAGAACCACCCCTTAAATCAGTTCAAAGTTTAACCGCCCAACAAAGACGTCTGTAACCCTCGGATCTCATCAATTACTGTTTCTTCTCCGAATTAAATTGAAGGAAACTGATCCTCAATCATGCATAATGACTCCATCATCACTCAATTCGGTTACAAATCATTGTAACAATCAATCTTTGGCCAAAAACGGCTGAAACTGAATTCCACACATTCATCTATAAATAAGGATCACTGCATCATTGTTGAACTCGCTCACTTTCTCAAACAAACTCTCTAATTGATCAGAAGGTTCTCCGCTTCAAACTAAAACTCGCAGGAGAAGTGCTCGTCGCCGGAAAACTTCGTCAGAAATCAGGAAAAACCACCTTTGATTGGTAAATCTTATAAATATTTTCCATTTCATTGATTAATCTTAAAACTCGTCTGTAGTAAACTATAGATAAGATTGTTAAACACAAATTAATCAGGTTCTGATATTATGTGATTTCAAACATGAAAAAGATGAAGTTGTTATCTCACATAAATATATTTAAAATTAAAGATATAACCTGGTTAGACACACAGTCCAGTGGTGGACTGTGTGCATTACAAGCATAGGTTCGAGTCTTATACTTATCCGAATTTCTGAAATAAAAAAACATTTTTTAAACTTATTCAAATCACCTCTCAGCAAGTGGATAAATATAATATAATTTCAGAATATGACGGGTTAGACACCCAGCCCAGTTGGTAGGGCTGGGTGCAAACAACGTAAAGGTCGCGGGTTCGATCCAGGATATGTGCAACGGTTCAATAATTTCAAAGCCTTTTTAAATAAATAAATTTATGAAATAAGTTAAATAGTGTATAAATATAATTAAATCAGAGATACTTTCGGGTTAGACACGTAGCTCAGTTGGTAGAGCTGCGTGCACGTATACGGGAGGTCACGAGTTCGAACCTCACACGTTGCCTATTCCTCACGCTTAAAACCGGTCAGATCCCCTTGTCAGACCTGACAAGATCCCAATTTTTTTAATATATTTTATATTATTATTTTTTCTGTAAAATGTTAATTAAAAATCAATTTAAAACACAAAAACAAGACCTAAGTGTTAAAAACTCCATTAAATACTACAAAAATAACCTAAAAATCTAATTAGAAGCATTAATTAAAAATATTAATTTCTAACAGAATTTATTTATTTATCGAATTATTACGTTATTATTTTAGGTTAGTTTTCTCTCATGGTTAAATCCCAAATTCGTGCGCGTTCGCTATCAATTCCAAGAAACACACCCACTGTCAGTGAATCTTTACATATTCCCCTTTTTATTCATGTTTTGGGGTGTATCATGTGTCGTTTCATATATTTCATTTATTCAAACACTTGTGCTATTACCATTATATGATTTAACGTGTGATGTAAATGTTATTTGTTGTAATGTGTGTTCACATTTTTGTCAGTTGCGTGCAATCGTTCACATTAGGCCCATCAGTTCCTCGTGGGATACGAGTTGAGCATCAGGTGCCTCATTAGATCGGCTCCGTTTGATTGAGCCTTTATCTCATTGTTCATCAATTGTCATGCTTGTGTGTGCATTGATTGATATTATGTGGTTTGTGGTTAGATTTACATATGCGTATACTCATATTTCGTTTATGCACATTTTTATTTAAATAACCAATATAACTAATTCGTTCAAATGTTAAATAAGATTCACTCGCCAACTTTTGTTGACCCAAAACCCTATTTTTACACATGATACATGTGGACAGGTTGAAGCAAGGAACACATAGGAAATTGCCTTAGAAGAAAAATAAAGAAGTCATGAATGTTGTGTTTAAAACATATTGTGCTTGTATGTGTACGTGGTTGTTGTAATTCCTCCTTTTAAATTGGAAATAATAAATATGAAACTTTATAATAAATGTCATGACCTTTGATGAAAACCCAATCATGCCCCGACTACCATTTCCGCTGCGGGTCAGGTTGTGACATATCATGCAAGTGTACATTGTTGATATTATGTGGTTTGTGGTTTGTCTATATATATACACATATGCTCATATATGGTTTTTGCACAATCTTTTAAATTAATTAATGTAATGGAATTGTTTAAATGTTTAATTTAGATTCACTCGCCAATTTTTGTTGACCCAAACTTTTATTTTACGCATGATACAGGTGGACAGGCTGAGGAGAGGAACACTTAGGATTGGACTTAGAAGATGAAATAAAATACATCATGTTTAGAACAATCTTTCTTGTGTTTGTATGTTTCTTTGTGATTGGATATTTTCCTTTAAATTTCAAATAATAAATATGAAACTTAATCATAGTAAATGTCATGAGCTTTGATGATAACCCAAATATGCCCCGACTTCTATTTCCGATGGGGGTCAGGGTGTGACAATCAGAGTCCTTTTCTCCGTGGCAGCCAATAAGGAGTGGCCTCTCCACCAGTTTGATGTTACAAACGCATATCTCCATGGAAACCTAACGAAAGAAGTCTACATGGAAGCACCTCCAGGTTTTTCAGGGAGTTTTAAAGAAAGGGAAGTATGTCGGTTGAAAAAGTCTTTATACAGGCTAAAACAATCTCCTCGGGCATGGTTTTGAAAGTTCATGTGGCCATGAAAGAATACGGGTATCACCAAAGTAACGCTGATCATATCTATTCCTCAAGAAAAGAAATGACCTTGTAACTTGCTTGATCATATATGTAGACGACATGATTATTACCGGAAATGATGTAGAAGAAATAGCACGACTGAAAAAGAATCTATTCTCAAAGTTTGAATTGAAAGACCTAGGGAATCTCAAGTATTTCCTCGGGATAGCAGTTCTCAGGTCTAAGTAGGGAATCTTCATCTGCCAAAAGAAGTATGTCCTTGATCTCCTAGCAGGAACCGTGTTGATTGATTGCAAACCAGCTGATACTCCAATGGTGGTGAACCACAACCTTCACATGGAACTTAATGGAGAGCTTGCAGACAAAGAAAGGTATCAACCACTCGTGGGCAAGTTAATTTATCTCTCTCATACTCGCATCAATATAGCTTATGCTGTTGGAGTAGTAAGTCAGTTCATGCACCAACCACAAGTTGCCCACATGGAAGCTGCTCAGAGAATTTTAAGGTATCTCAAGGGGACCGCAGGCCATGGAGTGTTGTTCAAAACAAATGGGCATTTAAATGTTGAGCTGTACACAGATGCAGACTGGGCAGGAGATAAGGGAAACCAAAGGTCAACATCAGGGTACTTCTCCTTGGTTGGTGGAAACCTTGTTACCTAGAGAAGTAAGAAACAGAAGGTGGTCGCTCTGTCGAGTGTAGAAGCGGAATTTAGAGGTATAACTCGAGGGTTAAGCAAAGTTCTTTGGATCAGGAAACTACTAGAAGACATTGGTTTTTCACAAAGGGAACCCAGTTAAGTTATATGTGACAATACTGCTACAATACAAATATCAGAAAACCCAGTTCAACATGATCGAACAAAACAAGTGGAGGTAGACCGACATTTCATCAAGGAGAAACTGGAGGAAAGAATCATAGAGCTCCCATATGTATCCTCAAAAGATCAACTCGCAGATATTCTTACAAAACCCGTCAACTGAAACGTTTTTAGTAGCTGCTTGAGCAAGTTAAGTGTTGGTGACCCCATTACTCAACTTGAGGGGGAGTGTCAGAAAGAAGACAATAAGTTATAGTATAGGGGCTAGATGTGTAATATGGTGCTCTATATAAACACCCTCCTTATGTAATCCTAATAACATTTTTGTTACAATTTAATATAAGTCTCTTTTGTTCTCTATACCACTTGACAGGGTTAATGTGATCAAAGAATATGAAAGAAAATTGGAGGAGATGTTTGTGTAGAAAAACTAAATTTCCAGATTTCATTGCTGAATCTGTTGACCACTTTTAAAATCTCAAATGATTTCATAAAATTCTGAAAATTTATAGGGACTATGTTTAATGTGTTTAAAACTAATTTTATTTAGAAAATTCTTATATTTGGTCCCTAAAAATAGGTCTACAAGATAGATTGTCCAAAATTGCACACCATGTCTTGTTTGGGCTGTTTGGAGGCCAAAACGAATGAGTTTTTTGATGTTATATATACTCACTTGAAACATGATTTTGATGAATTTAATTATGAGTACGATATGGTAAACAAGTTCAACTTGGTTTGTAGATTGAATCTGGAAAATCACTCACATGATTTCTTTGAATGCTTTCAAGAGAATTTATGGTTGAAAATTTGTGCCTTATTTTATGGTTGAAAATTTAAAGGTGTCCATGTATATTTTTACAGTTGTGCACTAAAGATTTTTATTAAGGTTCCTAAGGTTATGATCAAGTCATTATATGTTTAATAAGTTCATGAAATGATTTGACATATGCAAGAACAAGTAAATACAAGTAATTAGACATGCAGAGAACATTCAATTTCAATGTGTTTTATGTTATAACAAGAGATAATATGTGATATGAAGTAAGAATTCAGGTAAGGGATAATAAAATGATACTCTTCTTGATAAGTCTTCAAAGTAGTACGGAGAAATACGAGTATGAGAAAATAAAAAATGTTACAGTCTCCCTTAGTTAAGTGAATTTCATCCCGAAAATCAATTAATAGATTCCATAGCTTCTTGGAATGCTTAATTTATGATCACGTTATTTGCAATCTAGAGCTAGTTCTTGGTCCGGTTTCCAATCCCACTTCCGATGCACCATTGGTGTTTATACATATGGTGTATCGTAGCTAGCCAACCACACCTCCGGTACCTCCTCGAGTCAACTAGTCACCTACCAAAACTACCCGCTAACTCGACTAATGTCTGGTGGCATACATGGAGTTTAAGGATTTGTTGAGGGTATATGATACTAGTTACATAATAGCTTATGAATTTAACTTACACGGGTGTGCTATGTCCTTCTACCATTTACAAGATACAAATAAACAAGTAGACATAAAGTTCAGACTAAGATAAACTAAACAAGAAATAGTAGAAAAGCAAGGTTACCAAGCCTCCCCAAGTTGAGGAATCCATCCAAAAACCATACTAGTGGAGTCTACGTTATCCTGGACAATCAGATCTTCATGTGCTCCCAAGACAAAAAAATCAACCTTGAGCTGCTTGATTGTTGATAAGGTGAAGTTTGGGACAACGGTTTCTGAGATGGTTCATAGCATGTCTTGGCGTTGTCGACGAGAAAAAGATTAGTAATCACATGTAAGTGAGTAGTTGGAATAGTAGACGTATGAGTAAGTTGTGACAACATTCCATAAATAACATAACACTTTTATTAAATTGCAATGTCTTAGAAGAATAGATAGAAAACACAAGCATACATATATCATGAGTATGTATATATGTCTGTTGGTAAGTACAAATGAATGATTAAAGGAAATAATAGTTGACTTATCAAGATTCCGGGTCCATATGATGAATACGAAGAACACATGTTTAGCCTATAAGTAGACACTCACAAGGCGTCCCATGAAAGTGTAACACATCACATGCGCACCACACATTAGCCTCTTAGTAATTCGTGTAATAATTTCCCGACCTATTGGAGGAAAAAGGCATAATCAAATTGTCTCAGTTTGAAAGTACATCAAGCAAGATAAGCAATTAAACTATCTTTTTGTTTGATAGCTTTTTCGAACATGTTACGAGTCAACTTCAACCTTGTAGGTATGTCCCAGTTGAGACCTAAACATTTTTTCCCCGATTCTATACAAATTTTTATTGGATTAAATTCCCGACCAGTTTGGATTCAGAATGAGAGAAACTAAATTGTTCTTGATTGAATTGGTAAACAATTCGATACATAACTAATACATATATACGAGGGGTTTCATAAGGATAACCGCCTCAACCTAGGTTAAGAAATATAATAGTAATGTTATATAATTTACATATTTTATCTATACCAAATTGATATAACATAATCTAGCTTATAATCCTTGTTCGTCTAATACCCTCCCGTAAGCTAGATCACAGCGATGTGCAGAAACTCCTTTAAACGCAGAAAATCCCTTTGGTTGCAGAGCTTTAGTGAGGACATTGGCTATTTGATGTTTGGTTGAACAATATCACACTTCTATATCATTATTCTTGATCAAATCTCGAATGAAGTGATACTTAATCCTTATATGTTTACTCTTGCTGTGATATACTAGATCCTTAGCCAAGCATATGGTTGATTTATTGTCGCAATAAACTATCAAAGGACAGTCAGTCTTTTCTTCCAATGCATCCAGAATTCATTTGAGCCAAAGTGCTTGACATCCAGCCATAGATCATGCAATATATTCTGCTTCCGTTGAAGATAATGCTACCACCTTTTGTTTCTTTGACTGCCAAGCCACAGCTCCAGATCCAAAGTGAAACACATATCCAGATGTACTCTTACTGTCATCGATATTCCCTAAATAATCACTATCACTAAAACCAATCAACGAACCTTTTCTTCCTTTAGAATAAACCAGCCCCTAATCTAGTGTTCCTTTTATGTATCTTAGAATTCTTTTCCCAGCTTCCCAATGACTTCTCTTGGGTTGTTCCATGAATTGACTTATTTTGTTAACAGCGAACATAATGTCAGGTCTTGTATTAGTTAAATGCATAAGGTTGCCAACTAATCTCCTGTAGATGCTTGAATCTATTTCATCATCAGGATCTTGCTTGGATAAACGTAAACCATACTCCATTTGGAGTTGAAATAACTATGCAATTCGCCATGTTGAACTTGTTTAATAAACTCCTTGCAAACTGTTGTTGTGAAAGAATAATGTCTCCATTCTTAAATGAAACTTCCATTCCGAGAAAGTAGTGGCAGAATTCCTATATCAGTCATTTCAAATTTTGTTTTCATTGACTCCTTAAAATGATTTAGCATGGTTAAGGAATCACTGGCAATTATTAGGTCGTCTACGTACATGCATATTATGATCTTCACATCCTTAGATATTTTGATGAACAAGGTATGTTCATAGATACACTTCTTAAGACCACGTGATGTGAAATATCCTTCTATTCTACTATACCATGCCCTCGGGGCTTGTTTTAAACCATAAAGGGCCTTTTCTAGTTTATATACTTTTCTTTCTTCACCTTTTGTGACATACCCTTCTGGCTGTTCGATAAACACTTGTCCCTTTAAATTGCCATTTAGAAAAGCTGTTTTTACGTCCATTTTATGTAAGTGCCATCCATGATGTGCAACTAATGCTAGTACAAGCCTGACTGTATCAAACCTTATTACGGGAGCAAAAACGTCTTGATAATCGATACCGTATTTCTGTTTGTAACCCTTTACCACCAATCGTGCTTTATGTTTACTTATTTTGCCATGCTCATCATATTTTGTTTTATATATCCACTTCACTCCGATAGGAGTTTGATTCTTTGGTGGATCCACCAATTCCCAGATTCCGTTCTTTAGTATTGATTCCATCTCTTTATCCATGGCTTCTTTCCATTTGTTTTCTTTACACGCTTCGTTGTATGTTACTGGAGCCGAATAAGCAAAGAGAACAAAATTTACTACGCTATTATTGTTACCTTGATATTTATTATATATTCATCAACTTGTGCCTTTGTGAGTTGCTTCAATTTGCGATATACATAAGCAACTATTCGAGTTCTTATGACTTCATTTTCCTTAGAAGACGATGAATCTGCATCTTCATTCTCATTTGTATTCAACTCGTCGTCGTGGTTGCCAAACTGTTTTTCATTCTAAGCACTTACCTCCGGAGTTTTAGGTTCACCAGCACTCACCTCTGGAGTCTCAGGTTCGTTTTGGTCTTCCACCACCACTCTTCGAACATCATCACCTGTATTATTAATTTCTACATATGGTCTACATATGGCATTCCTTGACTCCTTTTGTGTAACCCAATGTTGACTTTCATTGAATATAACATCTCTACTAATGATAATCTTGTGTGTCACCGAATTATACAATTTATAAGCTTTGTTATTTTCGCTGTAACCAACAAAAATGACTCGTTCAGTTTTGTCATCTAACTTGCTACGTTGATGTTTTGGTACGTGTGCATAAGCAATGCAGCCGAAAACTCTAAGATGCTCTACGTTAGTCTTCCTTCCACTCCAAGCTTTTTGTGGTGTCATATTAGGTACACTTTTGGTGATTGCTCGGTTTAATAAATAAGTAGCACATGCTATAGCTTCAGCCCAATATGTATTTGGTAGATCTTTCATCTTTAGCATGCTTCTACTTAATTCCATAAGGGTCCTATTTTTCCTGTCGGCCACACCGTTCTGTTGGGGTGTATAACTTGTGGTAAGTTGATGACGTATTCCATTCTCCTTGAGAAAATCTTGAAATTCATGACCACAATATTCTCCACCTTTGTCTGTTCGTATACATTTTATCTTGTGGTCTACTTGATTTTCCACGAGAGCTTTAAACATTTTAAAATAACTTAAAGCATCGGATTTGAATTTTAGAAAATACACCCACGTTTTTCTAGAGAAATCGTCTATGAAGGTAATAAAGTACTTACAACCTCCTATAGATTGAGTCCTCATAGGACCACATATGTCTGAATGAATGAGTTGTAGAGGTTTCTTAGCATGCCATATTGCCTGTTTAGCGAATGGTTTCCTAGCATGTTTACCGAAAATGCATTCTTCACAAACATTGTGTAACTTAGTTGTAACACCCTGTAAAATCGTGTCCAATAGTATAGTGACACGTGTCGTATTTTAAATATAGTATGTTAAAGACCAATAAGGACTAAAGGCGTCAACATGCTCAAACTGAGCCTCTAAGTGACGGTCCGATGTCAACATGCATAAATAACAGCCTCTGAGTGACTGATATGTCAACATGCTTGAAATTTGGCCTCTGAGTGACTAATACGTCAACATGCCCAGCCTCTGAGTGACATCGGAATCAACATGCTTATAATAAGCCTCTGAGTGATCCTTTGTGAAGTCCTAACTCTCATACGTGCCATTTGTTGGACGAGAGGGTTCAATTTTGTACATATGTGAAAGTTGGATGATGGAGGGACTAAAAGTGTCAACATGTTAATTTATACCTCCGAGTGACCTTTTAACGAACGAGAGCTCGACAATGTTCGGGCATAATATGCCAAATATTGGCTACGGAGGGCTAAAAGTGCCAAAAAGGTGTTTTAAAGAGGTTTAATGGGTTTTAAAAGTTAAAGGGCTAAAAGTGTCAAAAATTGGAAACTGTGTTTGGGGCGCGAGAGGCAAGGCATGTGCCTCTCGCGGCCCGCCAGAGAGTGTCTGCTGCAGAAAGTTTTGTTTGGTCTCCAAGCAAAGCTCCGAAACCATTTAAATTTCGAAACCATGGACTTGTAATCAGCTATGCCACGTTTTGGGACACTTGTAAGCTTCTTCTTACACCCCTAAACACCTGGCTTCACCTCCTTTGAGCTCTCCAACTATAAATAGGTGCTTAAGTTCACCATTTCAACTTGCACCTTTTCTCATTAATTCACTATTCTACCTCATCTGGAAGTTCTAGCTGAAAGGAGTATCCAACTTAGTTCTCTTGCATTGTAGGAACCTCTTGTAAGTGTTCCTTGCTCTTGCAGTTTTCGTTTATAGACTATTATAACCAAAAGTTCAAGCATTTTCGTAAAACGCTATGACTTTCTGTTAGGGCCATTATGGTCCAGCCATTGTTCGAAATGAACATGGCTAAGTGATCGTAATAACGTAGGTGTTAATCTCTATAAAGGGCACCTCCTGAAGATCACATTTGCTAGACCAATTGACGGGTCAAAGTTATGATATTAAAAAGTAAAACATGCCATTTTTTCGAAAAAATTATAAATTGATCTTATACATGTTATGAAACCTGTTTTGACACTTAAACAAGTTGGTAATAATTATTAGAACATGTAAGACCATGTTCGGCTCGTCAATTTCAGTTCTAGGGTCGATTCGCAACCGAAAGTCGCGAAGTTTGACTTCTGCTTTGACTTTCGATTCTGACCCGATTTAGATTAGTTACTTATTGATCTAAAGTTGCATTATGATCATAATATAATGTAGCATAACCCTCTGAGGTTATATTACATGATTCATAATCAGAATCCAAGTTTATGCGCAAGTTCCATAATTATGCCATTTTTGACCAAAATGTCCTTTTTGAACAAAACAAGGTTTTAAATTATAATGAACTTAAAAATGAGTTTCATACTAATGTAATATTATAAGTAGGATTATTTAGGATGTTAAACCAAGTTATAAACTAAGTTTTCAAGCAGGTCCTTAAACTATGTCGATAAACGATGGTTTTAGCCCTTATGGCTGATAAAATGGTTTTAATCAAATCTTTTCAAGGTAAATCATTTACCTACTGATATGTTATATTAAATAACATATTTTAAACATTTTAATCTGACCATAACATCAGTTTTAATTAAACATCGTATAAAACGGCATTTTACAACATAAGCGCCATTTCGGTGCATAACATGGTTTTAGACCATATTAATGGACCAAGAATTGTTACCTACTGATTTTAAAACTTATTTTAAACATATTTACCGTAGCTACACATTATAAACTCAGAATCCCAAATAATTTATAAACTATGTGTAAAATGACCAAAATGCCCCTTCGGTGCATAGTTTGGTCATAAAAGATAATTTACTCATATAGTTGACATCCTACTGATATTATATCATAAATAAAGTATTTTTCCAGAATACTTATAACTCTAACATTAAATTATATTCAAGTCCCTTTATTACGGTATAAAACTACCAAAATGCCCTTATGAGGCATAATTTCATTTTAAAACCTTAACGGGCATACAAGTTGATATCCTACTGATATCTTAACTTAGTTAAAATATAATGGCATATAGAACTTGCCCATGACTTAACCGTTTACCCGATATCGCTATTATGCGCACAGTTATGTATATGTAACTATTTACGGAATTTAACCGAAACGGGTTTAACCTTGTCATTTAAGTTTCAAAATCCAGAATGTTATGGTTTACCCATATTATACAAGTCAAGTACTTCTCGGGTTTAAACTACATTCTATCCGATCATCGTTTAATCAAGCGTTATACATAATGATCATGTACACTATTCGGTTTATAAGACCGTTAGTATTTAATTGGCTAGCATATGCCATAATCCAGACTAGAGCCTTCTCGGTAAATGCTATCTGCACTTGGTACTTTTGTATACTGCTGAGTTATTTAAAAATAAAAGAAGAAGACTATCTCAGGTAAATACTCTCGACTTATTTTCCCTAAACGGGCTTTGGATACGGTAAATTATTACCGCTTGGTCCAAAATGGGGTCAATCGAATGCCCACTTGTGGCTAGTAAACCCGCATATTTCTTTTTAATCAGTTTTGTTTGATAACTTAAACATCGGGGGTTAAATTACCGTGTCCTGGATATCCTAGGCTCAATACATTAGTTATTGGCCACGACCTTAGCACGAGGTGTAGGCATACACCTTTTGATGCTCATATGCAATGTTCCCAATACGTTGGGGATGGCTCCTTCGTGAGTCCCTGAGTGGTGTGTATTTAATCATATCTCGGTTTCTGTCCCGGGCCCTGAATGTATTGATAAACATGTGAATCTGATACAAGGTTGCAAGGTCAACTTTCCCAAGTTAATAAAAGATTTTGTGCCGTTTGCATGAAAAACCATTTTAAAGTTTTCAAAATGAGTCAGTTGGGTGTATTTACCAGCGTAAGCTGACGTATCGTCCAAAGACTAAACTGCAGGTACAATACGAAATAAGCCGAAAGCTGCTCGGTAGCAATAGAGGATCTTGCAAATCCTAAGCCTGCCTAAAGTCTGTTTTATATTCTTTCCATGTACAATTTATGATCCGCCTGTGGATCTTCTATTACAAGCTTGTATATTATTTTATATTTTCAAACATTCGGTTTGTAATAGTAATTTTACTCCAAGACTTCGCTGTGCCGTGTTTAATTGACTATGATGATTATGATCTGACGTCACGATACTCCCCACCCGGGCCCACCGGTGTATGGATTTCGGGGTTGGAAATATCAGAGCCTACGTTTGAGAGAGTTAAACACTAGCCTTTTGTGTTTAGTCTCAAATTTACACGGGCACATTCTTTAGACTTCCAAGTCTAGGCATTGACCTTGGATTACTCATTTCATTATTAAGTTATAGTATGTTTTTGAATTGATTTTTAAATAGGAAAATGCAGCCATGTGTGAGAGGACAAAGTGGACGAGGAAAAGGTCCAATGAGGGAGGTCCATCGGGACGCATCCCCCCTCAACCTCATAATTCAGAGCATACCAAGAATCAGGAGATTCATCTCCTTGGCAACCAACGAGACGTTCTGTCTCTAATAGACACTCGCCCTCACATTCCCAAAATTCTTACCATTCTTACCACTCACACCATTCTCACCATTCCCATTCTCATCACTCCTACCATGAGGAATTTAACCCCAACCATTACTTAAACACGCCTCCAGCTGATCAAAATCAATTGGACCAGCCACATCCTACGGACGAGGACTCCGACCCGGAGATACCGCCGTCGGGATCAAATATGCATCCCATTGAAATTTCGAGCGATTCAAACTCATATGCCGGATCGCCCTACCAAGGTCCTAATGAGTGGGACCAATACTAGAACCAATTCACCTTTGCCCACACTCCTTCTCACCACTCTCAACCGCCTCCTGTTCAAGAAGACGTCCACATGGAAACGGTGGACCAACCTCAACAACCACCTGAACCACCAAGAAGAAAACGGGGAGCACGTATGTCGGTGCGTGCTGGACAAAGGTCGGGATCGCTACCACCTTTGCCCAACTCCTACCCCACAATTTAAGAGGACCCACAAATGGGTGGGCTCTCTAACACCCCACCTATGGTTGAACCAAAACCAACACCCACACCTACAATTCAACCACCACCATCGGGTTATACTAACCCAATCCCTACATATCCAAACACGTCTGGATATGATCCTTTTAACCCGTCTACACCGGTAGACTATCAAGCATGGTCGTAAGACCCATACATGCAGGCGGTTATGCACTACGCACTTTACTCGTCTCCTTTCCCACCTACTTATCCACCAACTGGATATCCAAATTATGGGTACCAGTATCCAGTTATGCCAAACCCCAACCACAACCTCCGCCACCACTTGAGGCCATCAATGAGGCCTTAGAAAGAATGAAAGAGATGTAGCAGCAGGCGGAGAAAACGGAGAAGAAGACAAATAAGTTCTTCAAGAAACTCTCCAAGCTAGTCAAGGGAAAGAAAGACGAGTGAAGTCTTTTCTATTATATGTAGTCCCTGCGTGGACATTGTTATTTCTTTAGTCCTTGCGTGGACATTTTGTTTCTTTTAGTCCTTGCATGGAAAAATCAGTTTCATTTATTTGTTTCAAGTATTATAATTTCTTATGAAAATTTAATGAAGTACTTTGGAATTATATATATTATATATGTATTCACCCTCTTGAAAACAGCGTCTCGATTTTACTCGAATTTATGCTCTGCGATATAATTCCAAAAGATCTTAACGGTTTTGATTTTTGCCAAGTGGCACAGACCACATATTTGGCCAAATATATAAATGATAGTTAAGAACGAAAGGGTCTTCTATCATGATAGTTAAGGGAAGTTATCCTTCTATCTAGAGGTGGTGGACTAAGTTCAAGCCTCCAAGTCATTAAGGTCAATGCGACCAGGACTTATAATCAACCATTAAGATCCTCTTATGTTAACATTCAAGTAACGTGCATACTCTTGGCAGTGTGACTTGAGGAATCACGCTAGCCTTCAAGGTAATGGACTATGTCCTAACCTTAAAATAAACCCTTGTGATCTGTTTGATCCCGGTTAAATAGCCCTTGTGATCTGTTTGATCACGGCTAAATAGCCCTTGTGATCTGTTTGATCCCGGCTAATATCACTAGTGCGGTGATTAAACATCCATTAGAGATGTATTTTATATAACCCTTGTGATCTATTTGATCCCGGTTAAATAGCCCTTGTGATCTGTTTGATCCCGGCTAAATAGCCCTTGTGATCTGTTTGATCCCGGCTAATATCA
Organism: Scalesia atractyloides; assembly: GCA_947069175.1. Lineage (NCBI taxonomy): Eukaryota > Viridiplantae > Streptophyta > Magnoliopsida > Asterales > Asteraceae > Scalesia > Scalesia atractyloides. Next base: position 10,163,281 of record CAMTDV010001632.1, read on the forward strand.
CCAGTGCGGTGATTAAACATCCATTAGAGATGTATTTTATATAACCCTTGTGATCTATTTGATCCCGGTTAAATAGCCCTTGTGATCTGTTTGATCCCGGCTAAATAGCCCTTGTGATCTGTTTGATCCCGGCTAATATCACGAGTGCGGTGATTAAACATCCATTAGAGATGTATTTTATATAACCTTTGTGATCTATTTGATCCCGGCTAATATCATCAGTGCGATGATATATAAAACATCCATTAGTGATGTATTACCCTTTCGGGTTATGATCTATTCTATAAAGCCCATGTGATCTATTTGATCCCTACTAATATTATCAGTGCAATGATAAATGAAACATCAAATAGTGATGTATTGCCCTTATGGCTATAGCCTATGTGATCTACTCTGATCCCAGCTAATACCACCAGTGCGGTGACTAAACATCCAATAGTAATGTAATGCCTATATGCCCTATTATATGTCCATTAGTGACAGGCCTAAGTGCTATATCCTATGTCCATTAGTGACAGGCCTTTGTGCCATATTTGATGTCCTTTGTGACAAGCCTATGTGCTATATATAAAATTGTCAAATATGACAATGACAGTTGTGAGATTGTGGTCCCCTGTCTAGAATATATGGACTATGTCCAGACTGTAATTTGCCTATGATGGTCCTATTAAGACCTAGGCCAAATATAGTTATATTAAGCCTAAGAGTTGTGATGTTATTCACACTAGTATAGGCAGTGGATTTTCTTATATCCAATGTTTAAAAGCCGATATGGTTATTATACCATGGCTAAGAGAAATTTTATTTGGTATATAGAACCAAAGCTTTTAAGAATGGCAAATTCTAATGAGGCACAAAGTAGTCATCGGAACGTCAAGGACGCCGAAAATATAGCCATAAATAATAATGATTTCCAAGCGCGCATTGATACGGCTGTGGAAAAGGCCATGGGTAAGGCCATAGAGAAGTTAAGAGAGTCGAGTGCTACTCACTCTAAACCATTATCAATTCCACCATCCTCAGCTCATAAAGAGAGCTATGTTCACTCTTCAAATGTGAAGAGTGAACCATGGATAGCAGACTTTGCTGATAGGTCCCGTTCTACTAAAGACGGGTGTACCTACAAATACTTTGTCTCGTGTAAACCCCGAGACTTTAATGGGGAAAAAGGAGCCGTAGAAGCCCTAAAGTGGCTGGATGAGATGGAGACCATAGTAGACATCAGCGGCTGTGCTGAAAGGGATGTGGTCAAGTATGTATCACAATCCTTTAAGGGAGATGCCCTAACATGGTGGAAGGCCATGATTCAATCAACAGGTAAAGTATACCTGTATAATCTGGGATGGTCCAAGTTTGTGGACCTTATTAAGGAAACCTACTGCCCACCACATGAGGTGGAGAAAATAGATTTCTTGTCTCTATCGATGAAAAACCTAGACTGTCGGAAGTATGTTTCCGAATTCAATTCCCTATGTAGGTTAGTTTCCTATTTAATTACCCCTAAATCCAAAAACATTACGCGTTTTATTAATGGGTTAGCGCCCGAGATAAAGGGCATCGTAAAGGCCGCTCAGCCTAATACCTATAGGTTTGCTGTAGACCTATCTCTCTCTCTCACCCTTAATCTTGTAAGACAAAAGTCGGTTAAGTTTGAAACTGACGGAAAAAGGAAGAGGGAAGATGACAACTCCCATAAGTTTTATAAGAAAAATGAAGGGAAATTTGGGTTCAAAAGGAACCAAGGCAAGTCGGTTGTGATGCCATTTTGCAAGACTTGCAACCACAAACACTGGGGACAGTGTACTTCTGATCCACAAGCTAGACCTTGTGGCATATGTAAAAGGAGAGGGCATAAGACCCTAGATTGTAAAGATCTTAAGGATGCCATTTGCTACATCTGCAATGAAAAAGGGCACATTACAACTAACTGCCCTAAGAGTTCAAAGAATAATAATCCGAAGCCTGGAGAGGCCAAGAAGGGGAATGCACGCACCTTTCGGCTGACTGCTAAGGAAGCTGTTAATGACAATAACGTCATAACAGGTACTTTCCCCATTAATGATATTTATGCTAGAGTTCTTTTTGATTCAGGTGCAGATAAATCTTTTGTTGACCATAAGTTTAGTAAACTATTAAATTTACCCATAAGAACTCTAGCTAAAATTTATGAGATAGAACACGCCGATGGAACCTTAGAAACAGCATCTTCCATACTTGATGGATGTTCAATATCCATTAAGAATCATTCCATCCCTATCTCTCTATTGCCAATGAGATTGGCGGGGTTCGATGTTGTCTTAGGCATGGATTGGTCATCTCATAACCAAGCCCGCATTGCTTGCGATAAAAAGCTCATCGAAATTAAAACCCTATCTGGTGAAATGATCACCATCTCTGGAGACTCACACTATGGACTGCCAGGAAAGGTGTCGTTATTTAAGGCATCCAAGTGTTTGAGAAGGGGCTGTGTCATCTATATGGCACAATAAATGAACCAAAGCTGAACCTTGAAGATCAACCAGTTTTTTCAGAGTATCCCGATGATTTCCCTGAAGAATTACCAGGCCTACCTCCAGATAGGCAAGTGGAGTTCAGAATAGATATCATACCAGGGGCAGCACTCTTAGCTAGAGCTCCATATAGGCTAGCTCCAACCAAATGAATGAGTTAAGAATTCAATTGGATGAACTCTTGGAGAAATGCTTTATCCAACCTAGTTCCTCACCTTGGGGAGCTCCTATTCTTTTTGTAAAGAAGAAAGACGGTTCGATGCGAATGTGCATCGACTACCGGGAGCTGAACAAGTTAACAACTAAGAATAGATATCCTCTGCCCAAGATCGATGATTTATTCGACCAACTTCAAGGGGCTAGTTATATTTCTAAGATAGATTTGAGATCAGGATATCATCAACTGAAGGTTAGGGGCGAAGATGTTCCTAAGACAACCTTCAGGACCCGCTATGGTCATTTTGAGTTTTTGGTGATGCCTTTTGGGCTCACAAATGCAACAGCAGCATTCATGGATCTCATGAATAGAGTCTGCAAACCATATTTGGATAAGTTTGTTATTGTCTTCATTGACGACATACTTATTTATTCTCATAATCAAGATGATCACGAGAAACATCTTCGGTGCATCCTAGAATTATTAAGGCAGGAGTAACTTTATGCAAAGTTCTCTAAATGCGGATTTTGGCTTAGAGAAGTCCAATTTCTTGGACACATGGTAAGTGAGCGTGGTATCCAAGTGGATCCCGTCAAAATTGAGGCCATAATAAATTGGGAAGTGCCCAAGACCCCAACGAAGGTTCGTAGTTTCTTAAGATTGGCTGGTTACTATAGGAGGTTCATTGAGAACTTTTCAAGGATAGCCACTCCTTTAACTTCCTTGACCCATAAGAAAATTAAGTATAATTGGGGTCCAAAGCAACAAGAATCTTTTGAGATTCTTAAACACAAATTGAGCAACACTCTGTATTATCTCTACCCGAGGGTATTGAGAACTTTGTTGTCTATTGTGATGCTTCGCACACTCGCATGGGCTGTGTGCTAATGCAAAATGGCAAGGTAATTGCCTATGCATCACGACAGTTAAAGGTGCATGAAAAGAATTACACCACCCATGATTTGGAGCTGGGTGCCGTTGTATTTGCACTAAAGTTATGGAGACGTTACTTGTATGGCACAAAGTGTGTTATATATACAGGCCATAAAAGTCTCCAGCACCTGTTCAATCAGAAAGAACTGAACATACGACAACGTCGTTGGATGGAAACTCTTAATGATTATGATTGCGAGATTCGCTACCATCCCGGTAAGGCAAATGTGGTTGCCGACGCTTTAAGTCGCAAACAAAGGGTTAAACCTATAAGGATTAACACCAAGAGCATTGAGATCAGAAATAGCTTGATTGAGAAGCTATTAAATGCGCAAAAACAAGCCCTGTTAGAGCCGAATATCCCTAATGAGGGATTAGACGGAACTATTGATCAATTAACGCCCAGAAGGATGAAATCCTAAGGTTTAATGATAGAATTTGGGTTTCGATCTTTGGAGGACTTAGAGATCTAATCCTCCAGGAAGCGCATAATTCAAGATACTCTGTACACCCGGGAGGTGACAAGATGTATCAAGATTTGAAGAAGAACTATTGGTGGATGGGTTTGAAGAAATCCATAGCCACTTATGTAGCTAAATGTCTGACGTGTTCATAAGGTAAGGCTGAACATCAAAAACCATCAGGACTTCTACAACAACTTGAGATTCCCACCTGGAAATGGGAAATGGTAACTATGGATTTGATTACCAAGTTACCAAAGACTAAAGTGGTAACGACACTATTTGGGTCATAGTGGATAGCCTGACTAAGTCAGCACATTTCTTGCCAATTAAAGAGACTTATAGTTCTGACAAATTGGCTAAGTTGTACGTGGACAAGATAGTGTCCCTACACGGTGTGCCAGTATCTGTTGTATCCGATAGAGATACTAGATATACATCTCACTTGTGGAAAAGTTTCCAACAATCGTTAGGCACATGATTAAATTTTAGTACGCTTACCATCCGCAGACTGATGGTCAAAGTGAGCGTACTATTAAAACTTTGAAAGACATGCTTAGGGCATGTGTAATTGATTTAGGTGGAAGCTGGGATGACCACTTACCCCTAATAGAATTCTCCTACAATAACAGCTATCATACTAGCATCAAGGCTGCTCCTTTTGAGGCCTTGTATGGGAGAAAATGTAGAATGCCCGTATGTTGGGCAGAAGTTGGGGAGGCCCAACTATCAGGACCTGAGATTGTCCTGTAGACCACGGAAAAGATTGTGCAAATCCGTGATCGTCTCAAAACTGCCAGGGATAGGCAGAAGAACTATGATGACAAGAGGTGTAAACCTCTTCAGTTCCAAGTAGGGGACAAAGTCATGCTAAAAGATTCACCCTGGAAAGGTGTGATGCATTTTGGAAAGAAGGGCAAGTTAAGCCCTAGATATATAGGACCCTTCGAGATAATCGAACGTGTCGGCACTGTAGCTTATAAGCTCAAGTTGCCAAAGGAGCTTAGTGGAATCCATGACGTATTCCACATATCTAACCTTAAGAAATGTCTAGCCGATGAGTCGCTAGCAATGTCGCACAAGGATGTGCAAATTGATGAAAACCTGAGGTTCATTGAGAAACCAATTTCGATTGAGGATCGACAGGTTAAGAAGCTCCGAAGAAAGATGATATCTATAGTAAAGGTTAAGTGGGACACTTTTAGAGGTCTTGAGTATACATGGGAGGTTGAGTCCACTATGCGACAAAAGTACCCCCATCTTTTTGAATAAAATCTCGAGGTCGAGATTTCTTTTAAGGGGGTGAGGATGTAACACCCTGTAAAATCATGTCCAATAGTATAGTGACACGTGTTGTATTTTAAATATAGTCTGTTAAAGACCAATAAGGACTAAAGGCGTCAACATGCTCAAACTGAGCCTCTAATTGACGGTCCGATGTCAACATGCATAAATAACAGCCTCTGAGTGACAGATATGTCAACATGCTTGAAATTTGGCCTCTGAGTGACTAATACATCAACATGCCCAACCTCTGAGTGACATCGAATCAACATGCTTATAATAAGCCTCTGAGTGATCCTTTGTGAAGTCCTAACTCTCATACGTGCCATTTGTTGGACGAGAGGGTTCAATTTTGTACATATGTGAAAGTTGGATGATGGAGGGACTAAAAGCGTCAACATGTTAATTTATACCTATGAGTGACCTTTTAACGAACCGAGAGCTCGACAATGTCCGGGTATAATCCCGGGTATGCCAAATATTGGCTACGGAGGGCTAAAAGTGCCAAAAATGTGTTTTAAAGAAGTTTAATGGGTTTTAATAAAGGGCTAAAAGTGTCAAAAATTGAAAACTGTCTTTGGAGCGCTCGCGGGGCGCGAGAGGCAAGGCTTGTGCCTCTCGCGGCCCGCCAGAGAGTGTCTGCTGCAGAAAGTTTTGTTTGATCTCCAAGCAAAGCTCCAAAACCATTTAAATTTGAAACCATGGACTTGTAATCAGCTATGCCACATTTTGGACACTTGTAAGCTTCTTCTTACACCCCTAAACACCTGGCGTCACCTCCTTTGAGCTCTCCAACTATAAATAGGTGCTTAAGTTCACCATTTCAACTTGCACCTTTTCTCATTAATTCACTATTCTACCTCATCTGGAAGTTCCTAGCTGAAAGGAGTATCCAACTTAGTTCTCTTGCATTGTAGGAACCTCTTGTAAGTGTTCCTTGCTCTTGCATTTTTCGTTTATAGACTATTATAACCAAAAGTCAAGCATTTTCGTAAAACGCTGTGACTTTCTGTTAGGGCCATTATGGTCCAGCCATTGTTCGAAATGAACATGGCTAAGTGATCGTAATAACATAGGTGTTAATCTCTATAAAGGGCACCTCTTGAAGATCACATTTGCTAGACCAATTGACGGGTCAAAGTTATGATATTAAAAAGTAAAACATGCCATTTTTTCGAAAAAATTATAAATTGATCTTATACATGTTATGAAACCTGTTTTGACACTTAAACAAGTTGGTAATAATTATTAGAACATGTAAGACCATGTTCGGCTCGTCAATTTCAGTTCTAGGGTCGATTCGCAACCGAAAGTCGCGAAGTTTGACTTCTGCTTTGACTTTCGATTCTGACCCGATTTAGATTAGTTACTTATTGATCTAAAGTTGCATTATGATCATAATATAATGTAGCATAACCCTCTGAGGTTATATTACATGATCATAATCAGAATCCAAGTTTATGCGCAAGTTCCATAATTATGCCATTTTTGACCAAAATATCCTTTTTGAACAAAACAAGGTTTTAAATTATAATGAACTTAAAAATGAGTTTCATACTAATGTAATATTATAAGTAGGATTATTTGGGATGTTAAACCAAGTTATAAACTAAGTTTTCAAGCAGGTCCTTAAACTATGTCGATAAACGACGGTTTTAGCCCTTATGGCTTATAAAATGGTTTTAATCAAATCTTTTCAAGGTAAATTATTTACCTACTGATATGTTATATTAAATAACATATTTTAAACATTTTAATCTGACCAAACATCAGGTTTCATTAAACATCGTATAAAACGCCATTTTACGACATAAGCGTCGTTTTGGCGCATAACATAGTTTTAAACCATAATAATGGACCAAGAATTGTTATTTACTGATTTTAAAACTTATTTTAAACATATTTACAGTAGGTACACGTTATAAACTCAGAATCCCAAATAATTTATAAACTATGTGTAAAATGGCCAAAATTCCCATTCGATGCATAGTTTGGTCATAAAAGATAATGTACACATATAATTGACATCCTACTGATATTATATCATAGATAAAGTATTTTTCCAGAATACTTACTATAACATTAAATTATATTCAAGTTCCTTTATTACGATATAAAATTACCAAAATGCCCTTATGAGGCATAATTTAGTTTTAAAACCTTAACGGGCATACAAGTTGATATCCTACTGATATCTTAACTTAGTTAAAATATAATGGCAAATAGAACTTGTCCATGACTTATCCGGTTACCCGATATCGCTATTATGCGCACAGTTACGTATATGTAACTATTTTATGGAATTTAACCGAAACGGGTTTAACCTTGTCATTTTAATCTCAAAATCCAGAATGTCAATTGTTTACCCATATTATGCAAGTCAAGGTACTTGTCGGGTTTAAACTACATTCTATCCGATCATTGTTTAATCAAGCGTTATACGTAATGATCATGTACACTATTCGGTTTATAAGACCGTTAGTATTTAATTGACTAGCTTATGCCATAATCCAGACTAGAGCCTTCTCGGTAAATGCCATCTGCACTTGGTACTTTTGTATACGGCTGAGTTATTTAAAAATAAAGAAGAAGACTAGCTCAGGTAAATACTCTCGACTTATTTTCCCTATATGGGCTTGGGATACGTTAAATTATTACCGCTTGGTCCAAAATGGGGTCAATCGAATGCCCACTTGTGGCTAGTAAACCCGCGTATTTCGTTTTAATCAGTTTTGTTTGATAACTTAAACATCAGGGGTTAAATTACCGTGTCTTGGATATCCTGGGCTTAATACATTAGTTATTGGCCACGACCTTAGCACGAGGCGTAGGCATACACCTTTTGATGCTCATATGCAATGTTCCCAAGACGTTGGGGATGGCTCCTTCGTGAGTCACAGAGTGGTGTGTATTTAATCATGTCTCGGTTTTTGTCCCGGGCCCTGAATGTATTGACAAACATGTGAATCTGATACAAGGTTGCAAGGTCAACTTTCCTAAGTTAATAAAAGATTTTGTGCCGTTTGCACTGAAAAACCATTTTAAAGTTTTCAAAATGAGTCAGTTGGGTGTATTTACCAGCGTAAGCTGACGTATCGTCCAAAGGCTAAACTGCAGGTACAATACGAAATAGGCCGGAAGCTGCTCGGTAGCAATAGATGATCTTGCAAATCCTAAGCCTTCCTAAAGTCTGTTTTATATTCTTTCCTTGTACAATTTATCATCCGCCTGTGGATCTTCTATTACAAGCTTGTATAGTATTTTGTATTATCGAACATTTGGTTTGTAATAGTAATTTTACTCCAAGACTTCCGCTGTGCCGTGTTTAATTGACTATGATGTTATCAACTGTTGTCACGATACTCCCCACCCGGGCCCACCGGTGTATGGATTTCGGGGTTGGAAATCCGGGGTGTGACATTAGTAATTTTCAGTAAACCTTTCACAACATCATTCATACCCATATCATATAAAGTGTCAAAGTTCAAATGCCCATACCACCGATGCCATAATGTCGAAGATTCTAATGTTGTCATGTTGTATACCCGAGGTGTTAAGTCATGGTTCATGTTCAGAGGGAACATCTTGTTTCCGTTCATTTTTACAGTTCCAATGCAAATTCTTGACGGGTCTTTATCATGCATTCCTGATCACTAAACATCACATCATATCTTTTGAACTAATTGACCGATACTCAATAAGTTATGTTTTAATCCTTCCACATAAAATACATTTGGGACTCGTCTATCTATCCCTTTAACTTTAATGATTACGTCTCCACAAACGAGTACATCAAGCCGTTTATCATCTCCAGTCCTTACTTCTCGCCGTTCCGATTCATTTAAACTTATGAATAGATTCTTATCACCTGTCATGTTATTGCTGCATCTAAATACCAGCAGTCATTCTTTATAACCTCTTCTACATTGAATATCATGAACGTAGTTTCATCATTTTCGTTTTCTGCTTCGACTTTATGATAGAATTTTGGGTTCCGATCTTTGGAGGACTTAGGAATCTAATCCTCCAGGAAGCGCATAATTCAAGATACTCTGTTCACCCGGGTGGTGACGAAATGTATCAAGATTTGAAGAAGAATTATTGGTGGACGGGTTTGAAGAAATCCATAGCCACTTATGTAGCTAAGTGTCTGACGTGTTCGCAAGTTAAGGCCGAACATCAGAAACCGTCAAGACTTCTACGACAACTTGAGATTCCCACTTGGAAATGGGAAATAGTAACAATGGACTTGATTACCAAGTTACCTAAGACCAAAAGTGTAAATGACACTATTTGGGTCATCGTAGATAGGCTGACTAAGTTAGCACACTTTTTGCCAATTAAAGAGACTTATAGTTTTGACAAATTGGCTAAGTTGTACGTGGACAAGATTGTGTCCCTACAATGTGTGCCAGTATTTATTGTATCTGATAGAGATACCAGATACACAGCACACTTTTGGAAAAGTTTCCAACGATCGTTAGGCACACGATTAAATTTTAGTACGGCTTACCATCCGCAGACTGATGGTCAAAGCGAGCGTACTATTCAAACTTTGGAAGACATGCTTCAGGCATGTATAATTGATTTAGGAGGAAGCTGGGATGACCACTTACCCATATTATTGACCAAGACTTGATACCTACTGATTTTAAAACTTATTTTAAACATATTTACAGTAGGTACATGTTATAAACTCAGAATCCGAAATAATTTATAAATTATGTGTAAAATGACCAAAATGCCCCTTCGATGCATAGTTTGGTCATAAAAAGTAAAATACACATATAGTTGGTATCCTACTGATATTATATCATAAATAAAGTACTTTTCCAGAATACTTATAATTATAACATTAAATTATATGCAAGTTCCTTTTATATGGTATGAAATTTCCAAAACGCCCTTATGAGGCATAATTTCGTTTTAAAACCTTAACGGGCATACACATTGATATCCTACTGATATTTTAACTTATTTAAAATATAATGGTGTATAGAACTTGTCCATAACTTATCCGGTTACCCGATATCGCTTTTATGCGCACGGTTAAGTATATAAAACTATTTTACGGAAATTAACCGAAACGGGTTTAACCTTGTCATTTTAATCTCAAAATCCAGAATGTCAATTGTTTACCCATATTATGCAAGTCAAGGTACTTGTCGGGTTTAAACTACATTCTATCCGATCATCTTTAATCAAGCGTTATACGTATTGCTCATGTACACTATTCGGGTTATAAGACCGTTAGTATTTAATTGGCTAGCTTATGCCATAATCCAGACTAGAGCCTTGCCGGTAAATGCTATCTGCACTTGGTACTTTTGCATACGGCTGAGTTATTTAAAAAGAAAAGAAGAAGACTAGCTCAAGTAAATACTCTCGACTTATTTTCCCTATATGGGCTTGGGATACGGTAAATTATTACCGCTTGGTCCAAAATGGGGTCAATCGAATGCTTGTTTGTGGCTAGTAAACCTGCACATTCCATTTTGATCAGTTTTGTTTGATAACTTAAACATCGGGGGTTAAATTACCATGTCCTGGATATCCTCGGCTCAATACATTAGTTATTGGTCACGACCTTAGCATGGGGTGTAGGCATACACCTTTTGATGCTCATATGCAATATTCCCAAGACGTTGGGGATGACTCCTTCGTGAGTCCGAGTGGTGTGTATTTAATCATGTCTCGGTTTCTATACTGGGCCCTGTATGCGTTGACAAACATGTGAATCTGATACAAGGTTGCAAGATCAACTTTCCCAAGTTAATAAAAGATTTTGTGCCGTTTGCACTTAAAAATCATTTTAATATTTTCAAAATGAGTCAGTTGGGTGTATTTACCAGCGTAAGCTGACGTATCGTCCAAACGCTAAACTGCAGGTACAATACGAAATAGGTCGGAAGCTGCTCGGTAGTGAATAAGAGGATCTTGCAAATCCTTAGATCTGCCTTAAAGTCTGTTTTATATTTTTTCTTGTACATTTTACGATCCGCCTGTGGATCTTCTATTACGAGCCTGTATATTATTTTATGTTATTTTTGAACATTCGGTTTGTAATAGTAATTTTACTCCAAGACTTCCGTTTTGCTTTGTTTAATTGACAATGATGTTATCAACTTACGTCACGATACTCCCCACCCGGGCCCACCGGTGTATGGATTTCGGGTTGGAAATCCGGGGTGTGACATATGGCTACTACCACCGACTCATATTTCCTTGTCAGACTTCTGAGAATTTTCTCTACAATACGTTGTTCCTCTATTCGTTCTTTATTCAAACGTAATTGATTAACTATTACCGTTGTTCGATTAATATAATCTTCTACCAATTCACTATCTTTCATTCTTAGAGCATCGAATTCACATCTTAGGTTTGCAATCTTACCGTTTTTTACCCTATTCTCGCCTCTGTACGCTTTGTGTAAAACTTCCCACACTTTTTTAGAAGTTTTGCATGTTGCCACGCGTTCAAACACTGTCTCATTAACAGCCTGAAACATGATGTGCAACGCTTTCTTGTCTCTTTTAATCTTTTCTTTCTGAATGTTTTGTTCGTTTTCTGATGCATTTGAAGGAATTTTTGTGTATCCTTCTTCCACTATCGTCCATAAGTCTTGTGATTCCATAAGACTCTCATTTGTATGTGCCAGTGATAGTAATTTTGTCCCAGTAATTTTGGAATCTAGGTTTGAATTCCTCTGTTGGTCGTCATGTGTTAATATCTTCTGAATACGTAGGGTTATACACTTGATAATAATTTGCAGAATTTGTAATTGTAGATCGGTGGCTCTGATACCGCTTGATTGGATTAAATTCTCTACCAGTTTGGATTCAGAATGAGAGAAACCAAATTGTTCTTGATTGAATTGGTAAACAATTCGATACATAACTAATACATATACACGAGGGGTTTCATAAGGATAACCGCCTCAACCTAGGTTAAGAAATATAATAGTAATGTTACATAATTTACATATTTTATCTATACTAAATTGATATAACTTAATCTAGCTTAAAATCCTTGTTCGTCAATAATTGATATATATTGAACGAGGTTTGCTTGATTTCGATCGATGAAATCTGATCATCCAAACCCCTAACTGAAAAGATGGATGGGTATGCAACACCTATAGGCCCATAATCGTACTAACGTTGGCTTGAAAAGTTAATGATTGTGTATGATAATGATAACAAGAGGGACTTTACGATAAATGAATGAATGAATCATATAGTACTATTTAAAATAATATGCATATATGGAACCATTGTTATTCTTGAATTGTATGAAAAAGGTTTTTGTTGTATGAATGATACATGTTTCCACCCCAAAACTTAATGAAAATGGGGCTATGAACTCACCTTATCACTAGCAAGAAGATCTTTTTGTAACGACTTGATCAACCTTAATGTGGAAGCCCTGAATTAATATAAAAGTTAAAAGAGGGTTTAGGGATTGTATAATGCTATAAGGATGATGTTGGGTTAATGTGATCAAAAAATATGAAAGGAAATTGGAGGAGATGTTTGTGTAAGAAAAACTAAAAATTTCCAGATTTCATTGCTGAACCTGTTGACCACTTTTAAAATCTCAAATGATTTTACAAAATTCTGAAAATTTTTAGGGACAATGTTTAATGTGTTTAAAACTTAGAAAACTTTCATATTTGGACCCTAAAAATAGGTCTACAAGATAGATTGTCCAGAATTGCACACTTGTCTTGTTTGGGCTGTTTGATAGATTGTCCAGAATTGCACACTTGTCTTTTTTGGGCTGTTTGGAGGACTAAACGAATAAGTTTTTTGATGTTATATACACATTTGAAACATGATTTTGATGAATTTAATTATGAGTATGATATGGTAAACAAGTTCAACTTGGTTTGCTGATTGAATCTGGAAATCACTTGGACCGTCTTGAACGATAAACTTTATGATAAAGCACCATCACAAATAGGTGAATATTTTAATTTTAGTTGTTGTATCGTCATCCTATTATTCAACGCGCTATCGGAAGATTTTAAAATACTTTGTTTTGCAGGTTAAGCCTTGGAATAACTGTCTAAAATATAAAATAAATTTTCGCAGGTGTAAGGACATTTGTCGTCTTTTCAAAGTATTACGACCAAATAACATCGAAATCGGTATAATCATTATTAGAACCATACCGGTATATGTTTTTATGGTTTCAGATCGATGCAAAACACGTGTCAAAATATTTTTTGGTACAATTGCTACATAAAATGCCGGTACGCTACCGATACCCAAAGCTCGTAACAAACCAAACAGATAACAATAGATTTCCGATCGTAACGTGCGACTGAATTTTATGAAAAATGCAAGTTGATTGAACAATGTTGTTTCCCCGTTGGTCAAGTGTGTGGGCCAATGGTTAGGCTCTTTTTTAACTCACCAAATATGCTTTTTTGAACGTAGGTTGTTGAAACGTGAAAGGAAACAAACTGCATAACAGTTCAGCCGGCTAGGGTGCATCTATTCAAAAATAAGGACACGGTTTGAGTCTAGTGGGTGGGTCGGTTTCCCCCTTTTAGCTTTTTACCTCCTCTTCACTCTTTTTGTTTTTCCTTTTCCTTTTTTTTTTTTGCTGTTTTACCTTTTTCCTTTTTGTTTTTTTTTTCTTTCTTGGAATTTAACTAAACAATTTGTTTATATATTTTTTTTCTTTTATAAAGTTTTTAACAACTAAAAGTACTCAATAAAAACCAAAAACATTCGGCACATATTCTTTCACTTGCAATAACAAGTTATAAGATTGTATTCATGCTTTGAGGTAAATTCAATTACAATTCAAAAGAAATTAAACGTATTTAAGTTATAAATTAATAAATTCAAAAGAAATTACCATGCTTTGAGGGTAATCTTGTCACTGAGGTTGAGACTTTTGCTGCAAGTTTGTATGAAGCGGAGAATAAGAAGAGTAGGTTCGACGGATGGTCGATTCAGTCGAAGATTAAGAAGGCGAGGGGAAGATGGTGGAACTGAGATTGAAAATGAATGGATGGATCAACGAAGATGAGGACCTGGGCTTTTATAGTAGTGATTTAGATTACTTGCCTGCAAAGAATACTTGGTTGGTAAGTTAACATCTGGGTGAAGTTTATCTCCAACGTAGTGGACACCAATTAAATTTAAGTGAGACATGGCTTAAGTTAGTACGTAGACATGCATCGTTTTGGTTGGTAACGTGGCTCCGTTCAAGAATTTTACGAATCTGGGTAAAAAGATATATATGAGTTATATTCGAAAGTTTCAAAATCACCCTGCTCTTAATTAAACTTTGCTAACCGGCCCATAAACAATTTACTAACACTAAACTTTTAGTTATTATAATTTTTTATTTCTAACCAACAGTAATAATCTTTTTATTTTCTTTATAAGGCCACCTGTGAGGGTTTTTTTGGTGTTTTTTTCTAAAAAAAAAGCTCAACCAAACCATGAAATCACCCCTGGGTGTTTTTTTCAGACGTGCTTTTAAAAACGCCCCAAAATTTTTCTTTGGCCAATCAAACCCTTCAACGGCATTTAACACTATTTTTAATTAAATAAAAAATAATGATTATTGGGTAATCATTAATGAGGCAGTATACCACTACACTCATTTTAGAAAAACGTCCAATAGAGTCACTTTGCTGACTGGACTACCACATGATGCAAAATGCCCAAGGACCCACTACACATGGTTTAATCATTACGTTTAGTTTAGTTATGTAGTTTTCCTTTATTATATATTATTTTATTATAACTAACTAATCAATTATAGTATTGTATAAAATTAATTATATAAATTTTATATTATTACATAGAGGGATTGAGAAGGTGATGTTGGACGATAAAGTGCTGATTATTAAACATTCTGTTGAGCTCATGGTATTAATTGATGTTGATTTGTTTGATGTCAATTGTTGTGATTAAGTGCTAATTATTAAACATATTGCTGAGCTTATGGTATTGATGTTAATTTTTGATGTCAATTGTTGTCTCTTAATCAGTCTTGTTATTTTCGTTTTTTTTCAAATAAATGTGACTTAATTCACGAAATATCCATAAAAATGAAAATTAAAGATACCATTCTTACTTGGTGTGACTAATAATCTTAACAACATTTTAGTCAATATCAAGTGTATACTAAAACTCACTCTTATGTGTGCTTGGTAGGATATTTGCGAGTTTCTTGAACCATACCATGGCAAATACTCATAGTTCTTGATCGTCTTCATATATTCCTGACAAGTTTGAACATGACACGTCCTCCAGTTCCAAGTCTTACCATATCATTATCAACTGTAATAACTAGTAGTGAACACATGTGCCTAGTCACAAATACAGACACATCAGAGCAAAGGACTAGTGAGGAGGATGAAAGATTAGAAGACAAACAATTTGAAGAGGAAGAATTTGAAGATGAAGGGGATACTTCTGATGATGATGATGATGTTCAAATGGTTTTTTTTCAGACCACTCGTCAAATGAAGATTATTTTTAGAAATATTGTTTTTTGTTGCACACTTTAAATTATTTGCGATTTACTATATGGTATGTCAACTTTAAATTATATGCAATCATAGGGTTTGTCAATTTTATATTATCTGACAATTCTTGTTCTACTAAATGTAGGTGTATATATATTATGGTACGTTGTCGTGGTGGGAATAGTGATCGTAGACAGGTATATGGGGTAGGATCTTCGGATCTGCATTACATGGTGAGCGGGGCGTCATCCTCTTCTAGTGGGTGTACATCATCATTTGTTAAGGTGTCACGATTATTAGCATCATTTATTTTCTATATATTATATCTTATAGAATTGCTATCTTGTTCCTTTATTGTGCATTGGTCATTCTAGTATACTTGCTGTGATGTTTTTTTATTATCTGATCAATGGGTCCTTATTACCATTGTATTAATGGCATGGTGTTCTATTGATTGTGACTTATATGTATGCTATGAGTTTAGGGTTTAAATTGTTCCAGTTAGTGAATATTCTCTAATTTTAGTGATAATTTGTGCTGTTAGTTTGCAGTAGTTCTATAGAGGTATGATTTGAATCTTAAGGGTGTGTAGCAGTTGAAAGTTTGATCTGAATTTTGAAATTGGTCAGTTGGGTTAACCAAGAACTGTTTAATAAAATAAAAATCTTTTGACAAAAAATGGGTTCTGGTCAACAGGTATTTAGGTACATGTAGAAACCGGTTGGATTGATTAGTAACAGCTCATTTAATAGAATACTTATGAACATGACTTTCATTTTATTTTATTTTTTTAAGTTTATCTCTTGTCTACTTTTAGGCTCAAGTTATGTGAACACAATTGACAGACATTCAAGCTTGTCTTGAAACTGAGACGAAGACAAGGGAAGATCTTATAACTCATCTTGAAGTCGAGAGAAACACAAGAGAAGATCTCCAACAAGACATCAATGAAGCAATGAAAAAAGAGTTGCAAGATATCATGAAGAATGGCGACCTAGTAATTAGTTATCACTTGGTATCATAATTTTAAACATATGCATTATGTTAAGAGCTTGTTTGTTTTGTGGTTTAGACATACGAGATATTGCTTTATGGATGTTACAAGTTTCTTATTTGTATTGTGGATTTTAAAAGATGTTCTATAATTTTCTGGTGATTTTTTTCATTAAAATAGGATCTAAATACTTCCAGGTTTTTTTTGTTTTTTTTTTCAATTTAACTGTTCCGTTGCAATTGTGTCACAAAAAGTAAAACTGTTTTGTTGCAAATATGTTGCAGGTCTTTGAAACAAAACAATTAAAAAACGCGTAGGAAAAGTGTTGCAAATTTTGCGACATAATATTTTCGTATTTGCGTAGCAATTGTGTAATAAATAGTTTCCGACGAGACTTTTTCCAACACCAACGTTTTGTTGCAAACGAAAAGGTTTGTTAGAAAATGCCAAATTTCTAGTAGTGTGGAGTGTGGGTAATGAAGAAGTGATCAACCCTGCTTATTTGTCCTCGTATGATTGATTGTTTTGAATTGTTTATTTGAACAATATATTAGTCAACGCGTATTTGAGCAAAAGTTATGGGCAACATGCATATTTTGATTATCCTTTATTTTTCATTCTACATATCAATTCTACAATCAGAAGATAGATGTTACTTCAAACAAGTAAAAATTCTTGACCCAGAACTAACATAGTCAAGTTTAAGTGGAGTTGGTGCATTAATTTTCTTGCTAGCCATTGACAAAATTTATCATTATTTAGATTCATACATTGCTCTTCCGGTCCGATGAGCAGACCTTAGGACGAGGTAAAACAATTATTTTAATACCCATAATGTACAAATATTGTTACCAACTCATCAAAACAAGTTTAGTTAGTGTTATATATCGAGGCAGGGAATGTTATTGTGCTCTTCACTTAGATGAGAAGAGAAGACAATTGTAACATCTGACGAAAACGGGTTCGAAAACCCCTCCGATCTTGTAATTTTGTATATGTTGCAATCGTTTGTTTCAAATTCATGTTAATCGTTTAATAGTTATCGTATTGTTAATAAAATAATTAAAAGTAAAGATAAATAATAATAATTAAAATATATAAAATAAAACTTAATAAATTAAAAACAAAACAAAGAGTGGACCACGGATCGAACCCGGGTCTCCACTCAAGTCACATACACTACACACCGCTGCATCACACCACAACATTGAATAAAACCGAACCCAATAATCCTTTATGTATTCATCCCTTTGATCCGGATTCAAAAGAAAACCGCCCAGAAGCGGCTGAATTCATCAAGTCATCAAATTCCGTTTTTTTCAAAATTAAACCTTTGTAACTGTTCCTAATCGTATATACGACTCAATTAGTGAGTCATCAACCTTCAAAACTGTCGCACAATCATCTCGGCATTAAACCTTTGACCGAAACTCTTGAAACCGAAAAATTCATCAAGCTTCTACCCTTACTCTATAAATAGGGGCTTCACAACTTAATTAGAAACAACCTACACTCATTACAAACTCTCTGCAAGTCTCTGTCTTCAAGTTACACCTCGCCGGAAATCGGAAATTCACCGGATTCCGCTGGTTTTCTAAAGTGTCTTCATTTTCGGTAATTTCTTTTACTTATTCCTTTTAATCCTTATAAAGCTTTAACTATCTATATTTAGTAAAAGAAGTGAATTAAAGTTCAGGCGGGTTATCAGTTTATGTATTCTGAAATGAAGAAGACAAAGTGAATCAATGTATAAAAGAATTAATCTTATGTTAAAATCGGGTTAGACACACAGTCCAGTTGGATGGAGTGTGTGCACATGAAGTCTAGGTCACGAGTTCGAGTCTGCATACGGTTCCGGTTCGCCAAGTTTACAAACCCTTTTTAAAACCCAGTCATGAAACAACCTGGTTTGTATATAAAATTAATTAAAATTCTATATTTTCAGGTTAGACACATAGCCCAATTGGTCGGGTTGTGTGCACATGAGGCCGCAGACGCGGGTTCAAATCCGGTTAGTTACCGGTCCTGAAATTATGCAAACCTTTTTAATTTAATCAGAATATGGTTGATCTAGCGAGTGTATAAAGGTAATTAAAATTAGATATATTCCGGGTTAGACACGTAGCTCAGTTGGTCGAGCTGCGTGCACGTATGGAGAGGTCTCAAGTTCGATCCTCAGATGCTGCCTAAATGCCGGTCGGTTCAATCCGAAAAAGAAACATATTTTTTTAATTAAACTTTTGAATATTTTTCTCATAAAAACTATAATAAAATATAATCAAATAATATCTTTTTAAGTAAATAAAAATAGTAATAAATACAATAAAATTATCTAAAATATCTAATAAAAATTGTAAGCAATTAATTAATCAAAATACCAATTTTAACCCAAAAGAAATATATATATTTATCGAATTTATTACGTGATTATTTAGGTTAGCCATTCTCGTCGTTTGGCATCTCAAATGTATAGTCGTACGCAATATTCATCATCATAAACGCACCCACTATGAGTGAATTCTTACAACTCCCATTTTTATTCACGTTTTTTGGGTGTATCATGTGTCGCTTTTGTTTATCTCACTAAAGTGTCTTCGTTTTCGGTAATTTCTTTTACTTATTCCTTTTAATCCTTATAAAGCTTTAACTATCTAATATTTAGTAAAAGAAGTGAATCAAAGTTCAGGCGGGTTATCAGTTTATGTATTCTGAAATGGAAAGCAAGTGAATCAGTGGAATTAATCTTGTGTTAAAATCGGGTGAGACACACAGTCAGTTGGATGGAGTGTGTGCACATGAAGTCTAGGTCACGGGTTCGAGTCTGCAGACGGTTCCGGTTCGCCAAATTTACAAACCCTTTTTAAAACCCAGTCATGAAACAACCTGGTTTGTATATAAAATTAATTAAAATTCTATATCTTTCAGGTTAGACACATAGCCCAATTGGTCGGGTTGTGTGCACATGAGGCCGCAGACGCGGGTTTAATTCCGGTTAGTTACGCGGTCCTAGAAATTATGCAAACCTTTTTACTTTAATCAGAATATGGTTGATCTAGCGAGTGTATAAAGGTAATTAAAATTAGATATATTCCGGGTTGACACGTAGCTCAGTTGATCGAGCTGCGTGCACGTATGCGAGAGGTCTCAAGTTCGATCCTCAGATGCTGCCTAAATGCCGGCCAGTTCAATCCGAAAAAGAAACATATTTTTTTAATTAAACTTTTGATATTTTTCTCATAAAAACTATAATAAAATATAATCAATAATATCTTTTTAAGTAAATAAAATAGTAATAAATACAATAAAATTATCTAAAATATCTAATAAAAATGTGTAAGCAATTAATTAATCAAAATACAATTTTAACCCAAAAGAAAATATATATATTATCAAATTTATTACGTGATTATTTAGGTTAGCCATTCTCGTCGTTTGGCATCTCAAATGTATTGTCGTACGCACTATTCATCATCATAAACGCACCCATTATGAGTGAATTCTTACAACTCTCATTTTTATTCACGTTTTTTTGGGTGTATCATGTGTCGCTTTTGTTTATCTCACTAAAGTGTCTTCATTTTCGGTAATTTCTTTTACTTATTCCTTTTAATCCTTATAAAGCTTTAACTATCTAATATTTAGTAAAAGAAGTGAATCAAAGTTCAGGCGGGTTATAAGTTTATGTATTCTGAAATGAAGAGAAAGTGAATCAGTGGAATTAATCTTGTGTTAAAATCGGGTGAGACACACAGTCTAGTTGGATGGAGTGTGTGCACATGAAGTCTAGGTCACGGGTTCGAGTCTGCAGACGGTTCCGGTTCGCCAAATTTACAAACCCTTTTTAAAACCCAGTCATGAAACAACCTGGTTTGTATATAAAATTAATTAAAATTCTATATCTTTCAGGTTAGACACATAGCCCAATTGGTCGGGTTGTGTGCACATGAGGCCGCAGACGCGGGTCAATTCCGGTTAGTTACGCGGTCCTGAAATTATGCAAACCTTTTTAATTTAATCAGAATATGGTTGATCTAGCGAGTGTATAAAGGTAATTAAAATTAGATATATTCCGGGTTGACACGTAGCTCAGTTGATCGAGCTGCGTGCACGTATGCGAGAGGTCTCAAGTTCGATCCTCAGATGCTGCCTAAATGCCGGCCGTTCAATCCGAAAAAGAAACATATTTTTTTAATTAAACTTTTGAATATTTTTCTCATAAAAACTATAATAAAATATAATCAATAATATCTTTTTAAGTAAATAAAAATAGTAATAAATACAATAAAATTATCTAAAATATCTAATAAAAATGTGTAAGCAATTAATTAATCAAAACTACAATTTTAACCCAAAAGAAATATATATATTTATCAAATTTATTACGTGATTATTTAGGTTAGCCATTCTCGTCGTTTGGCATCTCAAATGTATTGTCGTACGCATATTCATCATCATAAACGCACCCATTATGAGTGAATTCTTACAACTCCATTTTTATTCACGTTTTTTGGGTGTATCATGTGTCGCTTTTGTTTATCTCACTAAAGTGTCTTCATTTTCGGTAATTTCTTTTACTTATTCCTTTTAATCCTTATAAAGCTTTAACTATCTAATATTTAGTAAAAGAAGTGAATCAAAGTTCAAGCGGGTTATAAGTTTATGTATTCTGAAATGAAGAAGACAAAGTGAATCAGTGTATAAAAGGAATTAATCTTGTGTTAAAATCGGGTTAGACACACAGTCCAGTTGGATGGAGTGTGTGCACATGAAGTGTAGGTCACGGGTTCGAGTCTGCATACGGTTCCGGTTCGCCAAATTTACAAACCCTTTTTAAAACCCAGTCATGAAAGAACCTGGTTTGTATATAAAATTAATTAAAATTCTATATCTTTCAGGTTAGACACATAGCCCAATTGGTCGGGTTGTGTGCACATGAGGCCGCAGACGCGTGTTCAAATCCGGTTAGTTACCGGTCCTGAAATTATGCAAACCTTTTTAATTTAATCAGAATATGGTTGATCTAGCGAGTGTATAAAGGTAATTAAAATTAGATATATTCCGGGTTAGACACATAGCTCAGTTGATCGAGCTGCGTGCACGTATGCGAGAGGTCTCAAGTTCGATCCTCAGATGCTGCCTAAATGTCGGTCGGTTCAATCCGAAAAAGAAACATATTTTTTTAATTAAACTTTTGAATATTTTTCTCATAAAAACTATAATAAAATATAATCAAATAATATCTTTTTAAGTAAATAAAAATAGTAATAAATACAATAAAATTATCTAAAATATCTAATAAAAATGTGTAAGCAATTAATTAATCAAAAATACCAATTTTAACCCAAAAGAAATATATATATTTATCGAATTTATTACGTGATTATTTAGGTTAGCCATTCTGTCGTTTGGCATCTCAAATGTATTGTCACGCAATATTCATCATCATAAACGCACCCATTATAAGTGAATTCTTACAACTCCCATTTTTATTCACGTTTTTTGGGTGTATCATGTGTCGCTTTTGTTTATCTCACTAATTCAAATCTCGTGCTATTACCATTATGTGATCTAACGTGTTATGTGATATTGTTGCTTATTGTTATTTGTGTTTATATTTCCCATTACAGTCAAGCTCTCACATTAGGCCCATTTGCTCCCCGTTACTAACGGGTGGAGCGTCGCGTTGCCTAATATATTAGATCGGCTCCGTTTGATTGAGCATTGATCTCATAGCACATCGCTTATCGTGCTCACATGTACATTGCTAGTTGATTGTGTGGTTTGTTAATTAGATTGTATATACGTTTCTCATATTTGGTTGATGCACATTTTTATTAAAGATAATAAACATACCATTTTTCTTAATGATTAAATGGGATTCACTCGCCAACTTATGTTGACCAAAATCTCTATTTTTACACAGATACAGGTGAACAGGTTGAAGTAAGGAACACATAGGACATGGGCCTTAGAAGAAAATAAAACGTTACTTGAAAGTTTGTTTAGAACATTTTGTGTTTGTATAGGATTATGTGTTGATTGGAATATTTCATTTTAATTTGAAATAATAAATATGAAACTTTTATTATATTAAATGTCACGAGCTTTGATGAAAACCCAATCGTACCCCGATTACCATATCCGCTGCGGGTCAGGCTGTTACAACAATACAACATTACTCACTTAAAGAAGTATGCTTGAAAAAAAATACAACACATCGAAACAAGTTTAGTTAGTGTTACGGAATGTTCTTGTGCTCATGGATAATATAGTTGTATCACAGTTAAAACAATCAATCATGTTTTATGTATATCGTTACCATAAGTACACATAAAATAATATCAACCTACAACAATAACAATCATACCAAGTAAATCCAATAAACAACAAATCTCACAAACAACAAGGGTATAGGTATGAAAAGGATATAATGCAGACAAAACTTACCTCTATCAACTTATTCTAAACCGATGTTTTGGGAAGTGTGGGCATGCTCTTTTCATATCTTTACCATATGCACACAAAATAAAATCACCTTACATTCTACTAAATCGACGTGCTTCTGCCCTTTGAGTTCTAGGAAGTGTGGGGATGCTTTGTTCAGACCTAAAGAAATTATCTGGATCAACCGCTATCTTCACCTTCACCAATCTATGAAAGTTCTCCTTAAAATACTTCTCACCATACACCTTCCCAGAGTTGTAACCACTCTCACCGGTTCCCACCATCGCTCCAATATCCAAATCTCTATAATTCAAATACACACCTCTTGGATTCTTGGACACATACTTAGTCATGAACTCATGCAAAACCCTAGTCTGGTTCGAGTAAATTTCATCCAGTTTTGGATCATCTTCACTCCAGTTCAACCAGTACTGGATCTTGAA
The DNA here is from genome assembly GCA_947069175.1 of Scalesia atractyloides. NCBI lineage: Eukaryota > Viridiplantae > Streptophyta > Magnoliopsida > Asterales > Asteraceae > Scalesia > Scalesia atractyloides. The sequence goes on from CAMTDV010001632.1 coordinate 10,187,002, forward strand.
CAGGTTTCCAGCACGGTGAGGACACGGAGTTGCATCCGCTGGAATTTCTTCCATTACCCTGCCGTAAGGGTGTAAATAGACACAACATTCACGTAACTCAACCAACTTGCTGAATATAGACTCCCACCCGAGTTTAGATATCGTTTCTACACGTAGTCTGTTTTCCGGAGCATAAACCGAGCAGTGCATGAGTGGTGGACAAGAAGGACCTCTGCCGGCGACTTGTGATCAAAATCTCCCCAGAAAAGTGCAGATTCAACCCAGCTTACTTCCAAACAATCTTCTTTCTTAACATCTAATTCTGGGAAGCTTTTGTTCATTATTTTTAGTAATCTTTTGGAATCACCTAAGGAATGTGTTACAAATGTAGCCTGGAATGTTTTCTGGTTGTTAACCGTCTCGGGCATTACTATGACTCTGAGATATAGATCTCTATCTATAGTAGGCGCAACCGACTGCCATTTATAAACAAGATCTACCGCGTTTTCTGCAATGGTTTTTCTTATCCGAACACGGTATTAATCTTTGGTACGGGAACGAGTTTAATAGTGTAGGATAAAACTACACCAAAACTAGCTCCTCCACCGCCACGAATGGCCCAAAAAAGATCCCCCACCCATTGATTCGCGGTCTAGAATACGACCGTTAGCATAAACTATACGCGCATCAACCACATGATCAACTGATAACCCGTATTTTCGTATCATGGTGCCGTAACCACCACCACTTACATGTCCACCAACACCAACTGTGAGACCAACTCCAGCAGGGAACCCATGCACCTTGCTCTTTTCCCCAATCCGGTAATAAAGCTCACCCAAGTGAGCTTCGGTTTCAACAACTGCGGTTTCAGTGGCGATATCAACGCTCACATTATGTAGATTATACATGTCGAGTAAGATAAAGGTTTTTTCATGTGAGACGTATGAGAGTCCGTTGTAGTCATGTCCGCCACTGCGAATCAAGAGGTGAACACCGAGTTTTTGGCGCAGATTACGGCAGCTTGGACGTGGGATTCTTTGGTTGGGGTGATGATGAGGGTGGGTTTGGGTGTGGAGTGGGTGTTGAAACGGCGGTTTCTGATGTGAGACTGAAGGACGGTGGTGTAGGCGGCGGCGTTGACGGTAGGGCTGTAAAGGATGGAGGAAGTTTTCGGGTCGGGTTCTGGTGAAATTTGTTGGAGGCATTGGGGAAGGTTTGGTAAATAGTATGAGTGTCGATTGAAGACATGATTTTGTTGTACCTCCACATGCATGCAAATGATTATTTATAGTATAGTTAGATTTTTTTTAACAACAAATTTGGATAACGCATCCAAATTTGACGTTAAAAAAAATCTAATTAGATAATATGTAAAATCATGCTGAGAATATTTAATTTCATCTGGCGTCTAACCAGCCAATAAGCTTTTCCGATAAAGGTCAACACTATATCTTTTATACCTAATCCGATTCTCAAGTGATTTTGTAAGCCTAATCCGACATACAAACACATGAAAACACATTTATAGAATGAAATTGAGGAATTGCGTATGTCCTAATCAAAACTTTTGTTAATTGCATATTTAACAAACTCAATTTCAAAATTTCACATATCCCCTCTCTTATTGAAATTTCACATAATGAGAAAAATATAGTTTCAAACTAAAAAATAAAATAAAATAAATCATGAAACCCTTTCAATTACATTGTTGTTTCACTAGGAGTTTCGTGCCCTGGCCACACCATCAGCATATTCCCCATTCTTCCGAAGCTAGGATCTTGTTCCATACTACGTTCTATCAAGCCTAATGTTAATCAACATGGTTATCCGTTCGAGGGTTTATGGATTTAGATAGATATTACTTTGGCTGATAAATTATGCGTCTAGGGATATTAGCTTTCGATTTTGGTTTTCTTATCACTGTAAAGTTTATTAGAAGTTAATCTTGAAGTATTATTATATATTATTATTATTATTATTATATTATTATATTATTATTATTATTATTATTATTATTATTATTATTATATTATTATTAATTATTATTATTATTATTATTATTATTATTATTATTATTATTATTATATTATTATTATTATTATTATTATTATTTAATTAATTTATGTAGATAAGTGTCGTATGTAGTCTAAACTTAAGTAAAGTCAAGTCCCGTATATTGGATTGTCTCTAGGGTAGTTAATGGTATTATGGTTGAATTTTTTTCATGAGGTTCTGAAGCCAAGAGAGCGAATCTAGCTAGGTGGGCATGTAAATTCAAAGTGAAAATAGGTAGTTCACACATTGGATACGTGGAGTTGAGATGAATGTTTAGGTGCGTGAGATTGTTGTTGCGATCCTTTCTGGTAGGGATAAGCATTTGATATTTGGTATCAGTATTTATACCGAATTTTTGGTAGTACCAAATACCAAATGTATCTTATGGAAAAACACCGATACTTTTGGTACGAACTGTTATTTTACCGAGTTTTACCTTTAAATATCGGTACCAAATACCAAATGTATCTTACGTAAAAACAACCGATACTTTTGGTACGATATTGTTATTTTACCAAGTTTTACCTTTAAATATCGGTACCAAATACCAAATGTATCTTATAAAAAAAACACCAATACTTTTGATATGATACTGTTATTTTACGAGTTTTACCTTTAAATATCAGTACCGTTACTCTACCGTATATGGACTTTAGTCCGCTAATAAAAAGCATCTACTCCTCACTGATTAAATGTGTAGACTTGCACATTTCTTTCTTCGATTTTTTTATCTAACACATAATTTAATTATCCTTCAATAATGTGTTTATTTAATATCCAAACAAACACAGGCTTGTTTGATTATATTTGTTTTCTAAATTTTGATATAAATTATATTTATAATTGTATCCAAAATATAATATTTCTTTAGTCATGAAATATCAAAAAAATACTTTGTTTTATATATAACTAATATTATATAAAAAACACTAGAAGACATTTAACATAGTTGTTTATTTAGATTTTATTAAGTATTACACAATAAAGAAAAAAGCTATATTATACTTTAAATAAAAAAACTGAATAAAATACAAAATAAAATTGAATAGTTGGCTATCTCAACGAGTGAGAATTCTAACTTTTTTTATTCCAGCTTGATCAGAGACAACAAAGATCTCAATTACAAAAAGTTTGTTTTCCTTTAACTTTTTTCTTTTTTTTTTCCTCTTACAATGACGTACAGAGTAAAAGAATGGCATATGTTTGTAAGATTTTCAAGTGATTTGTCATAACCAGAGATAAACTATTATTCGATTGATAGCAGAATAATTTGGTGATTAATGTTTCCAGATCTTGCTGGTAAAAAAAGTAGATAATTAAAGGGTTTTCTACACTCTTTTTAAAGCCTATTCTTAAATGTCACTTAAAAACGTCAAAGTGCCTTTGTATTATGGTGTTGTATAAGGATTTACCTTTTCATATGATGAAAGTTTAAATCTTATTCCTGACAAAAATTAATTAAGCCGTTCAAAAAAAAATTTCAACTAAAAACGATGTGCAACCATGAATATTTATTGGTTTATGCATTTTAATGTCAAATAAAGAAAAAGATTTGTTATGAATTGAAGTTTATTTTTTTAACAATAATTTCTAGAATTTTCAAGAAAATCTCTGTAACCCCTGTAAAATCGTGTCCAATAATATAGTGACACGTGTTGTATTTTTAAATATAGTCTGTTAAAGACCAATAAGGACTAAAGGCGCCAACATGCTCAATCTGAGCCTCTGAGTGACAATCCGATGTGAACATGCATAAATAACAGCCTCTGAGTGACTGATATGTCAACATGCTTGAAATTTGGCCTCTGAGTGACTGATATGTCAACATGTCCAGCCTCTGAGTGACATGGGATCAACATGCTTATCATAAGCCTCTGAGTGATCCTTTGTGAAATCCTAAACTCTCATACGTGCCATTTGTTGGACGAGAGAGTTCAATTTTGTAAATATGTGAAAGTTGGATAAAGGAGGGATTAAAAGTGTCAACATGTTAATTTATACCTCTGAGTGACCTTTTAACGAACCGAGAGCTCGACAATGTCCGGCCATAATCTCGGGTATGCCAAGTATTGGCTACGGAGGGCTAAAAGTGCCAAAAATGTGTTTAAAAAGGTTTTTGTAAGCTTTATAAAGTCAAGGGGCCAAAGTGTCAAAATTTGAAACTGGCCGTGAGATGGTCGCGGGCCGCGAGAGACCAGGCCTGGGTCTCTCGCGGGACGCGAGAACAGCTCTGACGTAGAAAATTGTTTGGCAGCCAAGCAAAAATGCCAAAACCATTAATCCGAAACCATGGCTTCTCTAAACTGCTATGCCACGTCTTGGGACACTTGTAAGCTTCTTCTTACACCCCTAAACACCTGACTTCACCTCCTTTGAGTTCTCCAACTATAAATAGGTGTTCAAGTACTTCATTCCAACTTGCACCTTTCTAAAACATAACTCTTCTCCCTCCTCTGGAAGTTCCTAGCTAAAAGGAGCATCCAACTTAGTTCTCTTGCATTGTAGGAGCCTCTTGTAAGTGTTCCTTGCTCTTGCATTTTCGTTTATAGGCTTTTATAGCCAAAAGTCAAACGTTTTCGTAAAAATGATTTGACTTTCGGTTAAGACTATTATGGTCCAGCCATTGTTCGAAATGAGTATGGCTAAGTGATCGTAATAAGGTAGGTGCCAGTCCCTATAAAGGGTACCTCCTGAAGATCACGTTTGCTAGACCAATTGACGGGTCAAAGTTATGAAAATAAAAAGTCAAACATGTCATTTTTCGGAAAAATCATAAATTGATCTTATATATGTTATGAAACCTGTTTTGACACTTAAACAAGTTGGTAATAATTATTAGAACATGTAAGAAGATGTTCGGCTCGTCAATTTCAGTTCTAGGGTCGGTTCGCAACCGAAAGTCGCGAAGTTTGACTTCTGCTTTGACTTTCGATTCTAACCCGATTTAGATTAGTTACTTACTGATCTAAAGTTGCATTATGATCATAATATAATGTAGCATAACCCTCTGAGGTTATATTACATGATCATAATCAGAATCCAAGTTATGCGCAAGTTCCACAATTATACCATCTTTGACCAAAATGCCCTTTTTACATAAATCAAGGTTTTTGTAACATTTGTCAAAAACGGGTTTCCAAAACCCGCTCCGTTTTGTAATCGAATATCAAGTTATAAAAGTCACGTTGAATATTTATGATTATTTTGATTTAAAATGATACATAATTAATAAATAAACTAAACTATAAAAATTATATTTGATAAAAAGTTAAAACAAAATAAATAAAAAAATATGTTGCTGCCGGGACTCGAACCCGGGTCAGCCAGAACAACTCCAGCGACTTAACACACACTCTCATCACCACTCCGCCACTTTGTGTTTTCTGTTATCTTTAGGAAACAAATGAGATTTATGCACAAACCCGGTTAAACCGGTTGCGCCAACTGAAAAACGGAAATCGGCAAATCAATCGTCAATTCGCTTGTTTACTCGCACATTCAGTTTATAACCGATGCACCGACGATTTTTAATCAAGTCGGAATTGATTGAGCATCAAGTCTCATCATTATCGGTTTTTATAACCGAAAAATAATCAAGTCCAGATTACTTCAATTCAAGACCACTCTCTCGACTCAGAAATATCATACCAACATCCCATTTCACTTTCGTCACATTTTCAGACCATCAGAACGCTTAAATCAGCTCGCCGGAAATTTCTGCAAATTTCGCCGGAAAACCGTATTCATCCTCAAACGGTAAATCTTTCAATATCATTGTAGTTCAACAATTGTGAGGCTATTTCTAACTTAAACCTTTCAATTGAAATCGAATTCAGGCGCTGTATTCAGTTAATTCCAGTTCGCCGGAAGTTTCCTGAAAGTCTTTATTTCCGTCTGTGAAACGGTAAGGACCTTTAATCCCGCTGTTAACGTTTGCTTATCACTTCAATTCCACGATTGACTAATCAAAATGGTTAATTGTTTTGGTTCAGTTGAGGTGCACAAAAACAGAGCCGACACAGTTGCCGGAAATTCTGTGATATATCATTCCTTCGGTATGTTACTTCTAACATCGTTTCTGTCATTTCATTTTAACCTTAAGAATGTTTGATAATCGTAAAAACAAGAAACGGATCAGTGATTCAGTCGACGGAAATTTGAATGAAGAAGACGAAGTTAATTAAGTTATAAGTTTATTTAAAACCAGTAAAATGAACGGGTTAGACACACAGTCCAGCGGTGGACTGTGTGCAAAACATATACGCATGTCCCGAGTTCGATCCCTGATACACGCACTCCTTATATAATAAAATGCCTTTTTGTTTAAAAACTAAACCGGGTTAACTCAGTTAGTTATTAAGTATAATAAAAACCGAGATAATAACCAGGTTAGACACACAGTCCAGCGGTGAACTGTGTGCAACAGTACGTCACACGTCGCGAGTTCGAAACCCGTCACTGGCACCGATTCGTTGAATTAAAATGTTTTTGAAATTAAAAGAATTTTGGTTAAACCGAATTAGTATATAAATATAATTAAAAACAAGATTATTTCGGGTTAGACACGTAGCTCAGTTGGTAGAGCTGCGTGCACGCGTACGGGAGGTCTCGGGTTCGAGCCTCACCCGGCGCAAACTATTTCGCTGACCGAACCGGTCAACAAGTCAACAGGTCAACGGTCAACGCAAAATAAACAATTTTTTTTTATATTTTTATTTATTTAATTTAATTTAACAATCAATTAAAAATACTTAAAAATAACATTTTTAAAGATAGAAAATAGCCTTAAACTCACAAAAATATATCTAAAAATTTCATTAAAATCCTTAATAAAATCCACTCATTTAATATATTTTTTCCGTTATTATTTAGGTTAGTATTTCTCGTTGTTCCGCCCATCTAATTCGTGCGTATCTCACCATCTCCAATCCAACGCACCCAATGTGAGTGAATCTTTACAAATTCCCCGTTTTAATCACGTTTTGGGGTGTATCATGTGTCTTGATATATATTATACTTAAACCATTGTGCATACATCATATCATGAACTTGTGTATTCAGTTTGTTTCTGTTGTGTAGTTATTGTTGGATGCAATTTATTATTTTCAGTACATGCAATTTCATAGGCCACCGCTCCCCATTACATTATGAGCGTTGAGCATGTTCCCCATTTCATTATGAGGTTGAACCTGGCGTGCCCACATACGATCGGCTCCGTTTGATTGAGCCTTGATCGCACAGACATTTTCATTTTCAGTACATGCAATACGATCGGCTCCGTTTGATTGAGCCTTGATCGCACAGTTTCATTTATGTTATTTATCGTATGATGTTGGTATGTTCATGTATGCTGTCATCTGTTATTGTATGTTATAGTTGTGATTGCTATTTGCCACTGCTTGATTATTTACATTTGCTCATTTATGATTATGCACAATTTTTCATTGATAAACTAACAGGTAATTCATTAATAAATGTTTATCTAATAAGGTTCACTCGCCAACTTATGTTGACCCAAAAACCCCCATTTTTACACATGATACAGGTGAACCGGCAGCAGCTAGGAACACATAGGATTGGACTAGAAGAATAAAATGTTTTAGAGTTGGGATCGTTATGTTTGGTTTATTTCCTTGGTATTGTATGAACATGTTTGGATATTTGGAAATGTAACTTTGACTTTATTAAATATGAAACATATTAGTAAATGTCATGTGCTTTGGTGATAACCCAATTATGCCCCGACTCTTATTCCGCTGCGGGTCGGGGTGTGACAGATTGGTATCAGAGACATGACTATAGGGATATAGGATAGGTTATTAGACCCTTAGAGCCTATACTATAGTTGATTAGAAACTTATAAGATTTTTGTGTGTTACATGCCAAATTTCATGATGTTTATATGTTTTATGTTAAATGTTACATTCAATATTATGCAAGCATGTTCATAAGTATGTATTATCATATAATGCCTATCATGAATCATATACTCATAACATGTCACATCCATGAAAGCACACACCACATCATGATTGCTTTTACAATGATTTTTGTGTTTTCAAATCTCATCAAAGTGAGTTCTCATGACGGGCATGTAGTAACTGGAAGGGTATCAGTACCGGTAGTCGGAACGTCCTGTCTAGGCTGGCATTCGTATAAATCCAAAATAAAGGACCAGTTTGCCTACCTGGGGACTAACGATGAGAGTACGAAGTACCTATTAGGCCAAAGCATGCTATACCAAACGTCGTGTGAGCTAACCCCACTTTGAGTTGTCATTGTGTCTACACCTGGACACGTTCCGACCAAACATCTCATGAACATATTTTGTGGTTTTCATTCGGGTGATGCGAGTGTTAAATTGCCAATACTAATGTGAATCCTACCAAACCAATAGCCATGGGGGCCCACATGACTATATAGGTGAAGGTATGGGAGACATTTGAGGCCCAACATGAGCAAACCCAAGACATCCTATGGATGTAGTTGCATTATTGATATTTATGTTATTTTCATTTTCTTAAAGACACATGACACCTAAAAAGACACCATAAACTCACAATCTTCTCATGTATGATCCTGTAGATGTCGTCTAGACAGCAACGAAGGGGTAAAAGATCAGGAAGGTCTCAGGAACGTTTAGCCACTCAGATCGCGAAACAAATGGCCACGATACTGCCTGACATTGTGGTCCAAGTACAACAAGCCCTCGCTACAAATCCTGCTAACCCTCCCCAACAACACGACCAGAACATCGACAACCCTCCTACCGGCAAGTGTTCATACAAACATTTCAAGTCTTGTGATCCTCCTAAATTTGAAGGGACCGAGGGTGTCACTGCTCTCCTACATTGGTTCGAGGAGATGGAAAACACCTTTCTAAATTGCGATTGTCCTGAGGATCGCAAGGTTCGATACGCTACCGGGAGACTATTTGGGGTAGCTCTCACTTGGTGGAATACTGAGAAAGGGAAGAGGGGAACTGAAGATGCAACGGCCTTAACTTGGGAGGAGTTAAGGGAAATCATGACTAGGCGTTTCTGTCCTAGGAGCGAAATTAAAAAGCTGGAGGACGAATTTCATTCTCTAAAGCAAAAGGAGGGTGATCACACCACCTATAACAAGAGGTTCTTGGAGTTGAACCAAATGGTTCCAAATTTGTCCACCCCAACCTATCGTCTGATCGAGCATTATATTCGAGGACTTCCCTCGAAAATCCAAGATTCAGTTCTCAGCGTTTCACCAGTAACACTTGAAGCTGCTATGGAGCTAGCAACTGAACTGACCGAGAACCGAATTCGCAACGGGAAGTTCAAAGAAGAGAAAAAGAAAGCTCCTGTTGAGGGTCAAACTTCAAACCATCCCATTTCTTCCTCTAAGTTTGCTAACAAGAGGAAGCGCAACACCAGAAATTTTGCAGTTACTCAAACCAACTCCCCTATTCCTGCTGCACCCATTACTCAAGTCACTCCTTCACCCGCACCATACAGAAGACCTTACACTGGCCCGTTACCAAAATGCAACCGTTGCCAATATCACCATTCCCCTGATCATCCTTGCCAATATTGCACCGGCTGCGGTCGCGCAGGTCATACTGCTCAAACCTGCCGCATGCCTCAACGAACGAACCGCCACCAACCTTTAACCCAAACCCACCAACAGTTAATGGGTCAAGCCCAACAACCACTACTATTACCACCCACCCAACATTTAGCCCAAACATACTACCAACCCAATTATCCTATGGGCCAACCTATGCGGGCTTGCTACAATTGCGGTGACCCGAGCCATTTCAGAAACACTTGTCCAAGGTTGGTAAACATTATTCATGCTCAGGCCCAAGCCAACCCGGTGAATCAAGCAAACCAAGCTCCTCCACCTGCAAGAGGAAGAGCTTTCAATATCAACGCTAACCAGGCCAGAGCTGACAGCAATGTGGTTAACGGTACGTTCCTTATAAATGGTAGATATGCATCTATGTTATTTGATACTGGTGCGGATAGAAGTTTTGTGTCTTTCGAATTTGAACCTATCTTAAGCAAAAATCGGGATAAGCTCACGGAATCCATAACGGTAGAAGTTGCGGACGGGAAACCAGTTTCATTAAATTCTATTATACGCAACTGTACACTCACCTTAAACGACCACGATTTCTCCGTCGACCTTATTCCTATGAAGCTGGGAAGTTTTGATATCATAATCGGTATGGATTGGCTCAGTCAACATCAGGCAGAAGTTGTATGTCGTGAAAAATTTATTCGTATTCCTCTTTCAAATGGTCAGACTCTTCGAATCATTGGAGAAACCTCGTCGAAAGGGCTCAGCTTAATGTCTTGTCTTCAAGCTCAAAAATATATTCGCAAGAATTATGTCACGTTTTTAGCTCATATCATCAAAAAGGGAACCATGGAGAAGAAACTTGAAGACATTCCTGTAGTAAAAGACTTCCCGCAAGTTTTTCCTGACGACATTTCAGGACTTCCTCCAGTTAGAGACGTCGAATTCCGTATTGATCTCATACCTGGTGCTACACCAGTTGCAAAGTCTCCTTATAGGTTAGCCCCCTCTGAAATGCAAGAGCTAGCCAGTCAATTATAAGAGTTGACTGACAAGGGATTCATACGTCCTAGCTCGTCGCCTTGGGGTGCACCTGTCCTTTTTGTAAAGAAGAAAGATGGATCGTTTCGTATGTGCATCGACTACAGAGAGCTCAACAAGTTAACAATCAAGAATCGCTATCCTTTACCTCGCATTGATGATTGTAACACCCCGACCCGCAGCGGAAATAAGAGTCGGGGCATAATTGGGTTATCACCAAAGCACATGACATTTACTATTATGTTTCATAATTAAATGAAGTCAAAGTTACATTTCTCAAACATCCAAACATGTCCATTTATTACAAGGGAAAATAACCAAAAATAATCCAAATACTAAATCGTTTTATTCCTTCTAATCCAGGTCCTACGTGTTCCTAGCTGCTGCTGGTTCACCTGTATCATGTGTAAAATAGGAGGTTTTTGGGTCAACATAAGTTGGCGAGTGAACCTTATAGATAAACATTTGATAATAATTGTCTGGTTAGTTTATCAATAAAATATTGTGCATAATCATAAAAGAGCACATGTATGGAATCAAACATTGGCAAACATCAATTAACAATCAATAACATACATGAACATACCAACAGCATATAACAATTAACATAATTGAACTGTGCGATCAAGGCTCAATCAAACGGAGCCGATCGTATTGCATGAACTGGAAATGTAAATTGGACTGTGCGCTCAAGGCTCAATCAAACGGAGCCGAACGTATTGCATGAACTGGAAATGTAAATTGAACTGTGCACTCAAGGCTCAATCAAACGGAGCCGAGCGTATTGCATGTATCGAAATGTAAAATGAAATGACCGATCAAGGCTCAATCAAACGGAGCCGATCGTGCGGGCACGCCCTGATCAACCGCATAATAAAATGGGGATCAAACTCAACCTCGATGGATGGGGAGCTACGGCCTCGGCAATTGCATGTACTGAAATAATAATTTGCAAACAATAATAACTACTTAACAGCAACAAACTAATACACATGTCATGATATGATATATGCACAATAACTTGGTTATAATATGTAAATGAACAAGACACATGATACACCCCAAAAACGTGATTAAAACGGGGAATTTGAAGGGTTCACTCACATTGGGTGCGTTGGATTGGATATAGCGAGATGCGCACGATTTAGACGAACAAGTCGACGAAGAATACTAACCTAAATAACAATGGAAAAATATATTAAAATGGATGGATTTTATTAAGGATTCTAATGGGATTTTTAGATATGTTTTTGTGAGTTTATGGCTATTTTCTATCTTTAAAAATGTTATTTTTAAGTATTTTAAATTGATTTTTAAATTAAAATAAACAAATAAATATTTAAAAAAAATATATTATTTTTTTACTGTTTGACCGTTGACCGTTGACCGGTTCGGTCAGCGGTAATTATTTGCGCCAAGCGGGATTCGAACCGGTGACCTTCCGTTCACGCGCACGTAGCTCTACCAGCTGAGCTACGTGACTAACCTGTTAGAAACCCAGTTTTAATTATATTTATATACTTATTCGAACTTACCGAAAATTCCTTTATTTTGCAAAACGTTTTAATCTCACGGACCGGTGCTTGTGACGGGACTCGATCGCGCGACGTGAAGTTTGTTTTGCACACAGTCCACCGCTGGACTGTGTGTCTAACCCGGTTATATTCTTGATTTATATTATACTTAACAACTACCCGTTCTAACCCGGTTAGTTCATGAATAAAAAGAGTGTTATTACGTGAAGCGTGTGCGCAATCGAACTCGGGACGTGTATGTTAACTTTGCACACAGTCCACTGCTGGACTGTGTGTCTAACCCGTTTATTATCCGAATTTTATTTAATCTTATCCCGGTTTTCAGTTCATCTTCTTCACTACAATTACCGACTTCACTCAAACGACTGGTTCTTGATTTAACTATTTAAATAACATGACTACTAGCTTGAATGAACAAAACCGAACAGTTTGGGGGGAGGAAATACCGGACAGGTCGTCTTCTTTAAGGAGTCCGGCGAAATCAGGTAGCTCTGTTTTTGGACCTCCGGTTGAGAGAGTCTATCAACAGAATTAAGGAATTAGTTTTGAAATTAAACCAGAGTACATGGATTATTAGCACGATTTAATGTGTTTACCGTTAGCTAGCGAGTTTCCGGCAAATTCCAGAATTTCTCCGGCGAACCCAGAAATCCAGCAAAGTCTTCTGTGACTGATTTAGAGTAATGGATTAATGTTAGTGGAGTCCTAACAATAGATTGAAACCGCAAGGGAGGAAAATCTTACCGGTTTGTGTTGAACACGGTTTTCCGGCGAGTTTTGCAGAGGATTCCGGCGAACAGTTTTTGGTGCTCAAAAGACTTGAAAACGCGACGAAAAGGAAATGGAGTGTATTTGAGACGGTTCTGAATAGCATAAATGATTGGAACCTGAATTATTTGGAGTTTGAATACTTTTCGGTTACAAAAACCGGAACTTTAAGTTCATTCAATTTGAACTTAATTAGAAACCAATATTCATCGGTTATAAGCCAGCTAAACAAACTAAAACTGATTTGGCGATTCGGTTTACCGATTTCCGTTATTCAGATATCATTAGCTGTTAATACAAGTTTGCGTATAAGACTCAATTGATTTCCTAAAGTTAGCAGAAAACACTTAGTGGCGGAGTGGTTTGAGGACCGGTTGATAAGTTGTTGGAGTGTTTCAGCTGACCCGGGTTCGAGTCCGGTCAGCTGCAAATGTTTTTATTTATTTTATTTTAACTTTTTATCCAATTTAATTTTTATAGTTTAGTTTATTTATTAATTATGTAACGTTTAAACTCAAAATAACTATAAATAATTAATGTATTTTCATAACTTGGTGTTTGATTACAAAACGGAGCGGGTTTTGGAGACCCGATTTATACAAATGTTACAATGATCTTCTTGACCAACTACAAGGTGCCAGCTGCTTTTCAAAAATCGACCTTCGATCTGGCTATCATCAACTTAGAGTGCATGAAGAAGACGTCCCTAAGACTGCTTTTCGAACTCGTTATGGCCACTATGAATTCATGGTTATGCCATTTGGTTTAACCAACGCACCAGCTGTCTTCATGGACCTAATGAACAGAGTCTGCAAACCTTATCTTGATCGATTTGTTATAGTCTTCATCGACGATATTCTTATTTATTCAAAATCTAAATCTGATCATGAGCGTCATCTTCGACTCATCCTTGCACTTCTTATTAAGGAAAAGCTTTATGCCAAATTCTCCAAATGTGAATTCTGGTTAAAAGAGGTGCAATTCCTCGGGCATGTAGTCAATGACAAGGGAATACATGTCGACCCTTCAAAGATCAAAGTGGTTCAAGAATGGCAAGCTCCACGTACACCAACTGAAGTAAGATCTTTCCTTGGTCTAGCTGGCTATTATCGTCGGTTCATTTCAAACTTCTCTCGCATTGCTGTACCACTCACGGCTTTAACTCATAAGGGAAAACCTTTCATATGGGGACCCAAACAAGAAGAAGCCTTTCAAACTCTTAAACAAAAACTTTGTGATGCACCAATCCTCACTCTTCCTGAAGGTTGTGATGATTTTGTAGTCTATTGCGACGCGTCAGGGCAAGGATTAGGCTGCGTTCTAATGCAAAGAGGAAAAGTCATAGCTTATGCTTCGAGACAACTCAAGACACATGAAAAGAACTACACCACTCATGACCTAGAACTTGGAGCCGCTGTGTGTTCGCTCTTAAGATATGGAGACATTATCTCTATGGTACTAAGTGTGAAATATACACTGACCACAAGAGTCTTCAACATATCTTCAATCAAAAGGAGTTAAACATGAGGCAACGAAGATGGGTCGAACTTCTAAATGATTACGACTGTGAAATTAGATACCACCCTGGTAAAGCAAATGTGGTGGCTGATGCACTTAGTCGAAAGGGTTATGCGAACTCCATTCGTCTTCTATGTTCGCAAATTATAACTGACATTAAAGATCAAATTCGAGAAGCCCAACACGTTTCAATAACGGAAGAAGATGTACGAAAGGAGATGTCCTGTGGAGCTGAGCTAAAAATTGAAACTAAATCTGACGGTATTCTGTATTACCTAGATCGTATCTGGATTCCTAACCACAACAATCTTCGTGAAATTCTTATGAATGAAGCCCACAAAACGCGATATTCTATACACCCAGGAGCCGATAAGATGTATCAAGACCTACGATATACCTATTGGTGGCCTGGAATGAAGAAGGACATTGCCGTTTTGTTTCCAAGTGCCTTACATGTTCCAAGGTGAAGGCTGAACACCAAAGACCCTCAGGACTTCTGGTCCAACCGGAAATACTTGTATGGAAGTGGGAAAACATAACCATGGATTTCATTACCGGGTTACCTCGCACTTCTGGTGGGTATGACACTATATGGCTAATTATAGACCGACTAACAAAATCAGCTCACTTTATTCCTATCCGCGAAGATTTCAAGTACGAAAAGCTTGCCCGTATTTATATCAACGAAATCGTAAGCCGACATGGGGTACCGTTAAGCATTATTTCTGATCGTGATGGTCGTTTCACTTCACGAACATGGCAAGCAGTACAACCCGCTATAGGCACGCGATTAGATCTCAGTACCGCCTATCATCCTCAAACTGATGGACAGTCTAAGCGCACCATTCAAACTCTTGAAGATATGCTTCGAGCATGTGTCATAGACTTCAAGGGAAATTGGGACGCCCACCTACCATTAGTTGAATTTTTGTACAACAACAGCTATCATTCAAGTATCGGCATGGCACCTTTTGAAGCCTTATATGGTCGTAAGTGCCGATCTCCTGTATGTTGGCACGGAATTGGGGAAGCTCAAATTACTGGTCCAGAATTGATTCAAGAAACCACAGACAAGATCCATCAAATTCGAAACAATCTTTTAGCGGCTCAAAGTCGTCAAAAGAGTTATGCAGATAAACGACGGAAGCCCTTAGAGTTTAACATTGGTGATCATGTACTTTTAAAAGTATCACCGTGGAAGGGAGTAGTTCGTTTTGGTCAAAAGGGCAAGCTAGCACCACGCTACGTAGGACCTTTCAAGATACTCGAAAGAGTAGGACCTGTAGCATACAAGCTTGACCTACCAGAAGAACTCAACAGGATTCATCCCACATTCCACGTGTCGAACTTGAAGAAGTGCCTCGCTGATGAAAACCTCCACATTCCTCTGGAAGATATTCAGATTGATGAATCTATGCATTTTATTGAAAGACCTGTAGAGATCATGGACTTCGGGGAAAAACGTCTGCGACGAAGTCGCATTCCAATTGTTAGGGTACGTTGGGAGTCGAAACGGGGACCTGAGTTTACTTGGGAACGTGAAGACTCAATGCGTGAAAAATACCCGCATCTTTTTCCTACTACTTCAACTACTTAAATTTCGGGACGAAATTCCTAAAAGTAGGGGATACTGTAACATTTGTCAAAAACGGGTTTCCAAAACCCGCTCCGTTTTGTAATCGAATATCAAGTTATAAAAGTCACGTTGAATATTTATGATAATTTTGATTTAAAATGATACATAATTAATAAATAAACTAAACTATAAAAACTATATTTGATAAAAAGTTAAAACAAAATAAATAAAAAAAATATGTTGCTGCCGGGACTCGAACCCGGGTCAGCTAGAACAACTCCAGCGACTTAACACACACTCTCATCACCACTCCGCCACTTTGTGTTTTCTGTTATCTTTAGGAAACAAATGAGATTTATGCACAAACCCGGTTAAACCGGTTGCGCCAACTGAAAAACGGAAATCGGCAAATCAATCGTCAATTCGCTTGTTTACTCGCACATTCAGTTTATAACCGATGCACCGACGATTTTTAATCAAGTCGGAATTGATTGAGCATCAAGTCTCATCATTATCGGTTTTTATAACCGAAAAATAATCAAGTCCAGATTACTTCAATTCAAGACCACTCTCTCGACTCAGAAATATCATACCAACATCCCATTTCACTTTCGTCACATTTTCAGACCATCAGAACGCTTAAATCAGCTCGCCGGAAATTTCTGCAAATTTCGCCGGAAAACCGTATTCATCCTCAAACGGTAAATCTTTCAATATCATTGTAGTTCAACAATTGTGAGGCTATTTCTAACTTAAACCTTTCAATTGAAATCGAATTCAGGCGCTGTATTCAGTTAATTCCAGTTCGCCGGAAGTTTCCTGAAAGTCTTTATTTCCGTCTGTGAAACGGTAAGGACCTTTAATCCCGCTGTTAACGTTTGCTTATCACTTCAATTCCACGATTGACTAATCAAAATGGTTAATTGTTTTGGTTCAGTTGAGGTGCACAAAAACAGAGCCGACACAGTTGCCGGAAATTCTGTGATATATCATTCCTACGGTATGTTACTTCTAACATCGTTTCTGTCATTTCATTTTAACCTTAAGAATGTTTGATAATCGTAAAAACAAGAAAAGTCGACGGAAATTTGAATGAAGAAGACGAAGTTAATTAAGTTATAAGTTTATTTAAAACCAGTAAAATGAACGGGTTAGACACACAGTCCAGCGGTGGACTGTGTGCAAAACATATACGCATGTCCCGAGTTCGATCCCTGATACACGCACTCCTTATATAATAAAATGCCTTTTTGTTTAAAAACTAAACCGGGTTAACTCAGTTAGTTATTAAGTATAATAAAAACCGAGATAATAACCAGGTTAGACACACAGTCCAGCGGTGAACTGTGTGCAACAGTACGTCACACGTCGCGAGTTCGAAACCCGTCACTTGCACCGATTCGTTGAATTAAAATGTTTTTGAAATTAAAAGAATTTTGGTTAAACCGAATTAGTATATAAATATAATTAAAAACAAGATTATTTCGGGTTAGACACGTAGCTCAGTTGGTAGAGCTGCGTGCACGCGTACGGGAGGTCTCGGGTTCGAGCCTCACCCGGCGCAAACTATTTCGCTGACCGAACCGGTCAACAGGTCAACGGTCAACGCAAAATAAACAATTTTTTTTATATTTTTATTTATTTAATTTAATTTAACAATCAATTAAAAATACTTAAAAATAACATTTTTAAAGATAGAAAATAGCCTTAAACTCACAAAAATATATCTAAAAATTTCATTAAAATCCTTAATAAAATCCACTCATTTAATATATTTTTTCCGTTATTATTTAGGTTAGTATTTCTCGTTGTTCCGCCCATCTAATTCGTGCGTATCTCACCATCTCCAATCCAACGCACCCAATGTGAGTGAATCTTTACAAATTCCCCGTTTTAATCACGTTTTGGGGTGTATCATGTGTCTTGATATATATTATACTTAAACCATTGTGCATACATCATATCATGAACTTGTGTATTCAGTTTGTTTCTGTTGTGTAGTTATTGTTGGATGCAATTTATTATTTTCAGTACATGCAATTTCATAGGCCACCGCTCCCCATTACATTATGAGCGTTGAGCATGTTCCCCATTTCATTATGAGGTTGAACCTGGCGTGCCCACATACGATCGGCTCCGTTTGATTGAGCCTTGATCGCACAGACATTTTCATTTTCAGTACATGCAATACGATCGGCTCCGTTTGATTGAGCCTTGATCGCACAGTTTCATTTATGTTATTTATCGTATGATGTTGGTATGTTCATGTATGCTGTCATCTGTTATTGTATGTTATAGTTGTGATTGCTATTTGCCACTGCTTTATTATTTACATTTGCTCATTTATGATTATGCACAATTTTTCATTGATAAACTAACAGGTAATTCATTAATAAATGTTTATCTAATAAGGTTCACTCGCCAACTTATGTTGACCCAAAAACCCCCATTTTTACACATGATACAGGTGAACCAGCAGCAGCTAGGAACACATAGGATTGGACTAGAAGAATAAAATGTTTTAGAGTTGGGATCGTTATGTTTGGTTTATTTCCTTGGTATTGTATGAACATGTTTGGATATTTGGAAATGTAACTTTGACTTTATTAAATATGAAACATATTAGTAAATGTCATGAGCTTTGGTGATAACCCAATTATGCCCCGACTCTTATTCCGCTGCGGGTCGGGGTGTGACAGTTTTAATGATAATAAACTTGAAAATGAGTTTAATACTGATGTAATATTATAAGTAGGATTATTTGGGATGTTAAACAAAGTTATAAACTGAGTTTTCAAGCAGGTCGTTAAACTATGTCGATAAATGACGGTTTTAGCCCTTGTGATTTATAAAATGGTTTTAGTCAAATCTTTCCACGGTAAATCATTTACCTACTGATATGTTATATTAAATAACATATCTAAAACATTTTAATCTGATCTTAACGTCAGTTTTTGTAAAAATCACATAAAGACGCCATTTTACGACATAAGCGACGTTTAAGCGCATAGTATGGTTTTAACCCATATTAATGGACCAAGACTTGTTACCTACTGATTTTAAAACTTATTTTAAACATATTTACAGTAGGTACATGTTATAAACTTAGAATCCCAAATAATTTATAAACTATGTGTAAAATGACCAAAATCCCCCTTTGGTGCATAGTTTGGTCATAAAAGATAATTTACACATATAATTGACAACCTACTGATATTATATCATAAATAAAATATTTTCCAGAATACTTATGATGGTAAACTTAAAATATATTCAAATTTCTTTTATACGGTATGAAATTACCAAAAATGCCCTTATGAGGCATAGTTTCGTTTTAAAACCATAACGGGCATATAAGTTAATATCCTAATGATATTTTAACTTATTTAAAGTATAATGGCATATAGAACTTGTCCATGACTTATCCGGTTACCCGATATCGCAAATATGTGCACGGTTACGTATATGTAACTATTTTACGGAAATTAACCGAAACGGGTTTAACCTTGTCATTTAAGTCTCAAAATCCAGAACGTTAATAGTTTACCCATATTAAACAAGTCAAAGTACTTGTTGGGATTAAACTACATTCTATCCAATCATCGTTTAATCTAGCGTCATACGTTTTGATCAAGTACGCTAGGCGGTCTAAGTCTATGACTTAAATAAGACCGTTAGTATTTAATTGGTTAGTTTATGCCATAATCCAGACTAGAGACTTGCCGGTAAATGCTATCTGCAATTAGTCTTTTTTGTGTACGGCTGAGTTATTAAAAATTAAAGAAGACTAGCTCAGGTAAATACTCTTGACTTATTTCCCCTATACCGGCTTGGGTTACGGTAAATTATTACCGCTTGATCGGAAATGGGATTAATCGAACGCCAGTTCGGAATAGAAATCCGCATATTCTATTTTAATCAGTTCTGTTTGATAATTTAAACATTGGGGGTTAACTACCGTGTCCTGGATATCCTCGCCTGTGGATCTTCTATTACAAGCTTGTATATTATTCTGTATTTTCGAACATTCGGTTTGTAATAGTAATTTTACTCCAATACTTCCGTTGTGCCGTGTTTAATTGACTATGATGTTATCAACTGTTGTCACGATACTCCCCACCCGGGCCCATCGGTGTTTGGATTTCGGGGTTGGAAATCCAGGGTGTAACAATCTCCAAGCCCACACTTCCCTTCCGCGGACTTGCTGCAAGTCGATATATTCAATTAGTGGCGTTCGTTTCACAAATGGAACGAAATCTTAATGGAATTGGAATTTTGATTTTACTTCTTATTTGTTGGTTTCAACAAGAAAATGTGTTGGAATTGAATGACAATATAAGGAAGAGAATCTAGACTCCAGTTCCATCCAAATTCCATTCCATTCTACGAAACAAACACACCTAAATTACAAATCAAGTTTTAGTTTCTGTGCGAATTCGTATTCTAATTCCATTACAATCCATGAAATGAACACTTAGGAAGTCCATGCTTTGTATCAACGGACTAAAGAAGTCCATGGTTTCAATCTGTGGACTTCACAAACACGACAGAAAGCATTGTAGCAACAAACTGACACACCTAAACATTTTAAGTTCGCTTATCCTATGTGTGAACTACCTATTTTCAATTTGAATTTACATGCCCACCTAGATTCACTTTTTTGGTTTCTGAACCACCTAGTCTTGCAAATGATTCTGTTATGATTGTTGTTAGCGGTTAGTAGTTATATAACGGGTCAGTTACAATTACCAATAACATGTATCTAGGATGTTGAACGATTGTCATGTATTCAGTAATCAATATTTTGTGTATTGTATCTAATCTCGCTCCCTACTTATTCCTTTACATTGATTGTTGTTTTAAGTGTGTTCAATCATCCCTCCTACAAAGTTATGTTTCATCGTCAATTTTGTATTTCAGTTAAAATGTAATGGAAAAGCAACCAGTGGGATGGAACTTAGTTATTGATTTCAAACCATGTATATCATCATGGTGTTAATTTAACAGCAAGGTAGTCCAATTTTCCATAAAAAAGATGTTCAGTGTTGTTCATTGAAAGTGAAAAGGGGTATTTTGTTAGTTGTGGAAAGTATGGGTTAATGGCTACTATTCTGAAATTTTTAAGGTTTTTCAAGAGAAATTAACTACAATGATTTGTTTGATAATCCTTAACTAAGAGGATAAACTTCTTTAGTTCCCCATTTTGTAAGGCCCAAAACCAGCAAATCCTCACAGCTTAAATTGAAAATTTCATAGCCCAAAGCAGTGGAAACATTCAACAATACAATCTGGTGTGTTGGGAACAACACATGTTTTCAATAGGAAATTACCCATGTTTGTTATTGTTTCCGTTTCAAATCTTATATGGATTGACTAATAACTGTGATTTTAGTGATTTACATGTTTTTAATTGAAATCGAGAGTTTTTAAGAGTGTTGTAGATCAAGATCTGAAAGAAAGAAGAAAAATAACAAAATCAACTTGAGTACGACTAGTATGCCATCAGGGCATACACATACCCTATACGTCGACACCATTATCTAGAAACCCTAAATTCGGGCCATTGGACCTAGTATAGTCATTACTCACTAAAAAATTAAAACGCTAATTTGATGACCCTAATACCTGTTTTTGCTAAAAAAAATTAGAATTGCCACATGTTATTTTCATATGATTTCTTAGATTTTTTAGGCTAAAGGATCTTTTAATAAATCCCTAACCTTTATGTGTGTGTAGGGTTTGGACATCTTCAAAACTCCAAAACACTTTTAACAAACTTTAAAACTCCTAGCAACCCATCATTTTATTTATTCATTCCTATATATTTCATATCATCTGGGTGTAATTTTCTCATTTTATATGTAATTTTGTAATTACAAATATACAATCATAAGTTTACGTATTTGTAAAAATAAATTTACATTTATGCGCAGTAACCAATTTATATATATGCATCATATATTACATATCATAAACGATGAAAACTATCCTCAAATAATATTGAATATATAAAATAAATAAAAAATGATTGGGTATTAATAATTAGTTTTAAGACTATTTGAAAGTTCTTAAATTATATAGGAGTATCATAAGAGAAACTCATGTTTTGTGAGGAAACCAAAGACCTTCATACTACATACATGTAGTATTGATACATACATATATATATATATAGGATGAGATTTGGGGAAAATGATTAAAAGTATGAAAATGGTGAGAACGATTTTGGTGCACTTAGTGGTGTTTGGGGAAGGATTAGCAACATTTTGACCTCCTTGGTTGATTGTGTTGATGAGATTAGCGGCAAGGGTTTGTTGGATTTGAACTACGATGTAGGGAATACGGCGGCCATTTGTTAAGCGATTTGGGCAGCCATGTGCTCGCGGGATTTTCCTGATGTCCTACCTCTACGAGCGTGACTAGAAGACATCTACAAGGAATACGTATCGAGAGTATGAGTTTTACATATAGGTGTCATGTGTCGTATTTAGAAATGAACATTCATAAAACAAATGAAGAAAAAAATTTGCTAAATCCATAGGATGTCTTGGGCTTTGCTCATGTTTGGGCCCCCATGACTACTGGGCTTTGTAGGGTTCATATTGGTGTTGGCCTGTTAACACTCACGCCACCCGAATGAAAATCGTAAAACATGATTGCAAAGTACAAGGTCGGAGGGTGTCCAGGTGTAGACACAGTGACAACTCAAAGTGAAGTTAGTTCACACGACGTTTTATGTGGCATGCTTTGGCCTAATAGGTCCTTCGTACTCTCATCGTTAGTCCCCAGGTAGGCAAACTAGTCCGTTATATTGGATTTATACGAATGCAACCTAGACAGGACGTTTCGACTACCAGTACTTGTACCCTTACAGTTACTACATGCCCATCGTAGAACTCACTTTGATGAGATTGAGAAAAAAAATGAAAACATCACAAAATCTTGAATAAAGAAATATGAGAATAATTTAAATATGTGAGAATTGAAACATGCGTGATGAATGTATATGTAAGCATGTTATGTTTGACAATATGTATAACTCATTAAGTATCACACAAAATGATAGTGGAAGTGCTTGCATGCATTTGTGTGTGTAACAAATATGAAACAAATAAATATCATGAGTTTTCATGTAACCATATAAGCAATTAAAATCTAATCGACTATAGTATAGGCTCTAAGGTCTAATAAGCTATCCTATATCCCTATAGTCAAAAGCTCTGATACCAATCTGTCACACCATGACCCGCAGTGGAATAAGTAGTCGGGGCATGATTGGGTTTTCATCAAAGCTCATGACATTTACTGTAATAAAGTTTCATATTTATTATTTTCAATTTAAAGGAAAAATTACAACAATCATACAAGCACAACAATATTCGTGAACTCTTTATATTTCTTCTAAGGCAATTTCCTATGTGTTCCTTGCTTCAACCTGTCCACCGGTATCATGTGTAAAAATAGGGTTTTGGGTCAACAAAAGTTGGTGAGTGAATCTCATTTAAACATTTGAAAGAATTAGTTATATTGGTTATTTAAATAAAAAATGTGCATAAACCAAGTATGAGTATACGCATGTGTAAATTTAACCATAAACCATATAATATCAATCAATGCACACACAAGCATGACAAATGATGAACAATGAGATCAAGGCTCAATCAAACAGAGCCGATCTAATGAGGCACCTGATGCTCAACTCGTATCCCACGAGGAACTGATGAGCCTTAAATGAATGATTGCACGCAACTTGACAAAAATGTAAACACACAATACAACATATAACATTACATAACACGTAAGATCATATAATAATTTTGGTATTTGATCCGGTATATAAACAGATCCCAAAGTGCCAAACAAGAAAATTGGTATTTGATACCAACACATTATCAGCAACATACGACACCAATCAACTAAATCGCCGCATACAACCCCTCACTAGAATTGTTCTCCTCAAACATTCGTTTAACCCATGAACCCAACTCCTCAAAAAATTTGCTTGAGCATGGGCCGATTGATGGAGGGGCAATAGGGTCGTTGTTCGTCCCTTCAATAAAATGCTCCAGATGAAGAATAAAAGTGAAAAAAATTACAAACCACAGTTACTATCTAATGAATTAACTCAAATAAAAATAACATAGCAAGGAAAATGAAATTGGAAAGTGAAATGAAAACATAAATGGAAAGTGAAATGAAAACATAAGGTTATTCGGTATGGGTGATAGTCCTCCTTGGAGGATGAATCCTCCACGTCACTGTCATGTCATAGTCTTTGTAGGATGCTCCTCTAAGGATGGAATCAAGAAAATGGGTGATGACACTACCCCACCTAGTTAACTTTTTTCCAATTCAACTAGTTTTTTAACATTTACTAATATAAAATAAAATCATTAATATTAAAAACCACACATTACATAACCTAAAAACATAACATAAAAAAATAAAAATCCTAAGAACTCCACTTTTTCGCGGTCTTTTCTTTCATTTTTTTAAAATCGCTCGATCTTCTTCCGGATGCGAGTTTATGTCGGTCGTCATTATCTCCCACTCTTTATATTCATTCTTTTCACTCTTCAACCGAACCATTTCTTCCACCTCACGTTCCTTCGCGTGTGCCTTTTTGGTCGTGACCTCGTGTACACTTTGAACTGGCCATAAACTCGTCCATTTTGGAACCGCCCCCCTTTGCGGCTTGTTTTTTTTTTGCATTCGCCGCCTTTTTGGATTTGTCCTTTCCTGGTGGGCGTTCCTCCTCTTGAACCGCGTACTCTTCTTCGTCAAATTCGGGCTCGTTGTTTATATTTATTTGACATCGTGCGTCCGAGCCTCCCACACTATAACTACCGGTCTCCGAGGTTTTTATTCGTTTAGCCATTGTAACCTCGTTTGAAACCGGCACCCACTTGTTACTAGTTCGCAAAACTTCCCAAGCCCGTACGTGTGGGAAACTGGTCTTATGCGTATCGTCGTATTTACTCATCGCCGCTACAAAAACATCTTCGTCACTCGTCCCACTACGACGACTACTACTATATAAATTATTATAGATCTCTGAAACCAGTTCACGACCAACTGCATTTTTCACCCCTTCAAAGAGATGGAATCAATATCGCGATAATGACTATTTTCCATTATCGCAAGAAACTTCGATGATATTTCTTTCCAAAACCCATCTCCGGTTTAGTTGTTACCAGTATATTTAGAAGGTAGCAAAATTATATATTAGAACATGTAAAATTTATATTTTTTATGTATAAATTTTATATATTTTTACATACCGACAATGGGCTTTTTTAATGTGCTAATCCACGCCTTCGCTAACGACTCCTCCTCCATCTTTGTCTAAAGTTTTGCCTTGCCTTTCGTAGGTTGATCTTTGTTGTCCGCCACTTGCTTCCCTTTTTTCCGTTTCGAGGAGGATTACGGTTGCGTCTCCGGAACAAATTCTTCAAAGTCATCTTGTACGGGTTGTGCTTGGGGAGACGATTCTATCGGTGTTGGTAGAGATGGAGATTGCGAGTTGAACGGGTTTCGCATCATCATTTGTTGTAACGATTGCATTTGTTGGAGTTAGCTCATTTGACAGAAAGCATTGGGTGTTTGTTGAAAACTAGAGAAAGCGCTGTAGGAAAATTGCGAGGATGACCAACTCGATTCCATCATAGGATAGTAGCCGGGAACCGAGAAAACGTTTTGGTTCGGGTTCGGGTTGTTCGAATTGTATGGATCCATGGCAAAAGTAGAAGGTTTTTTTATAAAAAAGTAGAAGAGTTATGTAAAAAATGGATGAATGGTATAGAGTTGTATGAGAGAATAGGTTGAAATGTGTTAAAAATGGTGAGATTTATTGGTAAATATATTGAAATTTTAAAGGAATTTAATTTTTTTTTAAATTATAGCCGTTCAACGACATAAATTTTTGTCCTCACATGCCCGTCTACAACGTATTGGTGGGGACGTCGAAGACGAAGCACTGGGGGTCGAAATGGTGTTTAGGACGTCGGCGAGCCTGGACATGGCTAGAACGACCCCCACACCGAGTAGCCTAATAATTTGACGTTGAGAACGTGAAATGTAGTCAAACCACATGATAGCCCAGTGATACACCAAAAGTCCAAAAGTGACACTATAGCATGAAAAATGTCATTTGAGTAGCCGAAAATATTTGTTAAACCTGTAGTGAAATGAATTAAAATCTTATAGAAATCACCAGCATATTGTGACAGACAGTTTTTTATGTGAAAATACAGATAAAAACACATCACAAACTTAGTCATGAACTCAAATAAAACCAGAGTATTTATAAAAAAAAAAGAATTTTTAGACTGTCACAGGGGTTTGTGCCCTGAGGGGAGTGCCGCCCCCTAGGCCGGCACTCGTAAAATAAATAAGATTCATGGTTTATAAAAAGTTTCTTAACAAGATACTAACTTCCTAAAAACTGTATTTTGTTCAAATTTTATTATAACAAAAGACAATCACCATTAATTGAAACTTTATATAAAATAAATGCACAATGATAGTAATATAAACTAAATTCTACTAAACAGAAATTGTTCTGGCGTTTTCACTCTAGGAAGTGGTGGGATACTCTGCTCGGTCCTGAAAAAATTGTCTGGATCAACCGCTGTCTTCACCTTCACCAATCTATGAAAATTCTCCTTAAAATACTTCTCACCATACACCTTCCCAGAGC
Source organism: Scalesia atractyloides (assembly GCA_947069175.1). Lineage (NCBI taxonomy): Eukaryota > Viridiplantae > Streptophyta > Magnoliopsida > Asterales > Asteraceae > Scalesia > Scalesia atractyloides. Next base: position 10,213,733 of record CAMTDV010001632.1, read on the forward strand.
TGTAACCACTCTCACCGGTTCCCACCATCACTCCAATATCCAAATCTCTATAATTCAAATACGCACCTCTTGGATTCTTGGACACAAACTTAGTCATGAACTCAAACAAAACCCGAGTCTCCTTCAAGTACTTTTCATCCAGTTCCAGATCATCTTCGGTCCAGTTCATAGAGTACTGGATCTTAAACAGGTTTCCAGCACGATGAGGACACGGAGTTGCATCCGCTGGAATTTCCTCCATTATTCCACCATAAGGGTTTAAATAGAAACCACATTTTCCTAACTCCAACAACTTGTTGAATATAGACTCCCACCCGGGTCTAGATATAGGCGTTTGTACGTAATCAGACTTACGTATTAAAAAGTTTACAGTGTCCGAGTGGCGGTCCAGAAGGACCGCCGCAGACGACCTGTAATCTAGATTTGCCCAGAAGAATACGGATTCAACCCAATTTACTTCCAAACAATCCTCTTTTTTAACTTCTAATTCCGGGAAGCTTTCGTTCATTAGTTTTAATAATCTTTCAGAATCGCCCAAGAAATGTGCTATAAATGAAGCCTGGACGGTTTTCTTGTTGTTCAAGACCTTCGGCATTAACATTACTCTGATAAACAAATCTCTATCTATGGTCGGTGCAGCCGTCTGCCATTTATAAACAAGATCAATGGCGTTTTCGGGTATGGTTCTATTTACCAAGAATACTGTATGAATCATGGGTACTGGAACTAGTTTAACAGTGTAGGATAAAACTACACCGAAACTAGCTCCTCCACCGCCACGAATAGCCCAAAAAAGATCCTCACCCATTGATTCACGGTCCAGAACGCGACCGTTAGCATCGACTATACGCGCATCCACCACATGATCAACTGACAACCCGTATTTTCGAATCATGGTGCCATAACCACCACCACTTACATGCCCACCAACACCAACTGTTGGACACACTCCAGCTGGGAACCCATGCACCTTGCTCTTTTCCCAAATCCGGTAATAAAGCTCGCCCAGTTGAGCTCCGGTTTGGACAACCGCGGTTTCTGTGGCGATATCCACAGACACGTTATGAAAATTAAACATGTCGAGTAAGATGAATATTTTCTCATGGGAAACGTATGACCTTCCGTTGTAGTCATGTCCGCCGCTGCGCGTCAAGAGCTGGACACCGAGCTTCTTCGCGCACAGGACCGCAGCTTGGACGTGGGATTCTTTGGTTGGGGTGATGATGAGGGTTGGTTTGGGTGTAGATGCGGTGTTGAAGCGGCGGTTTCGGATGTTAGACCGGAGGATGGTGGTGTAAGTGGTGGAGTTGAAGTTAGGGCTGTGAACAATGGAGGAAACTTCCGGGTCGGGTTCCGGTGATACTTGATGGAGGCATTGGAGGAAGGTTTGGTATATTTTATGAGTGTCGTTTGAAGACATGATATTGTGTGTTGTATTTCCACAGTTTCACATGCATGGCACATGTTTATTTATAGCAGTTTATATGTACATCTGATTTTCAGAATAGTTTATACGTATAAATTCTTTGCTACCTAACCCGGTTTAATTATATAAAATGAACACTATTTAATTAATTATAATATATCAAAGATTCAAGGCTTTGATTTCTTGATTTTGCTTTTGCACGTTCATTTAATTAATTCATTAATCAGGATGGGAAGATTGCGAAGTTTAAGGGGGTAGGTATGGGTGGGTGTTCGAGTTTTTTAATTGGGTTATTTGGCTTTTTGTTATAGGGTTTTTTTTTGTTATAGCAATCTTAAGTGTTTACGGAACTAAATAATATTCATGTTAAATGGTTTTGGGTTTTTTTTTGTTATTTGGGCCGGGTTAATCAATATTAGGGTTTTTAAGTACAACTGTTACAATGCATATTTTATAATTTAACTTAGCATGATTTTCCTTAGATTATGTATTGTGGTTCAAGCTAACATCAGGATTCGTCCTGTCAAGTTGTTTCACCTAGCGTTAATTAGATGTTGACTGGGCACTGGTTAAAGTTCCTGTTGAAGCCTCATGAGCTTGTTGTAATCCAGGTGAGCAGTGGCTTCAGCAAACATTTTTTATTTTTATAAAAAACGTATATAAACGATATAAATTAAACAGATAAATTTTATAATTAAACATAGAACATAGTCTTGTGTATCCCGGATAACAAAGTCGGGAGAAAGCGTGGCATTTGACTCATGTTACGCTCGATCTCCATGTCGTACTCATTACTTTTTTTTAAAAAAGGAGGTTGAAGATAAGTATTTTTATAAAGGTAGGTGTGAAGAGAAAGAGAGGAAATGGATATTTTTAAAAGGTTAAGAGGGTTTAAATAAGTTTTTAAAATTAAAATTGATTTTTTTTTACTTATCCCAACGGCTAGTTGGGGGTCCCCACACTCAATTAATTAGGTTCAGATTGTTCACGTTTCATCTTAATCAGATTCGGGTTAATTGAGGAATCAGGTTGGGTTCATGTAAAAATACACCCCTAGGGGTAGGTAGTTGTTTGAACAAGGACTAGATTAGCAATCACCGAGTATCTGATTTGTTATTAAATAAATGCAAGTACCCAATATGAAATTCAAATAAATATATACAACGAATCCCACATTCCTACCTTAGTAGCAAATTTGATTACTGAATATCGTAGTATTATCATGTCACAAACGGAATCATTCGATTCGTCTCTACTAGAAACAATACCTAATACCAATTCAGAAAAAAAAAACTAATAATATGGGTTAAACCCTTTTATAAGAATTAAATCCAAAACTTATTAATCACAAACCTTATTTTACCACTAAAATGTAATTATACTATAAAGGTACTGGATTTCATCTCAATAATTAACTTATAAAATATCTGCTTGGTGAACAATAATTTAATACAATTGGTCCACATGTCGGTCACAAGATGCTATTAGTTATAAATGACATATACAACGCATCCTGCATTCCTACCTAAACAATTTTTTTTCTTTTACTTTTTTGCAATTTTTTATTATAGTCTTTTAATAGAAAATTTAGATTACTGATTGACCATTAAAGTATCATTGTGTCACTAATGGAATCATTCAAACATATTCATTTCCACTAGACATAATATCTATACAATAATTTAAAAGAAAACTCAATAAATATAAATTAAAATCACCTGTAAAAATCAAACTCAAAACGTGTGAGTCACAATTCTTATTCCAACTATAAATTGCCATTAAACAATAAAACCATAGGCTCCAACCTCAATAATTACCTTATAAAATATTTGCTTGGTGAACAATAATTTAATTCCATTGCTCATATCAATAATTTAATCCCATTGGTCCATATGTAGGTCATAAAAGATGTAATTAATTTTTTTGCAACAAATAATTTTAACAATCATTTTTTGTCGCAGCATCGCAACATAAAATAACTTAAACTTGTATCTTTTAATGAGAACGTATTATATTTTGTTTGACTTGTTTTTAAATAAAACTTACACTAAAACGTAAACAAATTGAAAATTTACACAAAAAAATATTATATTTGACTTGACTCATTTAAATAAAACTTACGCTAAAAGTAAACTAAATTGAATTTATATCAACAAATACATATTATATTTTAACCGGCTATATGTGTTTGTTGTTTTTTAATGGTAAATTTGGATCACTGGAGTATCATCATGTCACCAGCAGAACCACCCGATCATATCCATCTCAACTAGGCATAATGTTTCTACATCAATTCAGGAAGAAACACAATAAATATGAGAAAAACTCCACTTATGATAATCGAACTCAATTTCTATTGAAGCCAAAGCCTTATCCCACTTTCAAAACACCACTCCGCTATAAAATTATATACTATATCTGTTTGTTGTTAACCGACAAGTATTATCAATCCCTTTCACAATTATCAATTCTTTTTGTACAATAACGTGGGTGTTTAAATAGTATACAAACATGATTGTCGGTAATACGTATGTATCCCATGTTATTTAAATATCAAAGGATAATAATAATAATAATTTGATTTCAACCTATGTAAATATTATTTTGGTATTCCCGTGTTTTACACGGGTGCATAAATTTAATTTTATATAATAAATAACATTGTTAAATCTTTAAAATACCTCGTATACTGCACGAGATAAATATATATATAGTGTAATCGATTAACGCATACGGTCGTCAAGATATATATTTAAATGATAAATTCGAGGTACTATTTACTTATTAAAATTTTAATTTGTTTTTTTTTATTTATTATTAGGTTAGAAACATGTGTATTGCAAATTATATATTATCGTTAATTCAAAGTTTGATAAAAAGTTATTAGACTTATCTAAATTATTTAATTAAACTATTGTTTAAAGGGAAATAAAAAGGGTCTACATATTCACACACTCACTTGTCTGTTTAGACACCCTTTAGACGGGTCGTCTAGACCTAGACGGGGCGTCTAGGTTTTTTTTCTCCGACCACATTTCTGCCCCGTACAACGTCAAATAAGTCACATCAGACGGGGCGTCTAGCAATAGACGGATGTCGAAGACGACCAGAGCAAGACGGGGCGTCTAAGGCTAGACGAGCCGTTTTGAAGGTTGTGCCCTGCATGCATGCCAGGCAAGTTGCAAAGTGAGACGCCCCGTCTAGGCCTAGACGGGGTGTATATATACTTCTTAAATAGAGCCATGCAGAGCATTTGATGTCACAGAAATTTTTCACTTCGTAGTCGGAATTCTCTCCGTCTTCTTCTTTGACTTATATTACTTTCATCTGATATCGTTCAATACATATCAGTAAAGTAGTAAAGTGATACGCCCCGCCTAGGCGTTAGACGGGGCGTATATTTCTGTGTTAATAGACCCATGCAGAGCATTTGATGTCGCATAAAACTTTCAATTCGTCGTCGGAATTCTCTTTGTCATGAACTTTGGCTTATATTACTTCATCTGATATCATTTAAAGGTGGTGAAATGTCATTAAACTGGGACGGCAACTATTTCTTTGGGGCGTATTCTGGCGACTCATGGGTGCTTGAAGCCAATACGGTAACAGTTATTAGGTTAAACTAGTTGTTGCTTTAATTATTTACTAATGGTGATATCGTTATTAGGGAGAGAGCGGTGTTCCCAATTCTAACGAGCAAGAGGAGGTTGTGTCTAGTGTACAAGACATTATTCGTGATGGTGGAGGATATGGTGGTGAGGCACCCCCATACGCAGGCAATCCGTATTTCGCGGAAATGGTTTAAAAAGCGCCTGAGGTTTCATAGTGAGTTTAAAACATATTTTCCCGATGGAGATCAGCCTTATATATTTTGAAAAAAAGTATTGGATGGACGGTTTCCAATGTGCAAATTTGTATCTCAATCGACTACACGTCAAAGAGTGTCTTGTGCTCAATCGAAGATGTAATCGAAAGGAAACTCGAGGAGTAAATTCAGGTAAATGTACTGTCATTTTTTAAATATATATGGTTTTTGTTTGCGTAATAGAGTGTCTTGTAGTTTAACATAGTGATATGTTGTTGAACTTATTTCAGGTGTTTCTACAGCACCTAACAAGTCTCAGTCATCGTCTGACGATCAGTCTTGGTCAACCACGGTCAACAAAGCAAGAACAATGGCTCGATTTTTTTTATGTTTAATACAATTTATTTGTATAAATAATACAAAGATCTTTTTAATACAATAAAAAAACTTTTGGAATAACTAATAGGATTATATTTACTTAATTTGAACCTTGATATAAGCCGATATTCCTTCAGTACACCCAAGGCATAGCAATTAAACCATACAAAGCTTTGTATCTAAAAACCAACAAACTCCGGGTATTGACAAACAGACGGTAATTATACTCTCCGAGCTCTCACGTCCAACCGTCAACACCGACAGATGACGAAATGTCAATACTGCCCGTGGCGACGGTTGGACGTGAGAGCTCGGATAGTATGATTACCGTCTGTTTGTCAATACCCGAGTTTGTTGGTTTTTAGATACAAAGCCCATCTAAAAACCAACAAACTACGGGTATTGACAAACAACAACAATTATACTCTCTGAGCTCTCACGTCCAACAGTCGGCACCGGCAGATGATGAAATTTCGATACTGCCGGTGGTGACGGTGGGACGTGAGAGCTCGGAGAGTATAATTGCTGGTCAATACCCGGAGTTTGTTGGTTTTTAGATAGGCTTTGTACGGTTTAAAAAAAACCATACAAAGCCCATCTAAAAACCAACAAACTTTGGGTATTGACAAACAACAGCAATTATACTCTCCGAGCTCTCACACCCAGCCATCGGCAGCGGCAGATGACGAAATGTCGATACTGCCGGTGGCGACGGTGGGACGTGAGAGCTCGGAGAGTATAATTGCCGTCTGTTTGTCAATACCCGTAGTTTGTTGGTTTTTAGATAGGCTTTGTATGGTTTATTTATTGTGCCTTTGGTGTACTGCTAGAATGTCGGCTTATATCAAAGTTCAAATTAAGTAAATAAAATACTATTAGTTATGCCAAAAAAATTTAAATGTAAATATACGAGTCGTCTAGACCTAGACGCCCCGTCTTGGTCTAGCAAGAAGACCATTCTACCCCCGGTTTGTTGGCCGTCTAGGCTAAACTCAGGGGCAAAATGGTCATATTATCAAGGCCTAGACGGGTCTTCTAGGTCTAGACGACTCGTATAGTTTGAGCGGGATCTTTTATCCCTGGTAAAAGATGAATTTAAATTTTAAAATGTAAATTACCATTTTACCCTTGAACTGCCGCCCGTCTGGGCCTAATTCAGGGGTAAAATAGTAATTAACCACATGAGTGTTTTACAGCTCAGCATGGTTAATTACCATTTTGCCCCTGAAATTAGGCCTAGACGGTGGCAACTCAGGGGTAAAACAGTAATTCGCCGTTTATTCCATACGACCCGTCTAGGCCTAGACGACCCATCTAAGAGTCTTATATGACCCGCAGGCTAGACGACCCGAGGCAGACGACGCACAGCCAAACACACTCAAACATACACACACATACGTATTCGACCGTATTCGAATCATATAAGTGAAATCAAGCATCTCTGGTACGTATTTTCACCTGATTTCAATGAACTTTAATGTATTAAGCATTTAGATCGTAGGTTATGTGTGAATTTGATGATTTTTGGGGTTTAAGGGTTGTGATCTTCAAGTATTTTGGTTTTTCTAAGAACAAGACGGGGCGATAGACGACCAAAATATTTTTTTCTTATATAATTTATTGTCTTATTTGTGTTAAATTTCTAATACAATCGCAGATTAGATATGGACGAGATTGGAGATCCGATTCACGGGGAACGTCATCTGCATGGTCCGCGAGGGGCGCCGCCAGCACCGGTGGATCCGCTCCACGGCCACCCCTATTTTGAGTTCCCGCCCGTTACCACGGCCACCCCTACGTCGGATGCACGTCGGATCGCACTCGGCGGTCAACTAGGATGCGATTGAGGCGATTGGTGAGACGCCGAGACTGCATTTTTGTCACACCCCGGATTTCCAACCCGAAATCCATACACCGGTGGGCCCGGTGGGGAGTATCGTGACGTAAGTTGATAACATCATTGTCAACTAAACATAGCCCCGCGGAAGTCTTGGATTTAAATTACTATTACAAACTGAATGTTCAAAATAAAATAATATACAAGCTCGTAATAGAAGATCCACAGGCGAATTGTAAAATGTACAAGAAAGAATATAAAACAGACTTTAGGGCAGATCTAAGGATTTGCAAGATCCTCTTATTCACTACCGAGCAGCTTCCGGCCTATTTCGTATTGTACCTGCAAACTTAGCCTTTGGACGATACGTCAGCTTTCGCTGGTAAATACACCCAAGTGACTCATTTTGAAAACTTTAAAATGATTTTAAGTGCAAAACGGCACAAAATCTTTTATTAACTTGGGAAAGTTGACTTTGCAACCTTGTTAACAGATTCACATGTTTATCAATACATATGGGGCCCAGTACGGAGACCGAGACATGATTAAAACACACACTACTAAGAACTCACGAAGGAGTTATCCCCAACGTCTTAGGTAATTTGCATATGAGCGTCTGTTAGGTGTATGCCTACACCTCGCGCTAAGGTCGTGGCCAATAACTAATGTATTGAGCCGAGAATATCCAGGACAGGGTAATTTAACCCCCGATGTTTAAGTTATCAAACAAAACTAATTAAAACAGAATATGCGGATTTACTAGCCACAAACGGGCATTCGATTGATCCCATTTCGGACCAAGCGGTAATAATTTACCGTATCCCAAGCCCATATAGGGAAAATAAGTCGAGAGTATTTACCTGAGCTAGTCTTCTTTCAGATTTTTAATAACTCAGCCGTATACAAAAGTACTTAAATGCATATAGCATTTACCGGCAAGGCTCTAGTCTGGATTATGGTGTAAGAATCTAACTCGCCTTTATATATATATATTTATAGTTGTATATATTTTATTTATTTTTTTAACTATATATATTTTAAAAGTTTTGATATTTCATTAAGATAATAAGATCAAAACTGATTATAAAAGTACGAGTTTACTTAAAATTTGAAGTATACAAAATATTGATAGACATTTCAACACTAATATGTTTCTTGAACGAGGAAAAAAACTAAAGCGGAAGCTCGAAATTCGGAAATGTTCGGTTCTTCGACAATCTTGATCAATCATCCACGACATCCTAAAGATCACCTACATTACAAATTTTATCTAAAATTTTAGTTAAATAATATAAGTATCATAAACGAATATATCCAACATGAAAACATGACCCAACAAAACAAAACAAAATTTTTGTTTCAGACCCCGCCGTAAGCTACGGTTAGGCACCATAGCTTACGCTGAGGGCTTCATGCTTCTAACTGAAACAGCCTACCGTAAGCTACGGTGAGCAACCGTAGCTTACGGTGGCTTCTGCAGGTTTCCTATTAATTGCTTTTTTTGTCACGAAAATCTTCGTATCGAATAAACCACTTATCCATTTAACCATCCGTTTCTTCCTACCAGATCGTGAATTGATCCTTCACCATAATAACTCGAAATCCAACATCCAAATTAATCATATTTCAACTTTAAACCTTTCCTACCCATTATTCGGGTATTATGTTTATATCATTTACTCATGCATCCTTTCTGGTATGCCTTAAGACTTCATTTAACCCGTTTAATTGACATAGCGAAATCCATCGCTTTTACTCACACACCATTTACCTTTATTCATTGCGACCATCGTTTTTAGACAACCGTTTGATTGACCGTTGGTGAAACGAATCCATCGCTTTTATTCAACCAAATCTTTAGTCATTATGTCATTTTGACCCGTTTGGTTGAAATAGTGAAATCCGGCGCTTTTATTCAACCAAATCTTTAATCATTATGTCATTTTGACCTGTTTGGTTGACATAGCGAAATCCATCGCTTTTATTCAGCCAAATCTTTAATCATTATGTCATTTTGACCCGTTTGGTTGACATAGCGAAATCCATCGCTTTTATTCAACCAAACCTTTAATCATTATGTCATTTTGACCCGTTTGGTTGACATAGAGAAATCCAACACTTTTATTCAACCAAACCTTAAACAACATATGTTTGACCCAATAAAACAATTATCCATACATTATATTACTATGAGCACAAGGTCACATACCTTAAAGCTTTCCCTTCAAACGCGTATCCGCACCGGCTTGACTTCCCGACGCTTCACTCGCGTTGCCTAAAATATACAAGTCGATGTTATTAGAACCACTTAGCCCATGACTAGGGCATGCAAATTTGCCAAACACATTCTCTCACGTTTCCATTAACATTGTCCGGATATTAATTTAAGGTTGGAAATTCGTTTAGGCATTTCGTCATGCACTTTGTGTGCATAATCTTTAAACTACTTTCACCAAGTCTACGATTGAGCTAATAGCCAGGTAATTGCACTTATTCAAGTTTCCATGTTCTAGTATGTTCCATCAACATCCAGAATTTAGTATAACAACATCAATTAATGCAAGTTTCATTATCACAACATACGTTTTCTTTAATTTTTATAAGAACCCTGCCAACACAAACATTGATAGCTACTCAAACACTTAATTAATGGCATTTTATTATTAATTTCATCCAGGGTTTGTCCTAATCATGCAGGCTCTACAATGTCTATCACTATTCTAAAATCCCACCATCAATTTCACATCATAAGATTCAATTGTGAATGTCTACTTCAATATTCACTGAATTTTTGACAAACCTTTGATGAGATGATGTTGTAGGCTCTAAGTTCTTAAATATGCACCAAAATCACTTTGATTCTTGGTCGAATTGGATGGAAATTGTGAGATGTTCAAGAATTAGGGTTTAGCCTCTCTTTTGCTTCTTCTGGACACACACATACAAAACAAGTGTGTTGGGTTTCTAATTTCTTTTCTTTTATTTAATTAGTTTTTTCCTTTTTAACACTTTTAGTCCCTCATGTTTGTTAAGTCTAATTCCTCATTTAACTAATAATATATAGTTAACTAAGTTAGTTATTTCTAGTTAAGTTATTTTATTTTATTTTATTTACATTTATAATTTGTCATTTTGGGGGTGTTACAAATCCACCCCCCTTAAAAAGGGTTTCGTCCCCGAAACACCTACACGTACCAAAAAGTGAAGGGTATAGTCGTCTCATTTCTTCTTCTGACTCCCAGGTGGTGTCCGATCCCTTCCGATGCTCCCACTTGACCTTGCTCGATTTTTTTGTTCCTTAATCCTTTGACCTTTCTGTCAAGGACCGCGATAGGCTTTGCCAAGTAGTTGAGTTTATTATCTACCTCTATGTCTTCATATCGAATGCAGGCTGTTTCATCGGCTAAATATTTTCGAAGATGTGAAACGTGGAATGTATTGTGTATTCCACTCAACTCTTCCGGTAGTTCTAACCGATGTGCCACTTTGCCCACTCGACCTATAATTTTGAAAGCTCCAAAAATCGCGGGCTCAATTTCCCTCTCTTTCTAAATCGTATGATCCCCTTCCAAGGAGACACCTTGATCATTACCATATCACCTACTTGAAATTCAATGGGTCTTCGTCTTTTATCTGCATATGACTTTTGCCGATCTTGGGCCGCTTTTAAATGGGTTCGTACTATGTCAATCTTTTCATTTGTGGATTTAATCATATCCTTATGGGCGAGTTCTCTTGGACCCACTTCGCCCCCAACACACTAGGGTTCTGCACCTTCTACCATAAAGCATCTCATATGGCACCATACCAATGCTCGTATGGTAGTTGTTGTATGAAAATTCAACTAATGGTAGGTAAGCATCCCAACTGCCGCCAAAGTCAATAATAGATGCTCGAAGCATATCTTCTAATGTTTGAATTGTTCGCTCGCTTTGCTCGTCTGTTTGAGGGTGGTATGCCGTACTGATTAATAGTTTAGTACCCATTTGTTCTTGAAAATCGCGCCAAAAGTTCGATGTGAACCTGGTATCTCTATCAGACATAATGGACACCGGTACTCCATGGCGCGCTACTATCTCATTCATGTACACCTCCGACATATATTCAGAAGTATAAGTTTCACGAATGGGAATAAAATGAGCACTTTTTGTCAATCTATCAACGACCGCCCAAATGGCGTCGAATCCGCGGACCGTTCTCGGTAGTTTGGTTAATAGATCCATGGTAACATGTTCCCATTTCCATACTGGTATTTGTAATGGTTGGAGTTTGCCATAAGGCTTTTGGTGTTCCGCTTTTACTTTTAAACAAGTTAAGCATTTTTCAACATGCTTAGCTACATCTCTTTTCATTCGGGCCACCAGTAATTTTGTTTCAGATCTCGATACATCTTGGTTGCTCCCGGGTGAATTGAATAACGCGACTTATGAGCATCCTTGAGTAAGAGATCCTTTACACCACAAGTGTTTGGAACCCAAATTCTACCGAATCGGTATTTTAACCCGTTTTTTCTTTCTTCAATGTCTTTTACTACCCCCTTTATACGTTCCACTTTCCAGTTCTATTCCTTCACTGCTTCTTCTTGTGCTACTCGAATTTGCTCAAGTAATCCTGAAGTAACCACTAGTTCCATAGATTACACCCGAATGGGTACAAAATTTTCCTTTCTGCTAAGGGCATCTGCCACTACGTTGGCTTTGCCAGGATGATAATGAATCTCATAGTCATAATCCTTCACCGTCTCTAACCAACGCCTTTGTCTATATTCAATTCTTTTTTATCAAAGAAATACTTTAGGCTTTTATGATCAGTGTAAATGACGCATTTCACCCCATACAAATAGTGTCTCCAAATTTTTAAAGCAAACACTACCGCTGCTAATTCAAGATCATGAGTAGGATATTTCTTTTCATGAACTTTTAATTGTCTTGAGGCCTAGGCAATCACTTTGCCTCGTTGCATAAGTACGCACCCAAGGCCTAGGTGCGATGCATCCGAATACACCACCAAATCGTCTGTGCCATCCGGTAAAGTCAATACCGGAGCACTGGTCAATTTATCTTTAAGCGTTTGAAACGCCCTTTCTTGCCTATCTTTCCAGACAAACCTTTCATTCTTGCGAGTTAATTTAGTTAATGGAGAAGCAATCTTGGAGAAATCCTGTATGAATCTTCGATAATAGCCTGCCAGTCCTAAAAAGCTTCTAACTTCAGAAGGAATTTTAGGGGGTTCCACCTTGACACTGCTTCTATTTTGGACGGGTCGACTAATATTCCATCGTGCTAATAACATGCCCTAGGAACTGTATTGTTCGAAGCCAAAATGCGCATTTTGAGAACTTTGCATACAGCTTTTCTCTTCTAAGTGTTTCTAATATCTCACGCAAATGGTGCGTATGATCCTCTTCACTTTTTGAATAAACTAAGATGTCATCAATGAACACTATCACTGATTTATCCAACATTGGCTTGCACACCCGATTCATAAGATCCATAAAAGCTGCAGGTGCATTTGTTAACCCGAAGGACATTACGAGAAATTCGTAGTGCCCGTACCGTGTTCGGAAGGCGGTTTTAGGTATATCTTCTTCTTTCACTCTTAGTTGATGGTAGCCTGACCTTAAGTCGATTTTTGAAACCCAACTTGCACCTTGTAGCTGATCAAATAAGTCATCGATTCTCAGAAGTGGATATCGATTCTTTACCGTTAGTTTATTTAGTTCTCGGTAATCGATGCACATCCGCATACTTCCATCTTTCTTCTTTACGAACAATACGGGTGCTCCCCAAGGAGAGACGCTTGGTCGGATAAACCCCTTGTCCAACAAATCTTGTACTTGTGATAATAACTCTTGAAGTTCCGATGGTGCTAATCGATATGGAGCTTTAGCCACTGGTTTCGCACCTGGAACTAGTTCAATCCCAAACTCCACCTCACGCTCGGGTGGGATTCCCGGTAAGTCTTCCGGGAACACATCTCGAAAATCTTGCACGACAGGTACGTTTTCTATTCTTGGCGACTCTTTTTCTGAATCCTGTACATATGTCAAATAAGCCTTACACCCATGTTGAATGAGTTTATGGGCTTCTATCATCGAACATACTATAGGATTGCAATTCTTTTCCCCGTAAATAATTACATGTCTTCCGCTCGGTGATGTTAGTTGTATCTCTTTACAGAAACATATTACTTTAGCGTGGTGATGAAATAACCAATCCTTTCCAATCACTACTTGGAATTCCCCCATCGACATGGGTATTAAATCAACTAAGAAATCCTCGCTATCAACATTTAATTTGCATTCCCGACATATATCACAAACAACAAAACTTTTATTATTACCTATGTCTACTTCTATAGGCATAGGTAATTTTGTTAGTGTGAACAAAGGGTGTCGAATAAATCTATGTAAAAAAAGGACTTATTTGCACCCGTATCAAATAAAACACATGCGGGAATTGAACTTACGGTAACGTACCTGAAACTATATCGGGTTCATTTTTGGCCTCAGCTGCAGTTATGTGGAAGGATCTTGCCCTTGTCTTCAAAGTTTCATTCTTCACATTGATCGCGTCTTTCCCTCCTACCAACTCCGGGCATTCAGACTTTTTATGACCCGGTTGGTAACACTTAAAACAGACCGATACTTTAGTAGGGCAATTTGAGGGCGCATGTCCCGTCTTTCCACACATGACACATGGCTTGTTTTTATAGAAACACTCGCCCCGATGAGAGCGTTTGCAACTAGGCGACCCTCCTTTTACGTTCCCTTTCTTTGGAGGTTCATTTACTTTTTGTCTCTTTGTGGGGCTTGGGTTCGCGTCCAACGTCCTCCTTTCTCCTCTTTCAACTTGCTTTTTCAATTCGATTTCGTGCTCTCGCGCGGCATTTACAATCTCCGTGAGATGTTCATATTTTGAGGGAGTCATAAACTCTCGATATTCAGCACTCAACATGTTGTAGTAATAATAGATTTTCTGTTCTTCGGTTTGCACTAGTTCGTCACAAAACCTCAACTTATCTAAGAAGATCCCCGTGATTTTGTCAATCGATTCGCCTTTTTGTCTTAGCTGAATAAATTCTTCCTTGATTTTGTTGATCACGACTTTTGAGCTGTGATGTTTAAGGAAAGGCGCCTTAAACTCTTCCCAAGTCATGGTTCTCGTAGTTTCAATCCCCAGTTCTTTCTGGAGGTTATCCCACCAGTCTTTCGCTTGACCCCTCAGTTGATCGGTTCCGTAGGCTACGAAGTCGGTTGGGTCACAATGGGTCCGTTCAAAGACTCATTCAATATCACTTATCCATCATTGACAAACGATTGGATCTACTTCCACATTGTAAATCGGGGGTTTACATGCCATAAATTTATTGTAAGGGCGTGCCTTCCCTTCTTTAGCCTTACCTCGATCCTGATTGAGGCTTTCCATTATCTCATTCATCCGTTCCTCTATCGTTGCTAACATCGTTGTTTGCAACCTTTCCATAAATTCAGGTAAGGCTGCTTCCAACGCTTTTCCGACTTCTTCGGAAATTTTTGCTTGTATCTCCTCCGTCATGAGAGATACCGTATCTTCACCCGTTCCGTCAGACATCTCTTTTACTGAAATTTCCATAACAATTAGGTAAATAATTTGTTTAATCATTTCCATATTATTATCATATGGAAATTGATACTCATCACTCAATATTATGTGTGATGTATCATTCTTATTCGGTTGATTAAGTACATAACTTATCTCAACCATTTATATTTAGTGTATTTTCTGGGTTCGAGTGTATTAATGCACTCCTCCCATACACCTTAAATCATCTTCCTTTCTATTATTTTCTATTGAAATTCATTTCATAACCACTATTCACAAGATGTCATGATCAAGCCTTGAACCGAACACATTTCGTCTTTAACCTTTAGCTCTAATTACCAACTTGTAAGACTCTAACTCGCCTTTATATATATATATTTATAGTTGTATATATTTTATTTATTTTTTTAATTATATATTTTAAAAGTTTTGATATTTCATTAAGATAATAAGATCAAAACTGATTATAAAAGTACGAGTTTACTTAAAATTTGAAGTATACAAAATATTGATAGACACTTCAACACTAATATGTTTCTTGAACGAGGAAAAAACTAAAGCGGAAGCTCGAAATTCGGAAATGTTCGGTTCTTCGACAATCTTGATCAATCATCCACGACATCCTAAAGATCACCTACATTACAAATTTTATCCAAAATTTTAGTTAAATAATATAAGTATCATAAACGAATATATCCAACATGAAAACATGACCCAACAAAACAAAACAAAATTTATGTTTCAGACCCCGATGTAAGCTACGGTTAGGCACCGTAGCTTACGGTGAGGGCTTCCTGTTTCTAATAGAAACAGCCTACCGTAATCTACGGTGAGCAACCGTAGCTTACGGTGGCTTCTGCAGGTTTCCTATTAATTGCTTTTTTATCACGAAAATCTTCGTATCTATTAAACAACTTATCCATTTAACCATCCGTTTCTTCCTACCAGATCGTGAATTGATCCTTCACCATAATAACTCGAAATCCAACATCCAAATTAATCATATTTTAACTTTAAACCTTTCCTACCCATTATTCGGGTATTATGTTTATATCATTTACTCATGCATCCTTTCTGGTATGCCTTAAGACTTCATTTAACCCGTTTAATTGACATAGTGAAATCCATCGCTTTTAGTCAACCAAATCTTTCATCGTTATGTCATTTTGACCCGTTTGGTTGACATAACGAAATCCATCGCTTTTATTCAACCAAATCTTTAATCATTATGTCATTTTGACCCGTTTGGTTGACATAGTGAAATCCATCGCTTTTATTCAACCAAATCTTTAATCATTATGTCATTTTGACCTGTTTGGTTGACATAGCGAAATCCATCGCTTTTATTCAGCCAAATCTTTAATAATTATGTCATTTTGACCCGTTTTGGTTGACATAGCGAAATCCATCGCTTTTATTCAACCAAACCTTTAATCATTATGTCATTTTGACCCGTTTGGTTGACATAGCGAAATCCATCGCTTTTATTCAACCAAACCTTTAATCAACATATGTTTGACCCAATAAAACAATTATCCATACATTATATTACTATGAGCACAAGGTCACATACCTTAAAGCTTTCCCTTCAAACACTTATCCGCACTGGCTTGACTTCCCGACGCTTCCCTCGCGTTGCCTAAAATATACAAGTCGATGTTATTAGAACCACTTGGCCCATGACTAGGGCATGCAAATTTGCCAAACACATTCTCTCACGTTTCCATTAACATTGTCCGGATATTAATTTAAGGTTGGAAATTCGTTTAGGCATTTCGTCATGCACTTTGTGTGCATAATCTTTAAACTACTTTCACCAAGTCTATGATTGAGCTAATAGCCAAGTAATTGCACTTATTTAAGTTTCCATGTTCTAGTATGTTCCATCAACATCCAGAATTTAGTATAAGAACATCAATTAATGCAAGTTTCATTATCACAACATACGTTTTCATTAATTTTTATAAGAACCCAGCCAACACAAACATTGATAACTACTCAAACACTTAATTAATGGCATTTTATTATTACTTTCATCAAGGGTTTGTCCTAATCATGCAGGCTCTACAATTTCTATCACTATTCTAAAATCCCACCATCAATTTCACATCATAAGATTTAATTGTGAATGTCTACTTCAATATTCACTGGATTTTTGACATACCTTATGATGAGATGATGTTGTAGGCTCTAAATTCTTAAACATGCACCAAAATCACTTTGATTATTGGTCGAATTGGATGGAAATTGTGAGATGTTCAAGAATTAGGGTTTGGCCTCTCATTTGCTTCTTCTGGACACACACATACAAAACCAGTGTGTTGGGTTTCTAATTTCTTTGCTTTTATTTAATTAGGTTTTTCCTTTTTGACACTTTTAGTCCCTCAGGTTTGTTAAGTCTAATTCCTCATTTAACTAATAATATATAGTTAACTAAGTTAGTTATTTATAGTTAAGTTATTTTATTTTATTTTATTTACATTTATAATTTGCCATTTTTGGGGTGTTACATATGGCATAAGCTAACCAATTAAATACTGTCGGTCTTTATTTATGTCATAGACTTAGACCGAATAGTGTACATGATCAATACGTATAACGCTTGATTAAATGATGATCGGATAGAATGTAGTTTAAACCCGACAAGTACTTGACTTGTATAATATGGGTAAACTATAAACATTCTGGATTTTGAAATTAAATGATAAGGTTAAACCCGTTTCGGTTAATTTTCGTAAAATAGTTATATAAACTTAACCGTACGCATAAAAGCGACATCGGGTAACCGGAAAAGTGATGGACAAGTTCTATATGCCATTATATTTTAAATAAGTTAAAATATTAGTAAGATATCAACTTATATGTCCAATAAGGTTTTAAAAACGAAACTATGCCTCATAAGGGCATTTTGGTAATTATATACCGTATAAACAGAACTTGAATATGATTTAAGTTTATAATCAAAAGTATTCTGGAAAAATAGTTTATTTATGATATAATATCAGTAGGATATTAATTATGTGTGTGTTTTATCTTTTATGACCAAACTATGCATCGAATGGACATTTTGGTCATTTCACACATAGTCTATAAATTATTTTGGATTCTGAGTTCATGTTGTAAACCTACTGTAAAATTATTTAAAATAAGTTTTAATATCAGTAGATAAAAAGTCTTAGTCCATTAATATGGTTTTAAACCATACTATACGCCAAAACGGCGCTTATGTCGTAAAATGACGATTTATGCGATATTTAATGAAAACTGACATTAGGGCCAGATTAAAGTGTCTTGGATATGTTATTTAATATAACATATCAGTAGGTAAAAGATTTACCTTGAAAAGATTTGATTAAAACTATTTTATGAGCCACAAGGGCTAAACTTGTCATTTATCGACATAGTTTAAGGACCTGCTTGAAAACTCAGTTTATAACTTGGTTTAACATCCCAAATAATCCTACTTATAATATTACATCAGTAGGAAACTTATTTTCCAGTTCATTATCATTAAAACCTTGTTTTATGCAAAAAAGACATTTTGGTCAAAGATGGCATAATTATGGAACTTGCGCATAAACTTAGATTCTGATTATGATCATGTGATATAACCTTAGAGGGTTATGCTACATTATATTATGATCATAATGCGACTTTAGATCAGTAGTTAACTAATCTAAATCAGGTCAGAATCGAACGTCAAAGTAGAAGTCAAACTTCACGACTTTTGGTTGCGAACCGACCCTAGAACTAAAATTGACGAGCCGAACATGTTTACACATGTTCTAATAATTATTACCAACTTGTTTAAGTGTCAAAACAGGTTTCATAACATATATAATATCAATTTATGATTTTTCTGAAAAATGGCCTATTTGACTTTTTAATATCATAACTTTGACCCGTCAATTGGTCTAGCAAACGTGATCTTCTGGAGGTGCCTTTATAGGGATTAACACCTACCTTATTATGATCACTTAGCCATGTTCGTTACGAACAATGGCTGGACAATAATGGTCTTAACCGAAAGTCAACGCGTTTTCCAAAAAAACGCTTGACTTTTGGCTATAAAAGCCTATAAACTAAAATGCGCAAAGAGGGAACACTTACCAGTGATTCCTAGAGTGCAAAAGAACTATGTTGGATGCTCCTTTCAGTTAGGAACTTTCAGAGGAGGGACAAGAGTGTGAATGAGAAAGGTGCAAGTTGAAATGGTAAACTTGAACACCTATTTGTAGTTGGAGAACTCAAAGGAGATGAAGCCTGGTGTTTAGGAGGTGTAAGAGGGAGCTTACAAGTGTCCCAAAACGTGGCATAGCAGTTTGGGAAGCCATGGTTTTGATTTAATGGTTTTTCGCATTTTTGTTTGGAAGCCAAGAAAACTTTCTGCAGCAGAGCCTCTCTCGCGCCCCGCGAGAAACACAGGCCATGTCTCTCGCGGCCCGCGACCGCCCTATGGCCACTTTCAAACTTTGACACTTTTAACCCCTTAACTTATTAAAGCTTCTAAAAACCTTTTAAAACACCTTTTTGGCACTTTTAGCCCTCCGAAACCAATACTTGGCATTCCCGGGATTATGCCTGGACATTATCGAGCTCTCGGTTCGTTAAAAGGTCACTCAGAGGTATAAATTAACATGTTGACACTTTTAATCCCTCCATTACCCAACTTTCATATATTAATGGATTTAATCACTCTCGTCCAATAAACGGGACATATGAGAGTTAGGACTTCATAAAGGATCACTCAGAGGCTCAGTATAAGCATGTTGACTCCGATGTCACTCAGAGGCTAGGCATGTTGACACAATGGTCACTCAAAGGCCGAGTTTAAGCATGTTGACACTAATGGTCACTCAGAGGCTATGTTTTATACATGACGACACTAATGGTCGTTCAGAGGCTAAGTTTATGCATGTTGACATCAGAAGTCATTTAGAGGCTCAGTTTGAGCATGTTGTCACTTTTAGTCCAAATTAGTCTTTAATCGACTATATTAAAAATACAACACGTGTAACTATACTATTGGACATGATTTTATAGGGTGTTACAGTTTTTTCATTCCTGTTGATTTCCCGTGGCACCGTTTGTTTGACTTGGCCAGCACGCCGAGTTATAGGGAGCTGCTCGTCGAGTTCCTGTCGACCTTCACGTTCCACCATCCATGGGTCGACCAGCCGCCTGCCCAGCCACAGGGTCCTCCCCTCCGCCTGAGGTTTCATTTAGGCTCGCTGGTGTGTGGCGTTCGACGACGCTTGTTGAGTTTGCCGTTCATAGCGGCATATACCTGGAGGAGGAGATTGTCACACCCCGACCCGCAGCGGAAAAGGTGATCGGGGCATGATTGGGTTTTCATCAAAGCTCATGACATTTATTATAATGTTTCATATTTATTATTACAATTTAAAGGAGATCATACAATCAAATCATACAAATACAACATGTTCTATACATCTTTCTAAACTTCATTATTTTTCTTCTAAGGCACTTTCCTATGTGTTCCTTGCTTCATCCTGTCCACCTGTATCATGTGTAAAAATGGTTTTTGGATCAACAAAAGTTGGCGAGTGAACCTTGTTAGAAAACATTTATTATTTATTTCTTATTGTATTTAATATGGAAAAATTGTGCAATAATCATATATGAACAAACGTTAATAAACATACAATAACAAACAAATAGCATACAATAACAAACCAATAGCATACAATAACAAACCACCTTGCATGAATATGTAATATGAATGATAATGTAAATGTTGGCAACGTCTCGTTCACGCTCATAGGTAATGGGGAACGGCTCACGCTCATTGGTAATGGGGAGCAGACGGCCTATGATGAAATGTATGTGCGATCAAGGCTCAATCAAACGGAGCCGATCGTATGTTGGCAACGCCTCGTTCACGCTCATAGGTAACGGGGAACAGCTCAACGCTCATAGGTAATGGGGAGCGGCGGCCTATGATAATGTATGTACTGAAAATGATAAATTTAATCTAAACAATAATCACACAAACAGATGATACATGTTGAATATACATTTGATCATGGATATGATGGATGCACAAACGTTTAAATGTAATAAATAATAAGACACATGATACACCTAAAAAACGTGATTAAAACGGGGAATTTGTAGAGATTCACTCACATTGGGTGCGTTCGGTTGATGATGTTGAATGCGCACGAGTTTAGAGGATTGATCGACGAGGAATAACTAACCTAATTAATAACGAAAAAGTAAGGTAAATAAATGGATTTTATTAACAATTTTAATAGGATTTTTGGATATATTTTTGTGAGTTTAAGGCTATTTTCTAACTTTAAAAACATTGTTTTAAGTATTTTTAATTGATTTTTAAATTAAATAAATAAATAAAAAATATATATATATATATATATATAAATGTTGACTTTTTGACTTTGACCGTTGACCGTTGACAATGACTGTTGACCGTTGACCGGTTCGGTCGTGAATATTATTGCACTGAGTGAGACTCGAACCCGTGACCTCCCGTACGCGTGCACGCAGCTCTACCAACTGAGCTATGTGTCTGACCCGAAATATTTCTGTTTTTAATTATATTTATATACTATTTAACTTAATCCGAAAATCATTTATTTAAAAATGATTTAATTATATCAAACCGGTGATCTCCACAGGTCTCTAACCCGGGACCTGTGGTTTAGTTTGGCACACAGTCCACCGCTGGACTGTGTGTCTAACCTGGTAAATATTCCGGTTTTTATTATACTTAACATCTTACTGTGAGTTAACCCGGTTCGGTTAAAAAAAAAACATTTTTATTTCTGAGGATAGGGTCGTGATAGGAATCGAACTCGAGACGTATGTGTATTGTTTGCACACAGTCCACCGCTGGACTGTGTGTCTAACCCGTTCATAATATTGATTTTAATTAATCTTATAAACATAAACGACTTCGTCTTCTTCGCTCAAGAACACAGACAATGATTAATCAACTGTTTCATGTTTAATTCGATTAACGGAAGTTATCAGCGATTGAAATGCAATGGACAGAGAGGGTTTGGGGAAAAATGTACCGAATCAGATGTCTTTCTCAGAACTCCGGCAAGGATTCGTCGACTCTGTTTGTGAACTTTGTCTGTTCGAATCAATTAACAGTTTTGATTGATTAGATATGAAATTGAGTTACTAAACCATGATTAACAGGAGGTTTAGTTGATCATACTGATTAACAGCGTGAGTTCGGAAATTCCAGCGATTTTCCGGCGAGTACAGAATATCCGGCAACGTCGTCTGGGATTGATTCTGGATGATGGATTGATGTTAGTAAGGATCTAACAATGGAATGAAACAGAAAGAGTCGAGGTATTTACCGTGTTGATGTGAGTCTCGGTTTTCCGGCGAAAGTCCGGTGATGGCAGAAAAGTTCCGGCGAGTGAAATTGCTTCGAGAATTGGTGCGATTTTGAGCGAAAAGATTACCAGAGGCTAGGGTGTGTATTTATAGGAAAGAATATCGATGAATTGGGTCCGATTTCTGTCTTGATTCGTTGGTCAATTATTCTCCGGCGGTTATGATTGATGTCGCGGAACTGGACATCGGTTATAACCGATGTAGGTGTTAATACGCACGTTAAGTCACAAGAAACCGACAATAATTGGCGAAGTCGTCGGGATTTCCGGCGACTGCGAAATGGGCGCGTCGTTGACTGTTTTTGAAATCGAGTTTTATTATTTGAATTAATTGTTTTGATATATCATCAAAAGGCACAAGTGGCGGAGTGGTTGGATGTGTGAGAGTTAAAGCTTTGAGGTTCCCGGCTGACCCGGGTTCGAAACCCGGCATCAGCATATTATTTTTATTTCATTATTTTTAATAAATTTTCAATTATAAATTTTATATTCTAATATATTTATTAATTATGTATCGTATAAAATTAATTTAAGCATTAAATACGCAACGAAATTTTTAACTGGATGTTCGGTTAATAAACGAAGCGGGTTTGGTTAACCCGGTTTTTTACGGATGTTACAGAGATTGCCACCGATGTTTATACGAAGGGGCTAGTGGTGGTGGATAGACCCACTCTATTGGGATTTTGGGGGGTGGTCGCAGGCTTTGACATTTGGGAGCATGTCAGGGCAAAGGGGAGGATTTCTCACGTTGGCGACCCGCTGTACAGGTACTTACGTTTATTACGGTAATTGTTTGATTATTGTTGCTATGAATTAATTTACGTATTTCGCTAATATAATGTGCATGTATCTATATCGGATGCTCGCTACGTCTATTACCACTCGCGGACACAGCCGTGGGTGGTGTACGAGCACCGATTTATTTTATTACTATTGTCTTTTGTACAGGAGGCCGTGCGCACTTGCGGACGGTCTCGCCCAGTACTTCGCCTCCGACCATCACCGGCAGGAGCGCGACTTTTTGTACGGCGGGGCGTATGTCACCGTGATAGCCCGGTCGTTGGGTCTTGTGCTAGAGACGGACCCGCACTTGCAGCCGGCCATACCGTCCACGCGGATGGGTTTTTAGACCTTGCGCGGGATGAGGCTGGTGAAGAGGTTCGACATGCTCGGCGAGCGGTTTAAAAGTCGCGAAGGTGAGCCATGGATTTCGGAGCCGCTGCCAGATCAGTTCGATCCAGTCCATCCGCCGGCAGATGAGGCAGTGGTAGTCCAGGACCCTCCGGTTGATTTTGACGGAACGGCACCGCCACCACCACCACCACCACCACCTCACGGGGCGCCCTAGTTTCCGCAGCACGTCCTTCCAGGTCATGCCCCGGGGGGTGCGGCATACCCGCGCTTACGAGCCGACGTCGAAAGGCTTATGGATCTCGTTGGCTGGCTGGTTTGGGAGGCACATGATAGACGAGAGAGAGACGGGTTACTTGTCATACCGCTCCCACCACCTCGAGCACCGCATCATCAGCAGCAGCAGCCAGATCCCGAGTCCGACCCCGACTCGTATGCATAGACCGCTCGCCTTTTGTATTTAGTATTCAGCTATATAGATACATATTATTATGGATGTACAAAGTTATGTTATGTATGTTATATATGTAATATTTAGCTTTGTTTTCAGTTATTCGATTACTTGGTGATTGTTTGTGTTAAATCAACGTTAAAATGTAATACGAAAAAAACATATACTTCTTGCATTCATCTTAAAATGTTGAAAACAGTATTAAATTTTAATATTATATTTTTATAAAAAAAAAGATAATGTAAAAACTGTTAAATATTTAAACGATCGAAAAAGATAATTTATTTATATACAATAAACCAAACTTTTTAAAAATATAAAATTACACCACAAAAAAAAAATCAACCTCCAACACCAAACAATTTACCCACAAAAACACTATTTTTTCAAACTCCAACAACAACCAATCTACCCCACCAAAACATCCATTTTTCAACAAAAAAGAACCTTGAGCCCTAGACGGGTCATCTAGGTCTAGACGTCCCGTATATACACTTAAATTTATGCGCCCTGCCAGGTATCTGCTGACTCCTAAAAATCAGTGCTATACGGGGCGTCTAGCCCTAGACGACCCGTCTAGGGCTCAAGGGTGTCTAAATAGGCAGAAACTGTGTGTGAATAGATTGAGCCAAAAAAAATGAAAAATAAGACAGGGAGATTATTAATTCAAAGTTTGATATTAAAAAAGTTATTACCCTTATCTAAATGATATTTAGTTAAACTATTATTTAATACGTAAAAAAATTGGAAAATAAGATAAGGAGGCATCAGATATTGACATCTCTCAAAAAAAAATTTATTTATTAATATAGAAAGATAATTAAATTGTTGGATGGTGCATGTGTCAACTTAAAACAAACGGACACGGAAGGGGATAGAACGTTTGGTATTTAATCTCATACGATGGGATAATAAAAGGTGGGATAATAGAATTGGTAATTGTCAGTTACAATATTTATTTATTAATGTAGATCATTTATTAATGCATTAGGCGGTAAATGTCAACAGGTAACGGTGTAACGTTTGAGACGTTGCTTTGGTTATTATTTTATAGTTGAACGGGGTGTTCATGAACATTAGCTCGTACTGTTCCAAGACCATCCAAGATATCAACTTATCAACTCGTACGGGTTTCTGTGGACAAAGAATAAAGCAAAAGATCCTCATTTGACCATTTATGATTTTAATTTTCATTGTTTTCAGATCTTTTGTTAACTTGTAATAAGTTTTTTTTCTTTTTTTGTCTTTTGGTGTCTAGCTTTTTGTTATATTCTATTAATAAAAACTAGTTTTTTACGTCGTGCCTTGCACTTAAACTAAGCAAATAATAATGTAAAACAAACGTGATTTGAAAATAAAACATGTTGTTTAGAAAACCAAACCATTAAACGGTTTAGTTTATCATCGTACCGTTTTATAATACCAAAAATACTTTATTTTGATTACAGCTTCGTTTTTAACAAAACTTATAGTGGAATGTCAGTGAAAAAATAAAGCACAATTACGTACTTAAGTTTTAGAAAAAAAAGTTATAAACATACATTATTAAAGAAGTATCAATTAATCGATAAATTGATATATGTTCTAAAAAAGAAAAAAGAATTATTAAAAAATGGTAAAGAAATATATGGTTTTAAAAAAGAAAAAAAATAAAAAAATAAATATAATAATAAACTATTATAATATATTAAATAAAAAATAATTAAAGTTATATATTATTATAAAAATAAAGTTACTATTTATCGTTCTTCATTAACAATATATACTAGGTTTTTTTTACGTCGTGCGTTGCAACGAACGGCACAAATAATAATGTAAAACAAACATTATTTGAAAATGAAGCATGTTGTTTAGAAGCCAAACCGTTAAAATCGATTCACTTTATCATCGTACAACTTTACGCTACCAAATACACACTTTATTTTGAACACAACTTCGTTTTTAATAAAACTTATATCGGTCGAGGATAAAAAAACTACGTAGTTAAGTTTATAGAAATTTTTTTTACGAACGTTAGACATTTAAGAAATAGAGTTAAATGTCATTTTAATCCCTGTGGTTTGAGCCATTTTGTCAGTTTAGTCTAAAAGTTTTATTTTTTGTCTGTGGGTCCAAAAAGTTTCAACTTTTCCATTTTAATACATTGGGTTAACTTCATCCATTTTTCTATTAACGAGACAGGCAATTCGGTCATTTATATTTAGTTCTATTAACTAGAAGGACAATTCGGTTATATAAAATGATTGAATTGCCTTTCTCGTTAACAAAAATAATGGATGGAGTTAAACTAGTGGACTAAAATGACATTGGTGAAACTTTTTTGAACCTACAGGCGAAAAATAAAACATTTGAACTAAACTACCAAATGGCCTAAACTATAGGGATTAAAATGGCAATGGTGTATAGCCCTATACGCGTCGTATATGTCCAACGTTTTCACCAGCTTTGCTTTTCTTTCTCAATCAGAAAATAATACACAATACCTATACAATGCGTATAGCACTCTACACATTGTATAGATACGATGCACATTAGTTACCAACCAATTTGATTGACTGATAATGAATGAGCCCTATACGCGTCGTATATAACACTAGGGGAGGGGTGGTTCCAAATTATAACCAGACGATAAATAAAACTAAACTAGTTTTTATTGACGTCGCCCGTTGCGGTGAAACCGAGTAAATGATAATGTAAAACAAACGTGATTTGAAAATAAAGCATGTTGTTTAGAAAACCAAACTATTAGAACAATTTAGTTTATCATCATACCGTTTTGATACCAAATAAATACTTTATTTTGAGTACAATATCATTTTTAACAAAACTTATAACGGAATGTTAGGGAAAAAATTAAGCACAACTACGTACTTAAGTTTTCAGAAAAAAAGTTATCAACGTAAATTATTAAAGAAGTATCAAATTAATCTATAAACTAATATATATTTTAAAAAAAAAAAAAATTATTAAAAAAATAGTAAAGAAAATATATAGTTTTAAATAAGGAAATAATTAAAAATATGTTATTATAAGTAAATATAATAATATTATTATAAAATATTATAATATATTAAATAAAAAAATAAAAAGTTATATATTATTATAAAAATAAATTTACTATTAATCATCCTTTATCAACAATATATATGTAGATATAATATATGTATATATAATAATAGTTAACTTTAATTAGTTGAAGTGCTTAATTACAATGTCAAAAAAAAGCCGCTATAATTCTCTTTTTTATTCATCTTTTTGATGAATTTTATACAAAAATATGTATTTAACTATGATATAATTATACATAGTGTAACACTATATGCAAATCTGATGTTGTCGTGAAGCTAACACATGTTGAGCTTATAATAAATGTCAACCTTCATATACGATCAACGTGATTTGAAAACATTAAATGTCAATGTGAGAAGAATTTTATAGTTATCGCATCCGGTGACAGTGATTCAAAGATAACTCCTATGAGCGCTCCATCCACTACCAAAAAGACAGTCGTAAGGGTCGAGGATGTTACATAAATACTATATTATATTTCTTATGCTTTTTATTGATAAAACATTGTTGTAGACTTAAAACTTTTGAATACATATAAACAAGTATTACAAGACCAACCCACATTATCTTTTCCATAAATGACTTTTAGCTTACTACCAGTGAAGTTCTAATCGATATTGGACTTTTAGCTTGCTACCAATAAAGTTCTAATAGATATTGTAATTAGGGTTATGCGTTATGGTGTTATGTGTTGTGCCATCTTTATCTTTGTATATACACTTTGTACATTGTTCAATGGAGGCATAAAAATATACAATCATTTATGGTATTAGAGCCCCCAGAGACTTCATGCCAGTACCTTTTCTCTCTAAATTCACTGTCTGTGACATTTTACTATCTCGGTAGTATTCCCCGAACCATATCTATATCTAAACCATCTCAGATATGACTGCTTTCTAATCTACATGCGTCTATGGCAATATAAATGACGGAACCACCTCCATTGTGTTTGGCATCAATTTTTAACCACAAATGCCATCATATATGACTTTCTAGGTTCCTCCTTAGATCTTTCTCATCCTTCTACTAAAAGAGTGTCATCAATCGTCATCGCATACCTTAGCCACCATTGGAGGAAATTTGGAGGTCGGGCTCCGAAGAAACTAGTTGGAGGCTTTGGAGGAAGGATATGAGTCTTGTTTGAAGACATGATTTTGTTGCATTTCCACATGCACGACAAATACAAGTTTATTTATAGCACTTAATATATATGTAAATGTGTTATTCAGAATAATTAATACACACAAGTCATTCGCCACCTAACCCGGTTAGATTATATATAATGAACATAATCAATATATTAAAGATTCGATACTTTTATTTCTTTATTTTGCTTTTGCAAGTTCTTATTAACTTATTAGGAGACACCTAATCAAATCATATAAAATGGACAGAATTATTGGAAGGTAGCGAAAACTAAGTGGGTAGGTAGTTGTTTACCATGTCGGTGTTTTATTAAAAATCTCATATTGGTCTTATACATATTCAGTAAATGCATGCATTATAATTCAATAAGTTCAATTTGAGATTTTTTTCTTAACTAACTTGCACCATCTTTATTTATATTAAAACTCTTATTTATATTAAAACTCAGAAGAAGATGACACATATTTCATGTAATCTATACTATAGAAACTATTCAGGAGACACTTGTCATCATATTAGATCATATATTTTTTTTTATTTTTCCACCAATATCTTATGAATAATTATTATTTATAATAATCCGCGCACTAAATATTATTTAGTTTAATCTCTTATGGATAATTAATATTTAGTTTAACCTCTTCCGATTAATTATAGATAACTCTCCTACTAAATATTATTTAGTTCAACCTCTTCTACTTAATTATAGATAATTATTATTTAGTTTATATTTAATATACTTTTCATTTATGATATTATTTATTTGATTTTATATATCATATTATCTTCAATGTTTATATTACCTAACGTGTCATATAACAACTATAGTTTTTAGTTTTCTTTTACCCAAATTATTACTTCTTTTTTATAGACACCTACTTTTTATTTTAATATACAAATTTACTCTTATTTTTTTTTATGATATAATTATCTCTAATAAACTTTAAACTTTTACCATAACATATATAATAGTAGAAATAAAATCGAAAAACATTTTGGATGACATCAATAACTCAAGACACTAATATAATAATACCAAACAAAAATACTAATATAAAATCATTACTTTTACCAACAATAACAAAGTCTTATTTAAAAAAATAATAATTAAAAAATATATAACTAAAAACATATGACATTATAATAAAGTTAACTTTTTTATATCATATTTTGTACTTATGCGGATATTATTTTTCATGACGAGAAGTTATAATAACTTCTGTTTAATTTTCTTACATTTGTTACGTATATTATAATTTAAATACGTGAAGTATATAAATAACAAGTATAATAAAGAAATGCTTAAAAATGATACATATTAAGTTTTACTTTGGAATAAATTCACGATAATCTATACACATATTGTCATCTTTTTATTTTTATTTTTTTTGGTTATAAACAGTATAAGTGCATCCTTAAAAGTGAAAGCACAGGAGCGGATAATACCTTTATCGACTACTTATTGAGTTATTGCAATTTCTTTATGGACTTTTGAATTTCAGTCATGGATATCTTATATGAGGTCTTAGTTATCACACTTGCACCCAACAGTCCAACACCATATCAATCAATGGCACACTCGACAAATCATGTCGGAATACATCCAAATATTTATTCACGACTGATACATCTTCAATCAACAATTTTCACGTCATAGCATCAACTGACAAGAAAGCTTTTATGCATCCTCTTACAAGATACTTTCCTATATTCAACACAGATTAGTTTTACACGTTTTGTATTCTCTTATAAGTCTAAACAAAGATAATTGTCAAATTATAAATAATATTGACACCAAGGTTACATGGCTGGCTTTGATTAGCTGGTTCGACGTTGAGGGTGGCGGCTATGGTTGGTAAATCAAATTTAAAAAAAAATACATTTTTACCTATAAAGATCCAACCCAAGTTACATATTTTCCCATTCTTCTTCAACCACTACCAAACACAAATTACATATCTTCAACCAAACCCACACCAAAAAAACGAAAATGGTGCATTGGATCGAAGAGGAGGAAATAACGCTAGTGACATCGATTGTTGACGCACAACGAACCATACAACGCGGTCAAACTGCGTATTGGGGTCGAGCGTTTCATCAATACCTACAACACGTCGGGAACACGTGTCACAACTTAAACGCATGTCAACACAAATGGCGTGAGCTCAAACCGAAGTTGTATCGGTTTAAAGTTTACTTCGACCGTATCCCTGCGGGTGACTTGACCCATGACGATCGAGTCGAGATCGCGAAGATCAAGTACAGGCACGATGGGAATATGGATTTTAAGTTGGTTCCTCACTTTAATATTTACCGTACTTTGTAATTTTTTTTATTTTTTAGGATTTAATAAGTAGGATTTATAATTTTTTAGGATTTAATATGTAGGTTTTTTTTATTTTTTAGGATTTAATAAGTAGGTTTTTTTTTTAATTTTAGGATTTTCTTTTATGTAACTTTTTTTTAAAATTAATATAAGATGTGTTTTATTATATAATTGTCAATTTAAAAAAAAACCACATGGCACCCTACGCTGGCCTGGCCACACCGCTTTCACACCCCTATTTTTTGGGTATGGACTGGTGAAACCCACATCCGCCACGTGTCGAGCAATGCCCCCAACCCAAACCTCTATACACCCCACAGTATTAAGGCTGAGTTTGGTGGGCTCCCTTGTGCGACAACCATTCCGATATTTTTCTCTCATTTTCTTGTTTTTTAAATTAATAATTTAGGGACTTTATTCTATAAAATGGTGTGAAGGGTCGGGATTTAAATCTTTCTTTGTCTATGTGGTGTTGATATTGCATATATGTGACGCTTTAAAGTCCTCAGGGCTTTATTTCACACCCCAACCTAACAATTAACACTTTGTTACCCATTTAAACATCTAATGAGCTCTTTAGCTTACTAATTGCAAAATTGAGCGCTTTAATCATACGCTTAATTTCGGTGGTAAAGGCCAGAAAAATAATTATTAGAAAAATTGATCACTTATATATAAAAACAAGGGACATTTGATGGTGGGCCACCCAAACCAGTCAGATTAACATTTCACTAACTTCGACAAGAGGTAGTGATCACCTCTATGCCAACTAACTATACTGGTCCCTCTTTACAAACTTATCACTTTACAACTGTGAACGTTACAATACAACACTTAATCAAGGATTTATAGTTACGTCATGACTTTTCTTGTTGCCCATTGATCTTCAAACTCTCTTTGATTTGATGTATGTATATCAAGGGAATTAGGAGATGATAATTAGATATGTATTTTGAAATGTTACGAGGAAAAGTGGTGAGTGAAAATGGTTGGGAAAGGCTTGTATTTATAGGATTGATAGTTACTTTAATCTTTTTGTTGTTTTTTTCACTTGAACGTTGTGTGACGTCTAGTTTAAGCCTCAAACACCTTTTTTCACCCCATACACAAATTTTTTAAGTTACCAAAGCAATCTAGTTCACCTGTATCATAAATAATTAGATTTGTTGCAAGAATGGTATGATTTGGTATGGTTTGAATTTTTTTTCCTTTTATGTTTAATATTCTAACCATAAATGTAAGGTTGTGTCTTCGAGGTAGAAACACAATGATGACTTACCATGAGAAGCTCCATCTCAAACTCCTTTCAAATAAAATAAAGTCAAAATCCCTCTGATTAGAAAAACATAAGACCTTTGATGTTAACTAAATTTAAGGAGTGATTTGTAACTAATTTTTGTTAATCACTTTGTTTATGAAAAACTCATTTTTGCATGTCACTTTTATCGTATTGAAAACTTGTTTAGGATCTCTCATAATTCCTTACAAATCCATGTTGTTGATTTCGGTTCGAGTTTTGATCCCTGTATGTTGTTGTCGGTTTATCACTTGTAAGCTTGTAGACATGATCATACCATTGTGTTCTTAATCTATGTACTTAGTGATTTAATAAGTGTGTATGAATATGTATATGGTATATACACATCCTTAATCAACAACTAATAACATAAGTTATTAATGAAAATTATCAAAACAAAAGATCATTAGAAAATATTAAATCCACAATCTTTAATTAAACTTGTTTTCCTAATATTATTTTAATCTCAAACTTATTAATATTATAGGTTAAATGATTGGTTCCAAGTTCCAATTGCGTGGACTGGAATGTTGGTGCCATCACCGACGGTACTGTTCGGGTTATAAACCTTGTTTAAACGCAAAGTAAGATTAGTAGAGTTGTGAGTCATTATATCTGTGGCGCCCGTATCCATATACCAGTTTTGATCGGGCAGGTTTAGAGTAAAACTGTTGAAAGCTTGGGCAAGTTCGGTTGGTATGTGGGCTGGTTCGGTTACGGTATAGGCCTGCTGAGTTCGAAGGCCTAATAGCCTTGATTTGGGTTTGGGTTTGGGTTGTGTTGGGCCAAGAAGGTGAAGTGGTGGGGTGGGGGCAAGGTGGCGCGAGCCAGTAGTTGTTATTCGGTTGGGCCCAGTATGGTGGGGAATGTGTTTGGGCAGTGTGTTGCTGAGAGTGGGCTCCATATGGTGGGTAGTAGGTTGGTGGTTATTGTGAGAGAGGGTATTGAGAAGGAAATGGTGATGTTGAGGTCCTGCCCCTTCCACGACCACGATGTCTGCCCCTGCCTCTATTTCCATTTCGATTAAAAGTGGGTTGAGTGGAGGTATTTGGGTTAGAATGAGGTGGTTGGTGAGAAGTGTGAAAAGCAGTATCATTTGGGACGCAGTTTGCTTTGGTAGTCTCTTCAAGGATCAATTGAGAGCGGGCTTCGTAGAAGGTAGGAAAGGGATCCTTATTTTGAATGATGGTGGCGGCGCTGTCATAGGCTTCATTAAGCCCGGAGAGAAGTTGAATGACGAGGGGTTTTTCGTTGACCGGTGAACCGACATTGGCCAATTGATCCGAAAGCATTTTCACCTCTTGAAAATAGGCAGTCATTGACGAGAAAGAGTCGAGTTTGATATTAGCAAGTTTCTTTTGTAACAAAACGACACGGGTTGTTTGATTGTCATGAAATATGCTTTTCAAAGCCATCCAAGCATAAGAAGCGGTGGAATCGGGTCGAATAATTGTGCTGAGAAGGTCATGTGAAATGGTGCCATAGATCCATTGACTATGGCATCAAGACGATTCCATATGTCGTTATCCTTGGTGGACGATTTTTCCTTGTCGGCAGCGGCGGGTGGGTCAATTTGACGGGTGAGAGATGATCAAGTACTTGAAAGGCTTGGCAATGGATATTGAAGAGTTCTGCCCATGAGGCATATTGGCTCGTTTCCATTTTGAAAAGTTCTCTTCATCCCCTTCACTCAGTCCATCAGGTTAGGAATTCATTTCTTTCCCATCGAAATGTACATATTGTGTAGCTTTATGATTGTTATGCGTCATGAGCGACCTGCTCCCCTGTACTTGATGAAATACTATT
Organism: Scalesia atractyloides; assembly: GCA_947069175.1. Classification (NCBI taxonomy): domain Eukaryota; kingdom Viridiplantae; phylum Streptophyta; class Magnoliopsida; order Asterales; family Asteraceae; genus Scalesia; species Scalesia atractyloides. The sequence continues at coordinate 10,247,388 of CAMTDV010001632.1, forward strand.
ATCTCATTCGAATTGCACATTAGAAATAGTAGTATGTGTTAGGATACAATATATTGCTTTTTTTTTTTGAGAATTATATGTGAATTGTTGTTTGAATGATGAAAACCATTTGTCTGCATGCCTTAGGTTATTAAGCTCTGTGCAAGGGTTTGATATCTCTATAATGTATTTTTATATAAAAGAGTTTGATCACCTCAAATTCAACTGTAAGATCTAATATCAGTTATCGAAAACTTTAGTACAAATAAGCTAATAGACCGTGGTGGGTTTCCGTACGGGTATACAAGGGGAACTCTCACTCACAGAGGGTTAACCATGGTTGCTTTTAAGCAATCAGATCCTACACTAGGTCAAGGAAACATTGAGTTTTGGAAGGAGATAATCATGCTTTCATAATACAGACATCAAAATTGGTCTCTTAAATGCACTTTTGTAATGAAGGTGATGAGATGATACTTGTGTATGAGTATGCTTCTCGTGGGAGGCATTGATCGTTATCTAGGTGACGCTAACCTCACTTGGATCAAACGGTTGAAGATATGTGTAGGGGTTGCATGTGGGCTAAATTACCGACATGATCCCATGGAATCTCAAGAGAAAGATATTCATAGAGATATCAAAAATGGAAACACCCTTCTAGATGATAAATGGACGACTAAAATTTATGATTTTGGCCTATCAAAAGTCGGCCCTTCTAACCAACCGCAAAGATATCTTATCTCTAATGTTGTCCGTATGCCTGTGTATTGTGATCCCTTGTATTGGAAGATGGGTTCCCCATCAAAAGAGTCTAACGTGTACTCCTTTGGAGTTGTGGTGTTTAATGTTCCGTGTGGGAGATTATGCTTCGAGTATAGTAATGGTGAACTAAGTAACATTTTACTGCCCAAGTGGAGACAATGCTATTGAGAGAAAAGGTTAGATGGGATTAATCTTGGAACCTGCTTGGGGCTGCAGCCCCTTGGACTCTACTTCCGGGTGTGCTGCACTCAGACCCACCGCCAAAGGGGCGTTGCCCCGTTAGAACCCCTATTGCTTAGGGGCTTTGCCCCTAACGACCACCAAGGTTCCTGAATACGTAAATCATAATAGACCCAAACAAACGTAGAGTCCCATTCTCTCCAATATACTTTGGTCAACAAGTCAATTCAATTATAGTAAAATAATCTACAACTAATTGGGAAATCGAGTGCTTTAACCAATAAACTTAATTTCTTGGGGGTGAAGGCTATAAATAATGATTTAACACAAACGTTTTCACTTCAAATAAAACAAGGAACAATTGATAGCGCTAAGGGTTGTTTACGATATAGTTTATCCATTAGGATGAAAATTTAGACAAACCACTAACTATAGTACACACAAAACCGGTCAGTTGAGCAGGTCAGCCAGGTTTGATGGTTTGCAACAAAAAGGTTTTAAAATGATACAAAAAGATTCTTGACTATAATACATATTAGAAGCTAGATATCACATTAATAAAAAAAAATATATACATAATACATGTTAAACCCAAACCGGACTACATGACTGAATCCTTTTAACACTTAAGTTAGGCCACTCGGTGTGGGCCGTCCCAGGCCCGTCTTTGGCCGACGACGCCCCCAACATCGCGCCGGTGGCCCGTCGTCATCGGCGGTGTCCCTCAGCGGACGATGGGGACGGAGCTTCTTCACCGGCTTCTCCGCCTTCATAATCGCCTCTTCTTCCCGTTGTCGCCTCCTAATCGCATCCTGTGTGCTCTTAATCTTCTGAATTCGCGCACTGGTCCTCGTAGCTGAGCCTCGAGCCTCGTAGCTGAACAATCGTCGGTTTTGTTCACTTTAATCGCCTCAACAACAACCATCGCGAATCTACAGATGGAGAACACGAATTCACAGCAAATTAACGACAAATTGAGAACGAATTACTGGACAGATGATGAAAACTGTTGGATCGATCAAGTCAAACTGGAAATTAGATGAATCGATGACGACGAATTTGAAGAATATTGATCGTATGAAGATGAGATTCGGGGAAAATGAGTGTCCTGAGAGAGAAACTAGTTTAATTTAAAAAGAAAAATAAAAAAAATAGGTGGGGTCGGGTCGCCACCTATGTCCAAGCTTCCATCCCTGGAGGGCGTCCTCCAAGGTCTCTGATGCGTTTGCTGATATGGCGGGTCGTCCTGGAGAGAGACCCATCACCCACACCGAATAGCCTTAAAGCTTCACATTTTTCGTTGTCACGTTAAAAATTGTATGCAACATCACGGTCACTTAAAAATGAGTGATTCACTCATTTTTTTAAACTTTGGAGTGTAATGGCTTCATCATCCTTAGCTATTAAACTAGTTTTTAAATCAGATAAATTAGAAAAGGGGGTGGTGATCATTTGTTGGTTTGTTATTGATTGAAAGAAGAAAAGAACGTGGATCCATGCACCTCTCCCATCTCACCGTCCCGAAGGAAGTCACGCCCCACCCAATCACGCTCTTTAGACCGCAGGGTGTGGGAGAGTTTGAGTTGGGCGTTTTGCATGACACGTGGTGGAGGTGGGCTCCACCAGGTAACCCCAAAAAATGGGGTGTGGAGAGGGCGTGGTGTGGCTCGGCTTAGCTTGGCGTGACCAACCATGTGAATTTTTCTTTTAATTAAAATAGCCAACCAAACTAGCCATATTGGACCAGCTAACACACATCTTACTCCTCATAATTAAATGTGTATATGCGGTTGGGATCAAATATAAAGTCTCCTAAAAATGAGAAGTTGTGAAAAGGGTATCAAACGGACTCCGATTGACCTCATCCAAGTGGCATTGGAATTGCTCATCGAACTCTACTACGATGTGAGATTTTAGGTTTTTGTTTTTAGATGTTTAGCTTGTACATTTTAGATATTTTGTTTACATCATTGTGTCTTTTCTATATTTGCGTCGATGTGTCTTTTTTTCTTCGGCATTGTGTTATATTTTGCTCGTAATGTGTTGTATTTTGCGACCCATTGCGTTTTTGTACACTTCATATTTTTAGGAGCCTTGAAATAAATTTACCCGCAATGTGAAAAATATTTATGTGTTGCTTGAGTTTTTTGTTAATTCAGAAATTGACTAGAACTATCTGTCTGCATGTCTTAGGTTATAACTCTGTGCAAGAGTTTGATCGCTATATAATGTCTTTTATAGAAGAGTTTGATCACCTCAAAGTTCAACTGCAAGATATAATATTTGCAACCGAAAACTTTAATACAAACAAGCTAATAGGCCGTGGTGGGTTCGGACGGGTATACAAAGGGGAACTCTCTCTCCTGGACGGAAAAACCATGGTTGCTTTTAAGCGGTTAGATCGTAGATTAGGACAAGGAAACGTTGAGTTTTGGAAGGAGATAATGATGCTTTCAAAATACAGACATGAAAACTTGGTCTCTTTAATGCACTTTTGTAATGAGGGTGATGAGATGATACTTGTGTACGAGTACGTTTCTCGTGGGAGCCTTGATCGTTATCTAGGTGACGTTAACCTCACTTGGACCCAATGGTTGAAGATATGCATAGGCGTTGCACGTGGGTTAAGTTACCTACATGATCCCATGGAATCACAACAGAGAGTTCTTCATAGAGATATCAAAAGTGGAAACATTCTTCTAGATGAGAAATGGACGGCTAAAGTTTCTGATTTTGGCCGGTCAAAAGCCGGCCCTGCTAACCAACCGCAAACATATCTTATCTCTAATGTTGTGGGTACGCCTGGATATTGTGATCCATTGTATTGGGAGATGGGTTTCCTATCGAAAGAGTCTGACGTGTATTCATTTGGAGTTGTGTTGTTTGAAGTTTTGTGTGGGAGATTATGCTTTGAGTATAGTAATGGTGAACTAAGTAACATTTAAGTGCCCATGTGGAGACGGTGCTATGAGGAGAAAAGGTTAGACGGAATTATTCTTGTTGGTCTAAAAGAACAAATGGAGCCGGGTTCTTTAAATTCCTTTTCAGCCATTGCCTATCGATGTGTGAAGAAAGCTCGTGAAGAACGACCAATGATTGCTGAGATCGTGAAAGAACTTGAGTTTGCACTAGAACAACAAGTATTCTGTTCTTTCTGATTTTAGAACATTTTTTTTGGTATTACTGCTACCGAACAAAATGAAATTAACACATTATTTTACAGGAGATTTTTGAAAACCTTGTTAAGAGAGTGGATATTGCAGAACCGATCAAGATTGCAGACCTTGCTGTACCTACTCTGTCATATGGATCACATAACCAGCTTCTCATGCATCTCTTAAAAGGTTTTCTTGTTGATGATGGCAAGACGGTAATTTTGCATTGCCAAATTATTGTGTATTTCGTTTGAAAGTTTTTTTTTGACATAATAACTTGGATATGTTTGCTAGACAGTGGGTATCAATTAATATAAGGGGAGAAGTTACCAAAACGGTATCTGCAACAAAATGTTTCATTGGGGACCATCTCATAACCAAGAACGCATATACTGCACCTAACAGGAAAGCAAAAGTTGCAAGGTTAGTTACTTTCTCAAAATAAATATACTTATCGTTTTCCTGTATCAAGATATGATGTTTAACTTTAACTTCCAAACAATGTGTTCTTTTTATGTCTTATGGATCTATATTGTCTAATTTTGAAATAGATAGTTTAAATGTATGTCATTGTGATAGGTGCAAGTTTCCATATTACGTGAGGAATGTGTATAGCAATCGCTTCAAAGTGGAAGTTAACTCTCAATATTTATCACCACTTGTCACATACACAATTTACATCGTGTTCAAATATTGTGGAAGAAGTAGTCCAAAATACATACCCTTTGAATACAAATTGGCTGAGGAGACACATTATTCTAGATCATGCATTGCATACGCCGAAGAGGATGATGGATGGTTGGTGACTAAGCTCTATCAGTTTACTAGCCACCAGGAACCACAAAATTTCAGTATTGACTTCTTGTCAAGGTACCAAATTCCGTTAGACCATGGGTTTGGTTTTGAAGAAGAGTTTGCATTTGAAGGCATTGAGTTTCGGCCGTTGGAGAATGTAAGTTAAATTACAAGCTTGAATTCATATTATTCATACATACAATGAACTTTATGGAAATATAAGACGTTGAATAACTTGAATTTGATAAGTGGAAATTCTTTGTCATGATTTGGAACAAATCAACAAATTAAGTAAAGGTATACGTTTTATAGCTGTCATGTGGAAACCAAGAGAGAAGAGTTAAAGTGGAGACCGATTTGGAACCAAATTGGCAGGTTGATTTTACAGATTTAATTGAGTTGTCAAAAGAATATATACAATGGACAACCAAGAAGGAACTTTACTTTCTTCTTCGCAAAGGTATCCTCATCGATGGTGATAAGGTAATTGTGTTTCTTTATCAACTATTCTTGAACTAGTAATTAGACATGCATATGGGTGTATAATATGCCCCGCTTGCGGTATGCGCATATAATGTATATATGTGTGGGCGCTCGGGGGCAAAAGTGAAAGTGCACTAATTTTAACGTTATTTTACTAATTTCATGAAAATAAAGTTAAAAAAGGGGGATTGTTAATCATGCATCATGTGGTGGCGTTATAGCCGAAAGACAAGGGAGTACATGCACTAATAGGTATTTGTCTTAATTGCTGAGTGTTATGTGCTTTATGTCCAAGGCTTGATGCAAAACTACTATCGAGCCGGGGGTCTCATTGGAAACAGCCTCTCAATTCCTACGGGTTAGAGGTAAGACTGTCTACATCTTACCCTCCTCAGATCCTACCTTAGCTTTGCTATTGGTGGGATTTATCGAGTATGATGATGATGATATGGGTGCATAAGTATTAAGGTACCCATGTGTAGTATGAATTTAGTCATGTACATATGTACCTATATACATAGGCATGAATGTACATATGAATGAAACTATGAACATACGTATGGCGTATGCATGCACTTACGAGTACGTATGCAAGGGCAGACCTACGTATTATCTAAGAGGGCCAACGAATACCTGTGATTTTTGGAAATCTATTACATGGCCTAATATTAATTTGTAAAAGGCCCTTACTTAGTTTTGACATTAGACCCCTCTTGAGCCCAATAGTTAACAAAGGTCCAAGTTCATTGTGTATCAGGATACCTGACTGGCTTTGGACCTAAATTATACTTTATCTAAACTTAAAATGAGTTTCATGCATGAAACCTCTTAAATTATTTTTTTAAAAACTAATGTATTATTGAATTTATATAACATTTGTTATCATCTATGAAGTTCATTTTTAAAAGTTGGACAAAGAGTCTTCTATGTTGCCTCAACTTGGCCTCATACATATGAAAAATAATACCCTGTATCAATTTGGCACACTAATCATACCATGTTTGAGTTTAATTATTAAGTCAGCTGCTATAATTTATCAACACTAATAGAGTTTTTTATTCAATTTCCTTCATTAATAAAATAACTGGTAGTTTTATTGATATAGGTGTAGGATGACCTTCTTAAAATTTATATAGGTGTGAGATGACCTTCTTAAAGTTATTCACTATGGGGCACACGTATATGTGTGTGTGTGCGCACATACGCAATGTGTGTGTGTACGATATTGTAAATATTTTAGTTAGCAAGAGTATGGAAGGAGCTTCTGTAGATGAATATTATTATTTCAAGTTCTGCCATTAGTTCTCTGAAACAGCCATTTCATATGTTTAATTCTTCAGATGATTGAAATTTAGTAGTCTTAACAACATAAACATTTATCGATGAACAGTGGTTTTCTATTAGCAAAAAGTTGAAGAAGCGTCTTATGATACCTGCGAGTACATTTTTGGATACTCTCGATTGGAAATGCAATTCTGTACCAGAAACAGAATCAAGGTTATCCCTCCGACCCTCTCTCGTATTAAATAAGCTGCTTTCATGTGTAATTTAAGCTTGCATGATGATGGTACATTTAAATTTTCACACAATGCACTTAGACTGTCTCCATTGCGCCTGTAGGGAGGCCGCCCGTAGCAAGCTTCTCCGACTTGGACCAAGTGGACGGTGAGGTGGAAGAGAGAGCGAGGGGAGCCGCACATTGTCAAGGGCGCACCCGTGGAGAAAGAGACCGGGAGTTTCTGAGAGGGGAGGTGGGCCTTGGCTGGGTCGCCCGTTGCAGAGGAGGGGGAGGACGGGCGGGCAAGGTGAGGTGGCACCAGCCAGGGGGGTTAGACGGGCGGCAAGGGTTGGAGACAGTCTTATTTATTAAGTACAAAACTTTTCTTCAATGTTCCATTTGACGTATACAACTATTTTTCTGTGGAATAAAGGTATCAAAAATTTTTTTAGTTTGTTCTAAAAAAATGCAATTTTCCCTCAAAAATGGCAAAGAAAACCGTAAAATGCATTAAAAAAAGTTTAATACCTTAAATAAAAATTACATTATGTTTCAACCTTTTTAGGCTGATATTAAACAAAAATTTCATAAAATTTTTCTACCTTTTTTATGCAGTTTGCCCTATGCTATTATATGATACTATTATGATATTTTGTTTTCACAACCATCATGAGTGTATTGAGGTAGTTGATATTAGTTAGGTTACTTACACTTAGTTATGTAGGTAGTTAATGAGTTGGTTGATTCTATGCAGTCAATAACGGTACTATAGCGGTTAGTGGACCTCAGGGTGTCTAGTGGTCCAAATAGCGGTGGCCTATAGCGGTTCCGCTATTAGCGGCGCTAAATACCGCTATTTGGAAACCTATATAGCGGTTATAGTAGTAACACAGTAGAATGAGGCAACACAGTAACACAGGTAGGTGTTTGATTGTGTTAATTCTAAAATTAAATACTTCAAAGTTACTATTATGTTAGATCTGCAACAGGTTTTTGATAATGGAATGATATTACTATGAATTTTGATATTACTATTAATATTTTTCAAAGATATATTTATATATATATATAAATACATAAATTATGCATGGTATAAAAATTACCGCTATACCACCACTATAACCTATATATCATATAGCGGGTCTTGACCGCTATTCGATTTTGGACCGCTATAACTGCATACAACGTTAGTATAAATACATGGTTAGGATCTTGTAATAATAAGCAATCGAATCACTTTTTCCCTGATTACTTTCTCTCTGTAGATTTTCTTTAATAAGTATTACATTCTTCGTTAGTATTTTGCAGATTCAAAGTGGTGACTAAGTCCCTTAAGCGTTACAGTTTTGAAATTCGTCTTAGAGCCGATTCTAAAATATTGTCACCTCAAACAAAATATTCATGCCACCTCATATTCAAACTACCCGATACCTATGCTTCATTTGAGGGTCCGATGGTAATTGGAATTGATGATGGCTATAATGCCATTTTCTTCCACTGTCAATCTGTTTAAATACTAGCTGTCATCCCCCAACTGTCGGATCCCATGGCGGTAAACTATCATATCCCGGCCCGTTGCAGAGCTGCAGAATGAAAGGCCATCCAAAGCAAAGGAAAGATGGTTGGATGGAAGTTCAGCTTTCAGAAGTTTCAGTTAGTACCACTGAGACAGTTTATAAATTATATGTGGCAGAAAAAAGGTTCAGAAGCATGAATTTTTTTGGCATTGTTATTGAGGGCATTGAATTTAGACCCTTGTAAATGTCCCTTTTATATCATTTCACCCCTGTAAAGTTTTTGGACATTGTTATCAGTGTTGGTCCGAAACTACAAGGGACGGAAACAGATTAGCCAAAGAAACATATTGAACGGAGCTTAATTTGATGGAATAACTGCGATACAGACCAAGAAGAACACATGGATAGGTAAAGGATGTATGAAGATTTGGATGCTAAGACAGTCACTTATGTTTCCATAACAACTTTTTCAGCCAATAGCATTTATCACATAAATAAACTACACCTCAAGCAGGGCCGGTCAAAGGTTTTTGGAGGTCCCTAAGCGAACTACAAAGTCGGGCCCTTTTGAATCGCTATAAAGAAAAATTGGTTATGCTTTCTGCCTTCCAAGTCTCATCGGAAATTCGCAAGTATGGTTTCAATCGCAAGCACAATATCAAAATTCAAAGATGGAAGTATAATCTTGGATTTAGGGAAAACAGTGATTTAGTAAATCACAATATATAAAGATTACTAAAAAAATAGTCGATAACAAACCTGGATTATCCTTGCAACACAATTATTTCTCCCCAATTTGTGACGCCGTTGACTGAAATGAGCGCACGTGGCGTTAAAGTTAGCGAGAATGATGATGGCGGCGTAAATTAAAAGCGAATCAATATTGTTTGGAGTTGTAATTGGCATTTTTTTTAATTCTAAAAACTGGTTTTTTAGTTGGGCCTTATAATAAATATAGTTTCTGTTTAGTTCATTTGGGCCTAATACTCGTACACATATTCCAAATAAAAAGTTTTAAAAAAATTGGTGGCTCTTGTCTTTTGGTGACTCTCACCGCTTGCCTAACCTTGAAACCATATACATCTGGCCCTGACCTCAAATACAACAACTGTACTGAAAATATAAAATCAAGCTATCAATAAGTTGAAGATGTCAACAGTTCATTGGTGTAAATTTAATGAAAATGAATTTCATTTATACTCATCACAGTAAAAAATACAGTTAAAAAAGTATGTTTGGTGGTGGAAGAAACAAAGATATTGGGCTTCCTGTGGGTCAGAAATTAGGCCAAGGCCCACTCAATCACATGGGATAGTGTGTAACTTCGATTCATCTTGTATAAGAGTGTAATGTTGTATGTTATAATATTGGGGGCTAGCCTTTTATGTTAGCCTTGCATATAATGTGCAGTGCAAGTGGGTGTAAGGGTGTAGATAGGGTTCGGTTAACTGGGTCAAGCGGACAAACATAGACTATAAGGAGCTTAATGCAAAAAAAGGCCTCTACTCACCTACCAACATGGGACAACTTTGCAAATCACTCAAAAATGGGATTTCGGTTTATCTCATGGGTTTACTCACCCATCAATAAAAAGAATATAGACGTCTAAATCAAACACGTACACGTCTTCTAAAGCCTAGTTTCCCGATGACCTCAATGCCGAGGATGAGGGTATGAAGAGACGTCAACACAAAACCAAAGAAACTGACATCGATATTACACAAACCTACAAGAACTGATAATTTCAACATAGAAGATGTGGAGAACAAAAAGTACAAAAACGGGTTCGAGCAAAAAAGTTGTGCTCAAGAAGGATGCCGAAGAAAGTAAAATCCTAAAAAACCAGCCGATCCAGCTCGGTTCATGACGAGCCAAGCAAGTTGGGCTCGGCTCAATTATAAACCGAGCTGGCTCGGCTTAGTTATAAATCAAGATGGCTCGGCTCGGCTCGGATTTGAAACCGAGCTGAAAATCTAAGCTCGGGTTTGACTTGGTTTTAACCTGAGCTGAAACGGCAAAATTAATACATAGCTCTCAAAATTCAGTAGTGTAAAATATTATTTGATAGTTTAATAGAATATATCCCAAAATAAGTTCAACTAAGTAGATTACAAGCTAAAATCAAGTTCAACAACACAAATTAGTGTTAAATTTCAACGAAATACAATATTAGTATGGTAATTACACTCTTAAATACATGTGAATAATAACACTTTTTTGTATTATATTATAAGGCGAAAGATCTAATACAAATAGCTTATCATACAAAACGTACGAAAGTCGTGAAAAGGTAGAAAAGCGGTGTCATTTTCGTAATTATTTACTCGTAGAGTAATTATCAAAATTACCTTACAAACGATTTTGTAGGGTAATTTTGTAGAGTATCATAATTATTCTACAAATAATCTAGTAAGGTAATTTTGATATTGTAGAGTAATTATAAGTAAAAAAATTACGAAAATGCCACTACGTGTTTTACCTTTTAACGTCTTTCGTACGTTTTGTAGGATAAGGCTATTTATACAAGATCTTTACCCTCTATTATAATGTATATAAAAATAAAATATATATTAAGTAAATAATCCGAGTTAAGCTGAGCCAAGCTACTAAGTGAGCTAGACCGAGCCAATTTGGCTCATTACGAGTCGAGCCGAGCAGAACTAGGCTCACTTTCTAACCGAGCTGAGCCGACTCAGCTCAGTTTCAAACTAAGCCCCATCAAACAGTTTTTTCCAAGTTAAATGCGAGCAGGGGCGGACCTAGAGTGATAGAAGGGGTAACCTACGTTGCCCCTTGACGCTCCGACGGTAGTGTAAATTTTGGAAAAATTTAACGCTTTTTCGATTTCGTTACCCCTTTTCATTGAAACGTCATCCCTATGGGGATTTTCTAGATCCGCCATTGAATACGAGCGAGCTCCAAACTACGAACTTTTTGGACAACCCTAGATTCACATTATGCAAGAATAACAAAAGAAAAAGATCTATAGTTCTTTTTAACGCTGCATGATCATTTGGTCAGACCGGTGTTGCATACGGTGCTAGCACCAAAACATGATATGACACTATGTTGGGGTTGGGGATGAAATGTCACTTTTTAATGTTTATTGGCTTGTAATATATTTCTGACTAGTTATTGTATCTCCTGTGTTGTGAGGTATCAAGCCGAATATTTCTCTCTCAAAATATATATGTCTGTGTTTTGGTTACTTGTACATACTAGTCATAACACGATCTCAAAAAAAAAATACATCGAGCCAACCAATTAAAACAAAACACTATCATACTTTTGCTAAAAAAACTAAAAAATAGAAAGGCGAAATTTTAAATTAAGGGCAAAATTGTAATTTTTCAGAACAAATGAGCGTGTGCTAGGCAACCACCTTATACCCCGCCCGCGTTACAGGGTGCTAAGCAGAATATTTTTTAATTTCATAACATGTACGCATGTATTTTGGTTACTTGTATCTCAATAAAAAATACATCGAGTCAACCAATTAAACCAAAACACTACCATAGTTTTGCTAAAAAAAGAACTAAAACGATGGCAAACCTGTAAATTTAAGCTGGGGGCAAAATAGGTAATTTGTCAGGACCGATGAGCGAGTGCTAGACAGTTGGTTGACCCAAAAAAGTTGCATGAAGTAAAATAAAATACTACTATAGTTTTAACTAATGAAAATGTTATTTTATTTGCAATTATATTTTTAGTTAATTTTTTTATCTTTTATAATGTTATTTGATTTATATAGTTTTATTTAATATTAATTACTTAATTAAAAAATAGTTAATGATAGCTAGGGACGAAGAAAGATGGATACCACGGGTTTAGCGATAGCTAAAGAAGGAATAGATAAAATTTGATATAATGCTGATTTAAAGAAGAGAAATAGAGAGTTGAGGATTGTTTAATGATGAAAAGATATATACCATCCATTGGTAAACCCATGAGTGTACGTGTACTCATAGACCCATGTGTGTACTTATAATCATTGCTAGATTAGTATCACATTTCACTCTCTGCCACTCAATAATAGAAACACTCATTACTCGCCATCACTATTTTCACAACCATAATGTTATTACTGGTTTTATGCTCATCTGATAGCCGGGTATTTTAATGGCATGATGAGTCACTGACGAACCACATTGGTTCTAACATCCACCATTGCCACTGCCGCCACCACTTGGACCACACCCACGCCAACAGCCATTTAAAGTGTACCTCCTTTCCTTGCAACAGGTTTCAAAAACTCATTGATGCTTAGGAATTGGAAACATGGAAACAAAATAACATGTGTGCTAGCTGAAGGTGATAACCCATTTACTTTTAAATAGTTTGATTTAGTTTATAATTTTTTTATTTTTAAAAGGTCAGATGAGTAAACTAAACATATTTAACTTTAAACGATGTACAAAGGGCATTGTAGCCCAATGCATCTAAGGTGTTTGTTAAGGTGTAGTCTCTCTACGAGGTGAGAGTTTAAGACTTCTAGTTCTATTGTGGACTAAAAAGAGTATTTAAAAATAAGTAGTTTACTGTTCAAATAAAAATACTAAAAACAATGCGTGTAAGTATGTGAAAGCTTCCTACATTGCAATAAAAGTAATTTTAACATATTAATATGAGAAACAAAATACGACAAATATACAATTTTAACACAACATTAATAATAAATATCCATGGCATTGATGTCGTAGACGTGATTGATGAATTATCATAAAGCTTCGTCCGTCATATCCCATTCGTCATCATAATGATAATCTTATTTGTTTTTAATACAACATATTACAAAAGTTTTTTTTGCATTAGAAAAATACACTCTGGGTAACTTTAAACCCATTTCACCCATTTGATTGTAAGCTAACCCATTTTATTAATGTCTGATCCTCACTAAATTTTCGTTCAAACTCCACCACTACTGTTTGGAATAGATAATACCAACAAGCGATGACGATATGATTCCCAGTCTAAGGTGAAACATGACTTGGAAACCTTGATATTCAATGATAAAATTGGAAGAAGAAAAAAAAATAGGATTGTAAAATGAATGTCAAATAAAGGGATGGTGCTAATGAAGGATGCTGACTTGGCATGATGACAGTTTTTTTTATTCAACACCCATCAAATGTATATATATTTTTGAAAAGTAAACTTCACTAAAACATGTCAAAACCTCAAACCGAGGTGGCCAAATAGAACAAATTAACAACGGAAATTACAAATTGACAAATTTATACCAATCTTCCCGGTTAATCTTTATAAATTTCGATCTACTATTTAACAACAAAAATCCTACCGTCTTTATTTCACCAATGATCCTTTCAATTTTGATCGCCTTGTTGTTGAACTTAGCCTCATTCCTCGCTCTCCAAATGCTCCAGCATCCGATCCTGATAATCCCTTGGACAACCTCTTTTTTGTGACCGCTTATCCCAACATGCTTGTGCGTTTCTAACAAATCTTTCACCGAGAATGCTAGGATATTAGGAATCTTGCACCACATGCTAATGGTACGCCAGAGAACAGAGGCAATGCAACAGGAAGTCAATAAAACAGAGCAGGGAATAAAACTTTCAGGGGTTCGTTGCTAATCCAAGGATCAAGCCAAAATGAGGTCTCCTCCCCATTCCCGACCTCTCCTTTAAAAAAGTTCCTTAACGGCATGTTGTCGATCTTAGTTTTAATCAACACATTAACAATATTATTCCATACACCACCCATGGCTTTTCTAACCGGAAACATATCCCAGCTCGTTCTCGTCTTGTGGATAGCTTCGATAACCTTCGCACATAATTTATCCTTATCCGTCTTAAAACGCCAACCCCACTTAGCCAGAAGCGATATGTTTGTGTTTTTTAATTTATTGATTCCTAGCTCACCGTGATCCTTTGGAAGCGAAACCAAATGTATGTACAATGCTTTGGGCAAGCATGATGACAAAGCTAATGGTGTGGTTCTAACAGAGTAACTACAGACTTAAAAGTTCAGTTTCTTATTGGAGGCCATCTTTACATAATACATGGAACCATCTTTATTCTGTAAATCCATACAAGTCTATATTAATTTTATTCTCGAAAAGCCTCATTTGGTCATAAATTTTAGTTGTATTCGTAATTTATTGTTACATATCATTTCAAGAAAATGTCATAATTTTGTCAAGTTCGATATCACCTAATGAGGGTGCTGGGCTACACTAATTTTCAGAGTTTTTTTTTTCTCAAACTAGTGTTGGTGGAAAAGTATTTACCATTTTGGTATTCTTAAAAACTATTTATCAAAATAGTGCTCTTCATTTATTTTTTTATTTTTTCTAATTAATCTATTCATAATCCAAACTAGTGTTGATGGAAAAAATATTTACTATTTTGGTGTTTCAAGAAAACTGTTTACCAAAATAGTGCTCTTCATTTATTTTTTATTTTTTCTGATTAATCAATTCATAATCTATTTTTATATGTTTTTATCCAATCAATTTGGTTATCTTCTTCAATCATCCCACTCCCACTGTAGTTTTTTTTTTCACTAACTCATTATAATTATTTTACTTTTGTTTTTTTTACTAACTCGTAAGGAAGCATCCATCCTATAATGAGTTTGCATCTTTCTTAATTTAATTATCATTTTAAAACTTTTTTTAACCAGAAAGACAAACTAAACAATTAGCATATTTATTTCAACGGACAACAAAAGCAATTTATTAACAGGGGCAATACATCCACCAGTTACATATCACACCAGAAGAGGGTCAAACTAACCATCAGTACAACATGAATTGCAGTGGATGTATTTGTATATAATCTAGGAATAATGTCTATATTCATAAAACTGAAATCGAAGTGAATGATTTGTAACAAGTCAAGTTTTAATGTTTGATTAGTTTTTTATGTTTCTTAGTTCGTATTTGAGATGAGTCGATTAAAAAATAATTATAAAGAGTTAGTAAAAAAAACTACAATGAGTTAATTGAACTTTTAACTTATTTTCATATATTTTTTTAAATCATACTTCCTCAATCATTTATTTTCTATTTTTAATAATTTTTTTTCCTTTTTTAAATCATATTTCCTTTTTAAGTTAATTTGATATATTTTAATAACTTACGTTCGCTAATTTTTTTACCCCATCATTCCCGTATAAGCTTTGTTAAGAACAAGCATGTATTCATAAAAATGGTATTTATTTGGTATCATAAAACAGTATGATAAAACAATACGGTGATAAACTGAACTGATTCTGACGGTTTGTTTTCTAAACAACATGCTTCTTTTCAAATAATGTTTGTTTGACCTTATAAATTTGATTCGTTTCGCCGCAACGCAGGACGTTTAGTGTTATATTAAATGTTGATATGTTGACTATTATCAAGCAAGCTAGGTTTTCAGTGTGTGATCTCTAGACTCTTACTTATAACCAAAGAGATCGATTGTTGATCTGACAGGGTTCTAAATAAGTTTCTTGTGTGGCGAGGGTGCATTCAAAGTGTTCCATAAAATGCATGTTCACTACACGCTATTCAAGTTGTTGTGACAGAACTAATATTATATAAAAACTGCACAACCACTTAAATACCCAGTTATTTATTTTTAATTTCTATTGAACCATACATCAAATAACATTATCCTATTGGAGCATTCAAAAATCACAAGAGTTTTGATTATGACGCCTTCTGTTTTTTTATCACTTCACGCTGGGGAGAGAGGGGTGGTAGCGCATTATAGGGCGTGATTGTCACCTTTTACGCTACTTATTTTACCACTACAAATGCTCTAATAGGAGATAAAAGGATTAAAAAATTACTTTATGCCATGACTCAACGGTCCAGATTAAAAGATATGGACTGTAATTGACATTGATCAACGTAAAAGACAATTTTATATCCGGGAACAATATATATATAATATATATATATATATATTTAAATGCAAATAATACTTTTGGGACTACGTAAGCTGCCTAAGATGTGTTCTATAGGGTCTTACTGCCATCACACGCGTTGAAAATGAAATATACCAGCCAAATTATTTATTTATGATTTTCAATTTAAATATTTTAAAATTAATAATAAAATCCAATATTAATAAAAAATATTGAATATATCAATATAACACTTACATTAAGCGAAAAGAATTCTTAAAAAAAATATAATACTAAAACAATAATAGTATACCTGAAAAATATACATTAGACTTATACAACTTTTTGCCCGTCATCTATGTATGAGTGTACATAAAGATCTTTATTTTAACTTGTGTCGAGCATGTTTAATGAGTCAAAATGTGTTAATATTAAAATAATACTTTCTATTCATAAGAGTAACTTTAGAGTATGATAAAAACACGAGTCTTTACTTCGCTATAAATCAGGTAAGGTAAAAAAATTAAAAAGTTCCAATGTTAAAACCAGACCTTTAGATGAATAAATTTGAGCTCGATAGTATGACAGACTGTATGTGTTTGTCATAATGTATGGCTCGTTTTATCTATGTTTTGCATGCCCGTAACTTTAGTGGTTTATAAGTTAAAAGAGGTTTACCTAAAAATGCAACTATAAAAAAAAGTTCTGTTTTTGGATTTTAAAACCTAATAGTTTCGGTTACAACACAGTTGCGTTATTAAAAAATGTTTTTGAATTCATCAGGTTAACCTAGAGTTCTAAACATGGGCCGATTCAAGAAACAACTATTAATATTAATTACATGGTTACACATAAATAGTATCAATTATTATATCTATTACACATGATAATAATTTTGGTATATTTTTACAATAATATTTTTATTTAGTTTATTTGAAATAAGGTATGTTGGATTAGAGACGAGGACAAAATAGTTTCGTTGCTACCATATTGAAAGGTGTAGGTCGATCAAGTTAAGATTAATAATTATAAAAATTATAGTATAATAAGTGCATGTAAAATATAAAACATCAAAGGTTACGGTTGATAAAAAGGGACAGACATAAGAACAAAAGAATTATATATTCATAATTTTCACATGTACTTGTTTAAAATTCAATAAAACGATAAATAAAAAAAGAGGTTGCTTTGTCATCTTCACTTTTCTTAACATGTCGGTTTCGACTAGTTAATAAACTTTGATTGGAACCGAAACAACGTGATTTTGCCTGGTTTGACTCACGAGTAATGGTTTACACTTTACAGTTGGTTCCACTGATCAGTTCGATCGATGCTAATTTGATTACAATTCGTTAACTTTTGTTTATTTTCCAACGACTAAATAAAAACACACCTAATAAAATCTCATGCGTATATATGGTTGGGTCTAAGGTTTAGAAGAGGCAAGTTATTCCTCTATTCTAGAACATAGATACATTGCTCCCACACCTTTATAGAGTATTGTAAACCAAATAACGCAGGTATCATACAGTGTAGCTAGGAAAATCAAACACATCAAGACAAAAAGGGCTAATAATAAATAGTAGTACGTTATCAGTAACATAGAAATGGTGAGAAAAACATATAGTAATAGCAGCTAAGAGGGCAAATAGCAAGGAAACTAGAAAAGTGAATGAACCCCTAGAAAGGACGTAGCTACATCAACACGCCAAGGCAAATTTAAGGCAAAGGTAAGCTAAGGTAAATAGAAGTATAAGATAGGCTAAGTGTAGGAAAAAGGTATGGCAAATTCAAAAACATTTATCCTATATCTCTAACAACTCATATCCACGATCATGTTAATGAATAGGTGCAAATCTTGCCTAATATGCTCATCTCATGTTGGTTTAGGTTTGTCTCTGCCCCTCTACTATTAGGCTAATGGGTATGGGGCTCGTCCCCGGGACGGCGAGCCGCGTCGAGGGACCGCCCCCTCCTGCTGCGTCGTGTCGTCTTCGTCCTCCCCAAGCCGTGCTCGACATCCCCTCACTTCTACACACATACATACATATATATATATATCCCCCTCGCCCTAGGCTTATCCCTTTAGGCTCATCCTCCACATCTGCTGATGTGGACGCCTACGCGACGGATCATCCTCAAGGGACTACCCTCCTCTACACCCATTAGCCTTAGGGTTTCCACTATTGCTATATATGTTACCCTGTTCAGATGAGACAGATGAAGACTCCGGATAATGTGTTCGTCTTCCATAGTGCAACATATATAGCAATAGTTCATGTACTGCTAAAGATAAGCTCATCAACTTGAAAATAGCACCAGGTTTTTTTTTGTTTAGCCGTTTGTGGTAAAGAAAGAATTGAGGTGTTGGTAACGATTAAGGGATCTCACTTTATTGGTTCGTGAAATGAAATGATGTATAGAGAGTTTTTTTTTTGTTTTTTTTTTAATCTTTGAACTATATTACGAGTAACTTGTGTCATATTTCTTATATGGCAAACTTATGTCAAATGTGTGTTTCTATTTGCTATTTATAAACTTATCTCTACGAATAAAAATGAATTAGTATGTTCATTACTTCATTTTACATCTAATCAAGAGACACGTTGCAATTAAAATTTAAAAGGAACTGTCACCCATTAATATGGTTAAATTTTTACGGTTAATGAAACCGACAACATTTCGTTCATTTGTGAAAAAACCTTATCTTAAACATTGATATCTCATTTATGATTGAACACATCTCACCTTGTTATAAAGCTTTCAAAAAGAGAACACCCAGACATAAATTATTGATCATGTATCTCTTATATCAATACGATTTTTTTTTTTCAAATTTAGCGAAAACATATTTTCAACTGAATTTCTCAACACTGATCCGCCGGAGCTGAGTTGCCTTGAGATCTATGGCTCGTATATATGTCTAAGTCGAGTTCTCGCTCATTGACTCATATGCTAATTTGGTATTGTATTGTTTGAAACTTGTGTTATTTGATATTGTTGTTAAAATGTTATATGAGGCTTTTACGTAAAGGAAATAAAAAAAACTATACAACACTAAGAAAAACGAACCAATTCGTGGAACCACAAGCTGCCTCAATTAACTTAACAGTAAGAGAAGGCAAACTTAATTCTGGCTAGGTTGAGAATCTCGAGTTAAGCTGGCTCCACTCGCATTACGACTAACTCGAGTTAGAGTTGATAATAACTCAGCTCAGACACTTGTCCAACAACCAGAAGCAGTTCAAATTTGTCTATTAAATTTTCTTGAGTTTTTTCATATATATAAAGAAGAAGCAAATTTGCAACGCCTATTGGATCCGAGTAAATAGTTCCGTGGGAAGTAACCTTTGAACACGTATGCGAGGATAGGTTGATTCTTCCCAACCACAACAACAACAACCATGTCCAGTGACTCTCACCCGTAGATAAGCTATTGGTAGGATCTACGAAGGGTGGGAAGTAGGCAAACCATACTACTATCCCAGAAGATAAAAATATTGTTTCTAGTGAGACCCAGACTCCAAACTATATCAATGTCAAAATAGTACAATCAGAACAAGTTGTACACCTATTAATGTAACATACGAACGACACTAAAAGTATAGGAAAAAAAGAAGCCATTAAGGCAAAGCTAGGGCAAATTACACCCTCAAAAGTCCTAAGCTTTAATTCTACTGTTTCCATGAAGTCCCATCCTTGACCATGCCTCAAATAGGTGCAAGTCTATCAAATCCTACCTAGTTCGCTCATCTCAAGTAAATTTGGGTTGGCCTCTACTCCTCTTCCCTTCCATAGTAAGGGCTTCCACTACTCTAACCGACTTCGTAATCTGGCTTCTTTTTTACATGCCCAACCACCTTAATCTCCCACCCCTTATTTCATCTGATATACTAGTTAGTCATTATCTTTCTCTGAAAACCTCATTTCTTACCTGTCTCTAACCTTATTCGCCCATACATCAATCTCAGTTTCCTTATCTTCGCTACCACACGTGTATGTCTTTCTGATGGCTCAACAATCTGTACCATACACCATATTCCGTCGAACTGCAACCCTATAGAATTCCCCTATAATGGTAGTGAACCTCGTTTCGCACAATATCCTTGTGGGTTGCTTTCCACCGACACCAACCAACTTGAACAAGGTGGGCTACACCGTATCTATGTCCATAACGCTTTGCACAAACAATCCTAGGTACTTGAACTTGGTTACTGCGGGACCAGGTGGCCTTCAATAATGATATGTACGTCCTTATAGTTGTTTGCACTACTGAAGTCACAATAAAGGTACTCTGTCTTAGAAAAACTACACCTTAAACCTTTTCTTTCTAAAGTTGCTAGTTATTCCTTTATCCTCGCATTCAAGCTCGTTTTACTCTCAACGACTTACACGATATCGTCAGCAAAAAGCATGCACCACGAAACTACCTTCTGAATTGACTTTGACAACTTGTTTAGGACAACTTTGAAAAGAAACAGGTTTAGTGCACACCCTTAGTGGAGGCATACCTTCATTGGAAGAAGGCAATATCCCATACATGAGCCCAGACACTTGTTTCACTCACATCATACGTATCCCTGATTATTTCGATATATTTCTCGAGGACCCATTGACCCTCAAGACTATCCCGAATCACTCGACGTGATACATTATGGTACGTCTTTTCAAGGTCAGTGAACACCATATGAAGATCTCTTTTCTCCCCCTTATATATTTGTATTAATCTCCTTAGAATGTTTATTGCCTCCATGGTTAACCTCTCTGGCATGAAACCAAATTGGTTCACCATAATCTGAGTAACCTCCCCACTATTGAAAAGGTTGTGGAAGTATGTTTGCCATCTCACTTAAGTAAAACTCATCCATCCTTTCTCTTTATAAACTTCAAGACTCTTAAATCCTGCTTCCCACTCTCCCTAGCTTTGACAATCTTGAACATAGCATGTTCCCGCTCATTTGTTTCAAACCTTCATACATTCGTCTATAGGTCGTGTTCTTTGTGTTTGACATTGGTTTTTTTTGCTTCCATCTGGCCTTTTTGTATAAGTCTAACCAACAAGAAAGGGTGTATCCTCGTATAACCATACAATGTTAAGCCTCGCCACATGAACGGATATGTCCTCATAACCACCCTCCAAGTTGAAAGTAAGTAGACGTATTAGAGAATGCAAATGAGAGTTAACAGAGATTTATTAACATGATTTCTTTGTTGGAATTAGGTGTCCAATTATCAATATTAAACATTGCAATTAAGGTATGCTCCAAAAAGTTACACTTTAAAACGACGAAAAAAGAATACTATATAGTTGTTAAATATCATAAATCACAAAAGTGGATTAATTGTGGAGAAAAGTATTTGGTGAAACACTATAAAGATATTAATTGTTTGCGAAACAGTTAATTTTGTGGAACTAATTGGTGCCGCTTAGAGAGTTAAACGGGTAATAATTTCTTATTCGATAATAAATTAAGAGGTTATTTTATTACTAAGAAAAAAACGTCAAAGCTTTTGACTAGTGGTTTTAATTTATCGGTGATAATAGTTATTCAACATAAAAGGGGATTAGTTAGTACTAGACAATAATTAAAGGAGAATTGATTGTATTACTGGATAACTAAAAAAGGTTAAAGGTTGATTAGTAATTAGTAATTAATAAGGGATTAATTAATTGGAGAGAAAGCTAATAGTTATTGCCTAAAGTGTAATTTAAGGATCTATAAATAGAACCTCAAACTTAAGCCATAATTGTATCATATACACATTACAGAAGATTAAGCAAGAATCCTGGCTAACTCTCTCTCCCTCTCTCGTTCCCTCTTTCTCTCCCCTTGTGAGATTAGACAGCGCCGCTCAGCCGACCACCCGCCGTCCGATCACCACCCAATTGCCACCACCTCCGCTGCCGGCCACCCATCGTCTGCCCCCCGGTCTCGCGTTCTTTGGTCATTCAGATCTGATCCATTTCACGTGTCGAATCTCATGTTGTTCTTGGAGATTGTAATCATGCTTACTAGCGGAGCTGTTCTTGCATTGTGCGAGTCTTCGGTTTTTGTCAAGATCCCTAAACCCACTATGGTTGTGTTTATATATAATTATCAAACAGAATGTAACTGGATCACTGGTGGAGTAAGTTTATCTGTATTTGTGTTTTATCACGTTTCCACATTTATCGAATAATAAATATTATTATTATTTAATATAAAGTTGGAATTTATAAATTAAAACGGATACCTTGGATTCCCTACGGTGTTATTTGAGCAACTTTTATAGTTATTCGGATATTATTATTTAAATTGATCTTTGGTTTATTTGTCAAAACTTCTGTTTGACAAAAAGATCAAGCCTTATTAAATTTTAGTGTTTAGACCACTTTTGAAACTTGGTTACTATTCTGTGACATTTTCCCTTATGTAAAATTGTTTTGTTATAATAAAATTGTAAAAACATGGCGAGACAACATATTGAAGACCGAAGATGGAAACAAACAAGACCTTGAAGATGGAGATCTTGGACTAAGTGGGAGCAAGGCCAAACTTGTGGTTGTTTGTTCCTTTTTAGACTGTTCAGTTTGTCGTTCCCTAACTCGAACAAAATTGAACAAATTACCACTATTGGCTTGATTCTATATTTATTATTTTGTGTGGTTGTGGTAGATTGATTAGAGTAGATAGTCCTTAACTAGAAAACTATTTTTTACAATCATGAAACGACTAGATAAATTAAAAAAAATTTTAATTGAACTTGGAAGGGTAAATAATAAAAGGAGTTTTATTATATGATAAAACATTTGGTTTTTAAATTAAAGTTGTTAATTTGGCAAAATCATAAATTAATAAATATTTACTAATTTAAAATCAAGTTTGCGATTAACACCAACATAATCTTAAATGGGGTATTTAAAATTAAATCAAGTCGAGAGTTGAAAGGAGTTTAAATTTAATCACGACTTGCTTCATGCTACAAGTCGTCCACTATATTTTAACCCTATTTGGAAATTAAAATATAAAATACAACTCTCAAACTAAATCGATATTGTTATGCAATCCCAAAGTGGAGATACTCGAACCAATTGGGGTTAACCCCTTTGTTAGTGATTACCCTGCAATGGGCTTATGACTTTGGGGAGAGGTTGAATCGCGATTCCTATGACATATAGGCCGGTTCCACACATTTTCCATAAGAGGATCAATATCACTTGAAGTTTTTAGGGTTAAACGTACCATATCTTGATACATCGTGTCATGCAACCCCAAGCCTAAGAGTTGTGTGTGATGCAATTAGTAATCGTTACCTACCCACGTAACGGGTATCGAGTGGATAAAGCTTAGCCATCCACTTTGTATTTACAAAATGGGATCTCGCATCCCAATAACAGTTTTTGCAATTGGGTGATAAAATTAAATAGGGTATCAATCATGAAAATACCAAATAATATTTGCCTTTATTTTGTAGATGTTTCACAACTATTTCGTCTATAACGCCCACCATTCCATCATGTATTAAAACAAACTCAATGACAATAACTTCCCTGAACGGTTCAGGAATTTGAGAAAAGTTCTTGAAACTGAAATGAGGTTGTATGTCTTAGGTAGTCCATTCCTATGGTTCCTCCTAATGATTCAAAGGATGAATGGATGCAACGTGTCAAGGACTTTCAAAAGGTCTAGTACATGATCCTATTGTCACACCCCAACCCGCAGCGAAATAAAAGTCGGGGCATAATTGTCACACCCCGACCCGCAGCGGAAAAAGGTGATCGGGGCATGAATGGGTTTTCATCAAAGCTCATGACATTTATTATAAAGTTTCATATTTATTATTTCTTTTTAAAGGAGAATCATTACAATCAATCTTACTAGTACAACATGTTCTATACATTTTTCAAGACTTCATTATTTTTCTTCTAAGGCAATTTCCTATGTGATCCTTGCTTCAACCTGTCCACCTGTATCATGTGTAAAAATAGGGTTTTTGGGTCAACAAAAAGTTGGCGAGTGAATCCTATGAAAAACATTTAAACGTGTTTATTGTATCGATTTTAAAATAAAGTGCATAACCACATATGAGTAAACGTAGATGTCAATTTAATCACAAAACACATAATATTAATTATTGCACATACAAACACCAAATGATTGATTTTGAGGCACGCGATGTTCAACTCGTCTCCCACGAGGAACTGATGGGCCTAATGAATGATTTTGAGGCACGCGTTGTTCAACTCGTCTCCCACGAGGAACTGATGGGCCTAATGAATACTTTGCACGTAACTTGACAATATGTAAACACACATCACAACAAACAATATTTACATTATAAGTTTAGATCATATAATGGTAATGGCACGAGTTTGAATAAGCGAATTAATTTAAGCGACACATGATACACCCCAAAACATGAACAAAAAGGGGAATTTGTAAGAATTCACTCACAGTGGTTGCGTTTCTTGGATTGACGATGAATGTGCACGAATTTGGATTTAACCACGAGAGAAACTAACCTAAATAATAACATAATAATTCGATAAATAAATAAACTTTTATTTGAGATTAATATTTTTAATTAGTGTTCTTAATGGGATTGTTAGATTTATTTTTGTGAGTTTAAGGAAATTTTTCTAACTTCTAAATATTATTTTTAAGTGTTTTTAATTGATTTTTAAATAAAATAAATAAATAAAAAGAAAATAAAATTTTTTGACTTTTTGACCGGTGACCGTTGACCGGTCGGACCGTGTTAATTATGTGCGCTGAGTGAGGTTCGAACTTGTGACCTCCCGTACGCGTGCACGCAGCTCTACCAACTAAGCTACGTGTCTAACCCGAAATATATTGAAATTTAATTATACATATACACATACTAGAGCTAACATATTTTTATTTAATTTAAAAAGGTTTGGAAAATTTTAGGGGCGGTGTAACTAACCGAATTCGAACTCGAGACCTTGGCTCGTGTTGCACACAGCCCGACCAATTGGGCTGTGTGACTAACCCGAAGGATATAAGATTTTTATTAAATTTATATATTTACTAGATTATTTCGTTAACTGGTTTTAAAAAGGTTGTGTATAATTGGCGAACCGGAAAGCATGTACAGACTCGAACTCGGTATCTTTATGTTTCAAATGCACACAGTCCACCATTGGATTGTGTGTCTACCCGATACAAATCCCATTTTTAATTATACTTATAAACTACTCGCTGTTCATCTTCTTCGTTTTTATGAAACCCGGGAATCAACCCGACTGTTTAATCAATCATTCTTATTGATTTGGTTGATTGATCAATAATGTTAACGAAATAATTTAAACAAAAAGAATTAAAGGTGCTGTACCGAACAGTTGTGATCTCCGATGAAGTTCCGGCGGCTGAGGTTAACTCCGGCGAAGTTTATCTTGCGACAGAGGCTCTATCAGAAGTTTGAGGTGAGTGTGGTGCTTTCTGTCTGAGCTCTAGAAGTCTTATTTTAGAGTAAGGCAGAAGAGATGAATTGGGTTCGGTTTTCCGGCGACTTGCAGAAAATTTCCGGCGACTTGCAGTGAGGTTTTTTTCAGAGTGAGTTTGAGAGTAATGAGCGAGTTGGATTGAGGAATTTAGCCCTGTATTTATAGGCTGCTATGGTGAGGTTTGATTTCGGTTAAATCGGCGGTTACAACTGGAATTGGGGCTAGACATCGGTTATAACCGATGTCGTCGACGGTTATAGCGTTATAGTCAAAAGGAATAATGGCTAAACTCACGGATTGTCGGCTTTTCCGGTGATTGCGAGTTCTGCCGTGCTGAAGTCCGGATTTTGATTTCGAGTTTCCATTTAAATATCATTTGTTTCAGTATACTAACAAAGAAGTCAAGTGGCGGAGCGATGAAGTGTTTGATTGTTGGACCGGCTGACCCGGGTTCGAAACCCGGCAGCCTCAATTATTTTTTATATTCTCTTATTTTTAATATTTATTAATTATGTTTTAAAATTCTAACAATGTTTAATAATTATGTATCGTTTAAAATTAAAATAAACAATATATACGCGACGAAAATTATGACTGACTATTCGGTTAATAAACGAAGCGGGTTTTGGAAACCTGTTTTTTGACGGATGTTACAATAATTGGGTTATCATAAAAGCTCATGATATTTACTAATAAGTTTCATATTTATTAAACTGAAATTAACTTCAAATATCCAACACAAAATTCATACAAACACAAACAATAAACCAAACGATTGTTCCAAACGAAATAAATTGTTTATTCTTCTAACGCCATTCTATGTGTTTCTTTCCTCAGCTTGTTCACCTGTATCATGCGTAAAACATAAAATTTGGGTTAACAAAAGTTGGCGAGTGAACCTTGACAAAACATTTAAATAATTGAATTTTAATGTTGTTTAAATAAAATTGTGCATGAATCACATGTGAACAGATGTATATATATTTAACCAATCACAAACCACATTGTATGAACATATGACATGATGAAGGATGTATTTGAGATCAAGGCTCAATCAAACAGAGCCGATCTTAATGAGGCACCTGATGCTCAACCCGTATCCTACGAGGAACTGATGGGCCTAATGAAATGATTGCACTGAAATGATAAGATGTATCCACATATAAACCACATAACAACTATACACATTTGATCACGAAATGATATTAGCACAATTGTTAAATAAAATAAAAGAAAATTTTACGACACATGATACGCACCAAAACATGATTAAAACGGGGAAATATGTAGAGACTCACTCACCAGGGGTGCGTATTCTTGAGTGGAAATTAGAGCGCACGAGTTGCGATTTAACCGACCAGGAAGTACTAACCTAAAACAATAACGCGATAACTCGATAAATAAACAAACTAATATTTTGGTTAAAAACCTTTGTTTAGATTTTTAAGTTAATTTTTGTGGGTTTTATTGATATATTAAACCCTTAGAAGGTATATATATATATTTTAAACATTTTAATTGATTTTAGTTAATAAGTCATAAAATGAAATATTAGAAATAAAAATAAAAAAATAATATAAAAAAATCTGGTCAGACTGACAAGGCTGTCAGTCGGCCGGTTCATTCGTATTATAAGCATGCGTGTGGCGAGGCTCGAACCCGTGACCTCTCGGTTGCGTGCACGTAGCTCTTCCAACTGAGCTACGTGTCTAACCCGAAAGAATCTGGATTTTAATTATACTTATACACATATTAAGTTCATTCAGTTTCAATCAAATTTAAAAAGAGAATCGAATGGTCCGACCGGTGTGAGTCAGGGGACTCAAACCGGTGACCTCGGTGATGTTATGCACCCAGCCCGACCAACTGGGCTGGGTGTCTAACCCGACTGATATGACGCTTTAATTATATTTATACTAGATACGATTAAACAGAAAATAAAGATTTAAAAAAGGTTTTAATGTGTCAGGCCGGTGTGTGCTTGGATTCGAACCGGGTGTCCCGGGTTTAGGTTGCACCAGGCCCAACCAGTTGGGCTGGGTGCCTAACCCGTTTGCAATCCGTATATTAATAAACATAACCACATACTGACATCGTCTTCTTCGTTTTACATTTGAACCAACTATATACCCGTCTGACTTAATACTTTTACCTCTGATTAAAACCGATGTACATTAAGTTAATTAAACCGAATTCAAAAGAAAAGAATGAGAATATACCGAATAAACTGGAATGGAGGATCACGATTTCCGGCGGTGGTGGTTGACTGCGTTTTCCGGCGAATAGGGGGTGTTGCAGAGGGAATGCGAGCAGGAGAGTTGAGCGAGTTTTGATTGTGGATGGAGGTTTGGTATTTATAGGCGAAGACAGGGTGCTTGGTTTTGGCTTTTTGGAAACTCGATTTGGTGATTGGCAATTGCCGAAAAGATGACAGCCGGTCAGATTTCAATTTGCCAAAAATACGCGTGGTTAGTTAACAGAAAGATTCAAAAGAAAAAGGAAAGGCGTGTGATGATGAATTCGGTCGTAATTGCAGGTTCCCCGCCCGTGTGTATGCGAATATATATGTGTTGTTATGTGGAATCAGATACAACTAGTGCGTGTAGTCCAATGGTGTTCGTGGTGTGTGCTGACCCGAGGAACCTGGGTTCGATCCCGGTTCACCCCTTGTCTTGAGTTTTTATTTATTTTGCCTATTTTAAATTAAATCATTTATTAGATATAAATATTTAATATTTAACTGATTAATTATATTATTTTATTTTTAAACATTATTATTTTAAACATTGATATAATAATTAATTATATTATTTCATTAACCTTTAATTATTATTTTATTTTTAAACATTGATTTTCATTATTAAATAAATGTAATATTGTAATATTGTAAACCATAAATAAATAATCGAACGACGTAAATAAATACACTTTGATTGATAAATTGGGGCGCGTTTTCGAAACCCGATTTACACAAATGTTACAGTATCCCTACTTTTAGAAATTTCGTCCTGAAATTTAAGTAGTAGTTGTAACCGGAAAAAGATGCGGATACTTTTCGCGCATTGAGTATTCACGTTCTCAAGTAAACTCAGGTCCTCGTTTTGACTCCCAACGCACCCTGACGATTGGAATACGACTTCGCCTCAAACGCTTCTCACCGAAATCCATGATTCCACTGGTCTTTCAACGAAGTGCATTGATTCATCGACTTGAATATCTACTAGAGGGATATGGAGGTTTTCGTCGGCGAGGCATTTTTTTAAGTTTGATACGTGGAACGTGGGATGTATTCTGTTGAGTTCTTCTGGTAGGTCAAGCTTGTAGGCTATAGGACCTACTCTTTCGAGTATCTTGAAAGTTCCTACGTAGCGTGGTGCTAGCTTGCCCTTTTGGCCAAAACGAACCACTCCCTTCTACGGTGATACTTTCAAAAGTACCTGATCACCAACACAGGGTTTTCGTCGTTTGTCCGCATAGCTCTTTTGACGACTTTGGGCCGCTAGAAGATTGTTTCGAATGTGAAGGATTTTGTCGGTTATTTCTTGAATCAACTCAGGTCCGGCGATTTGTGCTTCACCGATTTCGTGCCAACATACTGGAGATCGACATTTACGTCTATATAAAGCTTCAAAAGGAGCCATACCGATGCTTGAATGATAGCTATTGTTGTACGAAAACTAGACTAACGGTAGGTGAGTGTCCCAATTACCTTTAAAGTCTATGACACACGCTCGTAACATGTCTTCGAGGGTTTGGATGGTGCGCTCAGATTGACCATCAGTTTGAGGGTGAAAGGCGGTGCTGAGGTCTAAACGTGTACCCAAAGTGGATTGTACGGCCCGCCATGTTCGTGAAGTGAAACGACCATCACGGTTTGAAATGATGCTTAACGGTACACCATGACGGCTTACGATCTCGCTGATGTAGATACGAGCTAACTTCTCATTCTTGAAGTCCTCGCGAATCGGAATGAAGTGAGCTGATTTTGTAAGACGATCAATGATTACCCATATGGTGTCATACCCACTAGAGGTGCGAGGTAACCCGGTAATGAAGTCCATGGTTATGTTTTCCCACTTCCATACAGGTATCTCGGGTTGGACAAGAAGTCCTGATGGTCTTTGATGTTCAGCTTTCACTTTGGAGCATGTAAGGCACTTGTAAACAAAAACATCGATATCTTTCTTCATGCCGGGCCACCAGTAGGTGTATCGCAAGTCCTGATACATCTTATCGGCCCCTGGATGTATAGAGTATCGTGTTTTGTGTGCCTCATTCATGAGGAAATCACGAAGGTTGTCGCGATCGGGAATCCAAATACGATTTAAATAGTAAAGAATACCATCGGATTTGGTTTCGATTTTTAGTTCAGCTCCACAAGACAGCTCATCGCGTGCGTCATTTTCCGTTACAGAAGTATGTTGAGCTACTCGAATTCGATCTTTGATGTCAATTACAATTTGAGAACATAGAAGATGAATGAATTTGCATAACCCTTTCGACTGAGTGCATCAGCCACAACGTTTGCCTTGCCAGGATGATATCGAATCTCACAGTCATAATCATTGAGGAGTTCGACCCATCGTCGTTGCCTCATGTTCAACTCCTTTTGACTGAAGATATGTTGGAGACTCTTGTGATCAGTGTATATTTCACACTTGGTACCATAGAGATAATGTCTCCATATCTTTAGAGCGAACACGACAGCTCCAAGTTCTAGGTCGTGGGTGGTGTATTTCCTTTCGTGCACTTTGAGTTATCTAGAGGCATAGGCTATCACCTTTCCTCTTTGCATCAGAACATAACCTAACCCTTGCCTGACGCCGTCACAATAAACCACAAAGTAAGCCTCCTCTTGCTTGGGTCCCCAAATAAAGGGTTTTCCCTTGTGAGTCAAGGCCGTGAGTGGAATGGCGATACGAGAGAAATTGGCAATGAAGCGTCGATAATAACCAGCCAAGCCAAGAAAAGACCTAACTTCGGTATGGGTACGTGGCGCTTGCCATTCTTGTACCTCCTTGATTTTCGAAGGGTCAACATGAATCCCTTTGTCATTAACGACATGACCAAGAAATTGTACCTCCTTTAACCAGAATTCACATTTTGAGAACTTAGCGTAAAGCTTTTCAGTCCTCAAAAGTGTAAGAATAAGTCGAAGATGTCAGATCGGATTTTGACTTGGAGTAGATAAGGATGTCATCGATGAAGACTATGACGAAACGATCGAGATAGGTTTGCATACCCTATTCATCAAATCCATGAAGACAGCGGGGGCATTGGTTAATCCGAAAGGCATAACCATGAACTCGTAATGACCATAACGAGTTCGAAAGGCAGTTTTGTGAATATCTTCTTCGCGCACTCTAAGTTGATGATACCCAGAACGAAGGTCGATCTTCGAAAAACAGGTGGCACATTGAAGTTGATCTAGGAGGTCATTCATACGAGGCAATGGGTAGATGTTGATACAGTTTTGTGTCTGTCGCTTGTTCTTAATTACAATTGTAATTGTACAGTCGTTGCTCAAGTGTCTGTATAGGTTTGGTCGTGTCGAATAGATCGAGATATCCTTCTATCTTGATCTAGTATGACATCTTAGCTTGTCTGTGTTAATCAGTTGCATGTTTGCGTACTGATAAGTCTTGTAAATGACATGTCTACACACGTTCTCCAGAAAAATGGATTCTGTACGACTTAAAGAATTCGTACGAATCACATGATTCGTACGAAATACTTGAGTAACTAGTGTGTTACTTGTTTCGTACGAAATAAGCATTTCGTACGAAATAATGTCTCGTGCCAAATCTCTGGAATGTGTCTCATGTGAATTAGTGTGTTCTGTATGTCTAGAGTCGTGTTTTCGTACGAATCTAGACGGACACTATATAGCAGACATGTACTTCTTAGTTGAGGGTTGCCTGGTTAGCTAGTTGGTCTAAGTGAGCCTTGAGTATACTCTCTGAAGACGAAGACACAAGAACACAGCAAGTTTGTTTGAGTCATACGAGCATTGTGTGTATATGTTTGTACTTGTTCTCAATCATTAATCAAGATAGTGAATCTTTGGTTACCCCGTGTTTTTTACTTTGCTTTGGTTGCATGCACACTTGGATTTCGCACTTGTGTGTGTGTCATTTGAACAAGGAACAGGTTTAACACCGTCCTCAGGTGGACCTACAAGTGGTATCAGAGCTTTGGCTCTTTCCTTGTTCAAAACCGGGCTTAGTTGTGTCTGAGCTAGTTTGAAGATTTCTGAAGTGTTCTTGAATCTCCAGCAGAAAACATAAGTTTTGGATAGTAAACTAACTTAAAACTTGGTTAAAATCTGCTGCATGCAGAAATTTTATGGTAAAATTTTTCCTGAAGAACACTCTTGAAGAAAAATCTGCAAAAATTTGAATCTGATTAGTTTGGTAGGGTTGACATTTTCTGACTTGGATCTGGACTTTGACTGTGGACTGTTAAAATATGTGTTTTAACTAAAAGTGGGTAAGACAACATGTATTTTCGAAAAAGCAGGTCTACACAAGAAAGGAAATTTCTCACCAAACCATTTCTGAAAAGATTCCTCTGAAAAACGCTGAACAAAACATTTGGTGCGACTGAGTTATTTCGTGCGGATCATCTGTCCCGCACAAAACACCTGGCTCGCACGAAACATCAGTGTTTCGCACGAAACAGTGTCTCGCACGAAACAGGTGTCTCGCACGAAACAAGAATTGTTTTTTTTTCGTGTTTTTCAAAGCTTTGTGATTTTAAGAATTTGTCATATTTTCAGATCTGTGAATTTTAAAAGGTAATTATAATTGAGAAACTTTAAAGCCTTTAAATTTTCATAAAACAAGAAAATATAATGAGTTCTAACCCGTGGGATTGGAGTTGTTCAAGCTCAAATCAGGAGTCTTCGCAAAGCTCCGCAACATCATGGGTAAAATCTTTGATGCCTCAACATACAACAATGATCTCTGAAAATCAATGGGCGTGTGTTGCGAATCAGAATCAAAGCATCCAAACTCTGCTAATGAGCGAAAGTGAAACAGGGAGTAATAACCGACAGCCGAAGTTAAATTACATGAGCGATTATCCTTCATGGAAAAGTCACTACCCCTTACAATGAAGCACTTGAAGAAGCTGGATCAAATCCAACCTCATTGGCCAATCTAGTCGAAAGTGACAAGAAAGCTTACGATCTAGAGAAAAAAGGCATTTGCTATCCTCACACAAGCTCTACATAAAGACATTTATCATCAGTTTGTGTATTGTACTACAACGAAAATTTGTGGGACACTTTGGAAGCAAGAGGTGAAGGTAACGCTGCTACCAGGAAGATTCGGGATGATCTGCTCAAGAAAGAGTTTGAAGGTTTCATGTTCATGGAGAACGAAACCTTGAATAATATGACCACTCGGTTTTATCATCTTCTCAGCGAGATGTACTCATATAAAGTGTTAGCAGCACCACAAGAAATTGTGATGCGATTTGCTGATGCTTTACCACCAAAATGGGGTCAATTTATTGATCTTTTAAAACATAAAGTGTTTTGGACTCAATTAGTATTCATGAATTTGTGTAGAAACTGGAGAACAAGAATGAAGAAGAACTCCGGAAGGCACAACGAGTCTCTACTCCACAAAACCCTGAGATGTATTTTGGAGGTAGTAATGCAGGTACAAGCTCAAGTCAGCAACCAAAGCTGCGGACCGCGTTTGTGTCAAACGTGAACTCTTTTCTACCCAACCAGTTCAATCAAGTCAGTCTATAGGTTCGAGTAATCAAGCCTATAGACAAGCTTTTGATCCGAAAGCCTTCCTTCCACAGCCAAGGGATTTAGCGCATAAGGCTTCACAGCAAGCTCCTCAACAAGCTTTCTATGGGAGCAACAATTAATCGGCAAATCCCAACACTGTCAAACTTGACACGTCAAATCTCTCCAAAATCAACGTAGAAGTTGCACAGGAACATGCAGAACTTCTAAATACCATGGTCAGTGCGTATTGTGGTTTAGTTGCAGGTCAAATAGGGGACATCAATTTGACAAACAAAGACTATGAACAAATTGACCGAGATGAAATGGAGCCGATGGACATCAAGTGGGCATTTGCAAGTGCTATGAGAAGAGCAAAGGATTATATGAGAAGAACGGTAGAACCAGTTTGGAAAGCAAGAAGGATACAAAATACGGCTTTGACAAAACTGCCGTTACTTGCTTTAACTGCGGAGAAAGAGGTCACTTCAAGCGGGAATGCACAAGACCTAGCAAGGAAGGAAATCACAACCCCTTTCGCAATCAGTCTCAACCATCCAACACAGCACAGTACAATAATGAAAGAAGAATAGTAGCTG
Organism: Scalesia atractyloides; assembly: GCA_947069175.1. Classification (NCBI taxonomy): domain Eukaryota; kingdom Viridiplantae; phylum Streptophyta; class Magnoliopsida; order Asterales; family Asteraceae; genus Scalesia; species Scalesia atractyloides. The sequence continues at coordinate 10,281,405 of CAMTDV010001632.1, forward strand.
TTGGCAACTCTAACAACACCAATCAATCAGGACCTTCAAACACGCATGGAGCTTTGGTAGTTCAATCTGATGAAGGATGTGATTGGTCAGTACAGTTGGGAACTGAGAACAACGGAAGAATTGCATGCTATGCAAGGATCGTGGATCAAATCAAGCATGATCACAACATCAACACTCCAAATAATGATGATACATCTAGGGAATGTGGTAGTTCTGATGAAGAATGTTCAAGTTCAGATGGTTATGAATCTGATTCTGATGTGAAGAAAGGAAGTGATACTGAGGTTGAAGAGTTGCTGAGTGAAGCTAGATGTTGAAATCTGAAAAGGTAGGCATGACGAGGAATGCAGAAGCTGCAGAAAAAGAGACAGAGACACTCTCTACAGATGGTGCAGCTTATCCTCATCACACTGCCTTTATGGCAAATGTTGAAGGTTCGTCAAAACAGGTAAATTCTGAACCTCCTACCGTTTGCAATGACTGTGTTGAGTTGAAAATAAAATATGAAACCGTCAACAGTCATAATCAGAATTTAGTTGTTGAACTATCAAAATGCAAAGAGGCGAATTTGGCGCTAACTAGAAATGAAAAAGAACTCAAATCTGTAATAGAAACCCTTAAGAAAAGTGTTTCTGAATTGACAAAAACAGTTTTGAATAAACAGACAGGAATTAATAACTACATTAATCTCCCAGAAGAAACGAAGAAAGAGTTAGCCATCGCCAAATGCGAATATAATTCGATCAAATGCAAATTGGAAAGTTATTCTAACTCCCAATATGTGCTTGATCATATCATTGAAGTTCAAAAACTAAAGGGTGATGCTCAATGCATAGGGTATAAGTCGTGTTCACCTCCAATGAAACACAACTATACCAAAATGCCTGATGAAGAAGAGATGCCTCGTTTTGAACCCTCTGTACCTTTGAGTCCTGAAGAATTCGCAGCAGGGTTAGGGTTCAACCTAGGCAATTCCTCTCAAGAACCAAGCAAACCAGAAAGTTCATCATCTGATGAAGAAGAGGATGATACATCAGATGATAATCAAGAAATGATGATCAGGATCAGCCTCTTGATGAAAGGAAAAGAGTAGAATCTTCTGCTACTCCTAGTACACAATCTGTTGAGAATCAAGAGACCGTTCCTAAGAAATCTGTGAAGACAAGTGTGTCTACACAAGAAGTAGATAATGTGTTGTATACTTTGGTTGGAGATAAGAAAATCTATTCAAACAAAGATTTTCCAATTAAAAACGTAAATCCAATCTCTATAGATCAGGTATTTGAAAAGTCAAAAACCAAACTGTAGAAAAGAAAAGGCCGACCAAATACAACCATTATCCGCTTCAAAAGAAAAACAATGGAAGCGAGTTGAAAAACCTATAGTTTCTAAACCGAAGGTTGAAGCAAAAGGCTCTCGTTGCTAGAAAAAGGGCAAAACTGTTAAATTTGTGAGTTCTAAAGGTACCGATAAAGTCGAAACTTTCAAGGAAAATCTAATGTTGATTTTGTAAAGACAGTTAAATTTTGAAAAGAAATAGTAAAACAATTACACCCAACACACTGATGGATGTAATGAAAATGAACCCAGTACCTCAGGATCCACAAGTTCAACATCAAGCCGAGAAACACGATCTCCTAGTTTTGTTGAAAGGAGAACATGTTTCAAATGTGGAGAATTTGGCCAGATTATAAAGGATTGTCAAAATCCAGCCAAATCAAGATGTATAGAGAAAACCCCTCATGAACCAACTTGCAAACGTAAATCTGTTTCTCCGACACAAGATAAACAAGTTATTAAAGATCAAAAAGAGAAACAAAAACGTAAACAAGTAAAAGCAGTTGAGAAAGCTTTATAATCGGATTCTTCAAAAAGGGATCAAAGATCTTCAAAGTCAATAAAACCAGACACTATTAAAACTGTAAATAATAGTAAATCTGGTAATAAACAAGGATCTTGGAAACAGAAGACCGTAATGGTTCAAAAGGAGGCTCTCAGTTTGTTAATCATCAAGAAATTGAGATTACATTTCTCGATGATAAGGGACGACCCAAGACCACTAAGGCTTGGGTCCCCATCTCAAACTAATCTTGTTTGTGCAATGTGCAGGGTGTTCCAGGAGGAACTATAAACAGTCATTGGAATGTGGACAGTGGAAAATCAAGGCACATGATGGCGACTTGCGGCTCCTATATGATGTGAAAAGTACTAGGGGTGGTTATGTTGCTTTTGCTGGTGACAAAGGTGGATACATCACTGGAGAAGGAATGGTCTCCAATGGTGTTGTGAGCTTCGACAAGATCAATTATGTGCGGTAAATTGATCACAATCTTCTTAGCGTTTCTCAAATCTACGACAAGAAGTTCACAGTACATTTTGATGATGCCGAAATGTTATGTGCTGAAGCCTGGATTCAAGATCCCCAAGGAATGAATTCTTCTGTTGGCTCCAAGAATTAATGATTTGTATATTCTTGATATGAGCCAAGCTATTACAACATCTGCACAAGTCACATGTTTTGTCTCTAAAGCCACCGAGAAGGAATCAATCTCTTGGCATAGACGTATAGGGACACATTCACCTGAGAAAAATGAACTATTTGGTGAAGAACAATCTAGTGAATGGTGTACCAGTGAAGAACTTTCATCTTCAAGATGTTTGTGTATCATGCCAAAAAAGGGAAACAAGCAAGAAAGTCCCATCCCGTGAAGAAGATCAACACTTGAATATGCCACTGGAAGCCTTAATATGGACCTCTTTGGACCTATGAAACACAAGACAACCTTTGGTGACTCTTATTATCTGGTAGTTACTAACTATTCCAGATTCTCATGGGTAAACATGTTGGCACACAAGAGTGAAGTTCCTTCTATCCTCAAGAATCTCCTGACTCTGTTGGAAAATTTGTATAATCTGAAGGTAAGGAGAATCAGAAGCGACAAGGGCACCGAATTCAAGAATCAAGTTATGTACGAGTACTGTTCCTCAAAGGGTATTCTGCATGAGTACAGTTCTTGATACACTCCACAACAAATTGGTGTCGCTGAGAGGAAAAATCGAACTCTTATTGAAACTGCAAGAACCATGTTAGTCGAATCAGAACTTCCCGTCCAATTTTGGGGAGAAGCTGTTGCTACTGCGTGTTATACGATGAATAGAGTTCTACAGTGAAGAGACATGGGAAGACATGCTTTGAGTTGTTACATAAAAGGAAACCGGATATTTCTTTCTTAGAACCTTTTGGAGCTCCATGAACTATGATCGACCCCCATGGAAAGTTTGGTCCCAAGGCTATCGAAGGTTTCTTTCTTGGATATGCTACTTCTAACTTTCGGGTGTGGAATTTGTCTTAGAAGAAGATTGAAGAATGGGGTGAAGTCAAGGTTCAGAGATATACAGAAGCAGTTAGAGCTCTGGGTGCTCCTTAGATGTTTGACTACGATGGGCTGTTTGACTCCTTTAATCTGCCAACTTTTGATGATGCAACAGCTGCTGCTCAGATGTTATTGAAAGTGGGACTGCAGTAAACTCATCATTAGTTCGACCAATTATTGTTAACCCTCAAGTGTCGACTTCGGTTAACAATCTTGTTCAAAATGAGGAATTCGAAGACGCTGCGGATTATAATGTTTCATCAGAAGATGATGATTTCATGATGCAAATGAAGCTGCCTCTGGTGCGGTTCCTGGATTTTCAAATGATACGTCAAATATTCAACCTCAAGGAACGACTGAAGGTCAGGCATCTACAACGTCATCAAATCCAGCTATCGATTTAACTGTTGATCTGAATATCAACAATTTGGATATCAACTCTCGAGTTCCTGATGTGCTAGAAACTCGAATTCATCATATCCATCCTTAGCAGAATATTATTGGAGATGTCCTAGAGTGGTGTGCAGACTCGTAATTAGCTTCGAAACAACCAGAATGCTGGATTGTATTGGAAATTAGGGAATCTGGTGGTCTGAATGATTAGTCTTTTGCCTGCTATGTGTGCCAAGTAGAACCAAAATCTTGGAAAGAGGCAATGAAAGAAGACTCTTGGGTTGAAGCCATGCAGGAAGAACTTCAACAATTTCAGAAGTTAGGCGTCTGGAAATTGGTTGACAGGCCTGACGGCTACAAGAAGATTGGTACACGATGGGTGTACAATGCAAGAAGGATGAAGAGGTGTTGTTGTGAGAAAAAAGCGCGATTGGTTGTTCAAGGTTTTAATCAGGTCGAAGGGATCGATTACAATGAAGTTTATGCACCGGTTGCACGACTTGAGGCCATAAGAATCTTTTTGGCTTATGCGTCCTTCAAGAAGTTCACCGTTTATCAGATGGATGTGAAGAGTGCATTTCTTCATGGTGTGGTAGAAGAGGAAGTATATGTTGAGCAACCGCCAGGTTTTGAAGATCCTCTCCATCCTGACAAGGTTTGGCTTCTCAACAAGGCGTTATATGGTCTTCATCAAGCTCCGAGGGCTTGGTATGAAACGTTGTCTACCTATCTGTTGAAGAATGGTTTTCGACGAGGCCTGATCGATTGTACTCTCTTTATCAAGGAACAGGACAAGGATTTGCTGCTAGTACAGGTTTATGTTGATGATATTATATTTGGGTCGACTAACACTCGAATGTGCAAAGAATTCGAACAGATTATGCAAAGGGGAAGTTCGAGATGAGCGCTATGGGAGAAATGACTTTCTTTTTAGGTTTGCGGGTTCAACAATCAAAGGAAGGGATTTTTATCCATCAAACCAAGTACGTCGGGGATATTCTCAAGCGATTTCAGATGGATAACTCAAAACCTTTAGGAACTCCATTAGCTCAAAGTCATGGATTACTCCAGATGGAATGGGTGAACATGTAGAACCATCTCTCTATCATGCTATGATCGGATCTCTCATGTATCTTACTACTTCAAGACCCGACATAATGTACCCAACATGCCTTCTGGCGCACTATCAGTCTAGTCCGAAAGTTTCTCACTTGATGGTTGTAAAAATGATCTTTCGTTATTTGAAGGGACGCCCTGACACTGGTCTATGGTACCCTAAGGATGATAACTTTGATCTGACAGCATTCAGTGATTCTGATCATGGCGGATGCAAAATCGATGCAAAGTCAACAACAGCAGGATGTCAGTTCTTGGGAAATCGCCTAGTCACATGGCAATGCAAAAAGCAGACTTGTGTAGCTACATCAACATGTGAGGCTGAGTATATTTCAGCCTCTAGTTGCTGCTCTCAAGTTCTATGGATTCAACAGCAAATGAGCGACTACGGTTTTGAATTTCTTACTACTCCTATTTTTGTTGATAATGAAGCTGCTTTACAGATCACTCGGAATCCTGTACAGCATTAAAAACAAAAGACATTGAGATTAAGTATCATTTCATACGTGATTGTTATGAAAAGAGACTTCTCGATGTTATTAAAATCCACACAGATCACCAACGTGCCGACCTTTTTACCAAAGCCTTTGATAAATCACGTTTTGATTATCTACTTTTGGTCAATGGGATCACGGTGAAGCCCGAGTAACTCAACCATGACTAACTATTTTTGTATATACTTTTCTAAAAATCTAAAACTACAAAAAGATTTTCAGTTTTATATTTTAGGGGAGTAAATTTCAAGAAAATACAAAAATATGACTTTTATTTACCTTCTTTGTTTAAGGGGAGAAAAATTCAGAAAAATTCAAAAACATTAAAAAAAATAAAAAATGAGTTTCTTGGATAAGTAGAAGATGATGAAATTCATCGGTAAATCTGTCAGATATGGTTAAAAGCATAGAAAGAAGATTGATAAGTAGCTTTACTTATGATGTATCGGTAGGCTCACAATCAGACTAAAATGTGCAGGATTATATAAACCTAACAGACAGAACGCCAGGTGGGAACCATTCATTGGCATATGGTCTTGGTACCGAAATTTCGTTTGATAGAGTGCCGAGGTTCTGAGATATACGGTCTTTATGCTGGCTGATCATCTGGGTATCATGGTTGAATCTTTTGCCGAAAAATAACGGTGGCGCAAGTCTAGAACTTCCATGATATCATACATACATGTATATACTGCATACGACCTTCAAATAAGTGATAAAAATATCACATCCCCAAAATAAGTGATAAAATATCGCAGCTTTATGCGGGAGCTAAGTTCGTCTCTTTGTCAGTACGATGGTACTAACCTGTTCACGGATTTACTCTTGTGCCCTGTATGCATCTGAAAATCAAGTTCCTCATCAATAAGTGATTAAATTACAAAGGGCTTGTTTTCAATAAAAAATAAGTGAGTATCTTACATCATTCATATACGTCAAAACAGATGATAAAGCAATATACTCACCGGTAAGATTTTTTCTCGTGCATTTCTTGATACGGGAATGTGTCGTGATGTGGTTGAACACCGGCTAGTAAGTATAAATCCATACCTTAATCATATCTCCTAATCATGATTACATCTGATAAGTCTGAGCTTACGTGGACAACAATACCGATAATCATAGTTAAATACTTATCTGTTTAATTTTGAAAACCAAATATCGTTCTTGACAAAGATTAGAATGCTGGTATGATTCTTTTACCTTGAAACTCGAAAAAGATTGTAGTTTATCTGTATATTTTGATTTTATGTCTAGTTTACTTAGTTGCTTATGTAATTACTTTTTAAAAGTTAGCCAAAGTTGATACTCGAGAGTTTCTACCAAGATACGTCAGAAAACCATTGGTTTGATATTGCAACTTCATAAAGTAATATCTTGCAACAAGTAACTCATCAAAAGAAAACCAAAATCTGAAATTCATTTGAGTGTGTGTATCTCATACGGATGAACCTGGTCATTTGATTGACTTGGTCACTTGTTTTTCTCAAATCAGCTGCTGGAATTCATACGAGTGTGTGTATCTCGTTCAGGGAATACAATCATACGAAGAATTTATGATAAGTTTTTCGTGTGTATTCCCTGAGAAAGCTGTGTTCTAATTATATTTGTCTATTGAGTACAGATTGATACAAAAGAACATAAACAAAGACCAGCAATGAAGAAATCTAACAAGTCAGAAGAGGAAACAAGAAAGATTTGAAGTTTCTTAGAAGTTCGAAGACCTGATGCTCTAATCATTGGATAGCAGATCTATCAATGGATAGCAGATTTTCAGGGGGAGTTTGTTGATACTCCAAACCATTCTATGTGAAGACCAAAGTCTGAAGACCAAAGACCGAAGGCCGAAGACCAAGCAATATCCAAGGGGGAGTTTGTTGATACAGTTTTGTGTCTGTCGCTTGTTCTTAATCACAGTTGTAATTGTACGGTCTTTGCTCAAGTGTCTGTATAGGTTTGGTCGTGTCAAATAGATCGAGATATCCTTCTATCTTGATCTAGTATGACATCTTAGCTTGTCTGTGTTAATCAGTTGCATGTGTGCGTACTGATAAGTCTTGTAAACGACATGTCTACACACGTTCTCCAGAAAAATGGATTATGTACGAGTCAAAGAATTCGTACGAATCGATAAGTCTTGTAAACGACATGTCTACACACGTTCTCCAGAAAAATGGATTATGTACGAGTCAAAGAATTCGTACGAATCACATGATTCGTACGAAATACTTGAGTAACTAGTGTGTTACTTGTTTCGTACGAATACACATTTCGTACGAAACAATGTCTCGTGCCAAATCTCTGGAATGTGTCTAGTGTGAATTAGTGTGTTCTGTATGTCTAGAGTCGTGTTTTCGTACGAATCTAGACGGACACTATATAAGCAGACATGTACTTCTTAGTTGAGGGTTGCCTGGTTAGCTAGTTGGTCTAAGTGAGCCTTGAGTATTGTCACACCCCGACCCGCAGCGGAATAAGAGTCGGGGCATAATTGGGTTATCACCAAAGCTCATGATATTTACTAATATGTTTCATATTTATTAAATTCAAAATTACATCCTCAATATTCCAAACATGTTCATACAAATACAAAGAAAGATAATCAACTAAACAATCCAAAGTCTAAACCATTTTATTCTTCTAAGCCATCCTATGTGTTTCTTGCTGCAGCTGGATCACCTGTATCATGTGTAAAAATGGGGGTTTTTGGGTCAACATAAGTTGGCGAATGAACCTTGTTAGAAAAACATTTATTATTGATCTCTTGTTATCTTTATCAGGAAAACTTGTGCAATAATCATATGTGAGCAAACGTAATTAAATCATACAATAACAATAACAACAACAAGCAATAACTTACAATAACAATACAATAACAAACCAACTTGCATGAATATAACACATGAATGAAACTGTATATGTTGGCAACCTCACGTTCACGCTCATAATGTAATGGGGAACGGACGGCCTATGATGAATGTCTGTGCGATCAAGGCTCAATCAAACGGAGCCGATCGTATGTTGGCAACGCCTGGTTCACGCTCATAATGTAATGGGGAACAGCTCAACGCTCATAATGTAATGGGGAGCGGCGGCCTATGATAATGTATGTACTGAAAATGATAAATTAAATCTAAACAATAACCACACAAACAGTTTATACAAGTTGAATACACATTTGTTCATGAATATGACAGATGCACAATAGTTTAAATGTGATAAATAATAAGACACATGATACACCCCAAAAACGTGATTAAAACGGGGAATTTGTTGAGATTCACTCACATTGGGTGCGTTCGGTTGAAGATGATGAAATGCGCACGAGTTTAGAGGATTGATCGACGAGGATTAACTGACCTAAATAATAACGAAAGGTATGGTAAATGAGTGGATTTTATTAATAATTTTAATAGGATTTTTAGATATATTTTTGTGAGTTTAAGGCTATTTTCTATCTTTAAAAACATTATTTTTAAGTATTTTTAATTGATTTTTAAATTAAATAAATAAATTGAAATATATAAAAAATGTTGACTTTTGCGTTGACCATTGACCGTTGACCGTGACTGTTGACTGTTTGACCGGTTCGCTAGTGTGCATGTGTGCGCCGGGTAAGGCTCGAACCCGAGACCTCCCGTACGCGTGCACGCAGCTCTACCAACGGAGCTACGTGTCTAACCCGAAATAATTTTGTTTTTAATTATATTTATATACTGTTTTAGTTTAATCTAAATTCTTTTATTTTTCAAAAAGAATTTTAATCATCGAACCGACGTGTGTAACAGGTCTCGAACCCGGGACCTGTGGGTTAGTGTTGCACACAGTCCACCGCTGGACTGTGTGTCTAACCTGGTTAATATACCGATTTATATTATACTTAACATCTTCCTTGACTTAATCCGGTTGAGTTAAAAAGGAAAACATCTTTATTACAGAGCATACAATTGTGTCAAGGATCGAACTCGCGGCGTGTGAATATGTGCGCACACCGTCCACCGCTGGACTGTGTGTCTAACCCGAGATAATATCCAATTTATATTAAACTTATATACAAACTAACTTCATCTTCTTCGTTACAATATCACAGACAACGATTACCCTACTGATTCTGTTTAATTCGATTGACAATCTTTTAAGTGATTAAAACGAAATGGACAGGAAAGATTTTGGGAGTAGACATACCAGAAAAAATGGTCTTTCTCAGAATTCCGGCGAAGACGTCGGCTCTGTTTTTATGGGCTTCGTCTGAACGGACCAATTAACAGTTTTGATTAGCTAGATGTAGAATTTAAGTACTGAACAAGAGTTACCAGAAGCTTTAAAAGGCTATACCGTTTCACAGCGAAAATTGGGAATTTTCAGAAGTTTTCCGGCGAGAGTTAATTATCTGATATCGTCGTCTGAAACTGATTCTGATTGAAAGGTTTGAGTTAGCAAAATCTTAACAACTGATAGAAGATAGAAGAATTGAGAAACTTACTGTTTTAATGGAAGATTGAAAGGTTTGAGTTAGCAAAATCTTAACAACTGATAGAAGATAGAAGAATTGAGAAACTTACTGTTTTAATGGAAGACACAGTTTTCCGGCGAAAGTCCGGCGAGTTCAAAAAGCTTTTCCGACGAACTGAAAATAGAGCGAAAGTGAAATTGAAGGTTCTGCGGATGATTTTGAGTCGCGAGAGGATGCTATTGTTGGAGTAATTCAGGAAGTGAAGATTTTCGGTTATTAAAACCGATCATCACATGAATTCAAGTCCATTCAAGACTGAATTGACTAAAATTGTTGGTTTATCGGTTATTATCAGAAATCCGTGATCACTCAAACGTCTTGGACGTTTGGAAGCCGATAACGGTTTCAGTTAGCGTAAACAGGTCGATTCATGGTTGAACATATGATTTAATTGTTTCCTAGAACTCACAAAAAGATCAAGTGGCGGAGTGGTTATATGTGCGCGAGTTAAGTTGTTGAGCTTTCCGGCTGACCCGGGTTCGAGTCCCGGCAGCCTGTTTTTCATTTTATTTATTTTATTTTTACTTTTTAACAATTATAGCTTTTAAATTCTAATTTGTTTATTAATTATGCATCGTTCAAAATTAAAATAAACATAAATACGCAACGAAACATTTATAACTTGATATTCGATTACAAACGAAGCGGGTTTGGAAAACCCGTTTTTGACAAATGTTACAGTATCCCCTACTTTTAGAAATTTCGTCCCGAAATTTAAGTAGTAGTAGTAGTAGGAAAAAGATGCGGGTATTTTTCGCGCATTGAGTCTTCACGTTCCCAAGTAAACTCAGGTCCCCGTTTCGACTCCCAGCATACCCTAACAATTGGAATACGACTCCGTCTTAAACGTTTTTCTCCGAAGTCCATGATCTCTACTGGTCTTTCAATAAAATGCATAGATTCATCAATCTGAATATCTTCCAGAGGAATATGGAGGTTCTCATCGGCGAGGCACTTCTTCAAGTTTGATACGTGGAATGTGGGGTGAATTCTGTTGAGTTCTTCTGGTAGATCAAGCTTGTATGCTACAGGTCCTACTCTTTCGAGTATCTTGAAAGGTCCTACGTAGCGTGGTGCTAGCTTGCCTTTTTGGCCAAAACGAACTACTCCCTTCCACGGTGATACTTTTAAAAGTACATGATCACCAATGTTAAACTCCAAAGGCTTTCGTCGTTTATGTGCATAACTCTTTTGACGACTTTGAGCCGCTAGGAGATTGTTTCGAATTTGATGGATCTTGTCTGTGGTTTCTTGAATCAATTCTGGACCAGTGATTTGAGCTTCCCCAATTTCGTGCCAACATACTGGAGATCGGCACTTACGACCATATAAGGCTTCGAAAGGTGCCATGCCGATACTTGAATGATAGCTGTTGTTGTACGAAAATTCAACTAATGGTAGATGAGCGTCCCAATTTCCCTTGAAGTCTATGACACATGCTCGAAGCATATCTTCAAGAGTTTGAATGGTGCGTTCAGATTGTCCATCAGTTTGAGGATGATAAGTGGTACTGAGGTCTAATCGTGTACCCAAAGCGGCTTGTACGGCCTGCCATGTTTGTGAAGTGAAACGACCATCACGATCTGAAATAATGCTTAACGGTACATCATGTCGGCTCACGATTTCGCTGATGTAGATACGAGCTAGCTTCTCGTTCTTGAAATCTTTACGAATTGGGATAAAGTGAGCTGATTTTGTAAGACGATCAATGATTACCCATATAGTGTCATACCCACCAGAAGTGCGAGGTAACCCGGTAATGAAGTCCATGGTTATGTTTTCCCACTTCCATACAGGTATTTCAGGTTGGACCAGAAGTCCTGAGGGTCTTTGATGTTCAGCTTTCACCTTGGAACATGTAAGGCACTTGGAAACAAAAACAGCAATATCCTTTTTCATTCCAGGCCACCAGTAGGTGTATCGAAGGTCTTGATACATCTTGTCGGCTCCTGGGTGTATAGAGTATCGTGTTTTGTGTGCCTCATTCATAAGGAATTCATGAAGGTTGTTGTGGTCAGGAATCCATATGCGATCTAGATAGTACAGAATACCGTTAGATTTAGTTTCAATTTTAAGTTCAGCTCCACCGGACAGCTCCTTTCGTACGTCGTCTTCTGTTATTGAAACATGTTGGGTTTCTCGAATTTGATCTTTGATGTCGGTTATGATTTGCGAACATAGAAGACGAATGGAGTTTGCATAACCCTTTCGACTGAGTGCATCGGCCACCACATTTTCCTTGCCAGGGTCATACCGAATTTCATAGTCGTAGTCATTAAGAAGTTCGACCCATCTTCGTTGCCTCATGTTTAATTCCTTTTGGTTGAAGATATGTTGAAGACTCTTGTGGTCAGTGTATATTTCACACTTAGTGCCGTAGAGATAATGTCTCCATATCTTAAGAGCGAACACAACGGCTCCAAGTTCTAGGTCGTGGGTGGTGTAGTTCTTCTCATGAGTTTTGAGTTGTCTAGAAGCATAAGCTATCACCTTTCCTCTTTGCATTAGAACACAGCCTAGTCCTTGCCCTGACGCGTCGCAATAAACCACGAAGTCATCACAACCTTCAGGAAGAGTGAGGATAGGTGCATCACAAAGTTTTTGTTTAAGGGTCTGGAAGGCTTCTTCTTGTTTGGGTCCCCATATGAAGGGTTTCCCTTTATGAGTTAACGCCGTGAGTGGTACAGCAATGCAGGAGAAATTTGAAATGAAACGGCGATAATAACCAGCCAAACCAAGGAATCATCTTACTTCGGTTGGTGTACGTGGCGCTTGCCATTCTTGTACTGCTTTGATCTTTGAGGGGTCGACATGTATTCCCTTGTCATTGACGACATGTCCAAGGAATTGTACCTCTTTTAACCAGAATTCGCATTTAGAGAATTTGGCGTAGAGCTTTTCATTCTCTAAGAGTGTAAGTATGAGTCGAAGGTGCCGTTCATGATCAGACTTAGATTTTGAGTAAATGAGGATGTCGTCGATGAAGACTATAACAAAGCGATCGAGATAGGGTTTGCAGACTCTGTTCATTAGATCCATGAAGACAGCTGGAGCGTTGGTTAAACCAAATGGCATGACCATGAATTCATAATGACCATAACGAGTTCGGAAGGCGGTCTTTGGGACGTCTTCTTCATGTACTCTGAGTTGATGATAACCAGAACGAATGTCGATTTTTGAAAAACAGCTGGCGCCTTGAAGTTGGTCAAGAAGATCATCAATGCAAGGTAATGGATAGCGGTTCTTGACCGTTAACTTGTTGAGTTCTCTGTAGTCGATGCACATGCGAAACGTTCCATCTTTCTTCTTCACAAAAAGGACAGGTGCACCCCAAGGCGAGGAGCTAGGACGTATGAATCCTTTGTCAGTCAACTCTTGCAATTGACTGGCTAGCTCTTGCATTTCGGAGGGGGCTAACCTATAAGGAGACTTTGCAACTGGCGTAGCACCATGTATAAGATCGAAGCGAAATTCGACTTCTCTCACGGGAGGAAGTCCTGAAATGTCGTCAGGAAAAACTTGCGGAAAATCTTTTACTACTGGGATGTCTTCAAGTTTCTTCTCCATGGTTCCCTTTTTGACGACATGAGTTAGAAATGCGACATAATTCTTGCGGAGATATTTTCGAGCTTAAAGACAGGACATTAATCTGAGTCCTTTCGATGGGGTTTCTCCAAAGATTCGTAGAGTCTGACCGTTTGTAAGAGGAATGCATATAAACTTTTCGCGGCATACAACTTCAGCCTGATGTTGGCTGAGCCAGACCATACCAATTATAATGTCAAAGCTTCCCAACTTCATAGGAATGAGGTCAACTGGAAAATCGTGATCGTTTAAGGTGAGAGTACAATTGCGTATAATAGAGTTTAATAAGACCGGTTTTCCGTCAGCAACTTCTACTGTTATGGATTCCATGAGCTTATCACGAGTTTGGTTGAGGATGGGTTCAAATTCTAAGGACACAAAACTTTTATCCGCGCCAGTATCAAACAACATGGATGCATAACTACCATTGATAAGAAACGTACCGTTAACCACATTGCTGTCAGCTCTAGCCTGATTAGCGTTGATGTTGAAAGCTCTTCCTCTTGCAGGTGGAGGAGCTTGGTTAGCCTGATTCACTGGATTTGCTTGGGCTTGAGCATGTATAATGTTTACCAAACGTGGACAAGTGTTTCTAAAGTGGCTTGGGTCTCCACAATTGTAGCAAGCCCGCATAGGTTGCACCATGGGGTAGTTGGGATGATCAGGAAAGTGATGGTATTGGCAACGGTTGCATTTTGGGAATGGGCCAGAGTATGGCCTTTTATATGGTGCAGGTGAGGGGGCAACTTGGGTAATGGGTGCAGCAGGGATAGGGAAATTCGTTTGTGTGACAGCAAAGTTTCTGATGTTATGTTTCCTCTTGTTAGCAAACTTAGAGGAGGAGGTGGAATGGTTTGAAGTTGGGCCCTCAACGGGGGCTTTCTTTTTCTCATCTTTAAATTTACCGTTGCGAATTCGATTCTCGGTAAGCTCAGTAGCTAGTTCCATAGCAGCTTCAAGTGTTGCTGGCGAAGTGCTGAAAACTGAGTCTTGAATTTTCGAGGGAAGACCTCGAATATAGTGCTCGACTAAGCGGTAAACTGGGGTGAACAAGTTAGGGACCATTTGGTTCAACTCTAAGAACCTCTTATTGTAGGAAGTATGATCTCCCTCCTTTTGCTTCAATGAATGAAATTCATCCTCTAACTTTTTAATCTCACTTCTAGGACAGAAGCGTCTCGTCATGATTTCCCTTAACTCCTCCCACGTTAAGGCCATTGCATCCTCGATTCCTCTCTTACCCTTTTCAGTATTCCACCAGGTAAGAGCTACCCCAAATAATCTCCCGGTTGCGTATCGTACCTTGCGATCCTCGGGACAATCGCAGCTGAGGAAGGTGTTTTCCATTTCCTCAAACCAGTGGAGGAGAGCAGTGACACCTTCGGTCCCTTCAAATTTCGGAGGATCGCAAGACTTGAAATGTTTATATGAGCACTTTTTGGTAGGAGGGTTGCCGATGTTCTGGTCTTCTTGCTGGGGAGGATTGGTGGGATTTGGGGCGAGAGCTTGTTGTACTTGAACCACAATGTCAGGAAGCACCGCGGCCATTAGTTTTGCGATTTGAGTGGCCAAGCGTTCGTGTGACCTTCCTGATCTTCTACCCCCTCGTTGTTGCCTAGCCGACATCTACAGGAACATACATAAGAAGATTGTGAGTTTATGGAGTCTTTTTAGGTGTGATGTGTCTTAAAGAAAATAAAAATAACATAAATATCAATAATGCAACTACATCCATAGGATGTCTTGGGTTTGCTCATGTTGGGCCTCAAATGTCCCCCATACCTCTACCTGTATAGTCATGTGGGCCCCCATGACTATTGGCTTGGTAGGATTCACATTAGTATTGGCGGTTTAACACTCGCATCACCCGAATGAAAACCATGAAATATGTTTACGAGATGTATGGTCGGAAGGTGTCCAGGTGTAGACACAATGACAACTCAAAGTGGGGTTAGCTCACATGACGTTTGGTATAGCATGCTTTGGCCTAATAGGTACTTCGTACTCTCATCGTTAGTCCCCAGGTAGGCAAACTGGTCCTTTATTTTGGATTTATACGAATGCCAAGCCTAGACAGGACGTTCCGACTACCGGTACTTGTACCCTTCCAGTTACTACATGCCCGTCATGAGAACTCACTTTGATGTGATTTGAAATTACAAAAATCATTGTAAAAAAAAAACAATCATGAAAATGATGTGGTGTGTGCTCTCATGGATATGATATGTTATGAGAATATGATTCATGATAGGCATTATATAATAATATGTACTTATGAACATGCTTGCATAACATTGAATGTAACATTAAACATAAAACATATAAACATCATGAATTTTGCATGTAACACACAAAAATTTTAAAAAAATTCTAATCAACTATAGTATAGGCTCTAAGGGTCTAATAACCTATCCTATATCCCTATAGTCATGGCTCTGATACCAATCTGTCACACCCCGACCCGCAGCGGAATAAGAGTCGGGGCATAATTGGGTTATCACCAAAGCTCATGATATTTACTAATATGTTTCTTATTTATTAAATTCAAAATTACATCCTCAATATTCCAAACATTTTCATACAAATACAAAGAAAGATAATCAACTAAACAATCCAAAGTCTAAACCATTTTATTCTTCTAAGCCATCCTATGTGTTTCTTGCTGCAGCTGGATCACCTGTATCATGTGTAAAAATGGGGGTTTTCGGGTCAACATAAGTTGGCGAATGAACCTTGTTAGAAAAACATTTATTATTGATCTCTTGTTATCTTTATCAGGAAAAATTGTGCAATAATCATATGTGAGCAAAAGTAATTAAATCATACAATAACAATAACAACAACAAACAATAACTTACAATAACAATACAATAACAAACTAACTTGCATGAATATAACACATGAATGAAACTGTATATGTTGGCAACGTCACGTTCACGCTCATAATGTAATGGGGAACGGCCTATGATGAATGTCTGTGCGATCAAGGCTCAATCAAACGGAGCCGATCGCATGTTGGCAACGCCTGGTTCACGCTCATAATGTAATGGGGAACAGCTCAACGCTCATAATGTAATGGGGAGCGGCGGCCTATGATAATGTATGTACTGAAAATGATAAATTAAATCTAAACAATAACCACACAAACAGTTGATACAAGTTGAATACACATTTGTTCATGAATATGACAGATGCACAATAGTTTAAATGTGATAAATAATAAGACACATGATACACCCCAAAAACGTGATTAAAACGGGGAATTTGTAGAGATTCACTCACATTGGGTGCGTTCGGTTGAAGATGATGAAATGCGCACGATTTTAGAGGATTGATCGACGAGGATTAACTAACCTAAATAATAACGAAAGGTATGGTAAATGAGTGGATTTTATTAATAATTTTAATAGGATTTTTAGATATATTTTTGTGAGTTTAAGGCTATTTTCTATCTTTAAAAACATTATCTTTAAGTATTTTTAATTGATTTTTAAATTAAATAAATAAATTGAAATATATAAAAAATGTTGACTTTTGCGTTGACCATTGACCGTTGACCGTGACTGTTGACTGTTTGACCGGTTCGCTAGTGTGCATGTGTGCGCCGGGTAAGGCTCGAACCCGAGACCTCCCGTACGCGTGCACGCAGATCTACCAACGGAGCTACGTGTCTAACCCGAAATAATTCTATTTTTAATTATATTTATATACTGTTTTAGTTTATTCTAAATTCTTTTATTTTTCAAAAAGGATTCTAATCATCGAACCGGCGTGTGTAACAGGTCTCGAACCCGGGACCTGTGGGTTAGTGTTGCACACAGTCCACCGCTGGACTGTGTGTCTAACCTGGTTAATATACCGATTTTTATTATACTTAACATCTTCCTTGACTTAATCCGGTTCAGTTAAAAAGGAAAACATCTTTATTACAGAGCATACAATTGTGTCAAGGATCGAACTCGCGGCGTGTGATATATGTGCGCACACCGTCCACCGCTGGACTATGTGTCTAACCCGAGATAATATCCAATTTATATTAAACTTATATACAAACTAACTTCATCTTCTTCGTTACAATATCACTGACAACGATTACCCTACTGATTCTGTTTAATTCGATTGACAATCTTTTAAGTGATTAAAACGAAATGGACAGGAAAGATTTTGGGAGTAGACATACCGGAAAAAATGGTCTTTCTCAGAATTCCGGCGAAGACGTCGGCTCTGTATTTATGGGCTTCGTCTGAACGGACCAATTAACAGTTTTGATTAGCAAGATGTAGAATTTAAGTACTGAACAAGAGTTACCAGAAGGTTTAAAAGGCTACCGTTTCACAGCGAAAATTGGGAATTTTCAGAAGTTTTCCGGCGAGAGTTAATTATCTGATATCGTCGTCTGAAACTGATTCTGATTGAAAGGTTTGAGTTAGAAAAAGCTTAACAACTGATAGAAGATAGAAAAATTGAGAAACTTACTGTTTTAATGGAAGACACCTTTTTCCGGCGAAAGTCCGGCGAGTTCAAAAAGCTTTTCCGACGAACTGAAAATAGAGCGAAAGTGAAATTGAAGGTTCTGCGGATGATTTTGAGTCGCGAGAGGATGCTATTGTTGGAGTAATTCAGGAAGTGAAGATTTTCGGTTATTAAAACCGATCATCACATGAATTCAAGTCCATTCAAGACTGAATTGACTAAAATTGTCGGTTTATCGGTTATTATCAGAAATCCGTGATCACTCAAACGTCTTGGACGTTTGGAAGCCGATAACGGTTTCAGTTAGCATAAACAGGTCGATTCATGGTTGAACATATGATTTAATTGTTTCCTAGAACTCACAAAAAGATCAAGTGGCGGAGTGGTTATATGTGGGCGAGTTAAGTTGTTGAGCTTTCCGGCTGACCCGGGTTCGAGTCCCGGCAGCCTGTTTTTCATTTTATTTATTTTATTTTTACTTTTTAACAATTATAGCTTTTAAACTCTAATTTGTTTATTAATTATGCATCGTTCAAAATTAAAATAAACATAAATACGCAACGAAACATTTATAACTTGATATTCGATTACAAACGAAGCGGGTTTGGAAAACCCGTTTTTGACAAATGTTACATGTATACTCTCTGAAGACGAAGACACAAGAACACAGCAAGCTTGTTTGAGTCATACGAGCATTGTGTGTATATGTTTGTACTTGTTCTCAATCATTAATCAAGATAGTGAATCTTTGGTTACCCCGTGTTTTTACTTTGCTTTGGTTGCATGCACACTTGGGTTCCGCACTTGTGTGTGTGTCATTTGAACAAGGAACATGTTTAACACCGTCCTCAGGTGGACCTACAATAGCGATTCTTAACAGTCAACTTGTTGAGTTCTCTATAATCAATGCACATGCGAAACTTTCCATCTTTCTTCTTCACATAAAGAACAGGTGCACCCCAAGGTGATGAGCTAGGACGTATGAATCCTTTGTCAGTTAGCTCTTGCAGCTGACTAGCCAACTCTTGCATTTCTAATGGAGCTAACCTATAAGGAGATTTCGCGACCGGTGTAGCACCAGGCACAAGATCGATTCGAAATTCGACTTCTCGTACAGGAGGAAGTCCTGAAACGTCATTGGGAAATACTTGAGGAAATTCTTTCACGATTGGAATATCTTCGAGTTTCCTTTCCTTGCCTTCCTTCTTGACGATGTGAGCTAGAAATGCGACGTAATCCTTGCGAATATATATTCGAGCTTGAAGGCATGACATCAACTTGAGCCCTTTTGAAGGAGTTTCTCCAAAGATACGTAGAGTCTGACCGTCGGCGAGAGGAATGTGAATGAACTTTCCATGGCACACTACTTCGGCGTGACGCTGGCTGAGCCAGTCCATACCGATGATAACATCGAAACTTCCCAATTTCATAGGAATAAGATCAATCGAGAAATCGTGATCATTTAGAGTAAGAGTACAATTGCGTATTATTGAATTTAACGAAATGGGTTCTCCGTCAGTGATTTCCACCGTGATCGATTCAGCAAGACTAACGCGAGGTAGATCGAGAATAGATTCGAATTCTAAGGATACAAAACTCTTATCCGCACTAGTATCGAATAATATGGATGCATAACTACCATTTATGAGAAACGTACCGTTGACCACATTGTTGTCAGCCCTTGCTTGGTCGGCGTTGATATTGAAAGCCCTTCCTTTAGCAGGTGGATGAGCTTGATTAGCTTGGTTCACCGGGTTTGCTTGGGCTTGGGCATTGATGATGTTCACCAGGCGTGGGCAAGTATTCCTGAAGTGATTTGGGTCACCACAGTTAAAACAGGCTCTTATGGGTTGCATAATGGGGTAGTTGGGTTGGTAGTAAGGTTGGGCTGTGGGTTGGGCAGGTGGTAAAAGTACGGGTTGTTGGGCTTGGCCCACCATTTGGTTTTGGGTTTGGGCTGGAGGCTGATTGTGGTTTGATCGTTGGAGTGTACGACAAGTTTGGATAGTGAGACCTGCACGGCCAAAACTTGTGCAGTATTGGCAAGGGTTCTCAGGATGGTGATGGTATTGGCAACGGTTGGGTGTGGGCCAGTGTATGAATTTTTGAATGGTGCGGCTAGAAGGGCGACTTGGGTGATTGGAGTAGCAGTGATGGGAGGGTTGGTTTGGGTGACGGCGAAGTTCTTGCCATTTCGCTTCCTCTTACCAGCAAACTTTGAGGAGTTGGGGCTTCAACAGTTGTTTTCTTCTTCTCATCTTTAAAATCGCCATTTCGAATGCGATTTTCAGTAAGCTCCGTAGCTAATTCCATGGCGGCTTCAAGTGATGCGGGAAAAGTGCTTAAAACTGAATCTTGAATTTTCGAGGGAAGGCCTCGAATATAATGCTCGATCAAGCGGTATAACGGAGTGAACAGGTTGGGGACCATCTGGTTCAACTCGAGGAATCTCTTGTCGTATGAGGTGTGATCCCTTCCTTTTACTTTAGAGAATAGAATTCGTCTTCAAGCTTTTTGATCTCGCTTCTAGGGCAGAAGCGTCTTGTCATTATTTCTCTTAATTCCTCCCATGATAAGGCCATGGCATCTTCCACACCTCGCTTACCTTTTTCCGTGTTCCACCAGGTAAGGGCCCCAAACAAACGTCCAGTAGCGTAACGTACCTTGCGATCCTCAGGACAGTCGCAATTGAGAAAGGTGTTTTCTATCTCCTCAAACCAATGGAGGAGAGCGGTGGCACCTTCAGTCCCTTCATATTTTGGGGGATCACAGGACTTGAAGTGTTTGTAGGTTCATTTAGTGGTTTTGGGAGGAGGATTGGCGACGTTTTGGCCTTCTTGGTTCGGAGGGTTGATGGGATTTGTGGTGAGAGCTTGTTGAACTTGTAGTACGATGTCAGGAAGTACCGCGGCCATTTGTTGAGCAATTTGCGTGGCCAAGCATTCGCTCGACTTTCCTGACCTTCTACCTCCTCGTAAATGTCTAGCAGACATCTACAGGAATATATGTAGGGAGATTGTGAGTTTGATTATTTTCTAGGTGTCATGTGTCGTAAAAAGAATGAAAACAACATTTATAAATAGCTGAAAACAACTTAACTACATCCAAAGGATGTCTTGGGCTTGCTCGTGTTTGGGCCTCCAAATGTCTCCCATACCATAGCCTGTATAGTCATGTGGGCCCCCATGACTATTGGGCTTGGTAGGGTTCACATTGGTGTCGGCTGGTTAACACTCGCATCACCCGAATGAAAATTGTAAAACATGATTGTGAGTTATAAGGTCGGAGGGTGTCCAGGTGTAGACACAATGACAACTCAAAGTGGGGTTAGTTCACACGACGTTTGGTATAGCATGCTTTGGCCTAATAGGTCCTTCGTACTCTCATTGTTAGTCCCCGGGTAGGTAAACTGGTCCTTTATTTTGGATTTATACGAATGCCAAGCCTAGACAGGACGTTCCAACTACCGGTACTCGTACCCTTCCAGTTACTACATGCCCGTCGTGAAAACTCACTTTGATGTGATTTGAAAAATATGAAAACATTGCAAAAATCTTTGAAAAGAAATCATGGAAATTGTGAAATCGTAAGGTGTGTGCTTTCATAGGTATGATATGTTATTGAGATATGAACTATCATGAGCATTGCATATTAACATGTACTTGTGAGCATGCTTGCATGATATTGTGTGTGAAAAATAAACATGAAACATATAATCATCATGAGTTTTTCATGTAATACTTAAATAATTAAATCTAATCAACTATAGTATAGGCTCTAAGGGTCTAATAATCTATCCTATATCCCTATAGTCATAAGCTCTGATACCAATTTGTCACACCCAACCCGTAGCGGAATAAAAGTCGGGGCATGATTGGGTTATCACCAAAGCTCGTGATATTTACTAATAAGTTTCATATTTATTAAATTGAAATTAACTTCAAATATCCAACACAAAATTCATACAAACATAAACAATAAACTAAACGATTGTTCCAAACGAAATAAATTGTTTATTCTTCTAAGGCCATCATATGTGTTTCTTTCCTCAGCTTGTTCACCTGTATCATGCGTAAAACAGAAAATTTGGGTCAACAAAAGTTGGCGAGTGAACCTTGATAAAATATTTAAATAATTGAATTTTATTGTTGTTTAAATAAAATTGTGCATGAATCACATGTGAACAGATGTATATATATTTAACCAATCACAAACCACATTGTATGAACATGTGACATGATGAAGGATGTATTGGAGATCAAGGCTCAATCAAACAAAGCCGATCTAATGAGGCACCTGATGCTCAACCCATATCCCACGAGGAACTGATGGGCCTAATGAAATGATTGCACTGAAATGATAAAATGTATCCACATATAAACCACATAACAACTATACACATTTGATCACGAAATGATATTAGCACAAGTGTTAAATAAAATAAAAGAAAATTTTACGACACATGATATGCCCCAAAACATGATTAAAACGGGGAATTTGTAGAGATTCACTCACCGTGGGTGCGTATTCTTGAGTGGAAATGAGAGCGCACAAGTTGCGGATTTAACCGACGAGGAAGTACTAACATAAAATAATAACGCGATAACTCGATAAATAAATAAACTAATATTTTGGTTAAAAACCTTTGTTTAGATTTTTAAGTTAATTTTTGTGGGTTTTATTGATATATTAAACCCTTAGAAGGTTTATATATTTTAAACATTTTAATTGATTTTAGTTAATAAGTCATAAAATGAAATATTAGAAATAAAAATAAAAATAAAATAATATAAAAAAATCTGGTCAGACTGACAAGGCTGTCAGTTGGCCGGTTCATTCGTATTATAAGCATGCGTGTGGTGAAGCTCGAACCCGTGACCTCTCGGTTGCGTGTACGTAGCTCTTCCAACTGAGCGTGTCTAACCCGAAAGAATCTGGATTTTAATTATACTTATACACATATTAAGTTCATTCAGTTTTAATCAAATTTAAAAAGAGAATCAAATGGTCCGACCAATGTGAGTCAGGGGACTTGAACCGGTGACCTCGGTGATGTTATGCACCCAGCCCGGCCAACTGGGCTCGGTGTCTAACCCGACTGATATGGTGTTTTAATTATATTTATATACTAGATACGATTAAACAGAAAAGATAGATTTAAAAAGGGTTTTAATGTGTCAGGCTGGTGTGTGCTTGGATTCTAACCGGGTGTCCCGGGTTTAGGTTGCACCCGGCCCAACCAGTTGGGCCGGGTGCCTAACCTGTTTGCAATCCGTATATTAATAAACATAACCACATACTGACATCGTCTTCTTCATTATTACATTTGAACCAACTATATACCCGCCTGATTTAATCCTTTTACCTCTGATTAAAACCGATGTACATTAAGTTAATTAAACCGAATTCAAAAGAAAAGAATGAGAATCTACCGAATAAACTGGAATGGAGGATCATGATTTCCGGCGGTGGTGGTTGACTGCGTTTTCTGGCGAATAGGGGGTGTTGCAGAGGGAATGCGAGCAGGATGAGTTGAGCGAGTTTTGATTGGGGATGGAGGTTTGGTATTTATAGGCGAAGACAGGGTGCTTGGTTTCTACTTTTTGGAAACTCGATTCGGTGATTGGCAATTGCCGAGAAGATGACAGCCGGTCAGATTTCAATTTGCCAAAAATACGCGTGGTTAGTTAACGAAAAGATTCAAAAGAAAAATGAAAGGCGCGTGATGATGATTTTGGTCGTAATTGCAGGTTTCCCCGCCCGAGTGTATGTGAATATATATGTGTTGTTATGCGGAATCAAATACAACTAGTGCGTGTAGTCCACTGGTGTTCGTGGTGTGTGCTGACCTGGGGAACCCGGGTTCGATCCGGTTCACCCCTTGTCTTGAGTTTTTATTTATTTTGCCTATTTTAAATTAAATCATTTATTATATATATATATTTAATATTTAACTGATTAATTATATTATTTCATTAACCTTTAATTATTATTTTATTTTTAAATATTGATTTTCATTATTAAATAAATGTAATATTGTAATATTGTAAACCATAAATACATAACCGAACGGCGTAAATTAATACACTTTGATTGAAAAATTGAGGCGGATTTTCGAAACCCGATTTACACAAATGTTACACCTATCAAGTCTATCTGATGACTTTCTTGAAGATTTCCGAAAGGAAATCAAGTATAGTAATGCTTATGATATGATCATAGCATTGCAAGAGAGGTTTCAAGCCAGATGAAATTGGCGCCTCACTAAACTCAAGGAAATTAAGAGTCCAATGAACTTTGAGCATGATGTCAAAGAACATGTTGATAGGATGGACATGTGTCTCGGTAGGCTTGAGAAGCTTGGATACCCGATGCACATAGACATGGCTATAGATATGATCATACTCCAATGAAATTTGAGCATGATGTCAAAGAACATGTTGATAGGATGGACATGTGTCTTGATAGGCTTGAGAAGCTTGGATACCCGATGCACATAGACATGGCTATAGATATGATCCTTCTGACCTTGTCGCCAGAGTAATAAGAGTTCGTCAAAGGCTACAATAAGCATTTCTATGGAGGGACTATTGCTGAGATGCGAGATATGCTAGTATCTATTGTGGGAAAGCTGAAGCCCAAGAATACATCAAACCCCAAGACCTTGAGCCAAGGCAAGAAAAGAGCCTTAAGCTACAAAGATGACATATGTTACTTTTGTGGCAAGAAAGGGCACTTTAATTGCACAAAGAAGATTGCCTTTCTAGTAAGGGTTGATTCTTCTAGACTAGCATTTGAGGTATATATGTTATTTGGTTATTTCCTTTTCATCAGATCTTTAGTGTATTGTCGCTAAAATGTGTTTATCACATTTTTTATTTGTAGGAAGAGGAATACATTAAGGAGCTAGAGTGATGCGGTTTGAGAAATTGTACCGGAAACACTTTAAATAGTTTATTATGCTTACGAGCTATGAACAATATTTTTGGTTGTTTAAAACATTGTTTCATATTCACGCTTTAGGATTTTGGACAAATATTTGTTTATGATTTGAATATTGGCTTTGCATTTTGTGAATATGTCGATTATGGTACAAAAGCATTCAAGTTATATCTATGTGATAGATATCCTCTAATTAACGTACTATACATTGTCTATAATATATGATAGAAATTAGAATTCTAGAACATATACTAATGATTCATACATAAACAAAACCACAAAAAGAGGATTCCAAATCTTATATAAAACATGTTTTAGAAAATATGGAATCTCCAAGGATATGTGAGTCATGTTTAAATAATAAAGAATGATTAGGAATCAACTTGTAAAGGGAAGGATGAAGTGCGTAATGATGCATCGAGTCTTTCAAGACAGGTGAGACGAATTTAACAAATTAATCATGTTTTTCTTGCTAAGTTAAAACATAGAAGTTATATTCTTCTAGGATTAATGCAGATAGCTCAGCGGATTAACTAAGGTAGTTCGATTGGATGAAAGGGTAAATACATTAATCAAATTTCTAAACATACATCATTTTAGTCTTCAAATCAAAGCACTGTTGTAGTGGATTTGAAAGAAAGGTTGAAGTACATTGGATGAGGCTTCAATTAATGATGAAAGGTGCAATCTAGTACAGGAGAGGTTCTTTCTTATATATCAAAAGAAATATTATCGAGCTCCAAGCTGGATAAACATGAATTTATGAAACATTGTATAAAGGTATATAATAATTGTCTTGCCTTAAAGATTTAGATTCTATTTGAATCTCTTTAAGGATTGGATCTTCAAAAAATAAAATGTTTTGTCTAGAACTCTGAAATGGTCGAATCAATCTATGTTGAATGAGATTCCGAAGTGATGATTAGACGTGGCTCATGAGATCTAAAAGAGTCTTTAAAATTACCTAAACTGATATCACACATTGATCATCAAGAAGTTGTTGATATTGACCTGAAATGTTCATTTGTGACATCAAGAAAGACACCAAGAGTATGGTAACCAATCAAGACATTATGTGACAACATAGATTTATTATCACAGGAGGCTTGGAGTCATAACATCCAAATATGTGGATATTTTGGATTTATCTTGATAAGACAAAAATGGAGTAGATTAGTTTTAGCATGGCCATTGGTTGTATCCTTGTGAAGATACATATGTATGTAGAAAAATTGTGGCTAATGTTGCTAAAAGAGTTTTGATCTATAGTTTGGTATCTGATGTTTTTCAAATGGTAAGGCTACATTATGACTCTATTAACTTTATTCACCACTAAAATTATGAATTTACATCGAAATAGATGATAAACGGGCAATAAGCTGCGCTGCTACCCCTTTTTGAAAAGCAAAACTAAGTCTTTTAAAAACTACGTCATAGATCTCGAGGTTGTAACATTACTATGCATGACCCTTTGAACTCGACTAAGTAGGTCCACAGCCTCTGGCGCCGAAAAAACCAAAATGATCAAAAGAAAATGGGATGAACACGTGTGGGTTGTCAAGGCTCGCTTTCTTGTGTTTGGTCACTTTGCTTAAAGCAGCCTTTAAGCAGTCTGATCTACCGTGAAAGCACTACCCCCTAAGCTGTAACACCCTGTAAAATCGTGTCCAATAGTATAGTGACACGTGTTGTATTTTTAAATATAGTCTATTAAAGACCATTAAGGACTAAAGGCGTCAACATGATCAAACTGAGCCTCTGAGTGACGGTCTGATGTCAACATGCTTAAATCATTAGCCTCTGAGTGACGATTTGTCACATGCTTAAAACTTGCCTCTGAGTACTAATATGTCACATGCCCAGCCTCTGAGTGACATCAGAGTCAACATGCTTATAATAAGCCTCTGAGTGATCCTTTGCGAAGTCCTAACTCTCATACGTGCTATCTGTTGGATGAAAGGGTTCAATTTTGTAAATATGAGAAAGTTGGATAATGAGGGATTAAAAGTGTAACATGTTAATTTACACCTCTGAGTGACCTCTTAATGAACCGAAAGCTTGACAACGTCCGGGCATAATCCCGGGTATGCCAAGTATTGGCTTACGGAGGGCTAAAAGTGCCAAAAAGGTGTTTTAAAAGGTTTTTAGAAGCTTTATAAAGTTAAAGTGATAAAGTGTCAAACTTTGAAACTGGCCAAGTGGCGGTCGCGGACCGCGAGTACCTGGCCTGGTCTCTCGCAGGCGCGAGTAGGGTTTGCAAAAGTTGGCTTGGCCTCCAAACAAAGCTCCAAAACCATTAATTCGAAACTATGGACTTGTGAATCAGCTATGCCACATTTTGGGACACTTGTAAGCTCCCTCTTACACCCCTAAACACCTGGCTTCACCTCCTTTAAGTTCTCCAACTATAAATAGGTGATCAAGTTCACAATTCCAACTTGCACCTTTCTCATTCATTCACTCTTCTCCCTCCTCTGGAAGTTCCTAGCTAAAAGGAGCATCCAACATAGTTCTTTTGCACCCTAGGAATCACTGGAAAGTGTTCCTTCCTTGTGCATTTTCGTTTATAGGCTTTTATAGCCAAAAGTCAAGCATTTTACGAAAAACGCTTTGAATTTGGTTAAAACCATTATGGTCCAGACATTGTTCGAAATGAACATGGCTAAGTGATCGTAATAAGGTAGGTGTTAGTCCCTATAAAGGGCACCTCCTGAAGATCACATTTGCTAGACCAATTGACGGGTCAAAGTTATGATATTAAAAAGTCAAACAAGCCATTTTTCGGAAAAATCATAAATTGATCTTATATATGTTATGAAACCTGTTTTGACACTTAAACAAGTTGGTAATAAATATTAAAGCATGTAAGAACATGTTTGGCTCGTCAATTTCAGTTCTAGGGTCGGTTCGCAACGAAAGTCGCGAAGTTTGACTTCTGACTTTAACTTTCGATTCTGACTAGATTTAGATATGTATCTACTGATCTAAAGTTGCATTATGATCATAATATAATGTAGCATAACCCTCTGAGGTTATATTACATGATCATAATAAGAATCCAAGTTTTTACGCAAGTTCCATAATTATGCCATCTTTGACCAAAATGTCCTTTTTGCATAAAACAAGGTTTTAAATGGTAATGAACTTGAAAATGATTTTCTACTGATGTAATGTTATAAGTAGATTATTTGGGATGTTAAACCAAGTTATAAACTGAGTTTTCAAGCAAGTCCTTAAACTATGTCGATAAATGGCGATTTTAGCTCTTGTGACTCATAAAATAGTTTTAATCAAATCTTTTCAAGGTAGATCTTTTACCTACTGATATGTTATATTAAATAACATATCTAAGACATTTTAATCTGACTGCAACATCAGTTTTCGTAAACATCGCATAAAGACGTCATTTTACGACATAAGCGTTGTTTCGGCGCATAGTATGGTCTTAGAACCATATTATTGACCAAGACTTGATACCTACTGATTTTAAACTTATTTTAAACATATTTACAGTAGGTACATGTTATAAACTCAGAATCCCAAATAATTTATAAACTATGTGTAAAATGACCAAAATGCTCCTTCGGTGCATAGTTTGGTCATAAAAGATAAATTACACATATAATTGGTATCCTACTGATATTATATCATGAATAAACTATTTTTCCAGAATACTCATGATTATAAACTTAAAATATATTCAAGTTCCTTTTTATACGGTATATAATTACCGAAAATGCCCTTATGAGGCATAATTTCGTTTTAAAACCTTAACGAGCATGTAAGTTAATATCCTACTGATATTATACCTTATTTAAAGTATATGGCATATAGAACTTGTCCATGACTTATCCGGTTACCCGATATCGCTAATATGCGCACGTACATATATGTAACTATTTTACGGAAATTAACCGAAACGGGGTTAACCTTGTCATTTAAGTCTCAAAATCGAAAATGTTAATTGTTTACCCATATTATGCAAGTCAAAGTACTTGTCGGGTTTAAACTACATTCTATCCAATCATTGGTTAATCTAGCGTCATACGTTTTGATCAAGTACGCTAGTCGGTCTAAGTCAATGACTTAAATAAGACCGTTAGTATTTATTGGTTAGTTTATGCCATAATCCAGACTAGAGACTTGCCGGTAAATGCTATCTGCACTAAGTACTTCTGTGTACGGACTGAGTTATTAAAAAAATAAAGAAGACTAGCTCAGGTAAATACTCTCGACTTATTTCCCCTATACGGCCTTGGGTTACGGTAAATTATTACCGTTGGTCGGAAATGAGATCAATCGAACGTCGGTTCGGGGATAGTAAATCCGCATATTATGTTTTAATCAGTTTTGTTTGATAACTTAAACATCGAGGGTTAACTACCGTGTCCTGGATATCCTCGGCTCATTACAATAGAAATGGCCACGACCTTAGCGTGGGTGTAGGCATACACCCGATAGAGCTCAATTATGCATTCCCACGAGGTTGGGAGGAATTGACTCATCCATGAGTCCAAAGTGGTGTGTACGTTAATTGTGTCTCGGTCTCCATACCGGGCCCCGTATGTATGGACAAACATGTAAATATGTTAACAAGGTTGGCGGTCAATTAACCCAAGTTATAAAAAGATTTTGTGCTGATACGCACTTAAAACATTTTTGAAATGTTTTCAAAATGAGTCAGTTGGTGTATTTTGCCAGCGAAAGCTGACGTATTTTCAAAAGACTAAACTGCAGGTACAATACGAAAATAGGCCGGAAGTGCTCGGTAGTGATAGAGGATCTTGCAAATCCTAAATCTGCCCAAAGTCTGTTTTATATTCTTTCCATGTACAATTTATGATCCGCTGTGGATCTTCTATTACGAGCCTGTATATTATTTTGTATTTTCGAACATTCGGTTTGTAATAGTAATTTTACTCCAAGACTTCCGATGTGCCGTGTTTAATTGACTATGATGATTATCAACTGACGTCACGATACTCCCTACCCGGGCCCACCGGTGTATGGATTTGGTTGGAAATCCGGGGTGTGACATAAGCCCACAAGCGGGAAACCCCAGTTGGATCCACACATGCATGTTTTCCTCCTACCCATCCAAATACCAAAATGTCGGCTTGTCTAAGGGTAGATCTCCCTTTTAATGGGTCAGTTAAGAAATTAACGGGTGCCTCTTTGTAGCAGAAATACCAGCGTGCCTAAATATGTTAAAAATGACATCCCTAACCAAATCATGTCAGTACTTGAGCCCCGGGAGCTCTCTATAATGAACTGTATGCTCTCCAAAAGAATCCAAACACACCTTATAACAAATAGGGCATATCTCATCAACTGGACATAAAGGAATCATGAGGCGATATTTAAGGATAGTACGGTACTCTACCGACGACATATGTTGGCCTAACTCGTCTATTGTAACATTCATGTAAAACGGGTTTCAAAACCCGCTCCATTTAAGATTCAAGTACTTATTAAATGTTTTATTGCTCATTTATTTATAAGTTGGTGTTCAGTAGGTTCTCAGTGCCCTAAGATCCCAATCCCAGATCGAATTCCAATCGCAGAATTGTTCTCAAGCGAATGGCTTTTACTCAACCTCAATTCATTGAGTAATTTTTATGGTTAATAAATAAACTATATAACAAAAAAAATTAAATAGAAAAAATAATAAAATAATAATATTAAATAATGAAGCCAATATATATATATATATATATATATATATATATATATATATATTTATAGGAGGCAACCGGGTTCGAACCCGGGTCTCCCACTAACTCACACCCAGTCTACACCACTGCACCACATGCACACATGTGAATAATTGGAAATTTATTTATTTTTATACCAAAACAAAACATCAACCTGCAAGTCAAAGCTTACAAACTTGTAACCGACGACAACCATAATACTCACAATTAATCACTAAATTAAGCGTGGTTATAACCGAAAATTGAAGCCAATTTGACTGAAACCGCCATTGTAATCATACACTTTAAAAATCTAGATTTGAAACTGTAAGATTCAAAACTGTTTTGAGCACTATAAATTTTCAATCCAGCATTTCGTCTAAAATCGCTCAAAATCTACAAACTAAATCCTCTGTTCAACCTTCTATTCGAGTTCAACATCGCCGGAATCATCAATTATCGCCGGAATTTTCAAAACGGTATCGATTCTTCAATTCGTTTAAATCCTAAAACTTCCTGTTATCTATTGAATGTATTTGGTTGTTTAAATCAGTTAATCAAATCTGATTAACTAAGTCCTCAGGCGGGTTCAAGTTTCTGGGTTTTATTTATATGAAGAAGATGAAGTTTTATCAATGTATAAATGTAATTAAAATCGGGTTTCTAATCGGGTAAGACACCCAACCCAGCTGGTTGGGCTGGGTGCAAAGCAAAGCTAAGATCGCGGGTTCGAGGCAGACTTTGGGTGCCGGTTCAAAGGTTTTTAAAATCTTTTTAGTTAAATAATTTTTGTAATAACCTAACTTGTATATAAGATTAACTAAATCAGAGATTATTTCGGGTTGGACACCTAGCTCAGTTGGTAGAGCTGCGTGCACGCATACGGGAGATCACGAGTTCGAATCTCGCACACGCTGCCAATTCCATACAAAAACCGGTCAGACCTTGTCAGGTCTGACAAGATCCGATTTTTTTATATAATTATTTTTCTTTAATATTTTAATTAAAAATCAATTAAAAATACTTAAAACAACATTTCTTAGGTTTAAAAACTCCATTAAATACCACAAAAATAACCTAAAATTCTAATAAAAAGCATTAATTAAAATATTAACTTTTACTTATTTATTCAATTATTACATTATTATTTAGGCTAGTTTTCTCTCGTGGTTAAATTCCAAACTCGTGCGCTTTCGTCGTCAAATCAAGGAAACGCACCCACTGTGAGTGAATCCTTACAAATTCCCTTTTTTTATTCATGTTTTGGGGTGTATCATGTGTCTTTTACATATTTCGTTTATTCAAACAATTGTGCTATTACCAGATATTTCTTAGAGTTAAATGTCATTTTAGTCTCTACAGTTAGACATTTTGGTAGTTTAGTTTAAAGGTTTCATTTTTGGCCTGTAGGTCCAAAAAAGTTTCACCATTGTCATTTTAGTCCACTGGTTTAACTCATCCATTATTTCTGTTAACCAGACCGAATAATAGAACTAAATATAAATGACCGAATTGCCCTTCTTGTTAACAGAAAAAATGGATGAAGTTAACCCAGTGTACTAAAATGACAACGGTGAAACCTTTTTGGACCCACAGACAAAAAATAAAACTTTTAGACTAAACTGCCAAATTTCCCAAACCACAGGGACTAAAATGGCATTTAACTCTATTTCTTAAATGTCTTACGTTCGTAATTTTTTCTATAAACTTAACTACGTAGTTGTGCTTAATTTTTACTCTCGACCGGTATAAGTTTTATTAAAAACGAAGTTGTGTTCAAAATAGAGTATTTATTTGGTAGCGTAAAGTTGTACGATGATAAAGTGAATCGATTTTAATGGTTTAGTTTCTAAATAACATGCTTCATTTCAAATAACGTCTATTCTACATTATCATTTGTCCCATTTCGCCGCAACACGCGACGTAAAAAAAAACCTAGTATATATTGTTGATAAAGAACGAAAAATAGTAACTTTATTTTTATAATAATATATAGCGTTTTATTATTTTTATTTAATATATTATAATAGTTTATCATTATATTTATTTTAATAATATATTTTAATTTTTTCCTTTTAAAACCATATATTTTTTTACATTTTTTAATAATTCTTTTTTCTTTTCTTAGAAGACATATCAATTTATCGATTAATTGATACTTCTTTAATAATTTACGTTTATAACTTTTTTTTCTAAAACTTAAGTAGTAATTGTGCTTGATTTTTTCACTGACATTCCTATTATAAGTTTTGTTAAAAATGAAGTTGTACTCAAAATAAAGTATTTATTTGGTATCATAAAACGGTACGATTATAAAATAAACCGTTTAATGGTTTGGTTTTATAAACCACATACTTTATTTTCAAATATCGTTGGTTTTACATTATAATTTGTTCAGTATCAATGCAAAGCGCGACGTAAGAAAAACTAGTTTTTATTAATAGGCTATAGCAAAATGCTAGACACCAAAAGGAAAAAAACGTATTACAATTTAACAAAAGATATGAAAACAATAAAAATTAAAATCACACCTATCTTCTCAAGTCAAATGAGGATCTTTTGCTTTATTCTTTGTCCACAGAAACCCGTACCACTTGACAAGTTGATCTCTTGGATGGTCTTGGAGCAGTACGAGTAATGTCCTTAATTAAGGATCAGACCCTATCGGCTGTAGTTGCATGGGTTCCATTGATAGCAGGGTCTCAAATGGTCCCTTCTTAGAGGCCACTCGGTGTGGGGGTTGTCCAGTCCTGACCTGGTCCGGCGACGTCCCCTAACACCGTTCGAGTGGTCCGACGTCATCGCGAGGGTCCACAGGGGGACGTTGGAGACGGGGCTAATATTTTAAAAACTTAGCCGTTGAACGGATATAATATTAAAAAAAATTTAATTAATAAATTTACCTATAAATACACTATTACCATCCCACTTTTTACACACTTTATCCACCTCTCTCTCAAATTATAAAATCATTCACATTTCTTTACAATTCTTCAACCTTTTATAAAATCATCCAACTTTTTCCATAGATCAATACAACCCGAACCCAAACGCGAACCCACACCCAAACCAAAACATTTTCTCGGTACCCGGCTACTATCCTAGTATGGAACCGAGTTGGTCATCCTCGCAATTTTCGTACAACGCTTTTGGGGTTTTCAACAAACCCCCAACGCGTTTTCCCAAATGAGCCAACTGCAATCAATGCAACAAATGCAGTCGGTGCAACAAATAATGATGCGAAACCCGTTCAATTTGCAATTTCCATCTCAACGACAATATTCCCAACACCGGAGTCTCCCCAACCACAACCCGAAGAAGATGACGTTCAAGAATTTGTGTCGGAGACGCAACCGCAACCGTCGAAACGAAAGAAAGGGAAGCAACATATGGTTGAGAAAGGTCAACCTTCGAAAGGGAAGGCAAAACTTTGGACGAAGATGGAGGAGGAGGCGTTAGCCAAGGCGTGGGTTAGCACTTCAAAAAGCCTCATTATCGGTATATAACTTTTGCTACAGTTTAAAAATATAACAAAAATTTATAGATTATACTTTTTTTAATATAACTTTTGCTACATTTTAAAAGTTTAGGTAACAACCAAACCGACGAAGGGTTATTGGAAAGAAATACTATCGAAGTTTCTTGCGATAATGGAACAAGGTCATTATCGCGACATCGATTCCATCTCTTCGAAGTGGCGAAAGATACATCCGATCGTTAACCGGTTTCGGGGATTTATAATAACTTGTATACTGGTCGCCGTAGTGGGATGAGTGGTGAAGACTTTTTTAAAGAGGCGATGCGTAGATACGAAGATACGCATCATACCGTTTTCCCCCACGTATGTGCTTGGGAAGTTTTGCTAACCAGTAACAAGTGGGCGTCGGTTCCAAATGAGGTTGCAACGGCTAAATGAACAAAAACATCGGAGACCTGTAGTTATAGTGCGGGGGACTCGGACGTACGATGCCAAATAAATATAAACGACGAGCTCGATTTGACGATGAAGAGGTTTTGGTTCGAGATGAGGAACGTCCCCCCGGGCAGGGACAAATCCAAAAAGGCAGCAGCTGCAAAAAAGCAAGCAGCAACGGGGGGTGGTTCCAAAATGGATGAGTTTCTGGCTCAGTTCAAAGCGTTCACCGAGGTTACGACCCAAAAGGCAAAGGCGAAGGAACGTGAGATCGAAGAACGGGTTCGATTGAATCATGAGAAAAACGAGTATTAAGAGTGGGAGATAATGACAGCCGACATAATATCGTATCCGGAAGAAGGTCGACCGATTTTGCGAAGAATGAAATAAAAAATCGCAAAAAAGTGGAGTTCATAGGATTTTTTTTAGGTTATGTTTTTTTATTTTTTTGGTTACTTTTTTATTTATTATGTTTTTGTTTTAGTTATGTAATGTGTGGTTTTTTTATACTAATGATTTTATATTATATTAGTAAATGTTAAAAACTAGTTTAATTAAAAAATAAAAATAAATTAACTAGGTGGGGTCGGTCGTCACCCATTTCCTTTGTTCCATTCTTGGAGGGGCGTCCTCCAAGGACTCTAACGTGGATGCTGACGTGGTGGGTCGTCTTCCAGGGAGGCCCGTCATCCACACCGAGTAGCCTGGGCTTGCGTTTTCTTTTTCATTTTTGAGGACTCTACAAGTACAATCAAATAATTTTTTTAATTAAAGTGTAAGACCCTATCTTATTATATTGAACTTCTATGAAATTTGTTTTTTTTTGTATTTAAATGTAAAAATGCGAATATACGTTCATACATATTTCGAGTTTATTAAACTTTATCAATACTAAACACTTTGACATGTCGTTATTGATTAGTTCCATAACAATGAAACCAAATGCGGAAGCTTGAGATCGTGTTCGGTTCTTCACTGAGCTTGATCGTCATCACAAGTGCTTACGATTACCCCAAACTGGAAATTTGAAATTATTAGTATTATAGTAAATAATCGAAAGCATAACATAGTCGATTTGGCAAAATAATCAAATCAAAAATACAATTTTTGAGGTGGCGTCGGCGACGGCATGCAAATAGTTGCGTAGGTCAAGACTGCCATAGGCAGTAGTTTAATGCGTCAGAACAATAGTGTCGCGTCGGCGACGACCGGTTGTACCGTCGGCGACGGTACCTTTTGCAGCAGTTTTGCTGCAGATTTATTTAATTGTCCGTTCGACCCGTTTCAAGTCCCGAACATTTAAAACACGACTCGGGACTTTCGGTGACATGACCGTAAAACACTATTTCCCGTTTTCATTCAACAGTTGCCAACCATAGGCTACGGCTGGCCACCGTAGCTTAAGGTGGGCTGTCGCAAGATTTTGGTATTGCTGTTTTTGTTATGAAAACTTCCGTAACTTGCTACATTTTCGTCCGTTTCCTATGAAACTTGTTTCTAAATGTCCGTAAAATGTTTTCTTACATAATTAACCCGAAATCCAAATCCCGGTTTCTTAATTCTTATGAATTATGCATCCATTCCTGGTTTATGTATATATTCATTTTGACCCGTTAAGAGATTTAAGCACTTAAGCTTAAATCTCACTTCCTCTTACCTTACCTCTCATTTCCACACTAAGATATCTATTTATTTTCCACCACAACTATACTTGTGATGGATTGGTTATAGAAAATGATATATTTTTAAATTCTACCCTTCGGTTCGACAATTTAAAAAAAGACCCGTTATGAGGCATTAAGCCAAAACGACTTATGCCATTTACTATTACACTACCTCAAGGGTGTACTTTCTTATAAAAACTCATTTTTAAATTACCTCAAAGTCGTTTGGTCGATTTATCATTCAAGGGCGTTTTGGTCAAATTTTAGTCCTTTTACGAAGAAGGACATTTAAATGCATATTTTGACCAAACAAGCATCTTTAACTCATATTCTATTAAATTTTCACTATGTTCCTAAGAACGTAATGTCTAGAATTTAAATTATTAGATATACCTCTCTTTAGGTAATCAATGTTCATCCAAGTCTTATTTAACTCTCATCAAACCTTAAGTTCTAGATGAGAATTTGACCCGTTACACGTACCTGACTCGGGTCATAGTATTGACCCGTTTAATACCTTACAATATTAAGCTTCAATTAAAAGCAATGCAATCCATATGCTACTCTCCTTGTGAGCTCAAAACTCAACAAACGACCATTAGTCATTATTGTCAAATGGCGGCAATATCACCATTTGACCCACTTGGCCTAAATGACCATTTTATTTTTATGAGATGGTATTTATTTACCATCTCATCCATGTAATCCTTTTTAGTTTACACCATATAATTATATTAATTAAAGATAATTCCTTTATTCGTTTGTCCCATTATGGCTTACACCATAGGGTGTCTGTTTCTTAAACTATTTTCTATACATTTACTCGTAACCAAATCATCATTTTATCCTTTTTACCCATTATGGTTAACACCACAAGGTATATCTTTCAAAACTCCTTGTTTACTTGTTGTCACATCAATAACTTTCCGTTTTTACCCATTATTACCATAAAAATGATTTCTTACTATTTTCACTTATTCCGACCCCCATCCGAACTTCCTATTTCAAATACTGATTTATCTTTTTCATAACCAATACAATAAGTATTCTACTAGGAGGGTGTAAGCTTCACTTACTTGAAATCTGATTATGCTTTTTCCCGCATACTTGATCTGTTTGACCCGCTTCTTCCCAAGCCTCCACCTAGCTCGTCAAGCGTCAAACTATCATTTATCATTCGCAAGATGTTAGAATATTCACAATTTATCACGATTATTCCACCTTACGGATTTTATATCAAAATTATCACTCGAAACTTATTATAGGTCAATTTAAATTTTTAAACGTCAACTGCCTTAATAAATGCGCATTTAAGTTCAACAAACTCATTTAGGCCTTTCGTTATTTACTCGGTAGGCGTCATTTCCAGACCACGTTTTAACTAAATTTCTCTATTAAGTTCATACAATTGTTACATCATTTAACATAATTTCAATCATTATATGCTAATCTATCACTTTCGTACAAGAAATTGGGATTGTTTCATCACATAAAACAACCCATTGCATCATATACATGGAATTTACCCACACATTAAACTTAGCCAAATATTTTAAACATTCATATATACTGATGATTTTTAAGCATCTATTCATATGTATATAACATCGATCTCATCATATCATGCAAAAACCCCTTTTCAAGTCATGCATACTCAAATGTTAATTTTTTCAAATATCTTACACATACATACAAGTATGGGGATCATGAACACTCATATATCATCAATTTCATCACATAATCGTAACCCGCTTCATAATCTACTTGTTAATCACTTACAAGTAATCTTACATCAAATGGTGCATAATTTCATTATGTCTAACAAAATCAAGCATACACATACACATAGCTTTCATCTTTGGTGTCACACCCTGACCCGCAGCGGATATGGTAGTCGGGGCATGATTGGTTTTCACCAAAGCTCATGAAATTTACTATAATAAAGTTTCATATTTATTAATTTAAATTTAAAGGAGAAATTCCATCAAACACATAAACCATACAAGCACAAGATTGTTCTAAACATGAAATTTATGTAACTCTTAATTTTTCTTCTAAGGCCAATTCCTATGTGTTCCTTCCTTCAACCTGTCCACATGTATCATGTGTAAAAATAGAGTTTTGGGTCAACAAAAGTTGGCGAGTGAATCCCATTAATCATTTGAAAGAAATAATCATGTTAATTAATTTAATAAAAATGTGCATAACCAAGTATGAAAAAAGTATATGTAAACTATCTACAAACCACATAAACATCTAGCAATGTACACAAAAGCATGATAAATGATGTGTTATGAGATCAAGGCTCAATCAAACAGAGCCGATCTAATTAGGCAACGCGATGCTCTACTCGTATCCAACAAGGAACTAATGGGCCTAATGTGAATGCTTGACTGAAATGAGAGAGTATAACCACATATAACAATAAAACAAAAATTACATAACACTTAGATCATATAATGGTAGTAGCACAAGTGTTTGAATAAATGATATAAGTAAACGACACATGATACACCCCAAAACATGAATAAAAAGGGAAAGTTTGTAAGAATTCACTCACAGTGGGTGCGTTTCTTGAGTTGATAACGAACGCGCACGATTATAGATTCCAACCGACGAGAAACTAACCTAAATAATCACGTAATAATTTGGCAATATATTTATTTTATTTTCAATTAATATTTGTATTTAATGCCTTTTATTAGGATTTTTAGTCTATTTTTATAGTATTTATTACAAATTTTAAGCTTAAAAAGTCTTATTTTTATATATATTTTTAGGGATTTTGGTGAGAAATAAAGAAAAAATTTAATAAAAAAATATACGCTTTTTAGGGTCGAACCGGTTGGTTTTGAGACTATACGCAGCGTGTGGGATTCGAACTCATGACCTCTCGTGTACGTGCACGCAGCTCTACCAAATGAGTTACGTGTCTAACCTGAAATAATCTAGATTTTAAATATATATATATATATATATATATATATAATATATATATATATAATATACTAACTGAGACAAATTATATTTTGTTTTTATTTTAATAAGGTTTATTTAATTTCAGAAAGCGTATACCTTATGCATCAAACCGACTCGAACTCGCGACCTCTAACTCGTGTTGCACACAGCCCTACCAACTAGGCTGTGTGACTAACCCGGAATAAACTAGATTTTAATTACATATATATACTTACTTGGTGTTGATCTGAATAGGTTTTTTTTTAAAGTTGGTTTAATTTGGAAATCAGAACGTGTGATACTCAAACCCGGGTAACCTAGTTTGTAATGCACACAGTCCTCCACTGGACAGTGTGTCTAACCAGGTATAATCCATGATTTTAATTATGCTAATATACTACGCGACTTCATCTTCTTCATGTTAAAAAAACCAGAACACCAACCCGATCGTTTAATCACTAATTCTTATTGTATTAGTGATTGCTTATTACTGATAATGAAAATAACTTAAACAGGAAAGGATTTAAGGTTGTAATACCGAACAGATGTGATATCCGATGAAGTTCCGACAATAGTAAGTTTTTCCAGCGACGTGATATGTGAGGATAGAGAGTGTGTAGTGTGTTTGGGTGTTTAAGCAAACGTATGAGCGAGTTTTATAATGATTCTGGGAT
The DNA here is from genome assembly GCA_947069175.1 of Scalesia atractyloides. Taxonomy (NCBI): domain Eukaryota; kingdom Viridiplantae; phylum Streptophyta; class Magnoliopsida; order Asterales; family Asteraceae; genus Scalesia; species Scalesia atractyloides. Next base: position 10,321,197 of record CAMTDV010001632.1, read on the forward strand.
CGCTATTTATAGGGTAAATGGTAATTATGATTTCAGTTTCTTTCATGGATTTAAAGATCAATGATTTCGTGCAGTTTCAACAAATTGATTTGAAATTTCCATTAATCTTGATAATTGGAAACAGATACGCGTACTAAACAAAAAGAACAACGGCTAATTGTATTTAATCATGTTCCGACTGTTATGGATTCTGTGATTTGAAACTAAACTTCAAGCATTTTTTAGTATATAAGTTACTTGATTCAGGTTTTTAGCAGGTATGTGTGTGTAGTGGAGTGGTGTGTGGTGTGTGTTGGTTTAATGGAGACCCGGGTTCGAAAACCCGGTAATCCTTTTATTCTTATTATATTTTTTTGTTTATTTATTACTATTATTATTATTTTTATACATCACTATTATTTTAACCCTTTTAATTTATTTATAAATTACAGAATTTTATATAACAAATTTGAACAATTAACATAAATACGTAACGAAACTTCGTATCATATATTTGATTTATTAAACGGAGCGGGTTTTAGAACCCGTTTTATAACGAATGTTACAGTATCCCCTACTTTTAGAAATTTCGTCCCGAAATTTAAGTAGTAGTAGGTGTAACTTGAAAGAGATGCAAGTATTTTTGACGCATCGAGTCTTCGTGTTCCCAAGTAAACTCAGGTCCTCGTTTGACTCCCAACGCACTCTGACTATCGGAATTCGACTTCGTCTTAAACGTTTCTCGCCGGAGTCCATGATTTCTACAGGTTGTTCAATGAAATGCATTGATTCATCAATCTGAATATCTTCTAATGGTGTATGGAGATTTTCGTCGGCAAGACATTTTTTCAAGTTTGATACATGGAACGTGGGATGAATCCTGTTGAGTTCTTCTGGTAAGTCAAGCTTGTAGGCTACAGGACCAATTCTCTCGAGTATTTTGAATGGTCCTATGTAGCGTGGTGCTAGCTTTCCTTTGTCCAAAACGAACCACTCCCTTCCATGGTGATACTTTCAAAAGCACTTGATCGCCAACACCAAACTCAAGTGGCTTTCATCGTTTATCAGCGTAACTCTTTTGACGACTCTGAGCTACTAGAAGATTATTGCAGATTTGATGGATCTTATCGGTTGTTTCTTGGATCAATTCAGGTCCAGTGATTTGTGCTTCACCGATTTCATGCCAACATACAGGAGATCGACACTTACGACCGTATAATGCTTCAAAAGGAGCCATACCGATGCTCAAATGACAGCTATTGTTGTACGAGAATTCAACTTATGGTAGATGAGTATCCCAATTGCCTTTGAAGTAGATGACACATGCTCGCAACATGTCTTCAAGAGTCTATATGGTGCGCTCAGATTGACCATCAGTTTGAGGGTGAAAGGCGGTGCTGAGATCTAAGCGTGTACCTAATGCTGATTGCACAGCTTGCCATATTCGTGAAGTAAAACGTCCATCTCGATTCGAAATGATACTTAAAGGCACACTATGTCGGCTCACGATTTCATCAATATAGATACGAGCTGATTTCTCGTTTTTATAGTCTTCGTGGATTGGAATGAAATGAGTTGATTTGGTAAGACGATCAACGATAACCCAAGTCATATCATGCCCACTGGAAGTGCGAGGTAACTTGGTAATAAAGTCCATGGTTATGTTTTCCCACTTCCAAACAGGTATTTCAGGTTGAACGAGTAATCTTGAAGGTCTTTGATGTTCAGCTTTAACCTTAGAACATGTGAGGCACCTAGAGACAAAAATGGCGATATCCTTCTTCATTCTAGGCCACAAGTAAGAGTATCGCAAATCTTGATACATCTTATCAGCACCCGGATATATAGAGTATCGTGTTTAGTGAGCCTCATTCATGAGAAAAGTATGAAGATTGTCACGATCAGGTACCCAAATACGATTTAAGTAGTAAACGATACCATCGGACTTGGATTCTAACTTGGTTTCAGCTCCACAAGATAGTTCATCTCGTACATCATTTTCCGTGACATAAGTATGTTGAGCTGCGCGAATGCGGTTTTGAAGATCAGTCACGATTTGAGAACACAAAAGGTGAATAGAGTTAGCATACTCTTTTCAGCTAAGAGCATCTGCCACAACACTGGCTTTTCCAGGATGGTAACGGATTTCATAATCATAATCATTCAAGAGTTCGACCCATCGTCGTTGCCTCATGTTTAACTCTTTTTTATTGAAGATATGTTGAAGGCTCTTGTGGTTAGTGTAAATTTCACACTTGGTACCATAGAGATAATGTCTCCATATCTTTAGAGCGAACACGACTACTCCGAGTTCTAGGTCGTGAGTAGTATAATTCTTCTTGTGAAATTTAAGTTGCCTTGAGGCGTAGGCTATCACCTTTCCTCTTTGCATTAAGACACACCCTAGTCCCTGCCCTGATGCGTCACAATAGACCACCAAGTCTTCACAACCATCAGGGAGAGTGAGGATAGATGCATCACAAAGCTTTTGTTTCAAGGTTTGAAAAGCCTCTTCCTGCTTGGGCCCCCAAATGAAGGGTTTGCCCTTATGAGTTAAGGCTGTGAGTGGGCAATACGAGAGAAATTTGCGATGAAACGTCGATAATAACCAGCTAAACCGAGGAATAATCTAACTTTGGTGGGAGTGCATGGAGCTTGCCATTCTTGCATTGCTTTAATTTTTGCAGGGTCGACATGAATTCCTTTGTCGTTGATGATGTGACCAAGAAATTGCACTTCTTTTAACCAGAATTCACATTTCGACAAGTTAGCATAGAGCTTTTTGGTTTTCAATAGTGTTAGGATGAGTCGGAGGTGTCACTCATGATCGGATTTGGTCTTGGAATAAATAAGGATATCATCAATGAAGACAATAACGAAACGATCGAGTTAGAGTTTGCACACCCTATTCATTAGATCCATGAAAACGGTTGGAGCATTGGTAAAACCAAAAAGCATGACCATGAATTCGTAGTGACCGTAGCGAGTTCGAAAGGTTGTCTTTGGAATATCTTCTTCACATACTCTAAGCTGGTGATAACTAGAACGAAGATCGGTTTTTGAGAAACAAGTGGCACCGTGAAGTCGATCTAGAAGATCATCGATGCGAGATAAAGGATAGCTGTTTTGATGGCCAATTTTTTGAGCTCTTGATAATCAATACACATTCGAAAAGTTCCATCCTTCTTCTTGATGAAAAGAACCGGCGCACCCCAAGGTGACGAGCTTGGAGGTATAGATCCCTTGTCAGTCAACTCTTGCAGCTGGCTAGCTAACCCTTGCATTTCAGATGCGGCTAACCGATATGGAGATTTTGCAACCGATGTAGCACCAGGTACAAGATCGATTCGAGATTCGACTTCTCGCACAGGAGGAAGTCCTGAAACATTGTCGAGAAAGACTTGAGGAAATTCTTTAACAATCAGAAAGTCTTCGAGTTTCTTCTCCTTGCCAACTTTCTTGAGAATGTGCGCTAGGAATGCTACGTAGTCTTTACGAAGGTATTTTCGAGCTTGAAGGCACGACATCAACTTGAGTCCTTTGGATGGGGTTTCACCAAAAATACAAAGAGTTTAACCATCGGCGAGAGGAATTCGAGTAAATTTTTCATAACAAACGACTTCAGCATGATGCTGACTAAGCCAGTCCATGCCAATGATGACGTCAAAACTACCCAACTTCATAGGAATAAGATCGAATGATGGAGTCTAACGTAATAGGTTCACCATCTGCTACTTCCACTGTAAATGATTCGGCTAAACCAAGAATAGATTCGAACTCTAGGGACACAAAACTCTTATCCGCGTTAGTGTTGAAAAGTATAGATGCATAACTACCGTTAATGAGAAACGTACCGTTAACCACGTTGTTATCCGCTCTAGCCTGGTTGGCGTTGATGTTAAAAGCTCTTCCTCTAGCTGGCGGATTGGCTTGGTTCACAGGGTTAGCTTGGGCTTGCGCATTTATGATGTTTACCAAACGCGGAAAGGTGTTGCGAAAATGGGTTGGATCACCGCAATTGAAACAAGCTCAGACGGGCGGCATCATAGGATAGTTGGGTTGGTAGAAAGGTTGAGTCATTGGTTGAGCAGGATGTAATACTAGAGGTTGTTGGTAGGGAGCTTGGCCCACCACTTGGTTGTTTGGTTGGGCTTGAGGTTGATTGCGGGCTAGTCTTTGAAGAACGCGGCATGTTTGGATTGTATGACTTGCACGACCACAACTTGTGCAATAAAGACATGGGTTCTCGGGAGCGTGGTGATATTGACATCGATTGCATTTTGGGTGAGTTCCATACACTGTTTCTTGAATGGTGCAATAGGAGGAGCAACTTGTGTGATTAGAGCGACGACAATAGGTTGATTGGTTTGAGTTGGCTGATTTGTGACGGCAAAGTTTTTCCCATTTTGCTTTCTTTTGCCAGCGAATCGAGAAGAGGATCCATTTTGGGTTGAGGTAGGGGTTTCAGCAGGTGTCTTGTCTTTCTTCTTCTTGTCTTTGAAATCCCCGTTCCTGATGCGATGAGCTCAGTAGCTAGCTCCATTGCTGCCTCCAGAGTTGTAGGCGTAGTACTCATCACAGAGTCTTGAATTTTCGAGGGAATACCCCGAATGTATTGCTCAATTAACGGTAGAGAGGAGTGAACAAGTTGGGAACCATGTGATTCAACTCGAGAAATCTCTTGTTAAGTTATATGGTCTCCCTCCTTCTGCTTCAAGAAATAGAACTCATCTTCTAACTTCTTACTTTCACTTCTTGGACAGAAGCGTCTGGTCATGAGTTCTCTTAATTCTTCCTAAGTTAGGGCTACTGCGGCTTCGACGCCTCGTCTGCCTTTCTCCGCATTAAACCAGGTGAGTGCTACCCCATACAGGCGACCAGTAGCATGACACACCTTGCGGTCTTTGGGACAATCACAGTTGAGGAAGGTACTCTCCATCTCTTCAAACCATCAGAGGAGAGCAGTGACCCCTTCAGTCCTCTCGTACTTTGGAGGGTCACATGAGTTGAAGTGCTTGCAAGTGCACTTGGTGGCGTTTGCGGGAGGGTTGACAGCATTTTGACCCTCTTGGTTGATTGGGTTGACGAGATTAGCGGCGAGGGCCTGTTGGACTTGAATCACAATGTCGAGAATTAGGGCGGCCATTTGTTGGGCTATTTGAGCAGCCATGCGCTCGCCGGATCTTCCTGGTCTCCTACCTCCACGAGAGTGCCTAGAAGAAATCTACAAGAAATACGTAACAAGATTATGAGTTTGACGTTTTGGTTTCATGTGTCGTATTTAGAAATTAATATCCACAAAATAATCGAGAAAAATAAATTCACTACATCCATTGGATGTCATGGGCCTTGCTCGTGTTTGGACCCCCAGATGTCTCTCATACTTGGCCGTGGTAGTCATGTGGGCCCCCATGACTACTGGGCTTTGTAGGGTTCACATTGGTGTTGGCCTGTTAACACTCGCACCACCCGAATGAAAATCGTAAAACATGATTGCGAGATATAAAGTCGGAGGGTGTCCAGGTGTAGACACAGTGACAACTCAAAGTGGGGTTAGTTCACATGACGTTTGGTGTGGCATGCTTTGGCCTCGTTCGCGCTCTCATCGTTAGTCCCCAGGTAGGTAAACTGGTCCATTATATTGGATTTATACTAATGCCAATCCTAGACAGGACGTTTCGACTACCGGTACTTGTACCCTTCCAGTTACTACATGCCCATCGTAGAACTCACTTTGATGAGATTGAAAAATGAAAGCATCACAAAATTTTGTGAAAGAAAGCATGAAAAATGTTCAAATATGTGAAAATCGAGACATGCGTGTTTGCGTATATATGTAAGCATGTTATGTTCACAATATGTGTATCACAATAAATATCACACAAAAATATATAGTAGTGAGAGTGCTTGCATGCATTTGTGTGTGAGATAAATATGAAACAAATAAATATCATGAGTTTGCATGTAACCAACTAAACATTAGCAACTAAATTCTAATCAACTATAGTATAGGCTCTAAGGGTCTAATAACCTATCCTATATCCCTATAGTCAAGAGCTCTGATACCAATTTGTCACACCCTGGCCCGTAGCGGATATGGTAGTCGGGGCATGATTGGGTTTTCACCAAAGCTCATGACATTTACTATAATAAAGTTTCATATTTATTAATTTAAATTTAAAGGAGAAATTCCATCAAACACATAAACCATACAAGCACAAGATTGTTCTAAACATGACATTTATGTAACTCTTTATTTTTCTTCTAAGGCCAATTCCTATGTGTTCCTTGCTTCAACCTGTCCACCTGTATCATGTGTAAAAATAGTGTTTTGGGTCAACAAAAGTTGGCGAGTGAATCTCATTTAATCATTTAAAGAAGTAATCATGTTAATTAATTTAATAAAAATGTGCATAACCAAGTATGAACAAACGTATATGTAAACTATTCACAAGCCACATAAACATCTAGCAATCTACACAAAAGCATGATAAATGATGTGTTATGAGATCAAGGCTCAATCAAACGGAACCGATCTAATTAGGCAACGCGATGCTCTACACGTATCCAACGAGGAACTAATGGGCCTAATGTGAATGCTTGACTGAAATGAGAGAGTATAACCACATATAACAATAAAACAAATATTACATAACACTTAGATCATATAATGGTAGTAGCACAAGTGTTTGAATAAACGATATAAAGTAAACGACAGATGATACACCCCAAAACATGAATAAAAAGGGGAAGTTTGTATGAATTCACTCACAGCGGGTGCGTTTCTTGAGTTGATAACGAACGCGCACGATTATAGATTCCAACCGATAAGAAAAACTAACCTAAATAATCACGTAATAATTTGGTAAATATATTTCTTTTATTTTCAATTAATATTTTATTTAATGTCTTTTATTAGGATTTTTAGACTATTTTTATAGTATTTATTACAAATTTTAAGCTTAAAAAGTCTTATTTTTATATATATTTTTATGGATTTTGGAAAGAAATAAGAAAAAAAAGGTAATAAAAAATATACCCCTTTTGGGGTCGAACCGGTCGGTTTTGAGACTATACGCAGCGTGTGAGATTCGAACTCATGACCTCTCGTATACGTGCACGCAGCTCTACCAACTGAGCTACGTGTCTAACCCGAAATAATCTGGATTTTAATTATATATATATATATATATATATACTAACTGAGACAAATTATATTTTGTTTTTTTTTAAAAAGGTTTATTTAATTTTAGAAAGCGTATACCTTATGCATCGAACCGGCTGGAACTCGCGACCCTGACTCGTGTTGCACACAGCCCTACCAACTGGGCTGTGTGACTAACCTGGAGTAAACTAGATTTTAATTACATATATATACTTACTAGGTGTTGATCTGAATAGGTTTTAAAAAAGTTGGTTTAATTCGGAAATCAGAACGTGTGATACTCGAGCCCGGGTAACCTAGTTTGTAATGCACACAGTCCACCACTGAACTGTGTGTCTAACCTGGTATAATCCATGCTATTTATAGGGTAAATTGTAACATTCGTAAAAAAAATGAATCCTAAAACCCGACCCGTTTTTGTAACTCGGTCCGTTTTCATATTCCACGTAATTTTGTTTAATGTTTACGCAATAAAATGTCTTGGATTCTATGTTTTGATCATACATGTTATCATATCTAGTGATTTATAGTCTTATACATGCTTTAGACAACCTTGTAAATTCATTTCCATGTATTTTGAAGCAACCCTCCATATCTCTAAGGTCTAAAACTAAGGTTTTCCTTAATTAATAAAAAACTTTAGAGACTTCATGAACATACCTAGCACATCATATCCTAACCTTCTTATCATCCAAACTTCATTATATACATGCCTTAAATAAGACATTGTGTTTTGGAGGGTTTAGATGTAAATGATAGCAAGTAAGAAGCTCTACATATCGTATTCTTAGTTTTGTTATAAGATGACTTTCGGGTGATTTTCTTGCCAACTTTTCTCCATCCTTGAGCTATCATTATGGTCCATTCAAAGCTCCATGGTATACTTAGTATACTAAGGATCAAGTAGGTTCAAATGGTGCATAAAACTGAGCTCCAACGAAAACGGGAATCACAAACACAAGTTTTAGAACATAACCCTTGACCCGGATCAAGACCCAAGGTTTAAGCCCAATTCTCGACACCACAGATTTGGATTACTCTCTTCCATATGATAGTACTCTGAAAATAATGAACGTAGGCGAAAACCGTGCGCGAAACGGAGTTATAACGAAGCGGGAATCACGAAAACAATTTTGGTGTTTGTTGCTGATTTGAAAGACGTGAAAATCTTGTTTTAAAGTCATCCCATGTCGCCCCAATCACCATTTTGTGCTCCATTTCACACCTATAAATACCCTTGCTTGGTTCTTTATATCTTGCATCTCCTAGTTTGAGTATAAACAAGTGGAATAACCAAATTTGGTGGCTCCACAAGCACAATACCCCTTTTGGGTGTGGTGTGTAGTAGTTTTTATTTCTGCTTTCGACGAGGAGGTGCTGCCCTTCAAGATCTTCTCATTTTGTAAGTTCTTCATCAAGGTAATCTTCCTTTCTTTGATCTTTTTTTATATTCGTTTATTTATTGTTTTCTTAGTTTAATTAGTTTAGTTTAGGTTCTTAGTTCAGGAGCATTAGGCTCGTTAAGGTAGCCTAGTTTAGGCTCGCCTTTAGGCTTGTCGTCGCCTTGTAGAGGCTTGTTAGGCTCAACGAGTCTAACATATCATGTTCTTTCATTTAGCTATGCCTAGCATAACGTTTACTTTTTTTCTTGTTGCATTTATTTGTCTAGCTTAAATCACGCTTATCAATTGGATTTTCTCCTTATTCTCGTGCGGTTTTTCACTAAGGATGAAAAACGCAAACACTGTGAGTGAATCTTACAAACCTCCCCTTTTTATTCATGTTTTGGGGTGTATCATGTGTCATTTATTTATAATTTTTATTCAAACACTTGTGCTACTACCATTATGTGAACTGGCGTGATATGTGATATTTTGTTTATTGATATTTGTGGTTATACTTTCTCATTTCAGTCAAGCTGTCACATTAGGCCCATCAGTTTCTCGTTGAATATGAGTAGAGCATCGCGTTGCCTAATCAGATCGACTCTGTTGATTGAGCCTTGATCTCACAGCTCATTATTTATTTTTCTCATTTCAGTCATGCATTCATAACAGGCCCATCAGTTCCCCGTATAGACGGGTAGAGCATCGCGTGCCTCATTAGATCGGCTCCGTTTAATTGAGCCTTAATCTCACAGTTCATCAGTTATCATACTCATGTGTACATTGCTAGATGCTTATGTGGTTTGTGAATTATTTACATATACGTTTGCTCATATTTGGTTTATGCACATTTTATTTAAATTAATCAACTTATTATTTCATTCAAATGTTTAAACGGGATTCACTCGCCAACTGTTGTTGACCCAAAAACCATTTTTACACATGATACAGGTGAACAGGTATGAAGAGAAGATTGGACATAGGATGGGACTTAGTTAACAAGAAACGGATTAGTGCAATATACTTGTTATATACATCGTCTTGTGTTTGTAATTGTTTATGTGATTTATTTGTATTGTGAGACACTTGATATGAATTAATGAATATTTAAACAAGTAATAGCAAAAGCTCTCGAGTTAACCTAATCATGCCCCGATCACCTATTCCGCTACGGATCGGGGTGTGACAGATTTGTATCAGAGCTATTGACTTTAGGGATATAGGATAGGTTATTAGACCCTTAGAACCTATACTTTAGTCAACCAGGACCTATGTGCTTATGTGATTTCATGTTTTGTTTGACTTATGATTTGCTATTGCTCACACATTTAAATTCCTTTCATTTCACACACAAACGCATGCAAACACTCTATCTATTACTTGATTATGTGATACGTGCAAGGTGTTTTAATTATGTCATGAAGTCTACATATATGTTACATATATACATATCGCTCCACCTGAAATGTACCATACGAAACTTATAAAACCCTAATTTATAAGTTCTCGATTTCCTTTAAATTTTCGAAAATATTTCCTCCATTTTCCAAATACTTATTTTTATGTTATTCAGACTTTTGTGATATTTTTTTTTGTTTTCAAATCTCATCAAGGTGAGTTCTTGTGACGGGCATGTAGTAACTGGAAGGGTTCGAGTACCGGTAGTCGGGACGTCCTGTCTAGGATTGGCATTCATATAAATTCGAATTAACAGACCAGTTTGCCTACCTGGGGACATCTGATGAGAGTACGAAGGAACCATTAGGCTAAAGCATGCCACACCAAACGTCATGTGAATTAACCCCACTTTGAGTTGTCACCGTGTCCACACCTGGACGCACTCCGACTTTCATACGTTACATTCATATTTCTCGATTTTCTTCGGGTTTTAGTGTACGTTACCAGGCTACCACATGTGAACCATACGAAAGCCCGGTAATCATGGGGGCCCAATGATTACGAAGGTGAAGTATGGCGGCATGCAAGGCCCAATTACGAGCAAAGCCAAGAACACTTTAAAAGTGTTGTAGTATCATAAGTTACTGTTTTCAATTACACCCCAAAAGTTTTCATTTTATCATATGTTTATATTTTTCGCATCTCCGTAGCAAATCAATCAAAAATCTCACAATCTAGTTTGCGTAAATTCCTGTAGATGTCGTCTAGGCACATTCACGGAGGAAAAAGAATCAGAAAACTCCAGTAAACGCATGATTGCCCAAATCGCCTAGCAAATGGTTGTCGCGATTCCTAACATTGTGATCCAAGTCCAACAAGCCCTCGCTAACAACCAAGTCAATCAAGTCGAACCAAACAAGTGCTCCTATAAGCACTTCAAGTCTTCTGACCCCCAAAATATGAGGGAACAGAAGGGGTCACTTCACTTCTTTGATGGTTCGAGGAAATAGAAGCACCTTCATAAATTGTGATTGCCCTAATGATCGTAAGGTTCGTTATGCTACCGGCCGCCTCGTTGGAACAGCTTTAACCTGGTGGAACGCTGAAAAGGGTCGAAAAGGGGCTGAGGCTGCTGTAGCCCTAACTTGGGATCAACTCAAGGAACTAATGACTAAACGGTTCTGTCCTAGGAGTGAGATCAAGAAGTTAGAGGACGAATTCTACCGCTTAAAGAAAAATGATGGAGACCATATGGACTATAACAAGCGTTTCCTCGAGCTGAACCAGATGATCCCAAATATGTTCACTCATCCTTACCGTCTCATTGAATATTACATTAGGGGTCTTCCTTCTGGTATCCAGGATTCGGTGATGAGCATTGTACCCGCAACATTGGAAGCTTTAATAGAATTAGCCACCGAACTCATAGAAAACCATATCCGAAATGAAGACTTTAAAAAGAAGGGCACAACTGACAACGTTTCAGTGGAAGAGCCAAACACAACCAAGATCGAAACTGTCACACCCCGACCCGCATCGGAAATAAAAGTCGAGGCATAATTGGGTTATCACCAAAGCTCATGACATTTACTAATAAGTTTCATATTTATTAAATTGAAATTAAAACTTCAAAGATTCAAACACAACGAGTCATACAAGCACCATTAAAATCAAAACATTGTTCAGAACATAATAGATTGGTTTAATCTTCTAAGGCCATTCCTATGTGCTTCTCTCCTAAGCTTATTCACCTGTATCGTGCGTAAAACAAAAGATTGGGTCAACAAAAGTTGGCAGTGAATCTAAGTAAAACATTTAAACATTTGTTATATTAGTTGTTTAAACAAAAATTTGTGCATGAATCATAAGTGAGCATAAGTATATACATAAACCATCACAAACCAAATAATATCCACAAGGAACACATGACATGATGAATGATGAACTTGAGATCAAGGCTCAATCAAACGGATCCGATCTAATGAGGCACCTGATGCTCAACTCGTATCCCACGAGGAACTGATGGGCCTAAAGTATGATTGCACTGAAATGATAAAATGTAACCACACATAACCACACAAACAATTATACACCTTTGATCACGAAATGATGTTAGCACAAGTGTTTAAATAAATAAAACATGTACGACACATGATACACCCATAAACATGATTAAAAAGGGGAATTTGTAGAGATTCACTCACAGTGGGTGCGTTTTCTTGATTGGAGAAAGATGCGCACGAATTGAGGATTTTGAGCGACGAACGAAATACTAACCTAAAATAATAATACGATAATTCGATAGATATAAACAAATTAGTATTTTTTAATACTTTTTGTTAGATTTTGGTTGTTTATAGTATTTTTATTGAGAATTTAATCCTTAGGAATTCTACTTTTTAGTTATTTTTAATTGATTTAAAACTAAAATGATGTATATTTGATATAAATAATTAAAATAAAATAAAAATAATATATAAAAAATATTGTCAGGTCTGACATGACCTGACCGGTACGTTGACTATTTGACTGCGTGTGGTGGGGCTCGAACTCGCGACCTCTCTTTCACGTGCACGCAGCTCTTCCAACTGAGCTACGTGTCTAACCTATTTGATTCATGATTTTATTATATTTATATACTGTTTGGATTATACAGAATTAATTTAATTAAAAAGATATTTTAAAATCAATCTAACCGTGTAAGGTGTGTGATTCGAACCCGTGAGCTACTGGTTGCTTTGCACCCAGCCCAACCAGTTGGGCTGGGTGTCTAACCCGTTCAAAATAGAATTCTTATTATACTTAACCACTTACCGCAAGTGAATTTGTTTATTTGTAAAAACAGTTGATTAAATTCAGAAAGTCGGCCATGTGACAGGATTCGAACCCGGTATCGATAGTATGAAATGCACATAGTCCACCATTGGATTGTGTGTCTAACCTGTTTAAAAGACCAAGTTTAATTATACATATATCCTACATAACTTCATCTTCTTCATTTTACCCAGACATTTGAACAACTGAGATTTCCCTTAAACTGAATTGTTTAGATTGAACTTTATAACAGAATAGACATTACACAAAGTAGGGGTTAGATGAGCATACCGAATGAAAGAGTGTTAAACTTCTCCGGTTGACCTCGGTGTTGATCGGATATTTCCGGTGATTAATTCCGGCAAAAAACAGAACAACTTTCCGATGAAGCAGAACGTTTGATCAGAGAGAATAGGAGCAGAATTCGAAGGTAGTGAGCGAGTTCGATTGTGATGGCAAGGCTGGTATATATAGATTTTCTGGTCAGACATTGAATGTTTCGGTTTTTCTTTTAATCCATGATTATTGAAATCATTGATTCCATTCAGTTACCCTCGTAAAATCCGGGTTCCGTGTGAAACTTGCAATTTAGATTCGGTTACAACAACAGAGGTCGCAAAGTATGATGATTGGAATAGCGGTTACGGATTTGATTGATGAACTTGTAGGTTTTTGCTCTTAAATCTACTATTAAAGTTATTTATTTACAAATCAACGTCACTAAAGTGTGTGTAGAGTAGTGGTGTTTCGTGTTGTGTTGCAAGCGGGAGACCCGGATTCGATTCCGGTTTCCCTCATTGTTATTATTTTTAGTTTTTGCACTATTAGTTTAAAGGTTATGTTATCTTAATTAATATTTTATTTATTAATTGTGTTTTAATTTGAAATACATTCATTATTTGCGACAAATTAAATAAGCGACTCTAATAAATATACGACAAAACATTTAGTCAACACATGATAAATAAATAGTGCGGGTTTTTAACGCAAATGTTACAGTATCCCCTACTTTTAGAAATTTCATCCCGAAATTTAAATAGTAGCCGAAACCGGAAAAAGATGCGGGTATTTCTCGCGCATTGAGTCTTCACGTTCCCAAGTAAACTCAGGTCCTTGTTTTGACTCCCAACGCACCCTGACGATTGGAATACGACTTCGTCTTAAACGCTTTTCACCGAAGTCCATGATTTTTACCGGTCTTTCAATTAAAATGCATTGATTCATCAATTTGAATATCTTCTAAAGGAATATGGAGATTTTCGTCGCGAGGCACTTTTTCAAGTTTGATACGTGAAATGTGGGATGGATTCTGCTGAGTTCTTCTGGTAAATCAAGCTTGTATGCTACAGGACCTACCCTTTCGAGTATCTTGAATGGTCCCACATAGCGTGGTGCTAGCTTGCCCTTTTGTTCCAAAACGAACCACTCCTTTCCATGGTGATACTTTCAAAAGTACTTGATCACCAACGCAAAACTCCAATGGCTTTCGCCGTTTATCAGCGTAACTCTTTTGATGACTTCGAGCTGCTAGAAGATTATTTCGATTTGGAGAATTTTGTCAGTCGTTTCTTGAATCAATTCTGGTCCGGTGATTTGCGCTTCACCAATTTTGTGCCAACATATAGGAGATCGGCATTTACGACCATATAAAGCTTCAAAAGGAGCCATACTGATGCTTAAATGATAGCTATTGTTGTATGAAAATTAAACTAACGGTAAGTGAGTATCCCAATTACCCTTGAAATCTATGACACATGCTCGCAACATGTCTTCAAGGGTTTGTATGGTACGCTCAGATTGGCCGTCAGTTTGAGGGTGAAAAGCAGTGCTGAGATCTAAACGTGTACCCATAGCGGATTGTACGGCTTGCCATGTTCGTGAAGTAAATCGGCCATCTCGATCTGAAATGATACTTAAAGGTACACCATGACGGCTTACGATCTCATTGGTATAGATACGAGCCAACTTCTCGTTTTTGAAATCTTCACGGATAGGAATGAAATGAGCTGATTTGGTAAGACGATCAATGATAACCCATATGGTGTCATACCCACTGGCGGTGCGAGGTAACCGTGTAATGAAATCCATGGTTATATTTTCCCACTTCCATACAGGTATTTCGGGTTGAACAAGAAGTCCTGAAGGTTCTGATGTTCAGCTTTCACTTTGGAACATGTAAGGCACTTGGAAACAAATACAGCGATATCTTTCTTCATGCCAGGCCACCAGTAGGAGTATCGTAGATCTTGATACATTTTATCGGCTCCTGGATGTATAGAGTATCGAGTTTTGTGTGCCTCATTCATGAGAAAAGCACGAAGATCATCACGATAAGGTACCCAAATACGATTTAAGTAATAGAGAATAGCATCCGATTTGGATTCTAGCTAGGTTTTCGCTCCACAAGACAGTTCCTCTCGTATATCATTTTCCGTGACGGAAATATGTTGAGCTGCTCTAATTCGGTTTTGAAGATCGGTCACAATTTGAGAACACAAAAGACGGATTGAGTTTGCATACTCCTTTCGACTGAGGGCGTCGGCCACAACATTAGCCTTGCCAGGATGATAACGAATTTCACAATCATAATCATTAAGAAGTTCGACCCATCGACGTTGCCTCATGTTCAATTCCTTTTGATTAAAGATATGCTGAAGACTCTTGTGGTCAGTGTAGATTTCACACTTAGTACCATAGAGGTAATGTCTCCATATCTTAAGGGCGAACACGATTGCTCCAAGTTTTAGGTCGTGAGTGGTATAATTCTTTTCATGCACTTTGAGTTGCTAGAGGGTAGGCTATCACCTTTCCTCTTTGCATTAGAACACAACCTAACCCTTGCCCTGACGCGTCGCAATAAACCACAAAGTCTTCGCAACCATCAGGAAGTGTAAGGATAGGTGCATCACAAAGCTTTTGCTTCAAAGTTTGGAAAGCCTCTTCTTGCTTGGGTCCCTAAATAAAGGTTTGCCCTTATGAGTCAAGGTTGTGAGTGGAACGGCAATACGAGAAAATTTGCGATAAAACGACGATAATAACCAGCGAGACCAAGAAATGACCTAACTTCAGTAGGAGTTCGTGGCGCTTGCCACTCTTGTACCGCTTTGATTTTGCAGGGTCAACATGAATCCCTTTGTCGTTAACGACATGACCAAGAAATTGCACTTCTTCTAACCAAAATTCACATTTCGAGAACTTAGCATAAAGCTTTTCAGTTCTCAAGAGTGTTAGAATGAGTCGAAGATGACGCTCATGATCAGATTTGGTCTTGGAATAGATAAGAATATCATCAATAAAAACTATGACGAAACGATCGAGATAGGGTTTGCACACCCTATTCATCAAATCCATAAAGACCGCAGGAGCATTGGTCAACCCAAAAGGCATGACCATGAATTCATAGTGGCCATAACGAGTTCGAAAAGCAGTCTTAGGAATATCTTCTTCACGCACTCTGAGTTGATGATAACCAGAACGAAGGTCGATCTTTGAAAAACAGGTGGCACCTTGAAGTTGATCTAAAAGATCATCAATGCGAGATAGTGGGTAGCGATTCTTGATGGTCAGCTTTTAAGCTCTCTATAGTTGATGCACATACGAAAAGTTCCATCTTTCTTTTTCACAAAGAGAACAGGCGCACCCCAAGGTGACGAGCTAGGACGTATAAAATCCCTTGTCAGTCAACTCTTGCAGCTGACTAGCTAACTCTTGCATCTCAGATGGGGCTAACCGATAGGGAGATTTTGCGATTGGTGTAGCACCAGGTACAAGATCAATTCGAAATTCGACTTCTCGCACAGGAGGAAGTCCTGAAATGTCGTCGGGGAAAACTTGAGGAAATTCTTTAACGAATGGAATATCTTCGATCTTCCTTTCCTTGCCTTCCTTCTTGACGATAGGAGCTAGAAACGCGATATAGTCTTTGCGAAGATATCTACGAGCTTGGAGGCATGACATCAATTTAAGCCCTTTAGAAGGAGTTTCACCAAAAATGCGTAAAGTTCGACCGTCAGCGAGAGGAATTCGAATAAACTTTTCATAACAAACAATTCAGCATGATGTTGACAAAGCCAGTCCATACCGATAATAAATCGAAACTACCCAACTTCATAGGAATAAGATCAATTTAAAAGTCATGGTCATTAAGAGTAAGAGTACAACCACGAATGATCGAGTCCAACGCAATAGGTTCACCATCAGCAACTTCCACCGTGAATGGTTCGGCGAGACTAACGCGTGATAAATCGAGAATAGGTTCGAATTCTAAGGACACAAAACTCTTATCCGCACCGTATCAAATAGTATGGATGCATAATTACCGTTAATAAGGAAGTACCATTGACCACATTGTTATCAACCCTAGCTTGGTTGGCATGATGTTGAAAGCCCTTCCTCTAGCAGGTGGATTAGCTTGATTGGCTTGGTTTACCGGATTGGCTTGAGCTTGGGCATTAATGATGTTCACCAGGCGTGGGCAGGTGTTACGAAAGTGGGTTGGATCGCCACAGTTGAAGCATGCTCTGACAGGTTGCATCATTGGGTAGTTGGGTTGGTAGTAGGGTTGAGCCATAGGTTGAGCAGATGGTAAAAGTAAGGGTTGTTGATTTTGGGCTTGGCCCACCACTTGATTATTGGTTTGGGCTTGTGGTGGGTTGCGGTTTGGTTTTAGGAGGATACGGCAAGTTTGAATCGCGTAACCTGCACGACCACAACTTGTGCAGTATTGGCAGGGGTTCTCTGGGGATGATGGTATTGGCATCGATTGCATTTTGGGTGTGGACCAGTGTATGGCTTCTTGAACGGAACAGCTTGAGGGGCGACTTGTGTGATTGGAGCAGCAGTGATAGGAGAATTGGTTTGGGTAATGGCGAAATTTTTCCCATTACGCTTCCTTTTTCCAGCAAATTTGGAAGACGATCCTGCTGGAGTTGGGTTTGAAGTTTCAGCAGGTGCCTTATCTTTCTTCTTTTCATGCTTAAAATCGCCATTTCGAATGCGATTCTTCGTCAGTTCGGTAGCCAGTTCCATGGCAGCATCGAGTGTTGCAGGTGAAGTACTTAACACCGAATCTTGAATTTCGAGGGAAGACCTCGAATGTAATGCTCGATTAGACGATAGAGAGGAGTGAACAGGTTGGGGACCATCTGATTCAAATCGAGAAACCTCTTGTTGTAAGTGGTGTGGTCTCCCTCCTTTTACTTTAATGAATAAAATTCGTCTTCCAGTTTCTTGATTTCGCTTCTTGGACAGAAGCGTCTCGTCATGGTTTCCCTCAACTCATCCCAAGTCAAGGCCATAGCAGCTTCAGCACCTCGCTTACCCTTTTCTGTGTTCCACCAGTTAAGTGCTATTCCAAATAGCCAACCAGTAGCATAGCGCACCTTGCGATCATCGGGACAATCACAATTGAGGAAAGTGCTTTCCATCTCCTCAAACCAACGGAGGAGAGCAGTAACACCTTCAGCCCCTTCATATTTTGGGGGATTGCAGGATTTGAAATGCTTGTAAGTACATTTATTGGTGTTGGGAGGAGGGTTGGCGATATTTTGCCCGTCTTAGTTGGTGGGGTTAGTGGGATTGGCGGCAAGTGCTTGTTGAACTTGCACAACAATATCAGAAGTACGGCAGCCATCCTTTGAGCGATGTGAGTGGCCATACACTCGCTGGATCTTCCTGACCTTCTATCGCCTCGAGAGTGTCTAACAGACATCTACAGGAAATACGAAGCGAGATTATGAATTGAACGTTCTCGAGTGTCATTTGTCGAAAAAAAATGAAAACAACATAAAATAAATGAAACATGAATTTCACTACATCCATAGGATGTCTTGGGCTTGCTTAAGATTGGGCCTCCAAATGTCTCCCGTACTTCAGCCTTGGTAGTCACGTGGGCCCCCATGACTACTGGGCTTGATAGGGTTCACATTGGTGTTGGCCTGCTAATGCTGGCATCACCCGAATGAAAATCATAAAACATGATTGTAAAATATAAGGTCAGAATATGTCCAGGTATAGACACAATGACAACTCAAAGTGGGGTTAGTTTATACGACGTTTGGTGTGGCATGTTTTGGCCTAATAGGTCCTTCGTACTCTCATCGTTAGTCCCCAGGTAGGCAAACTGGTCCATTATTTAGATTTATACCAATGCCAAGCCTAGACAGAACGTTCCGACTACCGGTACTCGTACCCTTCAGTTATAACATTCCCGTCGTAGAACTCACTTTGATGTGATTGCAAAACATGAAAACATTGAAAAATATTTTAGAAGAATCATATAAATTGGGAAATCATGATGTGTGTGCTTGCGTAGGCATGATATGTTAACCACAAATAAAATATAATGAACATCACATATTATCATAGTAGTGATAGTGCTTGCATGTATTTGTGTGTGAAGAATGAACATGAAACATATAAATATCATGAGTTTTGCATATAACACATAGCAATTAAAATCTAATAAACTATAGTATAGTCTCTAAGGGTCTAATAACCTATCCTATATCCCTATAGTCAAAGCTCTGATATCAATCTGTCACACCCCGACCCGCAGCGGAAATAAAAGTCGGGGCATAATTAGGTTATCACCAAAGCTCATGACATTTACTAATAAGTTTCATATTTATTAAATTGAAATTAAAACTTCAAAGATTCAAACACAACGAGTCATACAAGCACCATTAAAATCAAAACATTGTTTAGAACATAATAGATTGGTTTAATCTTCTAAGGCATTCCTATGTGTTCTCTCCTCAGCTTGTTCACCTGTATCATGTGTAAAACAAAAGATTGGGTCAACAAAAGTTGGTGAGTGAATCTAAGTAAAACATTTAAACATTTGTTATATTAGTTGTCTAAATAAAAATTTGTGCATGAATCATAAGTGAGCATAAGTATATACATAAACCATCACAAACCAAATAATATCCACAAGGAACACATGACATGATGAATGATGAACTTGAGATCAAGGCTCAATCAAACGAAGCCGATCTAATGAGGCACCTGATGCTCAACTCGTATCCCACGAGGAACTGATGGGCCTAAAGAATGATTGCAGTGAAATGATAAATGTAACCACACATAACCACACAAACAAATATACACCTTTGATCACGAAATGATGTTAGCACAAGTGTTTAAATAAATAAAACATGTACGACACATGATACACCCCAAAACATGATTAAAAAGGGGAATTTGTAGAGATTCACTCACAGTGGGTGCGTTTTCTTGATTGGTGAAAGATGCGCACAATTGAGGATTTTGAGTGACGAACGAAATACTAACCTAAAATAATAATACGATAATTCGATAGATATAATTAAATTAGTATTTTTTAATACTTTTTGTTAGATTTGTGGTTGTTTATAGTATTTTTATTGAGAATTTAATCCTTAGGAATTCTATTTTTTAGTTATTTTTAATTGATTTAAAACTAAAATGATGTATAATTGATATAAATAATTAAAATAAAATAAAAATAATATATAAAAATATTGTCAGGTCTGACATGACCTGACCGGTTGTTGACTATTTGACTGCGTGTGGTGGGGCTCGAACTCGCGACCTCTCTTTCACATGCACACAGCTCTTCCAACTGAGCTACGTGTCTAACCCATTTGATTCATGATTTTTATTATACTTATATACTGTTTGGATTATACAGAATTAATTTAATTAAAAAGATTTTTTTAAAATCAATCTAACTGTGTAAGGTGTGTGATTCGAACCCACGAGCTACTGGTTGCTTTGCACCCAGCCCAACCAGTTGGGCTGGGTGTCTAACCCGTTCAAAATAGAATTCTTGTTATACTTAACCACTTACCGCAAGTTAATTTGTTTATTTGTAAAAACAGTTGATTAAATTCAGAAAGTCGGCCATGTGATAGGATTCGAACCCCGGTATCGATAGTATGAAATGCACACAGTCCACCACTGGACTGTGTGTCTAACCTGTTTAAAAGACCAAGTTTAATTATACATATATCCTACATAACTTCATCTTCTTCATTTTACCCAGACTTTTTAACAACTGACGATTTCTCTTAAACTGAATTGTTTAGATTGAACTTTATAACAGAATAGACATTACACGAAGTAGGGGTTAGATGAGCGTACCGAATTGAAAGAGTGTTAAACTTCTCCGGTTGACCTCGTTTTATCGGATATTTCCGGTGATTAATTCCAGCAAAAAACAGAACAACTTTCCGATGAAGCAGAACATTTGATCAGAGAGAATAGGAGCAGAAATTCGAAGGTAGTGAGCGAGTTCGATTGTGATGGCAAGGCTGGTATATATAGATTTTCTTGTCAGACATTGAATGTTTCGGTTTTTCTTTAATCCATGATTATTGAAATCATTGATTCCAGTCAGTTACCCTCGTAAAATCCGGGTTCCGTGTGAAACTTGCAATTTAGATTCAGTTACAACAACAGAGGTCGCAAAGTATGATGATTGGAATAGCAGTTACGGATCTGATTGATGAACTTGCAGGTTTTTGCTCTTAAATCTACTATAAAAGTTATTTATTTACAAATCAAGTCACTAAAGTGTGTGTAGAGTAGTGGTGTTTCGTGTGTGTGTGCAAGCGGCCCGGGTTCGATTCCGGTTTCCTCATTTTTATTATTTTTAGTTTTTGCACTATTAATTTAAAGGTTATGTTATCTTAATTAATATTTTATTTATTAGTTGTGTTTTATATTTGAAATACATTCATTATTTGCGACAAATTAAATAAGCGACTCTAATAAATATACGACAAAACATTTAGTCAACACATGATAAATAAACAGTGAGGGTTTTAGAAACCCGTTTTACGCAAATGTTACAGAAACATTCTCCTGTTTCGATACCAAACGAAAGCGTGACGGAAAAACTACACTATTGCCTCGACTAACCCAACTTCACAAGCCGTACCACTCCAAGCCATCTCAATCACCCAAGTGGCACCCAATCCAGCTTACCCAAACAAGAAACCTACACCAGTCCCCACCCTCAATGCAACACGTGCCATTATCATCACCAACCCACCGAACCTTGCCGACTGCCAATTGTGGGCGTTATGGTCATCTGAGTAACACATGTCGTACTCCTCAAAACCATGCTCCACTTTCTGCCCAAAAAATGATCCAAGCCTATCAACAACCTCATTATCCCATGGTTCCATATGTTCGAGCTTGCTTTAATTGTGGTGATCCTACTCATTTTGGAAACACGTGCCCTAGGCTGGTTAACATCATCAACGCTCAAGCCCAAGCAAATCCAGTTAACCAAGCGAACTAGGCAAACCCATCACCCCTACCAGCAAGAGGGAGAGCCTACAACATCAACGCAAACCCAGTTGAGGTCAACGGCGGTGCGAACGAACAACGTAACTAGCCATTCCCCCATTATGAAGACTCAAGACTCTGCTCCAGTTGTTTGTTTTATTTTTATTCTCAGTCCAAGCTTTAATAAATTTCATTTCTTGTCCTGACTATTCAGGTTACCATTGTTTTCAATTTGGGTAATAATATTTCAAGATTTAATTATTTCAAATTAACGCGATTAATGAAATTTATATCACGCTATGCCAATTTGTTTCATTACATGTCTCTATACATCGATTAAATTTCATGTAACTCATGTCATCATACATCACGACGAACCCCGTCTCATCATTTTGGGAAGTTGGGTCGTGTCTTACTTTTTCATAGACTGGTCGCTTCCTCATAACACACGAGAGAGGTACCGCCTTCATTTAGTCTTGCTTTCTTTGGATTCGAGACTCAAGCATGGGTTGTTGTGTTTGTTTATGTTTGGTAGATTTTAGGACGAGTCATATAGCACTAATCGTAACTTAATAATAAGGCCAATGATAATTTGACAAGGACATGGTGGATACGCCGCAGGTACTTCCTATATATAAGTGTTCTTGTCAGGTGATCAAAAGCATTGTTAGACGGTTATGGGAAGTTCTGTGTAAGTAGTGTCAATCTCAATTTGGATAACGATGTGGTTGATGATTTCGTTTTGTGAGGTAACTTTATCATTATGACGCTCCGATTTTCTCAAAACCCCTTATCATGAGACAATATCCGGTTAGCCGTCTCCGTGTTACAATGCTTTTCACTTCTAAACCTCAGGCATAAAAAAGCGATTCATGTAGCAGGGTATTCAACCCTTACTAGGAACATTACCGCCTCAATCAAAATCCAAACTTCACACTCACCTAGTTATGTATATCCTTAGCATCATCGAGATTTTTATTACCTAGCATACTCGAGATCCAATCTATAAGAAACCTTATTAACTAACCCTCAAGGACGGTTCCCTCCGAGTTTTGGAACGAAATTCCTAAAAGTAGGGGAAATTGTAACATCTGCCAAAAACGGGTATCCAGAAGTCCGACCCACTTTGAAATCCGATCCTAACCTTTAACCTCGGAAATTTTCACGAAATAAATAACCGTTGAAAGATTTTACTCTTAAATTTAAATTCAGTTATCGATTTATTTATTTACTAATTTAATTTAATTAATATCACAATTAAAATCATTAATAAAATCTAGTTAGTTTTGTTAGGTTTTAAAATGAGTTTTAAGGTAATATGAGTTGGTAGCCAAGTTAGTTCGAATAGTAGAGTTAAGGGTCTGATTTGTAACATTTCAAAACTTTAAATTTAAAAAAATATAAAATAGTGGACCAGGGATTCGAACCCGGGTCTCACCAACAAACGGAAAACTTGAGCCACTCCACCACATCAAACCTTTGTTAAAATTTCCATTTCCAAAATCCTTAAACACTACAATCCCTTTTGGAATACCTTTACCACCCAAATGTTAAATAGCTAAATGGTTACCTCCTAATTTCGGGATGAAATTTTCAAAAGTAGGGGAGACTGTAACATTCGTAAAAAAACGAATCCTAAAACCCGACCCGTTTTTGTAACTTGATCCATTTTCATATTCCACGTAATTTTGTTTAATGTTTACGCAATAAAATGTTTGGATTCTATGTTTTGATCATACATGTTATCATATCTGGTGATTTATAGTCTTACATGCTTTAGACAACCTTGTAAATTCATTTCCATGTATTTTGAAGCAACCCTCCATATCTCTAAGGTCTAAAACTAAGGTTTCCTTAAGTTAATCAAAAACTTTGGAGACTTCGTGAACATACCTAGCACATCATATCCTAACCTTCTTATCATCCAAACTTCATTATATACATGCCTTAAGATAAGACATTGTGTTTTGGAGGGTTTGGATGTAAATGATAGCAAGTAAGAAGCTTTACATGCGTATTCTTAGTTTTGTCATAAGATGACTTTCGGGTGACTTTCTTGCCAACTTTTCCATCATTGAGCTATCATTCTGGTCCATTCAAAGCTCCAAGATATACTTGGTATACTAAGGATCAAGTAGGTTCAAATGGATTCATAAAACTGAGCTCCAGCGAAACGGGAATCAAAAACACAAGTTTTAGAACATAACCCTCGACCCGCATCAAGACCCAAGGTTTAAGTGCAATTCTCGACACCATGGATGTTGGATTACTCTCTTCCATATGATAGTACTCTGAAAATAATGAACGTAGGCGAAAACCGTGCGCGAAACAGAGTTATAACGAAGCGGAATCGCGAAAACAAGTTTGGTATTTGTTGCTGATTTGAAAGAGACGAAAATCTTGTTTTAAAGTCATCCCACATTGCCCCAATCACCATTTTGTGCTCCATTTCACACCTATAAATACCCTTGCTTGGTTCTTTATACCTTGAAACTCCTAGTTTGAGTATAAATATGTGGATAACCAAATTTGGTGGCTCCACAAGCACAATATCCCTTTGGGTGTGGTGTGTAGTAGTTTTTATTTCCGCTTTCAACGAGGAGGTGCTGCCCTTCAAGCTCTTCTCATTTTGTAAAGTTCTTCTCGAGGTAATCTTCCTTTCTTTGTTCTTTATTTTTATATTCGTTTATTTATTGCTTTCTTAGTTTAATTAGTTTAGTTTAGGTTCTTAGTTAAGAGCATTAGGCTTGTGAAGGTAGCCTAGTTTAGGCTCGCCTTTAGGCTTGTCGTAGCCTTGTAGAGGCTCGTTAGGCTCAACGAGTCTAACATATCATGTTCGTTCATTTAGTTTATGCCTAGCATAACGTTTACTTTTTTTCTTGTTGCATTCGTTTGTCTAGCTTAAATCATGCTTATCAATTGGATTTTCTCCTTATTCTCATGCGGTTTTTCTCTAAGGATTAAAAACCACTGTGAGTGAATTCTTACAAAGCTCCCCTTTTTATTCATGTTTTGGGGTGTATCATGTGCCGTTTATTTATAATTTTTATTCAAACACTTGTGCTATTACAATTATGTGAACTGACGTGATATGTGATATTTGCTTATTGCTATTTGTGGTTATACTTTCTCATTTCAGTCAAGCTGTCACATTCGGCCCATCAGTTCCTCGTTGGATACGAGTAGAGCATCGCGTTGCCTAATCAGATCGGCTCCGTTTGATTGAGCCTTGATCTCACAGCTCATTATTTATTTTTCTCATTTCAGTTATGCATTCATGACAGGCCCATTAGTTCCCCGTATAGACGGGTAGAGCATCGCGTGCCTCATTAGATCGGCTTTCGTTTGATTGAGCCTTGATCTCACAGTTCATCAGTTATCATACTCTGTGTACCATTGCTAGATGGTTATGTGGTTTGTGAATTGTTTACATATACGTTTGCTAATATTTGATTTATGCACATTTTATTTTAATTAATCAACATATTATTTCATTCAAATGTTTAAAAAGGGATTCACTCACCAACCTTTGTTGACCAAAAAACCATTTTTACACATGATACAGTAGAACAGTATGAAGAAAAGATTGGAGATAGGATGAGCCTTAGTTAACAAGAAATGGATTAGTGCAATATACTTGTTATAAACATTGTCTTGTGTTTGTAATTGTTTATGTGATTAATTTGTATTGTGAGACACTTGATATGAATTAATGAATAGTTAAAACAAGTAATAGCAAGTCATATGCTCTCGAGTTAACCCAATCATGCGCCGATCACCTATTCCGCTGCGGGTCGGGTGTGACATAAATGGTAATTATGATTTCAGTTTCTTTCATGGATTTAAAGATGAATGATTTCGTGCAGTTTCAGACGAATTGATTTGAAATTAACGTTAATCTTGATGATTGGAAACATTATGTGTACTAAACAAAAAGAACAACGGCTAATTGGATTTAATCATGTTCCGACTGTTATGGGTTCTGTGATTTGAAACTAAACTTCACGCGTTGTTTTAGTGTATAAGTTATTTGATTCAGGTTTTTAGCAGGTATGTGTGTGTAGTGGAGTAGTGTGTGGTGTGTGTTGGTTTAATGGAGACCCGGGTTCGAAACCCGCGGTCATCCTTTTATTCTTATTATATTTTTTTAGGTTATTATTACTATTATTATTATTATTTTTATTTTTATTTATCAGTATTATTTTAACCCTTTTAATTTATTTATAAATTACAGAAATTTATATAACGAATTTGAACGGTTAACATAAATACATAACGAAACTTCGTATCATATATTTGATTTATTAAACGGAGCGGGTTTTAGAACCGTTTTACAACGAATGTTACATTTGGATCATAATCCAACAACCTAATTCTAAGTATTCTATTTGTCATACATTATAACTTTCACCAATCTAAGTTTTTAAACATACCTCAGGATCCCCTAATCAAGGTGATCGATAATATGCGTTCATGCATCGATTTGATATCCAATTCCTCTTTCAATTTGATCATTTTGTAGATTAGGTCAAGGTGGGGTTTCCCCTCCTTCTCTACTCCTGATCGACATACATACACACACACACTAAGTGTGTGTTGTGTTTTTATTTTTTTCCTTTTTAAATCATAATTTCCCCTTTACCAACTTTGGGTCCCTTTTGTTTGAGATTTGATTATAAACGTGATACAACTCATTGTCTTGTTACTTATATACATGCTATTAACTATGTTAATTTGTTCCTAGTTATTTTGTTTACGGGGTCATTTTTACCACTGACGGTCTTTTACCCGCTCTTTAATATTAACGTGGTTTGATTACCAAAACTGTTTTTAAGATGTAATAAATATGAATCAGAAGGGTTGAAATAAAAGTAGAAAAAGAAATTATATTTTTATACATAATACAATTATCAACCTAAATTATGTCTTATTTATTTAAAATTATACCCTTTTAGTTTGTTTTACTCACACACTTTTACTTTAATTTTGCCACCAAAATTTTGGTATTTACAAAATAAACCCTTCAAAGTATTATACCAAAGCATCTGAAATAACTGCTCAAATTTCCTCCACAGTATGTCATTTTCATGGATATTCCTTCACATTATGTCATTTCATAATCATGAAACACCCGTCCAACTATAAAATGATAACCAAAGCAACGTCTCAAATGGCACACCGTTCGTTACCTGTTGGAATTTACAGTCTAAGGCCACTCGGTGTGGGGGTCGTCCCAGGCCCGGCTTCGGCCGACGACGCCCCCAACACCATGCCGGGTGGTTCGTCGGCGTCGCAGGAGTCCCCCTACGACGTTGGGGACGGGGCGAGTTTATTTTAAAATTTAGCCGTTGAAGAGAGGAAGAAGAAGAGGTTTTCCCAGAAGGATTTGGCGGAGGATTTGGACATGGTTTTCCTATGAGGTGGAGCAGAGGGTGCGGCAGGGGGCGGTGGGGGAGGGCGAAGAGAGGAAGAAGAAGAGGAAAATGAAGGCTAGAAAAACGAGAGTGAGTTTGGGGAGGGTGGTGTGGAGGCGGAGACGGTGGTATAGGAAGTGTAAAGGGGATTTTTCGGCTTGAATTTGCCAGGAGTTCGCCGGGAGTGGTGGGGATGTTGTCGAGGATGGGGTTTAGAGAGGACATTTTTGGTAGGAATTTGGGTTAAATTAGGGTTTTTTGGGGAGAGTGATGAAATGAATTTGGAGAGGATGGGGGTGTTGGTGGATAATCATAGTTTAATAAAAAAAATAAAAAAGCTAGGTGGTGTCGGGTCGTCACTCATTTCCAAGCTTCCATCGCTGGAGGGCGTCCTCCAATGTCTCTGACGCATTTGTTGACGTGACAGGTCGTCCTGAAGAGAGTTCTGTCACCCACACCGAGTAGCCTAATACATTAATAAATGATCTGCATTAATAAATAAATATTGTAACTGACAATTACCAATAATATTATCCCACCTTTTATTATCTCACCATATGAGATAAAATACCAAACGATGTATCCCCTTCAGCGTCAGTTTTTTTTTAAGTTAACAGATGCTTCCATCCAACAATTTAATTATCTTTCTATATTAATAAATAAAAAGAATTTTACACATATCAATCTATGGTATCTTCCTTATCTTATTTTTTAATTTATTTTCCGTATTAAATAATAGTTTAACTAAATATAAGTTAGATAAGGATAATAACTTTTTTAATATCAAAATTTAAATTAATAATATCCCTATCTTAGTTTTCAATTTTATTTCCCATTAAACAATAGTTTAATTAAATATAATTTAGATAAGAATAATAACTTTTTATCAAACTTTGAATTTAAGATAATATATAATTTGCAATACACATGTTTCTAACCTAATAATAAATAAAAAAAACAAATTAAATTTTAATAAGTAAATACATCGAATTTATCATTTAAATACATATCTTGATGACCGTATGCGTTAATCAATTACATTATATATATTTATCTCGTGTAGTATACGAGGTATTTTGAAGATTTAACAATGTTATTTATTATATAAAACTAAATTTATGCACCCGTATAAAACATGGGGTTTTTAAACTAGTTTAATTGATATACCAAAATAATATTTACAGAAATCAAATTAATAATATTATTATTATTATCCTTGATATTTAAATAGTATGGGATACATACGTATAACTGAGAGTTATGTTTGTATACCATTTAAACACCCATGTTATTGTACAAAAAGAATTGATAATTGTAAAAGGATTGATAATTATTGTCGGTTAACAATAAACACATATAGCCTATGACATTATAGGCTAGTGGTATTTTAAAGGTGAGATAAGACTTTATGGTCAATTGGTTTTGAGTTTTATTCCCATAATGGAGGGTTTTTCTCATATTTATTAGGTTTTTCCTGAAGTGGTGTATAGGCATTATGTCTAGTGGAGATGGATGTGATCGGGTGGTTTCGCTAGTGGCATGACGATACTCCTAGTAATCAATCAGTAATCTAAATTTACGGTTAAAAAAACAACAAACGCATATAGCCGGTTAAAAGAACAAACACATACAATTACTATCAACCAACACAACTACTATCCTATAAATACACATTCAATTCACCAAAGTGTATCGGAGCATCATGAAAAGATTGCAAAAAAAAGAAACTTATGAATCTTGGATTTAAGATGGAAGCAAACGTCAATTCCTTCCCACAATTTCAACTTCAAATTCCAAAATTGCATGGGCAACATGATATAACCATGGAGCATATAGATGAAGGTCTTATACTAATCACATGAATGTTGGATCATAGTGGAAGATGGATTTCGTTAACCTACCGAAGCAACACTAACGCTCATGACAAAATTGGGGAAACCATAAAAAAAGTACAAAAGGGCGTTGTATTCATTTTACCGGCCAGTTAATGAAATTGTTTACGAAAGGATGTCAACGGCAACATCTTTTAAAGATGCGTGGAATATGCTCTGTAAAACATACTGGGGTGAAGATATGGTTAAAGTTGTACGACTTCAGATCCTAAGGTGTTAACTCAATACTCTTAGAATGTGAGACACAAAAACAATTGAAGAATCCAAATACCACAGGTAGTGGAAGGGGAGGCAATATGTCCACCAATTCTTCGCACACACCCGCCTTGGTTAACATAAGTGAGGGTGACAGTGCAAGCAGCACAAATCCGATCCCCCCACCACCATCATCCTCTGCGCTACCACCGCCTTAAGGAACAAAACGCCACTATGCTGAAGTCAAAAGAGAAATGGCCTTCAATGGGCAGATTCGTTGGCACACGACTGAGAAAAGAGAAGCCGCGATGAGATCACTCGCTGCCATCAAGGGTGAGTAGAAAACTGAAATTACCCGGACCGTAACCAAATAAACCGACAAAACCAAACCAAAATAACAGAACCGAAACAAAAACCGACGGTCTGGTTTTCGGATTCTTAATAACCGAAATTTCGGTTTGGTTTTCGGATAACCATTTTCAATAACCGAATTAACCGAACCAACCAAACCAAACAAACGAAAAAATAAACATATATTTTTTTGTGTTTAAGTTTAAGTCTTTAACCTATTTTATTATAAATTATTAATTTTATTATCTAATATTAAGTATTTATAATAAAAACATTAAGATGTTTATTTATAATTGAGATAATTTATTTACTGTCTACAACAAATAAAAAATTTAATATAAAAATTAAATAATCTTTAAAGTTTTATAAAAGAAAAAGTCCTATAATAACTTTGAACAAACATAAAATAAATTAGAATGTTAGGCTTATGTGAATATTATTAGTTAAAAAAGTTAAGTATAATAACTTAAATGTAACTATATAATAAAGATTCTTAAATTTTAAATATAATTTTTATTTTTGAATCTTACATACTTTTGTTTCAAAAACCGAAATTACCGATACCAAACAACAAACAATTACATCAAGCTAAAATTACATCATTTTGACCAATTGAGTAGACTTATGTTTAAACTATTTTTATATCAAAGAAACCTCGAAGTCTTTATGTCCACGATGATATCATCAATCTTGATCTCTTATTTTAGAAGCATTTCTCGTTTCTAGCTTTTCAAATGCGCCAACAAGCTATGATTACCATGTCTCAAAAAGTTACTTTTTCCGGATCCCCCAATCTAACGAAGTTATGGAGCTCTAATAGCTCTCTAACAGAGAACGTGTATATTTTGGGAACTTTACACCACGAACTGATGACCAGCCAAACAATAGCCGTCATCGCACAAGCTGAAAAATATGTTCAAAGTTTCAATGATCAAGTCACAAATGACACATCTTTGGAGTCCACGTGAATATTCCTCTTCTACTCAAAGCCTCAAGAGTGGGAAGCTCGTCCAACTCCGCACACTACATAAAAATGTTGCATTTAATTGGCACCTACTAACACCATTCTATTACATACATTGGCTCACGTCAATCTCCGCATACATAAGTTTTCTCACCGAGCCCACAGAGAAGATGTCCTCCAGGGTCACCCATCCACGTCCACGTGTCCTTATTCATGTTCTAGGAACCGAACCAATCAAGTTACAAAGTTGGTTCCATCATGCTAGTTCCAAATTCGAGGCTAAAGGATGTTTCACTCTGTATCTCCATTCGAAGTTCTGATTTATCCAGCAAAGCCTCTCCTTGATTTTTTACAACTTGTCTTCTTCTAACATGAAAATATTAGGAAAAACAAATTGAAGTACCAAGCCAAATGTCAACCCAAATTTTTATATCTTCCTCATTGCCGACTAATCTTTGATCATATTAGAAATTTTAACTCCTAAAGAAACCATTTTGTAACCAGTTTAACTGTATTGTTCTACGCCCCATCAATAGAGGAGTTGGACGGGAGCATAGACCAACCCGTCTTTTTAAATAGATTGTGTTTGTCAACCATTTCCAGATACTTCGGTTTTCCACCTTATATCTCCAAATCCATTTAGATAAGAGAGCATGCTTAGTAATAAAAAAGCTTATTGATACCAATGACACACATATGTTTCGGTACATCTATGTTTCTTCTTTACGAATATGATATATTTTGGGCATTTCTGACAATATCAAGTTAAGCCACCCAATGTATCTTATTCATATCCCCCCCCCCCCCCCCCCCCCCAATAGGAATTTCTTAATGATGTGCTCCACTGTTTGAATAACTTTAGCTGATGCTTTATATAAGGAAAAATAATAATAATTAGGTAAATACACCATAACCGATCTGATACGCATGACCCTCTCACCTGTTGACATTAGTTTGGCCTTCCAAAGCGAAAGCCTATCTTCAAACACTTCGATCACTTGTGTCTCATTAGAAACTCTATTCATATTCACCCCAAACATGAGGCCCGTGTAAAATAAAAGAACACGTCCAGATTTACATCCCAAACATGGCATCGTCTGCGTAAAGGAGATGCGAAAGCATAGGACCTTATTCGAAGTTTGTACACCGTTGAAAGCTCCCATGTTCCAAGCCATGTCAAAAATACTCGAGAGCTTCCAAATAATAAGAAATAAAAATGGGGACAGAGAATCCTTTGCCTCATACCTTTGACATTGAAATTTAAAGTAGGCGAACCCTTCACCAGGACCGAGGATCTAATGGAATCTAAAATACCCCGATCCACTTGCACCATAGAGGCGATAATCCATCTATGACATTATCGAGATGAAAAAAAAATTCCAGTTCACATCATCATAGGCCTTATCTAAATCTATCTTCAAAATGAAAGCTCTAGATTTGTTCTTCTTGATCCACGTCATGACCTTGTTGACAATAAAGGACCGTCCCAAATGTATCTATCACTGAGGAAACTCGATTGGGTGTCAAAGATAACCAAACCTATCACCTTTTTAAAACCGTTATGAAGGATTTTTGAAATGTCCTTGCTAATCACCCCAATAAGGTTAAAAACTCTATAATCATTTAGACTAGTGTGGTTGTTAAACTTGGGAATGAGCGTGATGAAAGATGATTTACATCCACGGTTTATCTTTCCCTACTTGTAAAACTGCAAAACATATTATTAAAGTCAGTCACAAATAAATTCCAAAAGTGTTCGATGAACCTGAAATTAAACCCGTTCGGTCCTGGGGGAACGACCGTCTTACCACATTTGAGACTGCCTCCTTAATCTCATCGCTCGAGAAACAAGTAACCAAAGAAGCTCATCTATTGGACTTAGATAATTTCCTAAGATTAGAGCATGAAAGGTTAGACTGATCGATCACAGTTTCTTCAAACTTGTTCCTAAAGAACACAAACACCTCCCTCCAACTCTTTATCCAGTTGATGAAGTTGCTTAAACTTAGTTGTCAAAATAACGCCTGGGGCCAAAAGGCTGAAAAGAATCACAAGCTTTGTCAACAATCTCATAAAAATTGGGTCTATCTACCCAAGAATTGAAGCATCGCGTAGTCAAAGTTTATTTGTTTAGTGATTAAAAGGATATGACAATAGTCTGAATGCACTTAGGGAGAGCTCTAAAACATGCATCCGGCCACTTATCAATGAAACCTTGACAAACCAAAATCCTATCGATCTTGCTCAATTTGTTCCCGGCTGTAAATGTGAATTTTCTACCTTTCATAGCGTACCCCTTCAAAGCAACCTATAAAATAAAATAGTTGAAATCTCTCTGCATGCGTTAAAGACAGTGTATCAAGGGTTTCCAGGTGATATTTTGATTTTGGTAACATAAGAATAATTTTAAAAAGTATTGACAGCCATATTTCAAGGTGCTAATGCTGTCATAAAAAGGCAATTGATGGTGGCTACCCATACAAAAAGGGCTGGGATGATCACACAGATGTAATCCAAGGAGCCGAGAAGGGGGCCAGCCACCCCAACACCAACACCAAGGAATAGTTAAAATCACAAACTAATTTGGTTTGTAAATCAAATTAATCAAACATGTGAAAAGTGGATGCCAGAAACAACTTGTGTAAATAAAATAGATAACAAAAATAATAAATAAGCATGAAAAATATATCATATTTTCTTTCGAAAGTAGGAATTGTTAAGCCTTTTTATCATTTCTCTTACGACATCCCTGTCCTTTCATATTATATTTCTTAATTCGTTTTTATAAATATGAACATTTAACCCTTTCAGATTTTAAAAAAAACCAGCATATTCTCTCTTTCAAGCTTTTCAAAGTATTCTTATTAATTTTTTACTTCCGGAGTGACAAATTCCATTAGTGGATATTTTAATCAGCTAATGATTTAAAAGACAAACAATAAAATCACATAATTTTGAAGAAATAATAAAACAATATTAAATATTTAAAATCAAAATTTAACAGTTAAATAAAAAGACAATTTAGTTACGGATATTAGCGATCCTCACCGAGGATGGGGACACAACATGCTGTTGGGCAAAGAGAGAAACATCATAACATCCACAACGCTCAATTATGAAAGCGTGTTTTAGCCATGGTAGAACAGGTGGCAATCAATGTGGAGGGAGTCCGTGAGATGACGAACACTTAGTGATGGAAGGGGGGGGGGATAGGGGGTAGGGTGTCTGTCAACATTCATGCCCATGGTGAACGGCAAGATATCCGAGGGTAGGGCGGGCAACATGCCAGTGTGGAAGAGAGTTATGGCCTCGTTGTGGTTGCTCTAAAAAGTTAAAAAAAGATACGAATTTTCGTATACGTATGGCATTATCTAATTGAATGTATGCTATAAATGATGTGACAAGCCGTGAAACCACATGTCGCTCTCTTATTGGTTCAAGTGTAAATTCACGAAATTTACGTTGACAAAAGTAGATTGCAAAGTTTTCCATTCTAAGATAATATCACATTTTTTTTTTCGATACAACACCCTATATAGCGAAGGTTTCGCTAATGTTACAGTAAAACCTCTATAAATTAATAATGTTGGACACTGAGATAGTTTATTAATTTAGCATGGTTTTACGTATGATCTTTAAATTTCTAAGTCCAATGTACATTCACAAATTAATTGAATTTGTCAAGTTCATTATTTTTAATACAAAAAGTTAATTCATGTTACCAAAAAATAAATTACAAAAACAAGTTTCAATGCACATATTTTAAGTGCTTTGCAAGCGGCAACAATTCTTCATAAATTTTTTGTTTTAATACGAGAAGACAATGCCTCAACTCTTATATGCAATGAGGAGATTTAAAGATGAACTCAAGATAGATTTGAAGTAAAAAAAAAACAAATAGATTTATTTTTTAGTAGATGGAGGGGTATGGTCCCAAAAACCATACGCCTGTGCATAAAACCATACCCTCAACATCATAACTACAAGGATAACCTTGCACGTAATGTGCAATGGTGCGCCTTCCTTAACACAACTTGGTCATACAATGAACCTTGCGCACTCGGCGCAACGGTAAATTAGACCAATACCATAACTTGGTCATACAATGAACCTTGCGCACTCAACACAACAGTAAATTAGACCAACACCAAAATGGTCACACAATAAACCTTGCGCACTCAGCGCAACGGTTAATTAGATCAACACCAAATGGTCACTCAATGAACCTTGCACACTCAGCGCAACGGTAAATTAAACCAACACCAAATGGTCACTTATTGGACCTTGCGCACTCAGCGCTACGGTAAATTAGACCAACACCAATAAGTCACACAACGAGCCTTGTGTACTTGGTGCAACGGCAAGTTAGACTTACACGTGCAGGTTACCAGACCCTGAGCGGACCTTACAACCCTCTAGTCATAAAAACTAAAACTTGCAAGGACAAGACAAACATGAGAGCATCTCATAGTCTTGTAGACAAAAGGGTTTATCCCTGCTACTCTGCGCTGGCGGGAAAATACTGAAAGCTTCGCAGAAGGGGTAAGCACTAAGAGGTGTTGATCATCCTCAAGTGTACAGAGTGGCAGAATTGTGAAGAATAGTTGCTCGGCAGGTTGCGTCTGAAAGCGTCAAATGAATAGTAAGGCCGACGCCAGATTGTGAACCAACCATATCTACGCTAGTGACTGTTCCACTTTCTCCACTTTCGACTGGTAGCAGGTCTGACACCAGAGATATCCGCCCTTACCGTCTTTACACGTGGCACCATTTGTAACATTCGTAAAAAAAATGAATCCTAAAACCCGACCCGTTATTGTAACTCGATCCGTTTTCATATTCCACGTAATTTTGTTTAATGTTTACGCAATAAAATGTCTTGGATTCTATGTTTTGATCATACATGTTATCATATCTGGTGATTTATAGTCTTATAACATGTTTTAGACACATTGTAAATTCATTTCCATGTATTTTGAATCAACCCTCCATATCTCTAAGGTCTAAAACTAAGGTTTTCCTTAAGTTAATCAAAAACTTTGGAGACTTCGTGAACATACCTAGCACATCATATCCTAACCTTCTTATAATCCAAACTTCATTATATACATGCCTTAAGATAAGACATTGTGTTTTGGAGGGTTTAGATGTAAAAGATAGCAAGTAAGAAGCTCTACATGACGTATTCTTAGTTTTGTCATAAGATGACTTTCGGGTGACTTTCTTGCCAACTTTTCTCCATCATTGAGCTATCATTCTGGTCCATTCAAAGCTCCAAGATATACTTGGTATACTAAGGATCAAGTAGGTTCAAATGATTCATAAAACTGAGCTCCAGCGTAACGGGAATCACAAACACAAGTTTTAGAACATAACCCTCGACCCGCATCAAGACCCAAGGTTTAAGCCCAATTCTTGACATCATGGATGTTGTATTACTCTCTTCCATATGATAGTACTCTGAAAATAATGAACATAGACGAAAATCGTGCGTAAAACGGAGTTATAACGAAGCGGGAATTGCGAAAACAAGTTTGGTGTTTAGTGCTGATTTGAAAGACGCAAAAATCTTGTTTTAAGGTCATCCCACATCGCCCCAATCGCCATTCTGTGCTTCCTTTCACACTTATAAATAGCCTTGCTTGGTTCTTTATAGCTTGCAAATCCTAGTTTGAGTATAAACAAGTGGAATAACCAAATTTGTTGGCTCCA
Source organism: Scalesia atractyloides (assembly GCA_947069175.1). Lineage (NCBI taxonomy): Eukaryota > Viridiplantae > Streptophyta > Magnoliopsida > Asterales > Asteraceae > Scalesia > Scalesia atractyloides. The sequence goes on from CAMTDV010001632.1 coordinate 10,357,742, forward strand.
CAAGCACAACACCCCTTTGGGTATGGTGTGTAGTAGTTTTTATTTCCGCTTTCGACGAGGAGGTGCTGTCCTTCAAGCTCTTCTCATTTTGTAAAGTTCCTCTTCGAGGTAATCTTCCTTTCTTTGTTCTTTTTTTTAATATTCATTTATTTATGGCTTTCTTAGTTTAATTAGTTTAGTTTAGGTCCTTAGTTAAGGAACATTAGGCTTGTTAAGGTAGCCTAGTTTAGGCTCGCCTTTAGGCTTGTCGTAGACTTGTAGAGGCTCGTTAGGCTCAACGAGTCTAACATATCATGTTCGTTCATTTAGCTATGCCTAGCATAACGTTTACTTTTTTTTCTTGTGGCATTCGTTGTCTAGCTTAAATCACGCTTATCAATTGGATTTTCTCCTTATTCTCGTGTTGTTTTGCTAAAAACGCAAACACTGTGAGTGAATCTTACAACTCCCCTTTTTATTACAAGGTTTTTGGGTGTATCATGTGTCGTTTCATATATTTCGTTTATTCAAACACTTGTGCTATTACCATTATATGATCTAACGTGTGATGTAAATGTTATTGTTGTATTGTGTGTTTACATTTTTGTCAGTTGTGTGCAATCATTCACGTTAGGCCCATCAGTTCCTCGTTGGAGACGAGTTGAGCATCAGGTGCCTCATTAGATCGGCTTCGTTTGATTGAGCCTTGATCTCATTGTTCATCATTTGTCATGCTTGTGTGTACATTGATTGATAGTAAGTGATTTGTCGTTAGATTTACATATGCGTTTACTCATATTTGGTTTATGCACATTTTATTTAAATTAATCAACATATTATTTCATTCAACTGTTTAAACGGGATTCACTCGCCAACCTTTATTGACCCAAAAACCATTTTTTACACATGATACAGGTGGACATGTACGAAGAGAAGATTGAACATAGGATGGGCCTTAGTTAACAAGAAACGGATTAGTGCAATATACTTGTTATAAACATCGTCTTGTATTTGTAATTGTTTATGTGAATTATTTGTATTGTGAGACACTTGATATGAATTAATGAATATTTAAAACAAGTAATAGCAAGTCATAAGCTCTCGAGTTAACCCAATCATGCCCCGATCACCTATTCTGCTGCGGATCGGGGTGTGACAGATTGGTATCAGAGCTATTGACTTTAGGGATGTAGGATAGGTTATTAGACCCTTAGCACCTATACTTTAGTCAACTAGGACCTATGTGCTTATGTGATTTCATGTTTTGTTTGACTTATGATTTGCTATTGCTCACACATTTAAATTTCTTTCATTTCACACACAAACGCATGCAAACACTCTATTTGTTACTTGATTATGTGATACGTGCAATGTGTTACAATTATGTCATGAACTTTACATATATGTTACATATATACATATCACTCCACCTGAAATGTACCATACGAAACTTATAAAACCCTTATTTATAAGTTCTCGATTTCCTTTAAATTTTCGAAAGTATCTGCCTCCATTTTCCAAATACTTATTTTTATGTTATTCAAACTTTTGTGATATTTTTTTTTCGTTTTCAAATCTCATCAAGGTGAGTTCTTGTGACGGGCATGTAGTAACTGGAAGGGTTCGAGTACCGGTAGTCGGTTCGTCCTGTCTAGGATTGGCATTCGTATAAATCCGAATTAACGGACCAGTTTGCCTACCTGGGGACATGGTGAGAGTACGAAGGACCTATTAGGCCAAAGCATGCCACACCAAACGTCGTGTGAATTAACCGCACTTTGAGTTATCACCGTGTCCACACCTGGATGCACTCCGACTTTCATACGTTACATTCATATTTCTTGATTTTATCCGGGTTTTAGTGTACGTTACCAGACTACCACATGCGAACCATACAAAAGCCCGGTAATCATGGGTGCCCACATGATTACGAAGGTGAAGTATGGCGGCATGCAAGTCCCAATTACGAGCAAAGCCCAAGAACACTTTAAAAATGTTGTATCATAAGTTATTGTTTTCAATTACACCTCAAAGTTTTCATTTTATTATATGTTTATATTTTTTTGCATCTCCGTTGTAACATTTGTCATAAACCGGGTTCTAAAACCCGCTCTGTTTTGTAATTTAAAAATACGTATGATGTTCGTTACGCATATTTTTTTTGAAAGTTTAAAGTTTATTATATTGTTGTTAGTATCTAATATATATATATATATATATATATATATATAATAAGATAATAAAGTTAAACTAATAATGTTTATAAATAAAAGATAAATAATAAAAATAAAATATCAAAAGGTGTAGACCGCGGTTTTCGAACCCGGGTCTTCACCCAAATAAAACACACCACACACCACTCCACTGTACACACCACATCTGCTATATCTAAACCAAATAACTCTTTATATTATCAATTCTCTTGTTCTAAATTCAAAAGAGAAACCCGCCTGGTAACGGCTGCGACAAGTTCGGCAAATCTTTCAATAATTGAAATTAAGTGCTGAAACCGTTTTTTTGAAACGTGCATCTAGACTTTAAAACTGAGTTAATTCTTTCAATTTAATTGCAATCATCACACCCATAAATTTGTTTTGACCAAAACCGAAGCATAGAATGAGCGATCCTATCAGCTATAAAAGGAGAGTTCTTGACTCATTTAGATTATACACACCCTCACAAAAACCTCTATACCAACTTCTGCCATCAGAAACCTTCCTCGGAAGCTTCTGCCATCGCTGGAATTTTCGCCAGAAAAATCAAAGAAACACTTTGCTCGGTATATTCATTTATCTAATTCTTGTCTTTTCTTTATTAATTCTAGTAGTAGATGTATAAGAAGTTAGTTGTTAATTAAACTAAAACAATCGGATCTACAGATTTAATCTGTGTTCTAAATGAAAAGGATGAGAAGGATTTGTGTTTATAAGAATTTAAAAACCATGTTTAAATCGGGTTAGACATACAGAACGTATGGGTCTCCGGTTCGATTCTGCTCAATGTCCGGCTTGCGCCATATTCAAACCTTTTTTATTTAACACAAATATGAACTGTGACTGTTAGTATATGTAAGAAATTAAAATCTTATATTCTCTGGGTTAGACACACAGCCCATCTGGTCGGGCTGTGTGCAACACGAAGCCGATGTCATGAGTTCGAATCCGGTTCGCTGCACAGACCTTAAAATTATCAACCCTTTTTAATTAATCAAAAATATTATTAAGTTCAGTAAGTATATAAATATAATTAAATTCCAATATATTTCAGGTTAGATACGTAGCTCAGTTGGTAGAGCTGCGTAAACGTATACGAGAGGTCACGAGTTTGATTCTCACACGATTCCAAACTCACCAAACTCGACCGGTTCAACCCCTAAAAAGGGGTATATTTTTTTTAATAATTCTCTTCTTTATTTTTCTCCAAAAATCCCTAAAAATATATAAAAATAAGACCTTTTTAAGCAATAAATTTGTAATAAACACTACATAAAATGTCTAAAAATCCTATTAAAAAGCATCAAATAAAAATATTAATTACAAATAAAAGAAATATATTTACTAAATTATTACATGATTATTTAGGTTAGTTCTCTCGTCAGTTGAAATCTTAAATCGTGCGCATTCGTCATCAATTCAAGAAACGCACCCACTGTGAGTGAATTCTTACAAATTCCCCTTTTTATTCATGTTTTGGGGTGTATCATGTGTCGTTTCATATATTTCGTTTATTCAAACACTTGTGCTATTACCATTATACGATCTAACGTGTGATGTAAATGTTGTTTGTTGTATTGTGTGTTTACATTTTTGTCAATTGCGTGCAATCATTCACATTAGCCCCATCAGTTTCTTGTTGGAGAAGAGTTGAGCATCAGGTGCCTCATTAGATCGGCTCCTTTGATTGAGCCTTGATCTCATTGTTCATCATTCGTCATGCATGTGTGTATCATTGATTGATAATATGTGGTTTGTGGTTAGATTTACATATGCATTTATTATATTTGGTTTATGCACTTTTTTAATTTACACAACCAATATAACAAATTCGTTCAAATGTTTAAATAAGATTCACTCGCCAACTTTTGTTGACCCAAAACCCTATTTTTACACATGATACAGGTGGAGGGGTTGAAGCAAGGAACACACAGGAAATTGCCTTAGAAGAAATATAAAGAGTTCATGATTATTGTTGTGCTTGTATGATTGTTGTATTTTTTCCTTTAAATTGGAATAATAAATATGAGACTTTATTATAGTAAATGTCATGAGCTTTGATGAAAACTCAATCATGCCGTGACTACCATTTCCGTTGCGGGTCAGGGTGTGACATCCGTAGCAAATCCATAAAAAATGTCACAATCTTGTTTGCGTAAATTCCTGTAGATGTCCTCTAGGCACCTTCACGGAGGAAAAAGAATCGAAAACTCCGGTAAACGTATGGCTGCCCAAATCGCCAAGCAAATGGTTGCCGTGATTCCTAACATTGTGATCCAGGTCCAATAAGCCCTTGCTAACAACCAAGTCAATTCAAGTCGAACCAAACGATGTAAATGCTCCCGCAACTACATCCAAGTGCTCCTATAAGCACTTCAAGTCTTGTGACGCCCCAAAATATGAGGGAACAGAAAGGGTCACTGCACTTCTTTGATGGTTCGAGGAAATGGAAAAGCACCTTCCTAAATTGTGATTGCCCTAATGATCGTAAGGTTCGTTATGCTACCGGTCGCCTCGTTGGAACAACTTTAACCTGGTGGAACGCTGAAAAGGGTCGAAGAGGGGCTGAGGCTGCTGTGGCCCTAACTTGGGAACAACTCAAGGAAGTAATAACTAAACGGTTTTGTCCTAGGAGTGAGATCAAGAAGTTGGAGGATGAATTCTACCGCTTAAAGCAAAATGATGGAGACCATTAAGGCCTATAACACTCGATAGAGGTACCGCCATCATTTAGTCTTGCTTTCTTCGGATTCGAGACTCAAGCCTGGGTTGTTGTGTTTGTTTATGTTTGGTAGATTTTAGGATGAGTCACATAGAAGTAATCGTGACTTAATAACAAGGCCAATGAAAATTTGACAAGGGCATGGTGGAAACACCGCAGGTACTTCCTATATAAAAGTGTTCTTGTCAGGTGATCAAAAGCATTGTTAGACGGTTATGGGAAGTTCTGTGTAAATAGTGTCAATCTCAATTTGGATAACGATGTGGTTGATGATTTCGTTTTGTGAGGTAACTTTATCATTATGATGCTCCGATTTTCTCAAAACCCCCTTATCATGAGACAATATCCGGTTAGCCATCTCTGTGTTACAAGGCTTTTCACTTCTACACCTCAGACATCAAAAAACGATTCATGTAGCAGGGTATTCAACCCTTACTAGGAACGTTACCGCCTCAATCAAAATCCAAACTTCACACTCACCTAGTTTGTATATCCTTAGCATCATCGAGATTTTTATTACCTAGCATACTCGAGATCCAATCTATAACAAACCCTATTAACTAACCCTCAAGGACGGTTCCCTCCTAATTTTGGAACGAAATTCCTAAAAGTAGGGGAGACTATAACATCCGCCAAAAACAGGTATCCAGAAGTCCGACCCACTTTGAAACACGGATCCTAACTTTTAAACCTCGGAAATTTTCGCGAAATAAATAACTGTTGAAAGATTTTACTCTTAAATTTAATTTATCAATTTATTTATTTATTAATTTAATTAATTAATATCACAAATTAAAATCATTAATAAAATCTAGTTAGTTTTGTTAGGTTTTAAAGTGAGTTTTAAGGTAATATGAGTTGGTAGCTAAGTTAGTTCAGATAGTAGAGTTAAGGGGTCTGATTTGTAACATTTCAAAACTTTAAATTTAAAAACAATATAAAATAGTGGACCAGGGATTCGAACCCGGGTCTCGCCAACAAACGAAGCACCTTGAGCCACTCCACCACATCAAACCTTTGTTAATATTTCCATTTCCAAAATCCTTAAACACTGCAATCCCTTTTGAATTACCTTTACCACCCAAATGTTAAATAGCTAAACCATTCCTCCTAATTTCGGGACAAAATTTCCAAAAGTAAGGGGAGACTATAACATTCGTAAAAAAATGAATCCTAAAACCCGACCCATTATTGTAACTCGATCCGTTTTCATATTCCACGTAATTTTGTTTAATGTTTAGGCATTAAAATGCTTGGATTCTATGTTTTGATCATACATGTTATCATAGCTGGTGATTTATAGTCTTATAACATGTTTTAGACACCTTGTAAATTCATTTCCATGTATTTTGAAGCAACCCTCCATATCTCTAAGGTCTAAAACTAAGGTTTTCCTTAAGTTAATCAAAAACTTTGGAGACTTCGTGAACATACCTAGCATATCATATCCTAACCTTCTTATCATCCAAACTTCATTATATACATGCCTTAAGATAAGACATTGTGTTTTGGAGGGTTTAGATGTAAAGATAGCAAGTAAGAAGCTCTACATGACGTATTCTTAGTTTTGTCATAAGATGACTTTCGGTGACTTTCTTGCCAACTTTTCTCCATCATTGAGCTATCATTCTGGTCCATTCAAAGCTCCAAGATATACTTGGTATACTAAGGATCAAGTAGGTTCAAATGGTGCAAAAAACTGAGCTCCAGCGTAACGGGAATCACAAAACAAGTTTTAGAACATAACCCTCGACCCGCATCAAGACCCAAGGTTTAAGCCCAATTCTTGACATCATGGATGTTGATTACTCTCTTCCATATGATAGTACTCTGAAAATAATGAACATAGACGAAAACCGTGCGTAAAACGAGTTATAACGAAGTGGGAATTGGAAAACAAGTTTGGTGTTTATTTGCTGATTTGAAAGACGCAAAAAACTTGTTTTAAGGTCATCCCACATATCGCCATCCCCTTCACACAACCATTGTTGTTTTGCTGCATCCTATTTAATACTATAAAAATCCACCCAATTTGGTATGTGTAGTAGTTTTTATTTCCGCTTTCGACGAGGAGGTGCTGTCCTTCAAGCTATTCTCATTTTGTAAAGTTCCTCTTCGAGGTAATCTTCCTTTCTTTGTTCTTTTTTTTTCTTTTTTTATTCATTTATTTATTTATGGCTTTCTTAGTTTAATTAGTTTACTTTAGGTTCTTAGTTAAGAAACACTAGGCTCGTTAAGGTAGCCTAGTTTAGGCTCGCCTTTAGGCTTGCCGTAGCCTTGTAGAGGCTCGTTAGGCTAAACGAGTCTAACATATCATGTTCGTTCATTTACCTATGCCTAGCATAACGTTTACTTTTTTTTCTTGTGGCATTCGTTGTCTAGCTTAAATCACGCTTATCAATTGGATTTTCTCCTTATTCTCGTGTGGTTTTCTACTAAGGGCTAAAAACGCAAACACTGTGAGTGAATCTTATAACTCCCCTTTTTATTACACATTTTTGGGGTGTATCATGTGTTGTTTCATATATTTTGTTTATTCAAACACTTGTGCTATTACCATTATATGATATAACGTGTGATGTAAATGTTAATTGCTGTATTGTGTTTTACATTTTTGTCAGTTGCGTGCAAGCATTCACATTAGGCCCATAAGTTTCTCGTTGGAGACGAGTTGAGCATCAGGTGCCTCATTAGATCGGCTCCGTTTGATTGAGCCTTGATCTCATTGTTCATCATTTGTCATGCTTGTGTGTACATTGATTGATAATATGTGATTTGTGGTTAGATTTACATATGCATTTACTCATATTTGGTTTATGCATATTTAAATTAATCAAAATATTATTTCATTCAACTGTTTAAACGGGATTCACTCGCCAACCTTTTTGACTCAAAAACCATTTTTTACACATGATACAGGTGGACAGGTACGAAGAGAAGATTGGACATAGTATGGGCCTTAGTTAACAAGAAACGGATTAGTGCAATGTAATTGTTATAAACATCGTCTTGTATATTGTAATTGTTTATGTAAATTATTTGTATTGTGAGACACTTGATATGAATTAATGAATATTTAAAACAAGTAATAGCAAGTCATAAGCTCTCGAGTTAACCCAATCATGCCCCGATCACCTATTCCACTGCGGGTCGGGTGTGACACCATTCAGCGCCCGACAGAGCATATCTCCTACAACAGACATTAATTCCCCTGCAGGGACATTTAATGTCTGACGCAAGGGACAAAAGGGATGTCTCTGGTTGCTTGGGCCAGGCCCAAGGCCCACCAGCCCATTTCCTTAACCCACTTACTTTCGGCTATAAAATAAGTATCAGACCACAAGGTAAATTATCTACAATCACTTTCAATCACATTTACAAGCATTCCTACTTATTACTTTCTATCACCCAATACTTATTCTCACACCAAAGTGTGGTCACGGAGAAAACCACCATTTTCCCCTTGACAAGGCTAACGGTGCTGTTCGTTTTGCAGATCAATCAGAGTGGGATCACCCTGAGAAACGAGCGAAGAGTTAACCCTTGTATGCAGAAACCCCCGGGTTGTAACTTATATATCCCCGGATATCTTTAGGTTCAACCGTGTTTCTTCATTGGCACCATCCGTGGGACAACTGCAGCCCACAAACATGGGTGAAGGTCATATGGTACGCTTGCCATCCGCTATTTCCTCTCTCTTTCTCATCAGCTCTTCCATTTTTGTTTTTTCATAAACCTACGTCCAAATGGCTGATTTCCCGTCCAACACTCCACGAGGTCCCCGATTCGTAGGCAAGAACCTGGTTGTTGCCCCCCGAATCGACGGACTAGTGGAAGAAGATTCTTCTGAGAATGTCAGAGCTCGCCATGATCTCGGCCGAGTAATCGTTCCGACTACCCCCGAAGCCCAACTAGAGACTCCCTTTGTACGAAGCACCGATCTTACTCCCAGGTGAGACCCCGATATCTTGGTATATTAAGTCTCAAACGGCCTTAAACGCCATCTACGCACAACTCTGCGCACAAACAAACACTCCTGCTGCCCTAGTGCAGCCCGCAGATCAGGTGCATGCTTCGCCTGCACCAAGAATACTGAGTTACGACTCGCCAGCTGGGGCGAGCGTACCATATGACCTCCGTCCCCAAGAGACGGAGTACACACAACCGCCGCCTAAACCTGAATCTCACTCCCTTAGGCGAGCATCTGTCCACTCACGGTTGGGCCCCCGTCCCCACGGGGAGCGGTACACCCAGCGTGAGATGACAAAACTTATGGCGAGGGTGACAACGCCAATGTGTTTTTCCCCGGCTGCCAAAGGATCATGTTGCAAACAGATCCGCTCCACGAGGTGGCTACAACCAGGAAGCGGAGCATAATTATATCTTGATCTACCGGCCGGCAAAAGCAGCCGAACACTCCAAATTTATCAAGGAGATCGCGCTCGCACCATTGGAGCGCTGACGTGATGTCGATGTCTCACGTAAATTTAATCCAAATACTACTAATAGCTAGCGGTTAATGGTTATCGAACATAGGGAGATTGTGGAATATGTGCTATCTAAGGTTTATACTAAATTGACTACTTTATCTAATGCAAGAAAATGAATTAAAGTTTTTTTTTTTGTGATTTGGTTTTGAAATTAAACTAAATGCAATTCAAATATTGGTTGTTTTAACAAATTAGAATCAAGTAACCATCCTAAGTTTCCGGTTTTCGATTAACGCTTGTGTTTCAAATTCAACTAGAAAGAGTCACATAGACATGACTCGTGTTTGATTAATTGTTCATGATAAAAGGGAACTAAGTACTCGGATTACTACAATGCGAGGTTGTTACCCGATGACCAATTAACTAATATCCAACCCTAAAACCTTCCCGTGATATCTCGATTGTCAATGACACCAAGAACATACGATTAAAGCACAGATCAAAACATCAATCAACAATTTACCAACAAATATCCAAACACCATAACAAACTACAAATATTGCAAGTCTATTATTCTAGAAATTAGAAATCAAAACACAATTGTTTCAAGCAAACCTTCAACCTAGGATGATCACAATGAGTTTAGCCACTCATGGTCTTGCAAATCATCACACCTTCAATTGTTATGTTCATATGAATCATAAACCAAAAGTAAATGTTTAGAAATTGTTTTGAACCCACAAGAACACAAAAAATTCGCCTCTAAACTCTGCAAAAACGTTTCCAATGATTGATACGCCAAAAGTCCCTTGAAAACCCAGTTAAAATGGGCAGTTACACTTTTCTCGTTGCTGACCACCGTAAGCTACGGTGGTCACCATAAGCGTCGGTGCTGACCACCGTAAGCTATGGTGGTCACCATAAGCTACGGTGGTCAAAATTTCCTTACGGCCCAAGAGACTGGCTTATGGTGCATAGAAGGATCAGACACCACAGTAAGCTACGGTGCCAACCATAGCTTAAGGTGGACAGCAAATTTTCCATTTTTGTTCTTTTATCAACTCTCCAAGTCTTCATCCTCATTTAGCCAAGTGCAAGCTCCCATCAAAGCACGTTAAAACCGCTTGTTTATGCTCTTCTGTACCTGCAAGGCCATATACACCGTAGTTATCAAATCATAACAATTAACCCAATTAAGTGCGGAATATTGATTGTTTTAAAGCACTTGAGGGTTGTCCAATGGACCACCCGTCACATCCCCACACTTAAACGTTGCTTGCTCCAAGCAACACATTAAAAACATTTCCAAGCTTAAAAGTGATCGAAGTGTAAACCAAACACAAACATGTCGTCCAATTGTTAATTTACCATCATACCAAATGACACACCCCTCACAATAACTCTCATCTCGGTGACAAGAAGGTACTAGCAAGATTGTGCTAGATCACTCAATGCGAGTGCGTGATTGTGCGATAATAAGCTTGTGTAATAATTAAATCTCCACCTGCAAAATGCCTAACATGCTTAAGAATCAAAAGGACTTTTGGGTTGTAATGAGGCTATGTGTAAGGGTGAGAATTGGTGGGATATATATGCATGTAACTCATTGAACCGACCCGGTTTTATTAGTACAAACAAACAAAAACAACTATTACTATTTACACAACTTCACTATCTTTTTCCTTCTCTTTTTTTTCATATTTCTTTCTCTTTTCTTTTTTTTTAAACTACAAACATTGAACAAGAAACACATACACATCAACATCAAACACTACATACTAAAGCTCCTAAACCAGGTCGATAAATAGGCAGAATTTTTGTAGGACATAAGCTTGGGTTACAAATGAATGGTATTAAGCTCAATTTTGGCTACTAATGACCAAACCCCCATCCCTCTCATTACCAAGCTCATATATTTATCTTATGAGGTCCAACCCCCCAAACCCACACTCTCACACATCCAGACGAGGTTACCTAAATACCCTTATCATCTTCACAAGCATGTTACACCGAGGATTCGACAAGCATATATTACACAATTCTATTAACACAAATCACACACTGCCACTCAAACCAAAAAATTAATTTCTAGAAAGCATCCGTGTGGCCCAAAAACTCACCATGAAAGGATAAAAAGGATACCGATGTGTCATGTGAAGTAAGGTTAAATATTCAAATTTGACAATTGTTTTTCTTGGTTTAAAAATTTTTAAAATCCTCCAAAATTTTCCCCCATCCCCACACTTGCGATACATTGACCCCAATGTATGGTCTTGAATGAAACGATCACGAAAGCTACTTTAACCTCACCTTCAGCTCAACTCTCAAATCCCAAGTTTCTTTTTTTTCAAATTTTTTTAAACACATATAACACCACCAATACCACCACAACCCATGACATAAATATCAAACACAATACGCCACCTTCTCCCAACCATAAACAAAACAAAACACAATAATGTCGACAATAATGTACAAGGAAAGAACAACACCACCTGACGTATTTAAGGTGGTTCAACTGAACCATTGCTTTCCCATTCTCTCCATATTCCATCCAATTTCTTGGAAAGTTTGCAGTTTCACGCCAATTGGGGTCAAATTCAGCCTCATCACCCCATCACCCCATCTAATCCTACCATCGGGTGGTTTTCCTTCGCCTGCTCTCCTGCTCACACTAGCCTTCTTCCTTGCCCGATTTTCACCGTTCTTCAACCCAAACCTATACAACTCAACACCACTTGCAATTGACCTGACAGTGCTAACACTTGAAACATGTTCGTTAGTAGCAACTGTGTGACTCAAGTCATTAACAAGATCATAATGAATGGTTTTTAAAAACACATTAAAGTACAACTTAAGATCGTCGTAGTTCATGGTGACCATTCCGTTTCTACAATCAATTTTAGCATTTGCCGTATACAAGAATGGACGACCCAACACTACCTGCGGCTGCTTCTAAGTCTTCGACGGTGCGTAGTCAATCACCATAAAATCCACCGAATAGTAAAACTCGCCCAATTGTATCACTATATTTTTCACAACCTATCGGGGTTGCTTCCAACTCGCATCCGTGAACACCGCCATGCTATCAATCTCGTGTAACGGACCAAAGTTGGGCTGGTCGTACAGGGTACCCGGGAGAACGTTCATCCCTGCTCCATAATCCAACAATGCTTTGTGTACCTTGAACTTCCCAACTTGAATCGGGATAACTGGTTCCCCTGCATCACTTCCACCTCTCTCGACACTTGTTTCATTTGCACCTGTACTCACATGAACAACAGAAGCAGTTAAACATTTATCATTTTTAGGAACGGAACTTACCCCGTTAATCAGTATGTGCTTTGTGTTCTTTGGGTTAGTTTGCGTATCACTGGAAGTTTCCCATTCTGTTGCTTCAATGCTGCTACCTCACTAGCCAGCCGCCCCATCTGTGTGGTCAGTGATTGAATGACTTTGTCCCGAATCTCATCCTTTTGTGCCCGAACCTCATCCAGTTGATTTCTCCTTTGCATGTCTTGTTGCATCATCCGGAGCATATCCATAACTTCATTGCCATTTGGTGAAGTTTGACCTTGATTGTATTGTTGGCGTGGAACGAAATTTCGTTGGGCTCCTTGGAAATTTTGATTGGCTTGATTCGCCGGGTTCCCATAACAAAAAACTGGGATGGTTCTGTAACCCGGGGTGGTATGTGTTCGAGTTCATGTTAAAATTATGACCACCCTCTAGAATAGCATTTATCTCTTCTACTTGACTTTCACCCACACCCACCAAACACACATCCGCTGCATGACCCAATTCATTACAATTAGTACAAACATCATATACCTGATTGGTTGCTTGTACCCCTCCATCATCTACCGCATATACTTGAGGTCTTGCAATAGCATGCCTTGCCCTTCTTGAAGATTGTGCTTTTCGTTTAAATGTGACCGCCGTTTGTTCCAAGAATGCCCAATCATCCTGCTCAAAGTTTGTACCAAAAGTACCATTAGTGATGGACATCAAATCACGAGCATCTTTCGAGCTCAACCCCTCGTGAAAAGCATTCAACAATTCCCACACTGCAATGCCATGATGAGGACAATTCTTTAGCATCATATTAAATCTTTCAAACGCTTCATGGAACATTTCACCCGGTTGTTGTTGAAAACTTCGTAAGCTCCGCCTAGCTTCATTTGTCTTTTGGGCCGTGAAAAATTCTTCTAAAAATCTTTGTTGCATATCGGCCCATATATAAATCGATGCAGAGGGTAGAGTATGAAACCACCTCTTTGCTTTTTCTTCCAACAAGAACTAAAATAGTACCAATTTAACATCATATGACGAAAAACCTTGCCTTCCAATAGTATTGCAAATGGAATCATATGTTTCCAAATGGAAGTATGGTTCATCCGTTGCTAGACCCTTGTACTTAGGCAAACTTTGTAAAGCGGTCGTCCTAACCTCAAATGTCCTTCCATCCGGGTGATGAGATATCACCACCGAAGAAGGATTATTAGTAATGACCGGTCGAAAATGTGCTTCAATCCCCGCACTACCTCTCGATGATGTATTCGCAGAGCACCCAATGGTACTCTTGGTCGACCCGCTTGACCTTGTCTTAACCCTTGAGGTGCAAATTGTTGTTGATATTTGGGTTGATGCATCGGTCTTTGGAATTGAGGCTATTGATGTTGACCTTGGACTTGTTGTAAAGGCATTGGTCGTTGGAACCGTGGCCCTTGGGGATGAATTTGTTGCACCCTCGTAGGTTACCTAACCATTTCTTGTGCTTGTTCCATTTGTTGCCTTTGTGGGTAACCCATTCCCCCTTGAGGTCCCAAGTTACCTCCACCACCCCCATAGTAATAACCTTCTTCTTCATACCCTTCAAATTCTTCTTCATAACCGTCGTCAAATCCGTCTACCCCTACACCCAACGATTGCACAAACTGTGATGAAGGGTGATGGAAACTAGGTTGGGTTGGTGGTTGAAATGTGGAGGAGGTATGGATAATGGTTGAACTTGGTGGAAAGTGACTTGGTAATGGTTGTTGGGTGGGAATTGGTGGGATATATAACAAACTAACACAACCAGCGTAAACCCGGAAAAATAACAAACTAAACTCAATCAAAGATAACACACGTTGTGCACTACTCCCCGGCAACGGCGCCAAAATTTTGATGTGATGTCGATGTCTCACTTAAATTTAATCCAAATACTATAATAGCTAGCGGTAAGTGGGTATCAAACACAGGGAGATTGTGGAATATGTGCTATCTAAGGTTTATACTAAATTGACTACTTTATCTAATGCAAGAAAATGAATTCAAGTTTTTTTAATGTGTTGCTTGGAAACATTTCCAAGCTCCAAGATATACTTAGTATACTAAGGATCAAGTAGGTTCAAATGGTGCATAAACTGAGCTCCAGCGTAACGGGAATCACAAACACAAGTTTTAGAACATAACCCTCGACCCGCATCAAGACCCAAGGTTTAAGCCCAATTCTTGACATCATGGATGTTGGATTACTCTCTTCCATATGATAGTACTCTGAAAATAATGAACGTAGACGAAAACCATGTGCGAAACAGAGTTATAACGAAGTGGGAATCGTGAAAACAAGTTTGGTGTTTGTTGCTGATTTGAAAGACGCGAAAAAACTTGTTTTAAGATCATCCCACATCGCCCCAATCACCATTTTGTGCTCCATTTCACACTTATAAATACCCTTGCTTGGTTCTTTATAGCTTGCAACTCCTAGATTGAGTATAAACAAGTGGAATAACCAAATTTGGTGGCTCCACAAGCACAATACCCCTTTGGGTATGGTGTGTAGTAGTTTTTATTTCCGCTTTCGACGAGGAGGTGCTGTCCTTCAAGCTATTCTCATTTTGTAAAGTTCTTCTTCGAGGTAATCTTCCTTTCTTTGTTCTTTTTTTTTTCTTTTTTTAATATTCATTTATTTATTTATGGCTTTCTTAGTTTAATTAGTTTACTTTAGGTTCTTAGTTAAGAAACACTAGGCTCGTTAAGGTAGCCTAGTTTAGGCTCGCCTTTAGGCTTGCCGTAGCCTTGTAGAGGCTCGTTAGGCTCAACGAGTCTAACATATCATGTTCGTTCATTTACCTATGCCTAGCATAACGTTTACTTTTTTTTCTTGTGGCATTCGTTGTCTAGCTTAAATCACGCTTATCAATTGGATTTTCTCCTTATTCTCGTGTGGTTTTTTACTAAGGGCTAAAAACGCAAACACTGTGAGTGAATCTTATAACTCCCCTTTTTATTACACATTTTTGGGGTGTATCATGTGTTGTTTCATATATTTTGTTTATTCAAACACTTGTGCTATTACCATTATATGATATAACGTGTGATGTAAATGTTAATTGCTGTATTGTGTGTTTACATTTTTGTCAGTTGCGTGCAAGCATTCACATTAGGCCCATAAGTTTCTCGTTGGAGACGAGTTGAGCATCAGGTGCCTCATTAGATCGGCTCCGTTTGATTGAGCCTTGATCTCATTGTTCATCATTTGTCATGCTTGTGTGTACATTGATTGATAATATGTGATTTGTGGTTAGATTTACATATGCATTTACTCATATTTGGTTTATGCATATTTAAATTAATCAAAATATTATTTCATTCAACTGTTTAAACGGGATTCACTCGCCAACCTTTGTTGACTCAAAAACCATTTTTTACACATGATACAGGTGGACAGGTACGAAGAGAAGATTGGACATAGTATGGGCCTTAGTTAACAAGAAACGGATTAGTGCAATGTAATTGTTATAAACATCGTCTTGTATTTGTAATTGTTTATGTAAATTATTTGTATTGTGAGACACTTGATATGAATTAATGAATATTTAAAACAAGTAATAGCAAGTCATAAGCTCTCGAGTTAACCCAATCATGCCCCGATCACCTATTCCACTGCGGGTCGGGTGTGACACCATTCAGCGCCCGACAGAGCATATCTCCTGACAACAGACATTAATTCCCCTGCAAGGGACATTTAATGTCTGACGCAAGGGACAAAAGGGATGTCTCTGGTTGCTTGGGCCAGGCCCAAGGCCCACCAGCCCATTTCCTTAACCCACTTACTTTCGGCTATAAAATAAGTATCAGACCACAAGGTAAATTATCTACAATCACTTTCAATCACATTTACAAGCATTCCTACTTATTACTTTCTATCACCCAATACTTATTCTCACACCAAAGTGTGGTCACGGAGAAAACCACCATTTTCCCCTTGACAAGGCTAACGGTGCTGTTCGTTTTGCAGATCAATCAGAGTGGGATCACCCTGAGAAACGAGCGAAGAGTTAACCCTTGTATGCAGAAACCCCCGGGTTGTAACTTATATATCCCCGGATATCTCTAGGTTCAACCGGTGTTTCTTCATTGGCACCATCCGTGGGACAACTGCAGCCCACAAACATGGGTGAAGGTCATATGGTATGCTTGCCATCCGCTATTTCCTCTCTCTTTCTCATCAGCTCTTCCATTTTTGTTTTTTCATAAACCTCATGTCCAAATGGCTGATTTCCCGTCCAACACTCCACGAGGTCCCCGATTCGTAGGCAAGAACCTGGTTGATGCCCCCCGAATCGACGGACTAGTGGAAGAAGATTCTTCTGAGAATGTCAGAGCTTGCCATGACTCCGGCCGAGTAATCGTTCCGACTACCCCCGAAGCCCAACTAGAGACTCCCTTTGTACCGATAGCACCGATCTTACTCCCAGGTGAGACCCCGATATCTTGGTATATTAAGTCTCAAACGGCCTTAAACGCCATCTACGCACAACTCTGCGCACAAACAAACACTCCTGCTGCCCTAGTGCAGCCCGCAGATCAGGTGCATGCTTCGCCTGCACCAAGAATACTGAGTTACGACTCGCCAGCTAGGGCGAGCGTACCATATGACCTCCGTCCCCAAGAGACGGAGTACACACAACCGCCGCCTAAACCTGAATCTCACTCCCTTAGGCGAGCATCTGTCCACTCACGGTTGGGCCCGCGTCCCCACGGGGAGCGGTACACCCAGCGTGAGATGACAAAACTTATGGCGAGGGTGACAACGCCAATGTGTTTTTCCCCGGCTGCCAAAGGATCATGTTACAAACAGATCCGCTCCACGAGGTGGCTACAACCAGGAAGCGGAGCATAATTATATCTTGATCTACCGGCCAGCAAAAGCAGCCGAACACTCCAAATTTATCAAGGAGATCGCGCTCGCACCATTGGAGCGCTGACGTGATGTCGATGTCTCACGTAAATTTAATCCAAATACTACTAATAGCTAGCGGTTAATGGGTATCGAACATAGGGAGATTGTGGAATATGTGCTATCTAAGGTTTATACTAAATTGACTACTTTATCTAATGCAAGAAAATGAATTAAAGTTTTTTTTTTTGTGATTTGGTTTTGAAATTAAACTAAATGCAATTCAAATATTGGTTGTTTTAACAAATTAGAATCAAGTAACCATCCTAAGTTTCCGGTTTTCGATTAACGCTTGTGTTTCAAATTCAACTAGAAAGAGTCACATAGACATGACTCGTGTTTGATTAATTGTTCATGATAAAAGGGAACTAAGTACTCGGATTACTACAATGCGAGGTTGTTACCCGATGACCAATTAACTAATATCCAACCCTTAAACCTTCCCGTGATATCTCGATTGTCAATGACACCAAGAACGTACGATTAAAGCACAGATCAAAACATCAATCAACAATTTACTAACAAATATCCAAACACCATAACAAACTACAAATATTGCAAGTCTATTATTCTAGAAATTAGAAATCAAAACACAATTGTTTCAAGCAAACCTTCAACCTAGGATGATCACAATGAGTTTAGCCACTCATGGTCTTGCAAATCATCACACCTTCAATTGTTATGTTCATATGAATCATAAACCAAAAGTAAATGTTTAGAAATTGTTTTGAACCCACAAGAACACAAAAAATTCGCCTCTAAACTCTGCAAAAACGTTTCCAATGATTGATACGCCAAAAGTCCCTTGAAAACCCAGTTAAAATGGGCAGTTACACTTTTCTCGTTGCTGACCACCGTAAGCTACGGTGGTCACCATAAGCTACGGTGGTCAAAATTTCCTCACGGCCCCAAGAGACTGGCTTACGGTGCATAGAAGGATCAGACACCACAGTAAACTACGGTGCCCACCATAGCTTACGGTGGACAACAAATTTTCCATTTTTGTTCTTTTATCAACTCTCCAAGTCTTCAATCTCATTTAGCCAAGTGCAAGCTCCCATCAAAGCACGTTAAAACCGCTTGTTTATGCTCTTCTGTACCTGCAAGGCCATATACACCGTAGTTATCAAATCATAACAATTAACCCAAATAAGTACGGAATATTGATTATTTTAAAGCACTTGAGGGTTGTCCAATGGACCACCCCTCAAGCGCGCAAAGCTTCCTTCCAACGTCGGGAAGTATAATGGGTTAACAGACCCCGATGACAACCTGCATCTCTTCACGGGCGAAGGACTGATCGGAGGCTGTACGCTGCCTATGTGGTGTCACCTGTTTATTCAAACTCTCACAGACGTTGCGCGCCTATGGTTTGACAACTTGCCCACAGGAAGCTCCCGTCGTTGAACGACTTAAAGGACAAGTTCCTGACGCACTTTAGCCAACAGTGGCATTATGTCAGAGATTCTTCTGACATAATGAACATCTGACGGTGTAATGATGAAAGTCTAGAGGATTTCATCACCCGTAACAATAAAGAGGTGCTAGAGATAGGGGACGTGCATGCAGACCTGATTCGTGCACAGTTCAAATGTGCCGTACGCTGTGATGAGATTATCAAAGTCTTGTCAGAAACTACAGTCCTCCCCAAGAGCTGGGAGAAACTCATGGCAGCGGTGAAGGTCTACACGCAGACAGAGCGCAACCTCAATAATAGTAGACCTCCCCTACCTCATCATCATCCCCAATACTTGAGCAGAGGTTTTGGGAAGAAGAATATAGGGTGGAGGGACCACAGCCAGAACCCTACCCAGCGAGCAATAAAACAAGATAATCGTGATCGTCAGTGGACCCCACTGACGAAGACACCGACAGAAGTCCTCAGCATTGAAGACCATCAGTTTAAACTGCCGGCGCTGATGCGTAATAAGAAAGGTCAGGACCTCAACCTTTTCTGAGATTATCATAAAGATATGGGGCACACAACTGACAACTGCATCTCCTTGAGCATGAAGATCGAAAAAGCGCTTAAGAATGGGAAGCTCACCCACTTATTGCAAAGTGTGCGCAAGGAGGTGCATCAAATCACTCGAGGCGGCGAGGACCTGATTAATAAGAAAATGTAGTTTGTTCATATGATCCAGGGAGGCCCGTCGTGCAAACGCAGTCACCAGAAGAGTTGCACGCCTCACTAGCGTGAACAGCATGTCACCTTCCCGTAGTTCCCGTGGGCCCCCAAGAAGACGGACCGGTAGTGATAACTAGCATTTTTGGCAACTACCGCACCAACTACATGTTCATAGACCTTGGGAGCTCTATGGACATTATCCATGAACAGTGCTTCCAGCAGCTAGACCCGGAGGACAAGGCGCGCCTAGAACCAGTGGATTTCCCACTCACCGGTTTCTGCAACGAGGCCGTTTTTCCTCTAGGTCAAATTTCTTTTTTGGTGACTCTTTTCAACGGAAGACACTCCCGCAGGGTCTCGGTGAATTTCATGGTCATGCCCGCAACCTCGCGCCATGACGTATTATTAGGTCGGCATGCTCAACAGGAGTTAAACATGATTACTTCTACTCCCCACGCCGCTTGCGGTTTCCCACAGAAACCGGGTTAGCCATTATGTATGCCAGGAAGGAAATCATGTCCGTTGAAGAGGAACCAACGATGAAGCAGCCAAAGCCATCATCCAACGGTAAACCAGAAAAGTAGGTATTGAACAACAAATACCCGGAGCAAACAGTCCTATTAGGACCCGCCATGACTCCGCAATCAAGGCGCGGTTAAAGCAACTGTTGTTCTGCAACGCAGAAATTTTTCATGGTCACCGGCGGATATGACTAGAGTGCCAAGGGAAATCGCGGAGCATGCATTGCACACATTCCCTTCAGTTCAGCCCATAGTTCAGAATGAAGCGCAGCTTCGCTCCTGAGAAGACCCGCACCCTGAACGAGCAAGTGTCAGAGCTCCTCCAAGCAGAAATCATCCGAGAGGTACGCTATCAAACATGGGTAGCCAACCCGGTCATGGTCCAAAAGTCCAACGACAGTTGGCGCATGTGCGTCGATTTCAAGGACCTCAACAAGGCATGTCCCAAGGACTACTATGCCTTACCTGGAAATTGATAAGAAGGTGGACTCACTCGCTTCATTTAGGTGGAAATGTTTCCTTGATTGCTACAAGGGTTACCACCAAATCCAAATGAAGAAAGAGGATGAAGACAAGACCGCTTTCCGAACCGACAAAGGGATTTATTGCTACACAAAAATGCCTTTCAGATTGTGCAACGCCGGAGCCACCTACCAACGTTTAATGGACAATGTCTTTGGGGACGACATTGGAAACCATGGAAGTTTACATCGATGACCTTGTCATCATGAGCTTGGATGAGGAGAAGATGCTGGAAAACGTCCTAAAGACATTTACATCCTTGCGCAAGGCAAACTTGAAGCTGAATCCCAACAAGTGTTCTTTTGGAATGGAGGAAGGCAAATTTCTGGGATTCATCGTCACACGCGATGGCTTCAAAGTGAATCCCGATAAAGTGGAAGCAATTCAGCGTATGCCATCACCCTCAATTATCAAAGAAATGCAACAGTTGGCGGGACGACTGGCTGCGCTGAACAGGTTCCTGGCCAACCACGCGATAAAGTCCTTCCCATTCATCAGCACTTTGTGGAACTTTGTGAAGCAAACAAGTTTCAGTGGACTCCGGATGCGGAGAAAGCCTTCACCCAAATGAAGGAGTGCTTAATTCAACTACCAACGCTCACAGCACCGCAGAAGAACGAGCCACTGATAGTTTACCTTTCCACATCTGATATCGCTCTGGAGCAGTCCTGCTAGTAGAACGTGTAGAAGTTCAAACTCCGATCTACTGCATCAGCAAGATGCTTACTGACCTAGAGACACGATATCCCATGATGGAAAAGCTTGCTCTAGCTTTGGTCCATGCCTCCCGACGTTTGCGTCGGTATTTTTCTGGCCATGTGATAACAGTTCTTTTGAACTATCAATTGGGCAAATTTTGTCGAAATCGGACATCTCTGGCCGTCTAGCAAAATGGGCGATTGAGCTTGGTGGACACAACATTGTGTATAAACCACGCCCAGCAATAAAGGGCCAGATATTAGCCAATTTTATTGCGGAGGTACCACAGAATAAAGCGCAAGAGTGTGAAGCTATACAGAACCCGACACTGTTATAGATGGCCGCGCTTGGATACTTCACACAGATAGCGCATCCACTGATGATGGCGAAGGGCAGGCCTTCGCTTAATAAGCCCCGACAATCAAGAGTTCACATACGCCATCAGATTGGATTTCAAAAGTACCAATAATGAAGTTGAGTATGAAGCATTCCTGGCAGGCCTTCGGTTAGCAATAAAAATTGGCACACAAAATTTGGAAGCAAACGTCGACTCCTTTTTAGTTGCAGGCCAAGTCAACGGCCTATACGATGCAAAGTGCGAGACGATGGCTTTGTATCTAGAACAGGCGCAATCCTTAATAACCAAATTCCAACACTTCAAGATAACCCATGTCAACCGAAGCGAGAATAAACACGCCGACGCGCTCAGCAAATTAGCCGCTACAAGCTTCAAGCACCTTGCGTGGGAGGTGGGCATTGAAGTACTCAAAAACCCTTCCGTTCCTTTGCGCCAAGTCAACATCATCGAAGTGGGGAATCCATCCTGGATGTCCCCCATAATCATGTTCTTGCAACACGGGATCCACTCCAAGAACAAAGCGGAAGCAAGGAAGGTCCAGAACAAGGCACTAAATTACGAAATGGCAGACGGTATCCTATACCGGAAATCGTATCTGGGACCGCTCCTCCGCCGCGTTGATCCGCAAGATGCGTATACTTGTTCCGTGAAATACACGAAGGGTTATACGAAATTCATGCCGATCCGCGATGGTCGTAGCAAAGATCATGAACGCCGGTTACTATTGTCCTGGCATGTACCTAGATGCGGTTGAAACATTGCGGAAGCGTGCATCATGCAAGCGCCATGCTCCGAAGAATCTGCGCCCCAAGAATCCTTTGATCCATGTCACAACAGCTTGGCCCTTCAAGAAATGGGCAATCGACATGGTAGGACCCTTCCTGGATGCCCTAGGCGCGGTGAAGTTCATAATCGTCGCAGTCGATTACTTCACCAAATGGGTTGAGGCCAAAACCCTTGCATCCACCACAGCAACGGTAGTTTGAAAATTCATCTGGGAGCACATCATATGTCGTTTTGGGTTACCCCAGCGCATAGTCAGTGACAATGGCCCCAATTTTGCAGCTGGAGAACTACAGCAATGGATGCAGGAAATGCATATCGAACACGTTTTCACTTTGGTCCCGCATCCCTAAGGGAACGGCCAAGTGGAAAACATTAACAAAAGTATTGTTGAATGGATCACGATGAGATTAGGCACGGCATGAAGAGGCTGGGTAGATGAGTTGCCAAGTATTCTTTGGGCTCATCGAACCATGCCAAAAACTAGCACGGGTGAAACTCCTTTCAGCCTTGTGTATGGGAAGGAGGCAGTAATTCCCGAAGAAATAGGACTCCCATCACCGCGCATGCTCGCTGTGCAGAACAAAAACAATGAAGACGAACGCAGACTTGACTTAGACTTACTAGAAGAAAGGCGCGAAAACGTCGCAATCAACGAAGGAAAATATAAGTCTAAGCTCTAAAAGTACTACAATGCGCGAGTCCGCATATGTACCTTCTTACATGGTGACTTTGTTCTACGCGACAACGAAGCATCTAATGCTGAACGTCCTGGAAAATCGGCACCCAAATAGGAAGGTCCTTACATTATCCATGAAGTCCTAGGTAAAGGCGCGTATACCCTTAAGCGCCTAGATTGCACATACATACCTAGGACATGGAATGCGCAGCAGCTAAGATGGTGCTACATGTAAATTAGCAAGTTCATTACCTTTTGTCTACTCTGTATATGGCTCTTACGTATCATTGTGTAATAAAGACAAGTTACATGATTTATTTTATCTTAATGTTTCATTACAAATGCGCGAAATCACTTTAGGTCTACGCGAAAACACCTTGGTATACAATGACTCTTGAACCCTAAGTTACTACCTATGCCATGCGCATGGGAGTTCACGTTCATATACGAGTTCATCACCAGTTTTATCCGCTATACCCACACAAAGTTGGTCCCTTTTTCGCACAAATATTGTAACAAGAAAGAAACATTTCATTAGAAGATAAAATTATTTACAAATCCGAGCAATGCGCGGCACAGTCAAAGATTATACAAAGATATTACACTAAGGATTCAACACTAGTCTTCATCCGCAACGGCCTCGGCTTCCTCCAGAAATATATCCTTCAAGCGATCCACAAAGTCATCGTGGGTGAGCGCCTGGCTCACCAATTCCAACGCTGGGATATCAAGATGATCATACCCTTGTTGCGCCCAATCGAAAGCAGCTCCGGTATTGAGTCCATGAGTAGAAGCGCGGCTGGAGTTGTCACACCCCGACCCGCAGCGGAATAAGAGTCGGGGCATAATTGGGTTATCACCAAAGCTCATGATGTTTACTAATATGTTTCATATTTATTAAATTCAAATTACATATCAAATGTTCAAGTCAAATCCATACAATACAAGGAAAGGAAAATTAAATAAACAATCCAAAATCTAAACTGTTTTATTCTTCTAAGCCGTCCTATATGTTTCTTGCTGCATCTGGATCACCTGTATCATGTGTAAAAATGGGGGTTTTGGGGTCAACCAAAGTTGGCGAGTGAACCTTGTTAGAAAACATTTATTATTGATTTCTTGCTATATTTAATATGGAAAAATTGTGCTTAAATCATATGTGAGCAAACGTAAATAAACATACAATAACAAACAATAACAAGCCACCTTGCATGAGTATATAACATGAATGATAATGTATATGTTGGCAACGTCACGTTCCGCTCATAGGTAATGTGGAACGGACGGCCTATGATGACGTATGTGCGATCAAGGCTCAATCAAACAGAGCCGATCGTATGTTGGCAACGCCTCGTTCACGCTCATAGGTAATGGGGAACGGTTCCGCTCATAGGTAATGGGGAACAGACGGCCTATGATGATGTATGTACTGAAAATGATAAATTTAATCTAAACATTAACCACACAAACAATTGATACATATTGGATACACATTTGATCATAGATATGATGGATGCACAAGTGTTTAAATATAATAAATAATAAATGACACATGATACACCCCAAAAATGTGATTAAAATGGGGAATTTGTAGAGATTCACTCACATGGGTGCGTTCGTTTGATGATGTTGAATGCGCACGAGTTTAGAGGGTTGATCGACGAGGAATAACCAACCTAAATAATAACGAAAAGGTACGGTAAAAAAGTGGATTTTATTAACAATTTTAATAGGGTTTTTAGGTTTATTTTTGTGAGTTTAAGGTTATTTTCTAACTTTAAAATTTTTTAAGTATTTTTAATTGATTTTTAAATTAAATAAGTAAATAAAAATATAAAAAAATGTTGACTTTTTGGGTTGACCGTTGACCGTTGACCATTGACTTTGACTGTTGACCGGTTCGGACTAATGTATGTATGCGCTGGGTGAGGCTCGAACTCATGACCTCCCGTACGCGTGCACGCAGCTCTACCAACTGAGCTACGTGTCTAACCCGAAATATTTCTGTTTTTAATTATATTTATATACTACTTAATTTATTCAGAATTCATTTATTTAAAAAGGATTTTAATTATGTCGAACCGGTGTGCATGATGAGTTTCGAACCCGTGACCTGTGGTTTAACTTTGCACACAGTCCACCGCTAGACTGTGTGTCTAACCTGGTTAAAATACTTGTTTTTATTTCTCTTATATACTAACTAAAAGGTTCCGTATTTGGGTTTTATAAAAAGGTTTGAATATTGTGACGAATTGGAACAAGGACAGACTCGAACTCGGTATCTCTATGTTTCAAATGCACACAGTCCATCGCTGGACTGTGTGTCTAACCCGAGATATAACCCAAATTATATTAAATATATACACAACCTAACTTCATCTTCTTCGTTAAAACAACCCAGACAATTGATATTCGACTGTTCTTGTTTAATTCAATTAACGAAACTTATAAATGATTGAAATGTAACGGATAGAGAAGGATTTGGAAATGAATGTACCGGGAAGATGATTTTTCTCAGAACTCCGGCAAAGTCGTCGGCTCTGTTTTATGAGTTCCGTCTTAGTGGACCAATTAACAGTTTTGATTAACTAATTGTGAAATTGAATGACTAAACAAGAGTTATCAGAGAGTTTAGATGCTCATACCGATTCACAGCGTGATTTCGGAATTTTCAGAAATTTTCCGGCGAGTGCAGATTATCCGGTATCGTCGTCTGGAAACCGATTCTGGTTGAAGGGTTTGAGTTAGTAAAAGTCTAACAATGCATAGAAGATGAAGGAATTGAGAAATTTACCGATTTGATGAATGTCACGGTTTTTCCGCGAAAGTCCGGCGATATCAGAAAATGATTCCGACGAACAGAAATTAGAGCGCAAATGAAATTGGAAGTTCTGTGAGTGTTTCTGAGTTGCGAGACAATGATATCACCGGTGTAAACTTGGAGATAAATGATTTCGGTTATTAAACCCGAAAATCATATGAATCAATGTTCAATAAAGACTGAATTGATTAAGAACGTGGGTTTATCGGTTATAATCAGTAATAGCGAACACTCAACAGTCTGGATAGTTTAAAGCCGATTACCGGTTTCAGTTTTGGCGCAAACAGATAGATTCACGGGTGAACTTAAGTTTTATTTGCTTCCTAGATTACACAAAAACAGCAAGTGGCGGAGTGGTTAATTTGGGTGATGGTTGTGTCTTCCGGCTGACCCGGGTTCGAAACCCGGCAGCCCCTTTATTTTTTTATTTAATTTATTTTTACTTTTATATAATTATAGTTTTTAAATTCTAAAATGTTTATTAATTATGTATTGTTTAAAATTAAAATTAGCCATACATACGCAACAAAATTTTATAACTTGATATTCGATTAACAAACGAAGCGGGTTTGGAAACCCGTTTTTCGACGGATGTTACAGGATCCCCTACTTTTAGAAATTCGGTCCCGAATTTTAAGTAGTGGTGGTTACAGGAAAAAGATGCGGGTATTTTTCGCGCATTGAGTCTTCACGTTCCCAAGTAAACTCAGGTCCTCGTTTCGACTCCCAGCGTACCCTAACAATTGGAATACGACTCCGTCTTAAACGTTTCTCTCCGAAGTCCATGATCTCTACTGGTCTTTCAATGAAATGCATAGATTCATCGATCTGAATATCTTCTAGGGTAATATGGAGGTTTTCATCGGCGAGGCACTTCTTCAAGTTTGATACGTGAAATGTGGGGTGAATTCGGTTGAGTTCTTCTGGTAGGTCAAGCTTGTATGCTACAGGTCCTACTCTTTCGAGTATCTTGAAAGGTCCTACGTAGCGTGGTGCTAGCTTGCCCTTCTGACCAAAACGAACTACTCCCTTCCACGGTGATACTTTTAAAAGTACATGATCACCAATGTTAAACTCCAAAGGCTTTTGTCGTTTGTCTGCATAACTCTTTTGACGACTTTGTGCCGCTAGAAGATTGTTTCGAATTTGATGGATCTTGTCTGTTGTTTCTTGAATCAATTCTGGACCGGTGATTTGAGCTTCTCCAATTTCGTGCCAACATACTGGAGATCGGCACTTACGACCATATAAAGCTTCGAAAGGTGCCATGCCGATACTTGAATGATAGCTGTTGTTGTACGAAAATTCAACTAATGGTAGATGAGCGTCCCAATTTCCCTTGAAGTCTATGACACATGCTCGAAGCATATCTTCAAGAGTTTGGATAGTGCGTTCAGATTGTCCATCAGTTTGAGGATGATAAGCGGTACTGAGGTCTAATCGTGTACCCAAAGCGGCTTGTACGGCTTGCCATGTTCGTGAAGTGAAACGACCATCACGATCTGAAATAATGCTTAACGGTACACCATGTCGGCTTACGATCTCGCTGATGTAGATACGAGCTATCTTCTCATTCTTGTAGTCCTCGCGAATCGGAATGAAGTGAGCTGATTTTGTAAGACGATCAATGATTACCCATATAGTGTCATACCCACTGGAGGTGCGAGGTAACCCGGTAATGAAGTCCATGGTTATGTTTTCCCACTTCCACACAGGTATTTCAGGTTGAACTAGAAGTCCTGAGGGTCTTTGATGTTCAGCTTTTACTTTAGAACATGTAAGGCACTTGGAAACAAAAACAGCGATATCCTTCTTCATGCCAGGCCACCAGTAGGTGTATCAAAGGTCTTGATACATCTTGTCGGCCCCTGGGTGTACAGAGTATCGTGTTTTGTGCGCCTCATTCATAAGGAAATCACGAAGGTTATTGTGATCAGGAATCCATATGCGATCTAGATAGTATAGAATACCGTCGGATTTAGTTTCGATTTTAAGTTCAGCTCCACAAGACAGCTCATTGCGTACGTCGTTTTCTGTTATAGAAACATGTTGGGCTTCTCGAATTTGATCTTTGATGTCGGTTATGATTTGCGAACATAGAAGACGAATGGAGTTCGCATAACCCTTTCGACTGAGCGCATCAGCCACCATGTTTGCCTTGCCAGGATGATACCGAATTTCACAGTCGTAGTCATTAAGAAGTTCGACCCATCTTCGTTGCCTCATGTTTAACTCCTTTTGGTTGAAGATATGTTGGAGGCTCTTATGGTTAGTGTATATTTCACACTTAGTACCGTAGAGGTAATGTCTCCATATCTTAAGAGCGAACACAACGGCTCCAAGTTCCAGGTCGTGGGTGGTGTAGTTCTTCTCATGAATTTTGAGTTGTCTAGAAGCATAAGCTATCACTTTTCCTCTTTGCATCAGTACGCAGCCTAGTCCCTGCCCTGACGCGTCGCAATAAACCACGAAGTCATCACTACCCTCAGGAAGTGTGAGGATAGGTGCGTCACAGAGTTTTTGCTTTAGAGTTTGGAAGGCTTCTTCTTGTTTGGGTCCCCATATGAAGGGTTTTCCTTTATGTGTTAAAGCCGTGAGTGGTACAGCGATACGGGAGAAATTTGAAATGAAACGGCGATAATAACCAGCCAAACCAAGAAATGATCTTACTTCGGTAGGTGTACGTGGCGCTTGCCATTCCTGTACTGCCTTGATTTTTGAGGGATCAACATGAATTCCCTTGTCATTGACGACGTGTCCAAGGAATTGTACTTCTCTTAACCAGAATTCACATTTCGAAAACTTAGCGTACAGCTTTTCTGTCCTTAAGAGTGTAAGGATGAGTCGAAGATGTCGTCCGTGATCAGACTTAGACTTTGAGTAGATGAGAATGTCGTCGATGAAGACTATAACAAAACGGTCGAGATAAGGTTTGCAGACTCTGTTCATTAGATCCATGAAAACAGCTGGGGCGTTGGTTAAACCAAATGGCATGACCATGAACTCATAATGACCATAACGAGTTCGGAAGACGGTCTTTGGGACGTCTTCTTCATGTACTCTGAGTTGATGATAACCAGAACGAAGGTCGATTTTTGAAAAACAGGTGGCGCCTTGAAGTTGGTCTAGAAGATCATCGATGCGAGGTAATGGGTAGCGGTTCTTGACCGTTAACTTGTTGAGTTCTCTGTAGTCGATACACATGCGAAACGTTCCATCTTTCTTCTTCACAAAAAGGACAGGTGCACCCCAAGGCGATGAGCTAGGACGTATAAATCCTTTGTCAGTCAGCTCTTGCAGTTGACTGGCTAGCTCTTGCATTTCGGATGGGGCTAACCTATAAGGAGATTTTGCAACTGGTGTGTAGCTCCAGGTATAAGATCAATGCGGAATTCGACTTCTCTCACGGGAGGAAGTCCTGAAATGTCGTCAGGAAAAACTTGCGGAAAATCTTTTACTACTGGGATGTCTTCGAGTTTCTTCTCCTTAATTCCCTTTTTGACGACATGAGTTAGGAATGCGACATAATTCTTGCGGAGATATCTTCGAGCTTGAAGACAGGACATTAATTTGAGTCCTTTCGAAGGGGTTTCTCCAAAGATTCGTAGAGTCTGACCGTTTGCAAGAGGAATGCGAATGAACTTTTCGCGGCATACAACTTCAGCATGATGTTGGCTGAGCCAGTCCATACCAATTATAATGTCAAAACTTCCCAACTTCATAGGTATGAGGTCAACTGGAAAATCGTGATCGTTTAGGGTGAGAGTACAATTGCGTATAATCGAGTTTAATGAGACCGGTTTTCTGTTAGCAACTTCTACCGTTATGGATTCCATGAATTTATCACGAGCTTGGTTGAGGATGGGTTCAAATTCTAAGGACACAAAACTCTTATCCGCGCCAGTATCAAATAACATGGATGCATAACTACCATTGATGAGAAACGTACCGTTCACCACATTGTTGTCCGCCCAAGCTTGATTAGCGTTGATGTTGAAAGCTCTTCCTCTTGCAGGTGGAGGAGCTTGATTAGCCTGGTTTACTGGATTAGCTTGAGCTTGAGCATGGATGATATTCACCAAACGTGGACAGGTGTTCCTGAAGTGGTTCGGGTCTCCACAGTTGTAACAAGCCCGCATAGGTTGCACCATGGGATAGTTGGGTTGGTAGTAGGATTGGGCTACATGTTGGGCAGGTGGTAGGAGTAAAGGTTGTTGGGCTTGACCCACTATCTGATGGTGGGTTTGGGTTGAGGGTTGATTGCGGTTCGTTCGCTGAAGCGTGCGACAGGTTTGAATGGTGTGACCTGCGCGGCCACAGCCGGTGCAATGTTGGCAGGGATGATCAGGAAGTGATGGTATTGGCAACGGTTGCATTTTGGGTATGGGCCGGAGTATGGCTTCTTATATGGTGCAGGTGAGGGGCAACTTGAGTGATGGGTGCAGCAGGGATAGGGAAATTTGTTTGTGTGGCAGCAAAGTTTCTGGTGTTTCGTTTCCTCTTATTAGCAAACTTTGAGGAGGAGGTGGAATGGTTTGAAGTTTGGCCCTCAATGGGGGCTTTCTTTTTCTCGTCCTTAAATTTGCCATTACGAATACGATTCTCGGTAAGCTCGGTAGCTAGTTCCATAGCAGCTTCAAGTGTTGCAGGCGAAGTGCTTAGAACTGAGTCTTGAATTTTCGAGGGGAGGCCTCGAATATAGTGTTCGACTAAGCGGTATACTGGGGTGAACAAGTTGGGGACCATTTGGTTCAACTCTAAAAACCGTTTGTTGTAGGAAGTATGATCTCCCTCCTTTTGCTTCAACGAGTGAAATTCATCCTCTAACTTTTTGATCTCGCTTCTTGGACAGAAGCGTCTCGTCATGATTCCCTTAACTCCTCCCATGTTAAGGCCATTGCATCTTCGATTCCTCTCTTACCTTTTTCAGTATTCCACCAGGTAAGAGCTACTCCAAATAGTCTCCCGGTTGCGTAACGTACCTTGCGATCCTCGGGACAATCGCAATTGAGGAAGGTGTTTTCCATTTCCTCAAACCAGTGGAGGAGAGCAGTGACACCTTCGGTCCCTTCAAATTTCAGGGGATCGCAAGACTTGAAATGTTTGTATGAGCACTTTTGGAGGGAGGGTTATCGACGTTCTGGTCTTCTTGATGGGGAGGATTGATGGGATTCACGGCGAGAGCTTGTTGGACTTGAACTATGATGTCAGGAAGCACCGCGGCCATTTGTTTTGCGGTTTGGGTGGCCAAGCGTTCGTTTGACCGTCCTGACCTTCTACCTCCACGTTGCTGCCTAGCCGACATCTATAGGAACATTCATAAGAAGATTGTGAGTTTAAGGAGTCTTTTTAGGTGTCATGTGTCGTAAAAAAATATAACATAAACATCAATAATGCAACTACATCCATTGGATGTCTTGGGTTTGCTCATGTTTGGGCCTCCAATGTCCACCATACCATCACCTGTATAGTGATGTGGGCCCCCATGACTATTGGCTTAGTAGGATTCACATTGGTGTTGGCGGTTTAACACTCGCATCACCCGAATGAAAACCATGAAATATGTTTGCGAGATGTATGGTCGGAGGGTGTCCAGGTGTAGACACAATGACAACTCAAAGTGGGGTTAGCTCACACGACGTTTGGTATAGCATGCTTTGGCCTAATAGGTCCTTCGTACTCTCATCGTTAGTCCCCAGGTAGGCAAACTGGTCCTTTATTTTGAATTTATACGAATGCCAAGCCTAGACAGGACGTTCCGACTACCGGTACTTGTACCCTTCCAGTTACTACATGCCCATCATGAGGACTCACTTTGATGTGATTTGAAAAAAAAAATATAAAAATCGTTGCAAAAATCATGAAAATTGTGTGGTGTGTGCTCTCATGGATATGATATGTTATGAGGATATGATTCATGATGAGCATTTATAGTAATATGTACTTATGAACATGCTTGCATACATTGAATGTAACAATAAACATAAAGCATATAAACATCACGAATTTTGTATGTAACACATAAACAATTTTAAAATTCTAATCAACTATAGTATAGGCTCTAAGGGTCTAATAACCTATCCTATATCCCTATAGTCATGGCTCTGATACCAATCTGTCACACCCCAACCCGCAGCGAAATAAGAGTCGGGGCATAATTGGGTTATCACCAAAGCTCATGATGTTTACTAATATGTTTCATATTTATTAAATTCAAATTACATATCAAATGTTAAAGTCAAATCCATACAATACAAGGAAAGGAAAATTAAATAAACAATCCAAAATCTAAACTGTTTTATTCTTCTAAGCCGTCCTATATGTTTCTTGCTGCATCTGGATCACCTGTATCATTGTAAAAATGGGGGTTTTTGGGTCAACAAAAGTTGCCGAGCGAACCTTGTTAGAAAACATTTATTATTGATTTCTTCTATATTTAATATGGAAAAATTGTGCTTAAATCATATGTGAACAAACGTAAATAAACTACAATACAAAATAACAAACCATCTTGCATGAGTATATAACATGAATGATAATGTATATGTTGGCAACGTCACGTTCCGCTCATAGGTAATGGGGAACGGACGGCCTATGATGACGTATGTGCGATCAAGGCTCAATCAAACGGAGCCGATCGTATGTTGGCAACGCCTCGTTCACGCTCATAGGTAATGGGGAACGGTTCCGCTCATAGGTAATGGGGAACAGACGGCCTATGATGATGTATGTACTGAAAATGATAAATTTAATCTAAATATTAACCACACAAACAATTGATACATATTGGATACACATTTGATCATGGATATGATGGATGCACAAGTGTTTAAATATAATAAATAATAAATGACACATGATACACCCCAAAAATGTGATTAAAAGGGGAATTTGTAGAGATTCACTCACATTGGGTGCGTTCGTTTGATGATGTTGAATGCGCACGAGTTTAGAGGGTTGATCGACGAGGAATAACTAACCTAAATAATAACGAAAAGGTACGGTAAATAAGTGGATTTTATTAACAATTTTAATAGGGTTTTTAGGTTTATTTTTGTGAGTTTAAGGTTATTTTCTAACTTTAAAAACATTATTTTTAAGTATTTTTAATGATTTTTAAATTAAATAAATAAATAAAAATAAAAAAAATGTTGACTTTTTGGGTTGACCGTTGACCATTGACTTTGACTGTTGACCGGTTCGGACTTGTGTATGTATGCGCTGGGTGAGGCTCGAACCCATGACCTCCCGTACGCGTGCACGCAGCTCTACCAACTGAGCTACGTGTCTAACCCGAAATATTTCTGTTTTTAATTATATTTATATACTATTTAATTTATTCAGAATTCATTTATTTAAAAAGGATTTTAATTATGTCGAACCGGTGTGCATGATGAGTTTCGAACCCGTGACCTGTGGTTTAACTTTGCAACAGTCCACCTGGACTGTGTGTCTAACCTGGTTAAAATACTTGTTTTATTTCTCTTATATACTAACTAAAAGGTTTCGTATTTGGGTTTTATAAAAAGGTTTGAATATTGTGACGAATTGGAACAAGGACAGACTCGAACTCGGTATCTCTATGTTTCAAATGCACACAGTCCACCGCTGGACTGTGTGTCTAACCCGAGATATAACCCAAATTATATTAAATATATACACAACCTAACTTCATCTTCTTCGTTAAAACAACCCAGACAATTGATATTCGACTGTTTTTGTTTAATTCAATTAACGAAACTTATAAATGATTGAAATGTAACGGATAGAGAAGGATTTGGAAACGAATGTACCGAAAGATGATTTTTCTCAGAACTCCGGCAAAGTCGTCGGCTCTGTTTTATGAGTTCCGTCTGAGTGGACCAATTAACAGTTTTGATTAACTAATTGTGAAATTGAATGACTAAACAAGAGTTATCAAAGAGTTTAGATGCTCATACCGATTCACAGCGTGATTTCGGAATTTTCAGGAATTTTCCGGCGAGTGCAGATTATCCGGTATCGTCGTCTGGAAACCGATTCTGGTTGAAGGGTTTGAGTTAGTAAAAGTCTAACAATGGATAGAAGATGAAGGAATTGAGAAATTTACCGATTTGATGAATGTCAGGTTTTCGCGAAAGTCCAGCGATATCAGAAAATGATTCCGACGAACAGAAATTGGAGCGCAAATGAAATTGGAAGTTCTGTGAGTGTTTCTGAGTTGCGAGACAATGATATCACCGGTGTAAACTTGGAGATAAATGATTTCGGTTATTAAACCCGAAAATCATATGAATCAATGTTCAATAAAGACTGAATTATTAAGAACGTGGGTTTATCGGTTATAATCAGTAATAGCAAACACTCAACAGTCTGGATAGTTGAAAGCCGATTACCGGTTTCAGTTTTGGCGCAAACAGATAGATTCACGGGTGAACTTAAGTTTTATTTGCTTCCTAGATTACACAAAAACAGCAAGTGGCGGAGTGGTTAATTTGGGTGATGGTTGTGTCTTCCGACTGACCCGGGTTCGAAACCCGGCAGCCCCTTTATTTTTTTATTTAATTTATTTTTACTTTTATATAATTATAGTTTTTAAATTCTAAAATGTTTATTAATTATGTTTTGTTTAAAATTAAAATTAGCCATAAATACGTAACAAAATTTTATAACTTGATATTCGATTAACAAACGAAGCGGGTTTGGAAACCTGTTTTTCGACGGATGTTACAGAATCCCATGGAACGTCCAATGCATGAGTGACGTGTTGCGCACAATCAGCATAGCCTTGCGCGTGCCCATCATGGCGCGAAGCAACCACTAGCTTGGCCACTGCACCATCTAACTCCGCAGAGTTCAAAATGGAGTTGGCAATCTGAAAATTCAAGAACAAAATCAGAACTAGTACAGAATGATCAAGAAACAAGCGGAGTACTTACATTGACAACTCCATGTTGTTGCATCCACAACATGTTGTTGGTCAGCGACTCCACCAACGACTCAGAGATGGCCGGACGTCTTCAGAATCCTCAAATTTTTTCTCACCCGCCTCCACCTTGGCTTCCGCCAATCGCAGCCCGCCTAAGCCAAACCTTTTCCACCAAGGCTGCTTGAAGGTCTTTCTTGGCGCTCTCCAGAGCAGCGCAAGCTTCAACCTGTTTGTTCACAACAAGGTTAGCATCATAATTTACTAATATCAAAAAATGAGAGGAGCACAAAGACAAGTATTACCTCCTTCTGCTCACTATGTGCGCGTTGCACACCAGCCTCTGTAGCCGCGGCAGCTGCTGCCGCATTCTCTTTCTTCTCTCGCGCTACCTCAGCACGCAACCGGGCCAGTTCATCCCTCAAGGATTTGTTCTCCTTGTTATCCCTTTCACAAGCCTCTTTTCACAACCTGCGCTCCTCCGTAAGTTTGGCATCCGAGGCTTCGGCCCATCTCTTCCACCCCAGCACGGCCCATTCCCAGCTCGCTGGTTGTCGGTGTAGGCAGTCTCCTTTGCCTGCACCACAGCTTCACGCGCAGCCATTTGGCTCGCTCCTTACCTAGGACCGATTGGGCAGCCTCAACATCTTTTTTTGTTTCAGCAAGCCCGCCATTCATGAACAATCTTGTAAGTCACAGAGGCGGACCTTGCAGCTGCATGGAGGTACGTGTGGTACGTGGTTTCTTGTTCTTGTTCAGCAAGAACATGTACTTCCGCTGGAGGGAAAGCTCCCTTGAAAAAATCACGGCACACGGCCAGTGAGAGAAGTCTTCTCATTTCTCTAGCTTCCACACAGGGGTGTGGATTTCGTCAGCTTGAGCCGCGGAGTATGACCTGTAATAATAATCCCCCGGAGTTTCGTCCGGGCAGATTGGAGACTCTTCGGCGGAAGGACCCCTACCTGATCCCTCCGCTTCACCCCCGGGGCCGGCTCTTCCACATGTACCCCCTGCGGGGCGTCAGCCTGCGCACCCTCGACGGAAGCCGTTTCCACCGGCTCTGACTCTTCCACTAAAATCGCGCCACCAGTCAGCGCTCGTTCTTCCAGCACCACTGCGGGTTCTTCCAGCACCACCCGCGGTTCCTCCACAACAACCGCAGGTTCTTCAACCTCCACCGTGGTTCCCCTTCATCTGCGCGAGTTCTTCCACCACCACAGAACCCGCGTTAGTACCCTTACCAGAACCTTCCACAACCACGTGAGGCCCCTCCCTCACCATTTTAGGTTCTTCTGCCCAAGCAGCAGACTTCTCGCCTTGACCAACAGGCGGGAGCTTTGGAGTATCCGTGGGCGCGGCACATGTGCTAGATTCCACAAAAACCGGCTCATCGCCCACTGCGCTATAACAAAAATTCAGTTATACACTGCATAAAAGTTGGAAGAATAAACATCAGTTACAAAGTACCTAGGGAGATCTTGGTGGTAACTGCTCCCAGGCTCCCTTTCTTCCCTATCATCTTCCGCGCAACCTTCTTAGGGCACTGCGCGGAGAGGTCCTCCTTTGGCCACCTCTTCCGCCTAAGAGGCACCTCCGGACTGGACACAACGTCCACTAGACTAGCAGGTTTGGCGGCCAGAATATCCTCGACCGAGCTAGCAGGTTTGGCGGTCGGGGTAACCACCACCTTAACGCAGGCTTCTTCACACCTACAGGTTCAAGACCCTCCCATGAGTCAGAAACTACTATATAGGCATTCCAACGGTCAGAGACAGCGTGCATACCTTTGGGACGGCCCCGGGTTGAGTCAACTCCTTCTCAACCGCTGCGCTAGACACCGCACGTTTTTTCTTCTTATGCTCTGGGCCAATACCCAGGTCTTTCAAAGTGCCTACAACATGGCGCAACCACAAGTGAGAAACATGCAGAGTTACCAACATTCAACAACAAAAACTTTCCAGTGGGAGGCGCGGAGGCATCCGAATCCGCAGCCCTGGGAAGTGCATAATTGCCAGCACCTGCGTATACCAGGTCGGCTCATCTGGGCGCAGGGGGAGCCTCTCAACCCGCCCCTCCTTCCTCTCGAAGGCGGCCAAGAACAACGGGGCCCCTGCAAAGAGAAATGCACATTAGCCTACAAACAAAGCAGAATCAAGAAACACAACAACAAAGTAAGAGCACTTACTTCGATCCCCCTCCATGTACACCGCTCGATGCTGGCTGGTTGGTTTCCAAACCAAGCTCATACAAGCCGCCACCAATATCCTCTCCGGCAACTGGATCGCCAAAATCTCCTTCAAATCCGTATACCAGATGTCCAACATTGGTATAGGGAGGGTTTCCTCTGGAATCTCTTCCGGTCCCCGGAACTGCATCGAAGTGGGAACAACGTCAGATTTCACAAAAAAATAATTTTGCCTTCCAATCATGGAAGGACTTGGGGAAGAGAGCAAAATTTTCCGTGCTTGCGCACGGTGCTGAAAAGAATAAAACCCCATTGAACATTTGAGTTGATAAAAAATACGGAAACGGTCGACGGTTGGAACAGACCCCATCGACCGGCACAAAAACTCAAAGTGCTGAATCCTCACCATTCCCATCGGACTCAACTGGGATAGGTGGAAGCCGTAAAACTGCAAAATCTCAAGAAAAAACTTTGTAACAGGCAACCGAAAGTTCCCTTCACCAAAAAGCTCTTGAAAAAAGGTGATGTAGCCGGCCGGCGCATCGGCGGCTGTCTCACCCTCCTCCGGAAACCGGGCACCCCAGCTTGGAGGAAACTTGAAACCAGAGACCAGGCGGTCAAAAGTCTGCCGGCTCATCTTGCATGCCGGCAGAGAGGTGGAAGCCTCAACAGTAGAGGTAGACTCTGGACCTCTAGATGCCATAGTCAAAGAAAGAAGGAAAGTTTGAAAAAAATTTTGAAGAAAAAAACAACTCAAGGACTCAAGAAATCACAGAGAATTTGAAGTGAGAATGTTGAAGGATGAAGAAAACCCTAAACGGTTGCACCTATTTATAGTGCTCACATTAAATGCGGTTGGAGAACGTGACACACGCGTGCCAACAACAACCAACCAGAAAAAGACGTGTGGCAGGCAAGTTGCCAGCGACAGTTAATATGCGCGCATGGCCGCCACTCTCTCTGCCAATTCATTAATGAATGGCAGGCGAAACGGCTGAGTGCACGCAACAGTTGTCAGACGTCCTTTCAAATCCCACTTTTTTCTCACCAACCTCCTGCAATGTCAGATTGGCAGAGTTTTCAAATTTCAAGATCTTGATGACAAATTCCTTCACACGAACATTTCCCCCAACCCTTATCAAATTTTTGCCATTACAATAACGGCGCATGCAACAATTCTTTCAGTCAAGCACTCCTCCTACTCACCAACATGCGCATAGGAGCAGCACTGGACTAGGGGGACTTGGAGGGGTATGGTCCCAAAAACCATCCATCTGTGCATAGAACCATACCCTCAACATCATAACTACATGGATAACCTTGCGCGAAATGTGCAATGGTGCGCCTTCCTTAACATAACTTGGTCATACAATGAACCTTGCGCACGCAGCACAACGGTAAATTAGACCAATACCACAACTTGGTCACACATAGGAACCTTGCGCACACAGCACAACGGTAAATTAGACCAACACTAATATGGTCACACAATGAACCTTATGCACTCAGCGCATCGGTAAATTAGATCAACACCAAATGGTCACTCAATAAACCTTGCGCACTCAGCGCAACGGTAAATTAGACCAACACCAAATGGTCACTCAATGAACCTTGCGCACTCAGCGCAACGGTAAATTAGACCAACACCAGTAAGTCACACAACGAGCCTTGTGTACTTGGCACAACGACAAGTTTGACTTACACGTGCATGTTACCAGACCCTGCGCGGACCTTACAACCCTCTAGTCATAAATCCTAAAACCTTGTAAGGATAAGAAAAACATGAGAGCATCTCATAGTCTTGTAGACAAAAGGATTTATCCCTGCTACTCTGCACTGGTGGGAAAATGCTGACAGCCTCGCTGAAGGGGTAAGCACTAAGAGGTGTTGACCATACTCAAGGGTACAGAGTGGCAGAACTGTGACGAATGGTTGCTTGGTAGGTTGCGTCTAACAACGTCAAATGAACATAAGGCAGACGCCAGATTGTGCATCAACCATATCTACGCCAGTGACTGTTCCACCTTCTCCACTTTCGGCTGGCAGCAGGTCTGACGCCAGAGATATCCGCCTTTACCGTCTTTACTCGTGGCACCATTCAGAGCCCGACATACCACATCTCCTAACAGCAGACATTAATTCCCCTGCAGGGGACATTTAATGTCCGACGCAAGGGACAAAGGGATGTCTCGGGTCGCTTGGGCCGGGCCCAAGGCCCATCAGCCCATCTCCTTAACCCACTTACTTTCGGCTATAAAATAAATACCAGACCACAAGGTAAATTATCTACAATCACTTGCAATCGCATTTACAAGCATTCCTGCTTATTACTTTCTATCACTCAATACTTATTCTCACGCCGGAGTGTGTCACGGAGAAAACCACCCTTTTCCCCTTGACGAGGCTAACGGCGCTGTTCGTTTTGCAGATCAGTTAGAGTGAGATCACCCTGAAAAACGAGCGAAGAGTTAACCCTTGTATGCAAAAACCCCCTTGTTGTAACTTATATATCCCCGGATATCCCTAGGTTCAACTAGGTGTTTCTTCATTAGACAATCTTAAAATTTGGAATGTTTTATTAATTATTAATTTATAGTTTCGTTGTGACCAATATATATACACTGAGATTTCAAAAAAGTTATTATCTTATTATTATATCGACTAGGGTCAATTTTATACTGTCTCAAGTTGGGACGGGACAAATTATTAATTCTATTGAGATTATTTATTGATCGAGTATTAATTTATAGAACTTTTACTGATTTTAGTGGGGGTGCCCATCACTAGTGATTGATTTTTTTAAATAATAAATTAACAATAATAATTTCATTTAAATAAAAAACAATATTTCTAAACATATTTTAGGTTACAACTTAAAATAAACATATAAAAATAAAAAGATACATAAAGAAAACCTACTCCTCGTCCGAATCCGAAAATTCCAAACCTAAAGAACCTACAAGTTCAATTAAATCATATCTCAACCCCGAAAGTGAACTTCTTCATTGCGCAAGTCTTGTTGGACATTTTCAAGAACGGGAGCTTGTGTGGGAGGATCCGACACCAAATCTGGAGATATTGCACGTCCATCTTCTTTTATTAGCATATTGTGCAATATGATACATGCATATACTATGCTATGGATTGTTTTTTTATTCATTGCATGAACCGGTCGGTTTAGTATGCCCCATCTACCCTTTAAAACACCAAAAGGCCTCTCAACATCTTTTCTTTGCGATTCTTGCAACTTCTTGAACGCCTTTTCTTTAACCTCGACTAGAAATGGAAGAGCTTTCACAAAAATAGACCATGATGGGTAGATACCATCCATAAGAAGATAGACTCATCTGTAATATCTTCCGTTAACAAAAAATGGACAAAAGGGTGCGGTACCATCTGTTATACTTTGAAACAATGGTGATGTGTACAAAACATTGATGTCGTTGTTTGAACTAGGAACACCAAAATATGAATGTCAAAACCATAAATCATTCGACGTCACCGCTTCAAGTATGATGGTCGGTCTTTTGACGTCACCCCTAACATACGCCCCTCACAACTCTCTCTTGGACAATTTCCCCATTCGATATGTGTACAATCGATGCTACCGAGCATCCCTGGAAAATATCA
This sequence comes from Scalesia atractyloides, assembly GCA_947069175.1. Classification (NCBI taxonomy): domain Eukaryota; kingdom Viridiplantae; phylum Streptophyta; class Magnoliopsida; order Asterales; family Asteraceae; genus Scalesia; species Scalesia atractyloides. The sequence goes on from CAMTDV010001632.1 coordinate 10,398,544, forward strand.
TCTAGCCTACGCGACGTAAATACGCGTGATGTCCTGTCTTGTTGTTAACGTAGAAACTCTTTGCCATACAATTATGATCGCGTTACAAAAGAATTGCAAACATTCACGTGAAGTTCTTGCCGACGTAGCTAAGTACTCATTCAAATTGATCGGGAGGGTTACTAGTCGCTAGTTGGCGAATGGCAGATGTGCATTTTTGTATCGGCGTGAAACTTCGTTTGTCCCTCCCGTTGTAACCTTTTGGAAATCATTCTTCGCTTGCTACGACGTCTGCTACAATATTTAAAAATAAATCTTTCGGTAAACTGAAACCGATTCCTAAACGTTTCGACAGTTGTAGACCGGATTCTCCACAAAATAATCATTCATTAACACTTCGTTGGCATGTATACAATCACGATCCACCATTTTCTTCTTTGGTCGGCTCAAACCTTCAAGTTCGTTATACGCCATCTCGAAAAATTCAAGCGTGTCATCATCGGAGACGAAGAGCTATCGTATCTAGCGCAAGCGAATCGGTTGGAAATTGCATTTATGTAGAGCGTAGAGGTGGTATTTTTTTGTGGGGTTAAAAGGTTAAAATGTATGGTTTATATATAGTGTTTAAGTTTCTATTTTTTATTTTTTTATTTTAAAATGCCAACGGTCCCTCCCAACGGTCACATTCCAACGTTCACCTCTCTTCTTCAGCGTGATGACGAGCACGCATTTTGACCCCACACGTGATCACCTTTGACGACGACGGTGTTCCACACGTGATCACCAAACCACCACGGAGCTCCGCCACCCCCCTTAGAAAACCTACATTTGGTCTTTTCAAAACATCCAACATGGTTTTCTCATCACTATATTATAGTTTATTTATTATTTATTTGGTTTCTCCAACTTCGAGCCTAATGCATGTGTTTAACTAATGTTTATCTTGGAAGTTTATGCAGCTTTTGACTAAAAACAAATGTTTAATGCATCTCGTGCCTTCTTGTTTAGTTGTCTTTATCTTTACATTCATATCCTCTCATCCCTACATATATATACATTACCATGTGGATACTATATATCTTACTACCAACTTGCAGATGCACCGGCCATTGGATTCTTAATTTCAAAGACATTCAACATGTGATGATCTCGAGATTAGGCTAGCTTAATTATTTATATCGCGATAATCATGTTGTTAGGCTTAATTAGTTAGTTCAAGAAGTAAAAAAAGCAGAACTTGTAAAACAGAAGCCTCAACCCAAATTTATAGTTACTGCTCAAATTATCATATTCTCTAGCTAATCTGCTTGCTTGCATGGCTGCTCAATGGCGGTTAACCAGCTGCTAAGTCATGGCTGGCCGGCCCACTTTCTCCACTCGCGATAATCAGCATGCGACGTCTACGAATCACTAGCATAGTAAGTAGTATTACATTCTATATTGTTCTTGTAGTGTAATGTGCCAAATTTAGAATGTGATATTGTGTTACTGAATAGTTAGAAATAAACAATGATGATATTTAACAAAATGGGTTGTAAGATATGTAGTATGGATGTGAGTTATTGTTTATAAGTTTTAATATTTAGATAGTATTGACACTTGCGAAAATAGGACGTAATATTCATTTTTACTGTACAACATTCAATCTACTTCTAATTCTACACCATTTTCCATTAAGGGACTCCAACCCTCGACCTTATCGTGGGAGGGGGGGGGGGACCATAAGCGTGAATATGTGTGTGTTTGTAACATTAAAACTCATCATCGTCAATTAAGATCGTCACAACTGGATAATTTGTTCCAAATTTAGGTTATTTTTTCAATTAATTTTCTTTATGATTGGTTGATCATTTGACCATGGCTATTTTCATAACTTATATGATGATGTGTTTTTCTCTTCATACAGTGTAAGCAGATTTTGGCTTTAGTAGAGATTGATATGTTGATAATGAGAAGCAGCAGGATGAATATCTTGGTGTTTGGCCTGTGGGTGACGGTGGCGATGCCTGTGGCAATCAATGGTCAAACTAGTAAAACCATAGTTACAAGAAGTCCAAGTGTTGTGAATGTAGGAGCATTATTTGCAGTAAATTCAGTTATTGGCCGCTCTGCAAAGCCCGCTGTCGAAGCTGCCATCGATGATGTCAACTCTAGTCCAACTGTTCTTACAGAAACTCGATTGAACCTTATTTCGTATGATACTAATTGCAGTGGATTTCTTGGCACTATTGAAGGTACTTTCTTTGGTTAAGCCAGTTTTTTGATCCATTTAAAGACTTTGGTTTATTTTTTCCATATTGATGTAGCTTTGCAGTTGATGGAAAAAGGTGTAGTGGCTATGATAGGCCCCCAATCCTCCGTTATAGCACACTCAATATCCCATATCGTAAATGAACTTCACGTGCCACTCCTTTCATTTGGTGCAACCGATCCCACACTTTCAGGTCATCAACACCCTTACTTTGTCCGAACCACACAAAGCGACTATGACCAAATGTCTGCCATAACCGACTTCGTTTTAAACTTCGAGTGGAAAGAAGTTGTTGCCATATTCGTAGACGACGATTATGGTAGAAATGGTATTTTGGCCTTAGGTGAAGCCCTTGCGAATAAACGAGCCAAGATTTCCTACAAAGCTGCGATTACGCAAGGTGCGTCTCATAGTGACATTACTGAGCTATTAGTCAAAATCAACATGATGGAGTCTCGAGTTTATGTCGTTCATGTAAATCCTGACACGGGTCTTGAGATTTTCCTTTAGCAAAAAAACTTGGGATGGTTACAAGTGGTTACGTTTGGATTACACCGATTGGCTTTTGACGGTTTTGGATTCATCAGAAGTGCTAGATCCTAAAACGATGGATGTCATACAAGGCGTTATCTCGTTGCGCCAACATACGCCGAATTCTATCAAAAACTCCTTTACAACTAAATGGAAGAGTATTAAAGAAAAACAAACAAGTAGTTTTAATTCATATGCTCTTAATGCTTATGATTCTGTATGGTTACTTGCACATGCTCTTGACAAGTTCTTCAAATCTGGAGGAAGTATAACCTTTTCTAACGATTCTAAACTCAGACACATTACTAACGGAAGTAATCTTAAGTTTTCAGCTCTTCGGATTTTCAACGAAGGGACGCAGCTCCTCCAAACAATCCTAACTACAACATTCGTGGGTTCGACTGGTAACGTGAAGTTCGACCAAGACAAGAAGTTGATGCATCCGGCTTATGATATCGTGAACATAGGTGGAACTGGTTTACGGACAGTTGGATATTGGTCAAACCATTCAGGACTCTCAACTTCTGCTCCTGAGTCGTTGTATGCAAAGCATGTAAACAATTCTTCTAATGATCAACGTCTTTATAGCGTGATTTGGCCTGGTGGAATGAGTAAAAGGCCAAGGGATGGGTTTTTCCAACAATGGAAAGCCGTTTAGAGTTGCGGTGCCTTATGGCTATAGCTACAAAGACGTTGTGACAAAAGATAAGTCTGTTAAAGGGGTAAGAGGATATTGCATTGATGTTTTCGAAGCTGCTGTGAATTTACTTCCGTACCCGGTTACTCCAGAATACATTTTGTACGGTGATGGACAAAGAAACCCGAGCTATAGTGATCTTGTGAGAGCTGTTGCTGAAAATGTAGGCAACTGTTAGACCTTTCTAAGTATAATCATGACCTTAATGTCCATAATATATGAGTATACTCTTATTTTAATTTGCGTAATTCTCAGAAGTATGATGCAGCGGTTGGTGATATAACGATCATTACAAACCGAACGAGGATAGCTGATTTTACACAGCCTTACCTGGATCTGGGCTAGTCATAGTTGTTCCTCTCAACAAGTCAAAGCCCAAATCATGGGCCTTTCTCAGGCCATTCACCGTTGAAATGTGGCTGGTCAGTGGCGGATTCTTTCTCTTCATCGGATTTGTTGTTTGGTTCCTCGAGCATCGCTCGAATGAAGAGTTTCGTGGACCACCGCAGCGACAAATCATCACAGTTTTATGGTTTGTATCTCATCTTCTGTCATGCACTGAAACTGTTCTTATCTTATTAAATGACATTTTTATCTGATACATATTACATATATGATATATGGATGGTTTTTGCTTTGATTTTCAGGTTTAGCTTCTCAACGATGTTCTTTTCACACAGTAAGTATGAAGCTAAACTGAACTGCAAAAATCTTAAAGAACAAAACTTTGAATTGGGATATTTACGTACGCAGGAGAGAAGATAGTGAGCACGTTGGCACGGTTCGTATTGATCATATGGCTGTTTGTAGTGTTGATCATTACTTCAAGCTACACAGCCAGCTTGACATCAATCCTCACGGTACAACAACTGACTTCAACCATTGAAGGGATAGATAGCTTGATCTCAAGTAATGACCCGATTGGAGTTCAAGAGGGAACGTTTTCTCATAATTATTTGATTCAAGAACTCAATATCCCCGAGTCCAGGATCGTACCTTTGAGAGATGAGGTGGAATATTTAAACGCGCTTCATTTAGGTCCCGAAGGTGGTGGTGTGGCTGCCATTGTTGATGAACTTCCTTACGTCGAACTCTTTATGCGTTACAGCAAGTGCGAGTTCAGGATTGTTGGTCAGGAGTTTACAAAAAGTGGTTGGGGCTTTGTAAGTTACCATTTTTATTAAGTTTACTCATTGGTTACCATAAACTTCAAAGAAAAATGACTAAAATGGTCATCTTGTCCGATGAGTTCGATAAAAAGCCTTGACTTTAAACTTTTCCAATCAACCAGTGCTTGACACGCGTTTCTTGGCATAGAAAATTTCAACCTTGGTTGTACCAGGGCTCCACCAACCACCAAGTTAAAGTCACAAGTCAAATTGTGGTCTCCAAGAGAAGCTGGCGCCATTGGTGGTTCTTGGGCGAAAAATTGGGGGTCTCAAAGTTCAATATTTTACACTATAATTTTTTTTTGGTAAAAACTAAACGGGGGGGGGGGGGGGGGGGGACCACCTGGCCCTAAAGAAGATCCGCCAGTGCCTGGCACAACAAATCAAATCTGCTACGCCGCTGCACGGGGTGTGCCAAGTGGAAGCTTTGGTTGACTGAAAAAATTCTTAATTGAACGTCAAGTGTTTGTAAAAAAACTCGTGACTATTTTGTTAAACTCATCGGCCATGACGGTCATTTTGTTGTTTTTCCCAAACTTTAATGCCAAATTTGCCTATTTTTAGTAATTTTAGATTAGTTAATGTAGCTATATTATCCTTCTAAAATGGTTCAAGAATGTCGGTTTGACTTCACTTTCAAATTGGACTGCAGGCATTCCCAAGGGACTCTCCTCTAGCAGTAGATCTATCAACAGCAATCCTACAACTATCAGAAAACGGAGACCTGCAACGAATCCACGACAAATGGCTCTCGACCACTTTGTGTTCTCAAACTAGCGTACTCGAAGGGAAAAGCCTCACTCTAGACACCTTCTGGGGCTTATTCCTCGTCTGCGGTATTATCTGCTTCATTTCGATTTGCATTTTCTTCTGTAGGATGTTCTGTGCGTACCGCAGGTACACTCCTGACGAAGAAGCAGCCCGTGGGATTGCGGAACCTGACTCAGCAACATGCAGCAGATGGTTTTTTGGTGCCATCAGTTTCAAAGATGTGATTGAATTCTATGATAAGAAAGAGGAAGTGATCAAACAAAGCTTAGGCGAGGAAGTGATCAAACAAAAGCTTAGGCGAAACACACGTCAAGTTAGCAGGGACTCTGAAACATGATATTACAAAATTTGTAGGAAGTTATCGCTCTTGCAAACTTTGCTAGCTGATCAAAAGTTAGTTGCACAATCAAAATTTTCGACCAAGTGTACTTTGGGTTTAAGGTCACAACTAACTATGTTGTTGTTGCGAAAATTTGAACACAAGATCCTGTATGTTGCCGAGTATCTAATGAACACTTAAAATCTAACCATGTTAATATGATATAGTTGATGGTTCTGGATTACTTGAAGCTATGTGTGTGTATTATGGTACTCAACACCCGACCATAATGCTAGAAGCAATGGCGTCCTAGGATCTATAGCTTTGGCATGCATTCTTCGGTGTTGTTGGTTCAAACAATGACATTAATGTTCCTGATTAGTCGTTAATGGAGTATAATACAAACACGGGTATTATATTAGTGACATAAAATATCCTGAATATTCCCTGTTTGTCAAACCGTTTTCAAACGAGCGCAAAAATTAGCAAGGAAGGATGTTAACCGTTAAACAACGTTGGCACATAGTTCACAATCCAACACGAGCATGGTCACTGAAAAAATGAAAAAAAACGTAACACATTACACAAAATTCTACTTATTTAGCTCATTTATGTTTTACGCCTAACCCTAGATAGACAGATCTATTATTATTTATTATATAAATCTTAAATGAAAGGTCCGTGTTGATCACCTTTCTGATTTGACAAAAATCACCCTCAACTTTTCTAATTTGACAAAACTCATCCCTCAAATTTCTAACTTGACAAAAAAGCCCCCATACTTTCTAACTTCTCTTTAACCCTCAAACTTTTGACATGTAACCCATTATACCCCAAACTTTGTTATAATATCAAAGACAACCTTCTAAAAATGTCACTTTGATCCCTTCAAGTTTCTAAAGTTACGAGCATACACTAAAACTAACTTCTTACGTTTTTATGGACGTGTCGGTATAAATTTGAGTTCGTCTACACTTTAAGGTAACTTGTGTTTATAACGAACCGGGTTTAATTATAATTTTTTTTATGTTTGTTTTGAGTTGGACTACGTTGACGTAAATTTTGTTTGGAAACAAATCGAGTCAAATGTAATACGTTTTGATTCGACGATATAAATTTGAGCTATCATATGTTTTGATGTAAATTTAGTTCGAAAACGAGTTTGGTCGATTGTAGTCTATATGTTATCATTTCGAGTACGCCGCCGCCACCGCAAGTGGGGGGTAAAAAACTAGTTTTTTTCACATTTTATACTTACTAAAATCATAAAATCAAAGGTGGGTGCCCTCACAATTTTTGTTATTTATCTATTTTATAATATCATGATACATCTTATTCCATTATATCATTTATTTAAATTTAATTTAAATTTAAATATTATGAATTAGTAACAAGTTTAGGCTTGTGATGGTTGTACATGTGACATAATATGTGTTTGCTGTAAATGTTTGTTGTATGTAGATGTACAAGTTACTCAAGCAGCTAAAAGACATGTAGCATAATATATGTTTGCTGTAAATGTTTGTTGTACGTAGGTGTACAAGTTACTGAAGCAACTAAAAGACACGGAGCCTCCCTCAAATTGCCACGTTCTGTGCCTTATACACGTGTCCAACGCCACCGCATCTCATCCGCTCATCTCTCTCTTCACTCTGATCCCTTCCCAAACTAAATGTTTGGGCTGGTAACCCGGCCCAACTTATACGAAACATAAAAGAAATGTTTGGGCTGGTAACCCGGCCCAACTAAATCTTGAATGGAAACCCTAATCATATATTGTAGCCAAACACGAGATAACCTTTTCCCTTATTCCGGTTACCAATTCCCCAATCGCCCCCCTCATCGCAGGTCCATAAACACCATTATTTGTAAGTATTTATGCCCCCAATTATTCTGTACAACTTATTCTTTTGAGCGTCAAAATGATCGAATTTTGTGTGTATTTGTTAAGATCATGTGGATGTGATCTTTATATTGTGCAGAGTATAATATGGGTATGTTATTTGTGATATAACTCTAGATCTATGCGTTATTTAGGGTAGGAGTGTTTATTACTGTATAGAGTTGTTCAATTGAATCAAAAGATGATTTATTAATTGATTATTATGTAATTGATATTGTATCACCAAGTTCTGTTTGTTTTGTGGTTACTTGAAGATTAAGAATAGTTTTTTATATGCATCTATGTATAGATCTTGCAAAATATGAGTGGAACCTTGCAGATCTTGCAAAATATCAAAATTTGGGCTTTTGAATTAAGAATATTTAGCGGACACTGAAAGGTTTTACTGTAAAAAGGTTTGTAAGTGTGAAGAGGGACGATAAACGAATTGGCTGATGACTCAAATTCAAGAAAAAAAGATCTACACTGTAGTTGTCAATAGGTAGTGAAGCGATGTAGTGTCGCTATTATGGTCATAGTGAGAATCGCGACACCTTAATTTGTTTTTTTATATAGATAGCAATTAAATTTAGCTATAGAATATCTAGATTTTAGGGTTTTGTTAAATATACATGTAAAATAGCATATATACCAGCGTATTTTGATATATATACATATAAAAATTTAAAATTATTTTTCTAGTGTATCGTTATTTATAAAATAGCCGCCCGCTAAGTAGCATATAGGTACCTTGTCGCTAGTCGCCATTAACAACTATGTTCTACACCAGGATAAGATATTACGATTTTATTCAATGATGCTCTAAGGTGTGATGAATTCTTAGTATTGATCGTGTGCTGTTTTTTGGCACCCGTAATAGAATATTGTTTTTTCTAATTGAAATGACAGAACTTTGCTTTTTGCAGATACATGGTTTGATCATATTTTTACTTGGGACAATGGGTAGTCAAATTCCCAACAGCAATGATCGATCAAGAACTTACTGGACTCCGACAATGGAGCGCTATTTCCTTGATCTGATGCTGGAGCATATGCAAAAAGGCAACAGGGTTGGGCATACATTTAAGAAACAAGCTTGGAACGATATGCTTAACGCAAAATTTGGATCACAATACGATAAGGATGTACTGAAAAGTCGTTATACAAATATGTGGAAACAGTTTAACGATGTTAAAAATATGCTTGGCCAAGTTGGATTTTCATGGGATGAAGCTCGAAATATGGTGGTTGCAGATGACTATATTTGGGATGCTTACATCAAGGTATGAACTTGAACTAAATTATTTATAAATTCCAACTTTTTATGGTATACTTACATTTCATGCTTATTTTGGTAAATGTTTACAGAGTCATCCAGATGCACGACCATACAAGACAAAATCAGTGCAGAATTTCAGTGATTTATGTTTGATATACGGGTATACAAATGCTGATGTAAGATATAGTCGCTGTAGTCATGATGTAGATATTGATGATGAGGTCCCTGGAGTTAATTTAGGTGCGTTTTTTTGCCAGACCGAAGTAAATGTTTGGGATTTTTTCTGTAACAAACTAACAAAGTCTTAGTGTTGGGTATCTCAACCCATTCACATTGGTTCGTGTCATTATATTAGGGGTGTGCACGGTTCGGTTCGGTCTTACCATAAAACCGAAACCATAACTGAAATGTTTGGTTTTTGTTAACGATAAGCGTTTGTTTTTTTTTTTGGGTTTTAGCAACGGTTCGGTTCGGTATTTGGAACAAAACTATGTAACATTCAAAAATTGAAAGTATGATCCAAGATTCAAGAATCATTCTTAGATATTTACATTTAAGTTATTATATTTAACCTTTTAAATTAATATTGTTCACATGAAACTAGCCTTCTAATTTATTTTTATGTTTCTTCAAAGTTTTTATTAAGATATTTTCTTTTATGATGCTTCCTCAATTATTTAATCTGTATGTTAAATTTTGTTATTTCGTGTAGACAATGGATAAATTATTTCAAAGATAGATAAACATATTAATGTTTTTATTATAAATACTTAACATTCAAGAATAAAACTAATAATTCCTAAATCAGTATATAACATATATTAAAAAACGATTATTTAGGTTATTCGGTTTGGTTTTTCTTCGGTTCAGTTTTTTTCGGTTTGGTTAAATCAATTTTTTGGTTTCGGTTTGGTTTTTCTGGTTTTCTGCTCACCCTACATTATATTCCTGAAAAGGTAAAGGTATTTGTGGTTAATGGGTCAAACAGGTTGAATGTGGCCCAAAGAATGTGTGCATACATACTCTAATGATTTTCGGTTGTTCAGGTGATGGGCTAGGAACTTCAACTCCGTCAATTACTGATTGTTTAAGGACGGAATGGACATTAGCCATGGATCAATTTTTCACCGAGTTGCTATTACGTCAACAAGAAAAAGGCAATAAACTTGATAGTAAGATTAACTCATACACCAAAGAAGCATGGACAGAGATGCTCAATTCATTCAATGAGAAATTTGGGCTCCACCATACCAAAAGGGTCTTAAGACATCGGTACAAGAAACTGTTCAAGTATTATACTGATATAATGGTTTTACTCAAACAAGATGGTTTTTCATGGGATGCAAAGCAGCAAAAGGTAGATGCTAATGATGATGTTTGGGATGCTTACATTAAGGTATTGCTTTGATGATTATGCTTTTTATCATTTTATGTTATCTTTATTCAGCTTCTTTCATTTACCTGTAATGTTGTTATGCGTGATTGCAGGCACATCCGCAATCGTGATCGTATAGAGTGATATCGATGCCTAATTATCAAGATTTGGAATCAATTTTTGGAAGTGCCACCATTGATAAATCTCAGTTCAATAGCTTGGATGAAGATATAGGAGCGAAGGCTGGTAGCGATCGGTCCTGAACGCATTGGACCCCACCAATGGACAGTTATTTGATCGAGTTATTGCTAGACCAGGTTAATAGAGGAAACCGGAATGGTCCAACATTCATTGCTCAGGCTTGGGTTAACATGGTGAAGTCGTTTAACGACATATTTACTTCTAACCACGACAAAGATGTTTTGAAGAATCGATACAAACATTTAAAGAAACAGTATAATGACATCAATGCCCTTTTAGGGGAAAAGGGATTTCAATGGGACGATGAACGGGAAATGGTGATAGCCGAAGATCACGTTTGGGATGCTTACATTGAGGCGCATCCTGATTCACGATCTTACCGAGTTAAAACCGTTCGTAATTACCATAAGCTGTGTATCATTTATGGTCAAAACATTACAGAAGATTTAGAAATTCCCATTGGTGGTAATTCCCAAACCTTGCCTAAAGAAAGCGACAAGAGAAAACGCGAAAAAAAGATGGAAATAGGTTTAGAGCGTAGTGGGAAAGTGAAAAAAAGCCAAAGTGATGATATAAAGGAAGCGTTTACGGATATGGCAAATGTAGTTTCGAAGTTGGTATATGGAAAAACCGATAGGAACCATAGTCCCATAGAAAAGGCGGTCGATGCACTTCAAGCGATACCTGACATGGATGACGATCTTTTGTTGGACGGTTGTGATATTCTCGAAGATGAGAAGAAAGCAAAGACGTTTTTAGCTTTGGATGCTTCTTTACGGAAGAAATGGTTGTTGAGAAAGCTCGGACGCTAGTTTTGGTACATTCGTAATGGGATTTTTTTACTATTTAACGTAGTTTAGAATGTTGGAGTCATGGGTTGAAGTTAGAATTAGATTGTTTTAGTTTACAAGCAATTTTTATAAGGGTAATTTAAAGAAGTTTAATTTCCTACTTTTCATCTAATAGAATGTTGGAGCTCTTGATGTTACTATGTATGACTCCATGTTTTATCTCCAAAGGATTATGGAGGTAATCCAATCCGCTAACAATGCTGATGTATATCCTGAGGCATTAGAGCCAGGTGAGAGTTCTGCGAACAATGATCTGTATTGTATGATTTTCACATGGGCTTTAATGACTCTGGATATCCATTGGGATTGTTAGCGGGTTGGATTATTCTCATAATCCATTCGGCAATGCAACAAGGAGTTCTACATCGTGACAACAAGAGCTCTAACATCTCATTAGATGAGAAGTATGAAGCTAGGCTTTTGAGATTGATGTTTGATACACACTGTGAAATTCATACTTATAAATAATGATATCATTGTAGTCATAGATGCTGAATTGTTTTGTTGTTGATCAGTGAGCTTGTTATTAATTATTTTAATCCAGAAATCCTGTTAAAATGCTTAATTATGCAACTTATAAGAGTATCATTTATATTTTAAAAAGGATAAATGTTTAAAGTGAAACAAAATTAAAGATAAGATGTAACTGAAACCATGATGAGTAGAGGGGGCAATTCTGACCCAAACTAATATACTTGGGTCATTTTGGGTCTTTTCTAAATTCCATTGAGTCAGTTTGGGCTTCCTTTTAGTGATTAGCGGGTCCACTTGGGTCATCCCATAAACATGGAAATGTTTTTACGGGTCAGCTGGGTTTGGATGTAAAAAGAAACGGGTTATAACAAAAAAGAGGCGGGTTAAAAGGCAGGGTTTTCTTCAAACCACACTACGACAGAGATAGAGGGGGCAATTCTCTGAGGTTTTCTGTCACAGAGAGCATGAAATTCATGAATTCAATCGTGAAGAAACGGGTGTAACGGGTTATAAGATCTCGCTAATCTTCAATCGTGTTCGTGATTCGTTACTCGTGAGTTTTCAACCAACAATTAAGCATTCACAATTCGTGTTCGTGATTCGTTAATCGTGTTCTTGATTCGTTAATTCGTGTTCGTGATTCAGGGTTTTTGAAGTTCGTTGGTTCTGTGAATTTGTTAGGGGATTCGGTAAGTTCATTGGTTATCATTTATTGATTTTGTACAAACTAATACTTGGGGTTGATTTTAGTTAAAAAAATGGTCTTTTTATTTTTAAAATTTAGCTCCAGAAACATGAAATTATGTAGGAATAATGGATTGAACTTGTTTGGAATTGAAAATTGAGGTTCATTGATGTATCGTATATGAACTTGTTATGAATTTATTTTTTATAAAGTTATATAAATCAATTAATTATAATAATTTGCCATTTAATTTGTTTTCGCTTGTTATATCAGAACCATGTGTTTTTGTTTCCAAAGATTCTTATCCTCTTATATTCAATTATGAGGTCCTTGTGCAGATTTTGAAATTAAAACGTTGAGCAAAACTTGTTTTATTCAGGGCTAGATGTACAATGATACTGGTTAAGTTATATGTTTCAACATTTTTTTATTGGTTTGAGTTAAGTTAGTCAGGTTGGTCGGTTGTGCAACGTGTTAAAATAGGTTTTTGGTTATTTTTATGTGCTGGTAAAATGGGTTGGCTAAGCTTGTGCTGACCGACCACAAATATTGTGTAGTTTGTTTGTTGTTTTAGAAGCCAGCAGTAGATATGATTCTCAAAACATATCACTCTCATTCTAGATTGCCATTATCCGTCTTTGAAGCCCTCATCTTCCATACTTTTGATTGTGTTATTTTTGTGTTCTAAGTGTATGTTTTGTGTTGGTTTGGTCTTTTCAGCTGTTTGATATGTATCGGTTTGTATGTTTTGAGTTGACTCTGATTGACTATAATTTCTTGGTATTTGTTCCGTCAAATATCGCTGCAGCGGCTGTGTGGCTTGCTAGATGGATGCTAGATCACTTGGGCCATCCTTCGGTAATTTTCTTTAATTTCTCTGCCAACATTGACCGGTCGGGTAATGGGTCAAAATGGGTAAATTATTGGCCCATAGCTTTTTTGTAACTAATTTATGTGTTAAAGATGAATACGAAAAGGTATATTACAATAATGATATAAGATTAAAGAGATCAGTAGTTTGTCGCCTTTAAAAATATACTTTAGCGAGTTTCAACCTGTTTCTTTTTCAATTAATTTTTTGAATTTTGATTATTCTCGTTTGACCCGAATCAACCTGTTCATAAGTAAACGCATCAAAATCACCACCTTTAAATCTTAGTATTTCCAATGGAACTAAAGTTGTTGAATGTTATTGCAGAACCATACATTGGAGCACTGCACAAACTACAAGCCGTTGGATCTAAAGAACACAGTTTTCGCACTCCATGGTTTGACCCGACCCGAATCCGTTTCTACCTGAACCAAAAAACCCTTTTTTAATTGACCCGCTTTGACCCGAACCAATTTTGACCCACGACCCGACCCAACCCGACCCGACCTGTTTGCCAGGTCTAATATTATTGATGAGTATGTCTAAAATGGTGAATTTCAAATGGAAGTTGCAACTTTGGTTTTTATGATCGTATCACTAGATAATGTAAAATCTTTTGAAATCATGAAGTACTTGATTTTCATGATTTGTAACACATCTTGACCCTCTACCCTTGCCTACTTAAACGAGACTGGTCATCTGTGTTTAGCTCGTCGAACCACTGTGAGCTCTGTTTATTGTTTTAAACAGTCCCCACAAGAAACTGGATACAAGCATTCAGAAAATGGATTTAACAATGCTAATGCATGTTAATCTTTCAAGATTCTGGTGATGACTTTCACTCAACTCACTTGATTTGACATGCATAAAATGAAGAGGGGTAGTTGTGTCGGGTTAACAGATGAAAACGATGAATCAAACACGGCAAATATATTTATTTGTGTTATGTAGATGATTAATCAAACATAATTGCTTTTTGAATCATTCAACCACCAAACTACAGACTAAGAAACTGTGGGTTTAGGTCAAGTCAACACTCAGCATTGATAATCTTTAAAGTTTATTTACTAATCTTCAAAAGTCTGCATCTTAATACAATAACAAAACAAGGCAAGAGTTGAAGTTTGATAAATATTTGGTCCTACCGGAAGTATTTTAGGCTTTTAGTGATGTTATTTTCAACTTGTTTAGGTCCAGATGTATCACCTGACTAGTGATTTTGCTTAATCATGGCTGTCTCTTTCTTGTGTTCTTCTCCAAGCCATCAAATTGCTTGCATTACCTACCCTCATTGCATGTTCTTACTCGGTGTTCTTGCCGTTCTCTGAATCAGTACATTTTGATTCCAGTGACACAAATATAGTCTGCTCAGGCAATATCGAATTTTCATTTTTAACGGAGCCATACATTTCAATACAGTCAGTTACTTCACTCGAGTTGGTCATGCCAAGTACGCATATATGGTCCAGATATAGGACAGAAAAACTGGTAATCTGTCCGATTTCACTGTAAACTTCAAGTTCGTCTTTGACGCAATCAATCGACCTACGGTATTGCAAACTAGGAATTCGTCATCTCTTTAGTATTTAATTAATTTATAACGTATTTTATATTAAAATCAATCCATTCTTTAATTAGATAATGAACTTCCAAATTCCACCCAACTCAGAAGCTGGATATTTGGGACTGTTCAATTAAACGTACACTAATTACCCAAGAATCAAACGATTGTTGTCGAGTTTGATCCTTTTCCGGACGTTGGATGGGATCCTCCATTCCACATGTGAGTATCAATAGAAACTCTATTTATTGTGCTAATTACACTGCTTGGAATGTTAGTATGCATCGTGGAGATCCTATAGACGCTTGGGTTTCTTACAATAGTACCACCCAGAATCTGAATCTGATCTGGAGATATGGTGCTGGAAATACAAGTGATCTTTCGTATCAAGTTGACCTCCGGAAAGTTGTTCCTGAGTGGGTGACAATCGGATTTTCGGCTTCCAGAGGTGTTTATGCTGAGAAATACACACTCCAGTACTGGGAGTTCAATTCAAGTTTGAGTACAGGAGATAAAAAGGAAGATAACTCAAACAAATGGAAGTTAGCAGTGGGATTAACACTCTCATTTTCTGTTATAATTATTGGAGGCATTATAACATGTAACTTTTTTTTACCAGAAGACGACGAAGAAAAACTATACAAGAATCACATGAGGCAGTCTCCTTGACATTCAATCTCCAAAATGGAGCAACCAAAATATGAACTTGTTTTGGCTACGGACAACTTTTCTGAAGACCTGAAGTTGGGCCAGGGAGGATTTGGTTCTGTCTACAAGGGCTACTTGCCTCGTGATGCCATGGCAATTGCTGTCAAAAAATTTCACAGGGTTCTAAACAGGGAAAGAAAGAATATATGGCTGAAGTCAAGATCAATGGGAATTTAATTAGGCACCGAAACTTGGTGCCACTCATCGGTTGGTGCCATGATGAAACTCAATTCTTACTCGTGTACGAGTATATGCCAAATGGCAGCCTTGACTCTCACCTGTTTGGCATAAAGAGCCCCCTTAAGTGGTCTGTGAGGTATAAGATTGCTATGGGTCTAGCTTCAGCATTACTCTATCTTCACCAAGAGGTGGAACGATGTGTGGTGCATCGAGATATCAAAACAAGTAACATCATGCTAGACTCAGAATTCAACGTGAAGTTAGGAGACTTTGGATTGGCTCGACTCACGGAGCATGAATTGGATCCTCAAACAACTGCTTTAGCAGGAACTCTAGGCTACATGGCTCCTGAGTACATATCAACAGGAAAGGCTAGTAAAGAGTCAGATGTCTATAGCTTTGGCGTTGTTGCATTAGAGATTGCTTGTGGACGAACGGTGAGGGATGGTCATTGGAATTCAGATGCCAGTCTGGTGCAATGGGTTTGGGATTTACATGGAAAAGGTGAGTTGCTTTCTGGTGTGGACTCATTGTTGGACAGAATTTGATGACGAACAAGTTAAGCGCTTGATGATGGTTGGGTTATGGTGTGCACACCCTGACTGGAGTATTAAACCCTTTATCCGACAAGCTTTACAGGTGCTCAAGTTCGAAGGTGCACTCCCCAATCTTCCAATGAAGATGCCAGTGGCCATGTACTCCGCAGGACCAGATGCTTGTGTAGTTAGTTCTGCAGGAGCCACAATCACCAACACTAGTGGTGATTTAGAGCGTTGAATGAGAGCAACAATAATGGAGTGTCATTGCTAGTGATTACCGAAAATCGAGGATAACAAATTTGTTTGTTGTGTTTTTTGTTATTCAATATTATCTTTAATTAGTTGTATCAGTTGTGTTATACATATCCTCAAAGGTTTGAGGTGAATTTTATCGAATCTTACATGGTATCATCGTATCAGCTAGTCTTCGATCCTTCTTTTAAAACTTTCACCCTCCTCTCCTATCTTCACAAGGCTGCAGGCGATACTTTCTCCTCCCCTCAACTAATAACCGACGCTTCCCTCCCTTTTGCTACATTAGTGCATATGAAGCTATCTTCGTCTAATTATCTCTTATTGCAAAATCAAGTTCTTCCCTTTCTCTCCTATCAAACGCTTCTTGGATACGTTGATGACACCATAGAACCACCCTCGTTGACTATCAATACTAATGGAACTATTTCCCAAAATCCAACATGTACTTGCATGAAGCTTATAAACATGTACATGTAATTTACCTTGAATCCTCTCTCAGCAAATAATCCATTGTCAAGGTTCTGGGTCATAAAAATACCACCATTGTGGTGTGCTCTTTAGGCTTCTTAGCCATGATTCCATGGAGTGTATGCACAACCTTCGTGACTCCTTAGGCTGCTTAAGTATGGCCATAAATATATTTCTGAGATCAACTCTCTGCTATTGGTTAACAAGTTATTGAAATGGACAATTCTCATAGGTTTTTTTTGTAGACTTGGGTTGTTCTTTGAGAGTTTCTATACTGTGCATCTAGTTGTTCAACCTCGTCCTTCCTTTCGATATCTTCTCTCTTAGGTTGAAGATCATGACTTATTTTTCCAATTACTACATGGCTCGTCTATTCTATGTGCTGCTTTTACTTCCTATCACCATCGCCACATAAATCATTATCTCACCATAGCACTTATTCTCATGGTTGTGGACCTGTGGTCACCCACATCAAATCACTAGGGACAAAAAATCATATGTTTGTGGTCGAGGCCGTAGCCCGCCTCATTGTCAACTTTCTCAGAAAGATGGTCATTATGCCAACAAAATATCTCAATTCAGCAAGATTTCCGACCGAAGTCCTTCTCCCTGACGCTAATTTGGCTTATGCCTTTCCAGATCTAACCAATGGATTTCTAGTTTTTTTAAATCTTTTTCTTCATCCGCTTTATTCTTGGAACTCTTTGGTTTTATTGTGGGTGGAGCTAAAATTAAAGTGTTAGTGAACGATTTGTGTTTTTATTGATTTTGCTATCTGAGATAGCAGATCATGGTGATGTGGCACAGTTGTTGCAAGGTGAAGAATGAAGTAGATTAAGTGTAAAGATGAGTGGACGATGAAGACGACGACATAGCTTGTGACATTGCAAGATTTGCTATTTGAGATCACGGATCTCAAATGCATTGAATTGTAACATGCTTTTTTAAATGGCAGACCTTCCAACAAATGTCACCTACTTCCTGCAACAATCAATGCATACCGAATTGTTTTTGTGGTGTGGTAAAATGAGATTCTCTTTGAACACTTGAAGACAATGGTTAATAGTGTGCTACTATTATATCTTTGTTGAACAACAGAATTACACACAATTACAAATCAAGTTTAGGCTTTTGTAAGTGTTGAGTCAAGTCAATAGTAGCCTATTTTCATGGTGGTGCAGAATCATTTCACATCACCAAGTTAAAGATTAAAATAAAGAACTTGTGTATGTATACAAATATCACCATATCATACAAACTATATGCAATCCACAATCTAACAAAACTAGCTTACCATCTTTCATCAAACCCCTTGTTTTCTTAGTTATTTGATCCATGATTTCCCTGTAAGTCTGTGAATTTCCTTGATTCTCATTAACAAATGATATCCTATAAATAATACAAGGTTGAGAGACTAATTAGGAGCTATACACGGAAATAACAATCAATCCTAATCAATCCTAACTAACAAATCGATATACAATATTTGGAAAATACATGCCAATAATATCGTGATAATATTATTGGCTAACAGTCCCCCGCAGTTTGAGCCGTAATAGTGCGGAGGCATAAACTGGTCCGAAAGCGTTGAAACAGGTGTTTAGGGAGACCCTTGGTGAAGATATCCGCATACTGATAATCAGCCGGAACATGGAGAACTTTAATGTCACCGAGGCGAACTTTCTCACGTACAAAATGAATGTCTAGTTCAACATGTTTGGTGCGCTGATGTTGCACCGGATTTTCAGCAAGATAAACTGCAGATACATTATCACAGTAGATGATGGTGGCATGTCGGACCGGGACATGAAGTTCAAGTAAAAGGTTGCGTATCCAGCAAGTCTCGGCTACCGTGTTAGCTACTCCTCGATATTCGGCTTCAGCACTAGACCTGGATATGGTGGGTTGGCGCTTAGATGACCAAGAGATCAGGTTGTCGCCTAGATAGACACAGTAGCCGGAAGTCGACCGTCGTGAGTCCGGGCACCCCCCCCCAATCCGCATCCGAGTAAGCAGTCAGCTTAGTGGAGGGGGAGGGTGTGATGTGTAGTCCCTGAGAGAGAGTCCCCTTGATGTACCTGAGGATGCGTTTTAGTAGCTGAAAATGAGGCTCTTGAGGTGCATGCATAAAGAGACACACTTGTTGAACTGCTTAGGAGATGTCTGGACGTGTAACAGTGAGATACTGCAATGCACCAGCTAGACTCCTGTATAGCGATCCATCTGAGAAAGGAGTACCCTGAGTGGCGCTGAGTTTAGATCCGACTTCAACTGGGGTGCTAACTGGATTACAGGTTGACATGTTAGCACGTGATAAAATGTCAGCAGCATATGTGGACTGTGATAAGAATATTCCATTTTGCTGTTTGAGGACCGCAATGCCGAGAAAGTGATGCAGTTGACCTAGGTCAGTCATATTGAACTCGGTGGATAGCGACTTGATTATGTTGTGGAGAAGAGAGGCATGGGAAGCGGTGAGGATAATATCGTCCACATATAAGAGAAGGTAGGCCATCTGTTCTCCCTTGCGATAAACAAATAAAGATGTGTCACATACACTACTCTTGAAACCACATCTGGATACATACCCTGCAAAACGTTGGTACCAGGCTCGTGGGGCTTGTTTCAGGCCATAAAGGGACTTCTGAGGCTTACACACATATTTGGGATGTTCAGAAGAGGTGAACCCTGGGGGTTGAAACATGTAAACAGTCTCGTTAAGATGTCCATGCAAAAATGCATTTTTAACATCCAATTGATGAATTGGCCATGCCTTTGACACAGCTAAGCTAAGAACTGTGCGAATTGTAGTAGGTTTTACTACGGGGCTAAAGGTCTCGTCACAGTCGATTCCAACGGTTTGGCTTTTGCCATTTACCACAAGGCGAGCCTTGTGTCTTTCCAAGGTTCCATCAGCATGAAATTTGTGTTTAAATAACCACATGCATCGAATAACAGGGGCATTACTCGGTCTTGGTACTAATTTCCATGTGTTATTTTCTAATAGAGCTTTATATTCGTTTTGCATGGCATCCTTCCAGTTAGGGTCAGTGAGGGCAGTGAGATGTGATTTGGGAAGTGGGGAAATGGAGGGGGAGGTTTCGGTGTTGAGTGATAGAGGTTGACGGGTTTTGGATACCGATTTTGATCGGGTTTGCATTGGTGGGTGGAGTCGTTTGGAGGGTGTGGATGTGGTTGTTGAGGTGGTATGGGGTTATTGTTTGACGGGATGGGGTCAGAAGGTGGGCTTGGTGGGGTCGGATGTGAATTGTTGGGCTTGGTGGTGGATTTGTAGGTGGTTCGTGACAGTAGGTGATGAGTGTTGGAAGGATGGAGTAAATTAGCGGGGAGGGGTCAAGGAAGGATGTGTGGGTTAGGTTGTTGGGTGTGGCGGGTTTGAGAACGGGAATTTTGTTCAGCAAAGGTAACGTGCTGAGAAAAAATGGTTTTGCCCGTGGATAGATCCAAGCACGGATACCCGCGGTAATTTGTGGTATCCAAGAACACACTGGGACGGAGCGGTGAGCAAGTTTGTGTGGGCGAGTGGAGGAGGTGTTTTGGGTAGCAAAGGCATCCGAAAACACGAGGTGGTCGTATGACGGTTGTCGAAGGTAGAGAGTGAGGTGGGCAGTTGGTGGCAAGTTTGTGGAGTTTTGGTTGAAGAAGTGTGAAGGTACGATGCGGTGTGGAGGGCTTCAACCCAAAAAGGAAGAAGGTAGCGACGCATGGGTGAGGAGGGTAAACATGATTTCATTTATGCGTCGAATCATGCGTTCAGACTTCCCGTTTTGTTGGGAGGTATGTGGGCAGGAGAAACGAAACTGAATGCCGTGTTTGGTTGCAAAATTTTGGAACTCGGTGTTGGCAAATTCACCACCCATGTTGCATTGAAAAGATTGTATTGGCATGCGAAATTGGGTGGCAACGAATTGATGAAATTGTGTAAATTTAGTAAACGTCTCAGACTTAAATTTTAACAGATAGACCCAAGTATATTGGGTAAAATCATCCGTCAACACCATATAATATTTATAACCTGCATGGCTCAAAATAGGTGAAGTCCACAAGTCACAATGTAAAATTGCAAACGGTAAAAAAGTACGAGTAGTAGAATCCAAAAATGGCAACCGTTTATGTTTGGATAACTGACAAGATTGACAAATAAATGGAAATTTTGGTTTATTGTATGAAATAAAATGCTTTGAATTTAGAAACTCCATGACATGTTGACCCGGGTGTCCAAGTCGGTGATGCTAAAACGGAGAGACTGTAGTGGAAGCAAAGCAAGCTGTGGCGGAAGCATTTGAAGTGAGCGGGTAAAGATCACTGGTGCTGTTGTGACGACTCAGGATCGTGCCATCCTTGAAATTCTTCACAGAGAAACCAAAGGGGTCAAATTCAATGGAAGTATTGTTATCAACATTAAATTTGCGCACGGAAACAAGATTTTTTATGATATTTGGGTTAAACAAAACGGATTTTAGGTGTAATGGTTTAGAGGGTGTGGTTATTGTGGTAGATCCCGAACCCATAACTGGAAGTTTATGACCATTGCCTACAAATATGGACTCTATAGGAGAATAAGTGGAAAAAGTATCAAGTTTATTAGTATCAAAAGTAATGTGAGACGATGCACCTGTGTCGAAATGCCATTGTTCGTTGTTGCGTGAGCCGGAGTCCATTGAGAGGGCCTGAACCGCATTCGCTAAACTGGTGGGTTCAAGTGGATCAACTCCAGCAAAGTGAGCCTGTGCCTGATTAGTATTAGAAGAGCCTTGTGAGGAGTTGCTGTTGGACTTTGAATTGGGCGAGGTCCCCATGGCTGCTGAGCCCACGACTGAGTTGGAAAGGGGCAAGGGGGCGGTGTCCAATAGGGGTAATAGGCCTGGTGAGGGGCCCAATTCGGAACAAATTGAGGGTGAGCCTGATAAGGCTGTTGTTGTGAATAACCTGGACCATGATTAGAGGTCCGATTACCCTCTGTGAATTTCGGCGGTTATTGAAGGTGCGGAGGTTGTTGTCTCTGTTTGATGTAGGAGGAGGGTTGTTGGGACGGTTTCTTTCGGGTTGTGAGGTGACGGCGGCAATGACAGGGGTCGGGTTACGGGCCTCTCGTGCCGTGATCCGACGTGCCTCGGCTTGCAATTGTTCAACAGCTTGCTCCCATGGTGGGAGATTCTGATTCAGGATGGAGGCCGTGGTATCGTATTCCCGCGGGAGGCCGTTGACGAGATGGAGAATTCGTTGAGTATTACTGAGTGGACAGTCGACGGCGGCTAATTGATCGGAAAGCTCCCGGATTTTCTGACAATAGGCTTCGAGATTAGGCATGGAGGCGAGGGTGATGTTGGTTAATTCGTGTTGTAGAGCCATGGCTCGGGGTCCTTTATTGTTCAGAAACAGAGTTTTGACCCGGATCCATGCCTCGTATGCGGTTGATTGGTCTTCAAGAACACGAACAAGAAGGTCGTTACTGAGGGTGCCGTAGATCCACTGTAGAACCACTGCATCAATCTTCTTCCACGATCCATATTCCGGTGTGTTTTTCTCGGGTGCCGGCGAACCGTCGATGTGGTCAACCACATCGTACCCGGTGGCGTGGAGCATAAAAAGTTTAACCCATGTTGGGTATGAAACTTCAATACTGTCCAGTACCCGAACTTTATTTTGTATGTTCGTTACGGTGTAGACAGGGTGGAGTGATTGAGATTTGGGGTCGGCTGAACTTTGTGGTGTTTTGTCACCCATGGTTGAATAACAGGTAAAAGAAAAGAAAAAAACGTGAAGGAAATGGATGGCAGGGGTGGCGAGATCGAGATCAGGCCAAGGTTTGTGATACCATGTAAGTCTGTGAATTTCCTTGATTCTCATTAACAAATGATATCCTATAAA
Organism: Scalesia atractyloides; assembly: GCA_947069175.1. Lineage (NCBI taxonomy): Eukaryota > Viridiplantae > Streptophyta > Magnoliopsida > Asterales > Asteraceae > Scalesia > Scalesia atractyloides. Next base: position 10,421,482 of record CAMTDV010001632.1, read on the forward strand.
TAATACAAGGTTGAGAGACTAATTAGGAGCTATACACAGAAATAACAATCAATCCTAATCAATCCTAACTAACAAATCGATATACAATATTTGGAAAATACATGCCAATAATATCGTGATAATATTATTGGCTAACATTCCCAACACTATGTTTAAACCGAGGTCTCAATTGATGATAATCTTTTATGGTTACAACCATATCACCGTCCTGGTAGGTTATTTGTAAATAATGAGGATTGTGGCAAAGAACTTGAGATTAAACATGGAGATAAACAAATTTGGTCTTATATCAAAAAAATGTCCCTACACGATGGAGAATTATCGCGCGTACATGTGACTGGCTTCGAAAGGAATAATTGAAAATACTATTTTTAGATTTTTGGTTAACAGTATAGTATCAAAATAACACGAAATCTTTCGAGTTCTTCTAACTAAGCCTGGCTAACCGAACTAGTCAAGCGGAGTGGATTCTGGTGACGGGTAAAAACATGTTCGGATAAAAAAAAGGTTATAAGAAAAATTAGTTCGGGTTAAAATAAGTCGTCTTAGAGCATTCACAATGGAACCTCAATTTGTATGTGAGTGTAGCCTCTATATTTGTGAGAGTGATTGTAAATTGCTGTGAGCTGAGGAGAGAAAAAATGAGAAAAAGTTACTGTTCATCAGTACTCGAGGAGATATTGTTCACGTCCTCTATATTTTTTTAATATTTTTTGAAAGTGGTTGTAAGTGAAGATACAGAAAAGGTAATGATAAAACTATACAAAATATTATTTAACTAAAAATGAAAGAGAAAAGGTAGTGTTTTTAGTATAATCATAGAAATGGAGTAAGAGATTTGATTGTGAATGCTCTTAACAAAGTATCTTTTTGGTTATGGTAAAAACAGGTTCTCCAAAATGGTGAATCCCAAATCGGTTTCTCCCTTCTCCCGCAATTAGTATAAGACTTTGTTCATCTAGCCAATCTTTTAATGACGGATTGGACTGGCCGGTCCGACTGGTTCAACCGATGTTCGGAAATGGTGCTGGTCCAGTTGCATTGTTTCCTTCATCCCTGAAAAAATTGACCGGACTCAGAGTGGTTGGACGGTCAGGTCGGTTCGGCAGTCCGATCGATAATTGTGAGCTGATGTAAGATTCCTACTACCATGATGCCGGACATGAACACGATTTGTGAAAAACATTAGATTTGAAGTCTGGGGAGTGGTGGATCTAGAGTCACGGAATCACGGTGGTGGTCATGGAGTCGCGATGGTAGATTTGGAGTGTTGTTTCTACGATGGTGACGAACCATCGGTGAAAGGAATTGAAACTTGAAAGCAAGTAGATTTGAAGTGTGCTTTCTAGACGAGTGTGTGGCTTTGAGTTTCTATGGTTTCAATGTTTTGGATTTTTATTTAATTTTTAGAAAATAAAAAGGCATACATAGGATAGTAAACTTTGACTTCTATTCTTTTTAGTTTCATATTTTTAAGACTTTTTATTCAGTACACTTGTGTATTTATGGTATAACTTATATTTGTATAAATTGTTGAATTAAATATTATTTACTACACATACGGTTCTTAAGTCCATTATAATTGGTTGACTGGTTCAACGAGTAAACTAGTAAGATGCCGGTTTGATGTCCAATCCGGTCTTGAAAACATTGGCGAGCATTGATGCTTTCGCTAGCGCTCATCATGGTGAGCAGTGGAGTAGATTAATCCGTATGGTATGTAATTACTGAAACCGGGCACGGCTGGGTTGAATGAGAATTCAGGATGCCAAAACTGAATCGACTAGGCATGGGAGAATAGGCCGAAGAGTTTGCCCCATGGCGGAAGACGAACTACCTCCTATTCCGCCACAGGATGACGATGAGGTAGACAATTGTGAATATGAAGTAAAGGCGGTGTTGTTTCCATTGGTACCGGTTTGTTTGAGGTTAATTTGAGCTCGTGCTCCATAGAGCATAACATCAACACGGTCGTAGGCGCCTGCCACATATTCCTTGGTAAAAAACGTGCTAAGCCAGCGGCGCGTTCGCTTCCAAGGCTCATGGATCTCGACAACCCATTTGCCCGAGCACCGTTGTCTAAGTCATCTATACTTAAACTTGTGTTCCGGTCCTCCTTTGGTTTTACTTTTTTTTTTACAGAATGACTGTTGGAGGATGTGGTGGTCATTGGAATGAGGTTGGGGAAGGTGACCATTAGTAGGGTTTGCCATAATGATGGTTAGTATTAAGAAAGATTGATGGTTAAAAACTAAGAAGTTGGGGAATAGACATTTACTAAATGGTGGATGTGGACTATGGGAGTTTAAATAGTCAGCTTGACTCTGTTGCACTACCACACTTTTCTTAGTGGTGGAAGAAATGGATTTGTGACCTAGTGAAGAAACATATATATTATATACCAATGTATTAACAACTGGATGAGACCGATCGACCGGTCCGACTTGTTCAACCGGGATTTGGCAATGGTGGTGGTCCGGTTGCATATGGTTCGTTTATCTCTTAAAAATTTGCCTGGTTCAAAGCGGTTGAGCAGTTCAGTGGTCAGATCAGTAGTTGTGAGCTGATGTAAGAATGACCATGATGTCGGACATGAACGAGATCTGTGAAAAACAATAGATCTGAATTTTGGGGAGTGGCAGATCTAGAGTCATGGTGTCACGGTCTCTGAAGCACAGAAACGTCCTGGAGCAGCCGTCTCCCGTCCCGGGGACTGCAAGGGGACGGAAACGCGACGGGTACGGCCGGGAAACGTCCCCGGCGGTTAGGAAACGTGGAGGAAACGGGCAGGCGAAGGGGACGGCGAAGAAACGTCCAACCGAAACGTTTCCTGCGTGTTTGTGGTGAAAATCGACAACCCCAATGGCGATCCCCAAACTCTCAAGAACCAAACCCAAATCCAGATCCCCAATTTGGCTCCTTACAGTCACCATCTCCGCAATCGCACTCCTCTACCTCTTCTCATCTCTACTCTCAACCACCGGATCAAACCCACTTCAAACCCCCATTTTACAGTTCAACAATCACAATAATCGCATTCATCACAGTGATTCAGAGAAGTTTTTGTATTGGGGAAACCGAATTGACTGTCCCGGAAAACACTGTGAGTCGTGCGAAGGTCTCGGTCATCAGGAGTCCAGCCTCCGTTGTGCTCTTGAAGAAGCAATTGTGTTAAAAAGGTTTGATTTTTAAGTTAATTTTTTGAGTTTAAGTGCACATTGTTGGAATATTTCACTTGATTTTGTGAAAATTGATTTGGGTTGTTGAGATTAGGATTGGTAGAACAAGATCCAGATTTTTTTTTTTTTTAATAATTCAAGTGCAAAGTTTGTGGTGAAAATCGACAAGGATCGTATTCAAGAGTTAGAGCACACTTGCTCGGTATAAAAGGTACGAAAATATGAAACCGTAGGACACTGACAGGTTTATCAGGTTTGGGTCGGTTGCTGATCAAAGTTATAATACCCCTGCTCTTTCAAATTTATAATTTTTCTGTGTGTTGGGCATTTCAAGTTTATCATTTATTCAATAAAATGATAAATAACTAATTTGAGTTTTTGTGTTACATTATCTTTTATATATATTTATTTTTTTATATGTTTTTATTCCCGTACCCGTCCCGTCCCCGCTTCTTAAATTTTTTAGTTTTGCCGTTTCCCGTGCCCGTCCCCGTACCCGTACCCCGTTCCCGTACCCGTCCCAGTGCATCATAGGTCACGGTATGGGCATGGAGTCGCGATGGTAGATTTGGAGTGGTGTTTCTCAAGTGATGACGAACCATTCAAGAAAGCAGATGACGCCTGAAGCAGGTAGATTTGAAGTGTATTTTCTAGATGAGTGTGTGAATTTAAGTTTCCATGAAAAAAACATACATAAACTAGTAAGCTTTGACTACTATTCTTTTTAGTTTTATATTTTTTATTATACTTTATAACTTCAATTTGTATTAGTTGTTTAATTAAATGTTATTTACTACATGTCCGGTTCTTAAATCTGGTCTAGTCGGTTTGACCGTTTGACCAGTAAACCAATAAGGTAACTGGTTTGATGTCTCATACGTCCTAAAACAATATTGCATCTAGCCGTAAGAGTTAAGACTCCATTGCTTTTCATTTAAAGAAAAAAGGGACCGTTTATGAGATAAATCCCAATGGCACACACAAAAAGAAATAATCAGAAGAAGTTATACACATCCAAATCCACATTACAAGTCTTTTCTACAATATATTTCTTAACATCCTTTCAATATTCGAAAACCAATGTCATATGGGAATTTAGGGTTTTGTTCGCTATTGTAAGTTCCTAAGGAACTATCGCTCTTTACAGAGTTTTGTTTTGCAAAATCATACAAAGTTGAGTATATACAGGAATCGTTGTGGGTATGGAATGTAAGAATGGTAATGGGTAAGGTATGGTTAATCCCATACCCATACCTGATTGTAAAACCTTCTTACATACCCGGGTCATTACCCGTCAGGTATTTAACCTTCGGGTATCGGGCATACTCGCGAATATCGGGTATACCCATTAGGATTTCATGTATATATTTTTTACTTTCATTTATAATTTCATGTTTTAAAAATTATACCATATATTAAATTATGATAAATAACATATATATCATCATCAGCATAATAAAAATTAATATAGTTAAAAAGGTGAATATATTAGAATATTAATCTAAAAGAATAATTTGGTATTTCATATCATATAAAATGCAAATAATATCATCAATATATATATATTGGGTACTCAAACCGATGAATAGTCTAAAACACACTCATATTATTATATTTCAACTTAAAAAAAGTCTTTATTAGCCATCGTAGAGCCATCAACCACCATCTTCACCACCATTATCATTCATCACCATTGAAGCATCTTCACCACCATCTTCGTCCACCATCCTAACAGACCACCATATCCACTTAGGACCACATACATCTCCCCTTGACACCACCAAAAATACAACACGTCACCACCATCCCTTCCATCATAGTCGGACCACCCTTCCCCGACTTAATCAACCTCCGACCAGTAGGGGTGTGCATGGGTCAGTTTAGGTCGATTTTGGCCTAAAACCATAACTGTGATGTCGGTTAATGGATAACCATAACCATAACGGTTATTGTTAATCGGTTTTGGTGGTTATAGCGGGTCTTTGTGGGTGGTTAACCGTGTATTTAGCCTAGCTAAAAATAGCTTAATTTTTTTTAACATGGAATAAATTGTTATTGTATATTTGTATATATTAGTATATTACATAGTATTAAAAAATACATGTAATATATAATGTTAATACCGATTATTACCGAATATATAAAGTGATATGATATATTCCATAAATTCAAATAAACATTCAACCAAAACCGCAGAACGATATGAAATAAAGCATAAATACTAGAAAAATTTAATCAAAAACATCATATATTAAACCCATAAATACTAAAAATCTTTAATAAAAAACATCAAATATTAAAAAAATTGTGAAAAGTCCTAAATCCTATAAGATTTATTACATGTCGGTTCGGTTATGGTGGGTATGGAAACACTGATAACCATAACCGACCCGCTACTTTCAGTTTAAAAAAAACCATTAACCGATCCACCGGTTTTTATTTGATTTGGTTTTTTCGGTTCGGTTTTATCGGTTAATTCGGTTATGGTTCGATTAATTCGGTTTTTTGCACACCCCTACCGGTCAGCACCATAAAAATAAAACCACCACCCACAATGCCACCATTCACCAGCGTCTTACATTCCACCACCACCAATAATCTATGGTTGAATACAACAACAAACGATGTCACCACCTTAAACCTCCACCTTGCACCACCGTCAACACCCAACCTCCACCTTGACTAAATGATTTGCAAAATAAATACAAATAATAATAATAATAATAATAATAATAATAATAATAATAATTTCTCTCACTTAGCCGAGTAATCATTTATCATGAGTATTTGATGTAACATCCGTCGAAAAACGGGTTTTCAGAATCCGCTTCGTTTATCAATCAAATATCCAGTTATAAATTTCGTTGCGTATTTATAGTTGATATTAATTTTAAACGATACATAATTAATAAATATATTAGAATTTAAAAACCATAATTTAAAATTTCTAATAAAAACTGAATAAAAAAAATAAATGCAGACGCCGGGTTTCGAACCCGGGTCACCCGGATGAACAAACACACAACACACCACTCCGCCACACGCGTTTCTTTGTAACAATACTGAATTAAATGATACTTAAAGTAAACCCGAATTCAAACCAGAGAAATCACGCGCACTCAAAGCTCGCAATCACCGGAAAATCCGGCAATCCGCGACTTTGGCCAAATCCGTTTCGACTAAACCGCTCCAATTGATGTCGACATCGGTTATAACCATTGCCGGCAATCAATTTCCGTCATAACCGACGGAAATCCTAACTCGCGGACCTTGACTTAATTCAGCCTGTATTCACTATAAATACCCACTTGAACACTCTGAAAATCCTTTCGCTCAGAACCATGATCGTTTCCGAAGCTTAATTCATCTCAAAACACGTCGCCGGAGATATTTTACAGTCGCCGGACTTTCACCGGAAAACCGAGACTTACTTCAAATCGGTAAAATTCTCGACTCTTTTGTTTGTAATCCATTATTTGACATGTATTAACTTCAATCCTTCAACCAGAATCTGTCCCAGACTACGCCGCCGGGAAATCCCACACTCAACGGAATTTCACTGAAACATCGAAGTCTCATTGTCGATCGGTATAATCATCTAAAAACTCTTGATATCTCTTACTCAATAACTTAATTTCATAACACAAGAATCTAAACTGTCAAACACTTCACTCAGCCGAGAGTCTCAAATCAGAGCCGACGACTCCTGCCGGAAATCTGAAGTAAACGCGCTGTTTTGGTACATTCTATTCTTTAATCTCGTTAACTATTTCATTCCAACCAACTATAAGTTTTGATAATCGAATTAAACAAAACAGTCGGATCTCACTGATCTGAGTTCTTGTAAATGAAGAAGATGAAGTCGAGAATAGGTATTAGTATAATTAAAACCAGATATTTAAACGGGTTAGACACACAGTCCAGCGGTGGACTGTGTGCGCAAACAATACGCACGTCACGAGTTCGAATCGCACAACGTACCGACTTTCAGAATTAAAACCTACATTTTTAGAACTGAATCAGAACAATGCACAGAATGTTTATAAGAGTAATATAATCCATAAGTTAAACAGATTAGACACACAGCCCAACTGGTTGGGCTGTGCGCATTCGAACCGAAGAACCCGAGTTCGACTCCGGGTCCCTGCAACCGGTTCGTCCATATAAATCTTTTTAAATAAAAAACCAAATAAGTTTAAAAGTAATTAGTATATAAATATAATTAAAACAGAGAATATTTCGGGTTAAACACGTAGCTCAGTTGGTAGAGCTGCGTGCACGCGTACGAGAGGTCCCGAGTTTGAATCTCACTCAGCGCATGGTTAAACATAGTCCGACCGGTCAACGGTCAATGGTCAAAAAGTCAATTTTTTTTATTCTTTTATTTATTTATTTTATTTAAAAATCAATTAAAAACACTTAAAAATAATATTTTTCAAGTTAGAAAATGTCCTTAAACTCACGAAAATAAATCTAAATTCCATTAAAAGTACTAATTAAAAACATCAATCTCGAATAAAATCCATTTATTTACCGAACCATTTCGTTATTATTTTAGGTTAGTTTTTCCTCGTCGATCAAATCCTAAAATTCGTGCGCATCCAACGTCATCAAAGAACGCACCCAATGTGAGTGAATTCTTACAAATTCCCCTTTTTATTCATGTTTTGGGGTGTATCATGTGTCGCTTTAATTATTTCATTTATTCAAACTCGTGCTATTACCATTATATGATATAAACTCGAGATGTAAATATTGTTTGTTGTGATGTATGTTTACATTTTGTCAAGTTGCGTGCAAACCATTCATTAGGCCCATCAGTTCCTCGTTGGAGACGGGTTGAGCATCAGGTGCCTCATTGTTCATCATTTGGTGTGTGCTTGTGCATTAATTGAGATTATGTGATTATGTTGTTTGTTGTGATACGTGTGTACATTCTTGTCAAGTTGTGTGCAAATCATGCATTAGGCCCATCAGTTCCTTATGGGAGACGAGTTGAGCATCAGGTGCCTCATCAGATCGGCTCCGTTTGATTGAGCCTAGATCTCATTGTTCATCATTTGGTGTGTGTTTGTGCATTTATTGATATTATGTGTTTTGTGATTAAATTTACATTTACGTTTATTCATATTTGGTTATGCACAATTTTATTCAAATAACCAACATAACTAATCCTTTCAAATGTTTAAATAAGATTCACTCGCCAACTTTTTGTTGACCCAAAACCCTATTTTTACACATGATACAGGTGGACATGTTGAAGCAAGGAACACATAGGAAATTGCCTTAGAAGAAAAATAATGAAGGCATGAAATATGTATTTGAACATGTTGTACTTGTATGTTTATTGTAATGTTCTTCTTTAAAAAAAAGAAATAATAAATATGAAACTTTGTAGTAAATGTCATGAGCTTTGATGAAAACCCAATCATGCCCCGATCACCATTTCCACTGGGGTCGGGGTGTGACAGATTGGTATCAGAGCTTTTGACTATAGGGATATAGGATAGGTTATTAGACCCTTAGAGCCTATACTATAGTTGACTAGATTTTAATTGTTTATGTGGTTACATGCAAACTCATGATGTTTATTTGTTTCGTATTTATTACACACACAAATGCATGCTAACACTTCCACTATCATATTGTGTGATATTTAATGAGTTATACTTATTGTCAAACATAACATGCTTACATATACATTCATCACGCATATTTCCATGTTCACATATTCAAATCATCCTCATATTTCCTTTATTCAAGATTTTGTCGCAATTTTCGTTTTTCAATCTCATCAAAGTGAGTTCTACGACGGGCATGTAGTAACTGTAAGGGTACAAGTACCGGTAGTTGGAACGTCCTGTCTAGGTTGGCATTCGTATAAATCCAATATAACGGACCAGTTTGCCTACCTGGGGACTAACGATGAGAGTACGAAGGACCTATTAGGCCAAAGCATGCCACACCAAACGTCGTTCGAACTAACCCCACTTTGAGGTGTCACCGTGTCCAAACCTGGATGCACTCTGAATTTCATACGTTACATTCATCTTTCTCGATTTTCTCCGGGTTTTAGTGTACGTTACCAGGCTAACACATGCGAACCATATGAATGACCCGACAATCATGGGGGCCCACATGATTACGAAGGTGAAGTATGGCGGCATGCAAGGCCCAATTACGAGCAAAGCCCAAGACATCCTATGGATGTAGTAGATTTATTATTCTATATTTATTTTATGTTCATTCCTAAATACGACACATGACACCTAAAACGTCAAACTCATACTCTAGATGTGTATTTCTTGTAGATGTCTTCCAGTCTCTCTCGTAGAAAAATGAGATCAGGAAAATCCCGCGAGCGCATGGCTGCCCAAATCGCTCAACAAATGGCTGCCGTAATACCCAACATCGTAGTTCAAGTTCAACAAGCCCTTACCGCTAATTCCGTCAACCCAATCAATCAAGAAGATCAAAATGTTGTCAACCCTCCCCCAAATACCACTAAATACACCTTCAAGCATTTCAAATCCTGCGATCCTCCAAAATACGAAGGGACTGAAGGTGTCACCGCTCTCCTCCATTGGTTTGAGGAGACGGAAAACACTTATCTCAATTGCGACTGTCCCGATGATCGCAAGGTGCGATATGCTACCGGTCGTTTGTTTGGAGTAGCACTTACATGGTGGAATACAGAGAGGGCCAAACGAGGTACTGAGAATGCTATGACTTTGACTTGGGAGGAGTTGAAGGAAATCATGACAAGACGTTTCTGTCCAAGAAGCGAAATCAAGAAATTGGAAGATGAGTTCTATTCTTTGAAACAAAAGGAGGGTGACCACACCACATACAACAAGAGATTCCTTGAGTTAAATCAGATGGTCCCCAACTTGTTCACTCCCCTCTACCGTTTGATCGAGCACTACATTCGAGGTCTTCCTTCAAAAATTCAAGACCCTGTAATAAGTACCACACCTGCAACTTTGGAAGCAGCAATGGAGTTAGCTACAGAGCTCACCGAAAACCGCATACGGAATAAAGACTTCACGGAGGAGAAGAAGAAGGATAAAGCATCAACCAAAACCTCAAACTCCACCCAAACCGAATCCTCTTCTCAAACCACTCCTAAGAGAAAACGAGACGGGCAAAATTTCGCTATTACCCAAGGCAATCAACCAGCTTCACAAGCCATACCCCTCCAAGCTATCCCAATCACTCAAGTAGCACCTAACTCTACTTACCCAGATAAGAAACCTTACATTGGACCTCACCCTCAATGCAACACCTGTTTTTATCACCATCCATCTACCGTACCTTGTCGACTGTGTGCAAATTGTGGGCGTTATGGTCATTGGAGCAAAACTTGTCGTGCCCCTCAAAACCAAGCCTCACCCCCTACTCAAAACATGATCCAAACATATCAACAACCCCAATACCCCATGTTCCCATATGTTCGAGCTTGTTTTAATTGTGGCGACCCTACCCACTTTAGAAACACGTGCCCTCGATTGGTTAACATCATAAACGCCCAAGCTCAAGCAAACCCAGTTAACCAAGCAAATCAAGCAAACCCAGCTCCACCACCAGCAAGAGGAAGAGCTTACAACATCAACACCAATCCTGTTGAAGATAATAACGGCCCAAACGAATCACCCAACTAGCTTTCCCTCACCAAGAGTCAAGACTCAACTCCAACCGTTTAGTTTTAATGTTTTCTTTATGTTATCTCAATCTTTACGTCTCCCAGCTATAAATTGGGAATTTATGTATCCAAGAATTTTAATGCCAATTGATATTACAGTTTTGTTTTATACTCATTGATTTAACATTCATATCATCAAACATCTCGACGTACCTCGATCACATCATTTAAAGAAGTTGGGTTGTGTCTCACTTTTACATAGACTAACCCCTTCATCATAACAAACGAGAGAGGTACTGTCATCATTCAGTCATGTAACCTTTCAGAATTGAGACTCAAGCTTTGGTTGTTGTGTTTGTTTATGTTTCAGAGTCACATAGAACTGATCATAATCTACTGATAAAGCCAATGAAAATTTGACAAGAATATGGTGGATACGCCGCTGGTACTTCCTATATATAAGTATTCTTGGCAAAGGATCAAAAGCATTACCAGGAGGTTATGAGAAGTTCCGTGTAGGTTTAAATATTGTCATGGTTGAAGTTTTTGTTTTATGATACATACCTTATCATTTCAAACGTATCAATTCCCTCAAAACTCTTATGCATAAAATCATGCCTAATCAATCAACTCAGTTTATCCATGTTCCGCATTCTTATACATTAGGCATCAAAAAGCGATTCATGTAGCAGGGTATTCAACCCTTACTAGGAACGTTACTGCCTCAAATAAGATTTAAACTCTCACCCTCTTCTAATTATGCAATCGTCAAAATTAAAACATCCTCCCTTCAAGTCAAATATACCACTACTACTTAAATTTCGGGACGAAATTTCTAAAAGTAGGGGATACTGTAACATCCGTCGAAAAACGGGTTTTCAAAATCCGCTTCGTTTATCAATCAAATATCCAGTTATAAATTTCGTTGCATATTTATAGTTGATATTAATTTTAAACGATACATAATTAATAAATATATTAGAATTTAAAAACCATAATTTAAAATTTCTAATAAAAACTGAATAAAAAAAATAAATACAGACGCCGGGTTTCGAACCCGGGTCACCCGGATGAACAAACACACAACACACCACTCCGCCACACGCGTTTCTTTGTAACAATACTGAATTAAATGATACTTAAAGTAAACCCGAATTCAAACCAGAGAAATCACGCGCACTCAGAGCTTGCAATCACCGGAAAATCCGGCAATCCGCGATTTTGGCCAAATCCGTTTCGACTAAACCGCTCCAATTGATGTCGACATCGGTTATAACCGTTGCCGGCAATCAATTTCCGTCATAACCGACGGAAATCCTAACTCGCGGACCTTGACTTAATTCAGCCTGTATTCACTATAAATACCCACTTGAACACTCTGAAAATCCTTTCGCTCAGAACCACGATCGTTTCCGAAGCTTAATTCATCTCAAAACACGTCGCCGGAGATATTTTACAGTCGCCGGACTTTCACCGGAAAACCGAGACTTACTTCAAATCGGTAAAATTCTCGACTCTTTTGTTTGTAATCCATTATTCGACATGTATTAACTTCAATCCTTCAACCAGAATCTGTCCCAGACTACGCCGCCGAGAAATCCCACACTCACCGGAATTTCACTGAAACATCGAAGTCTCACTGTCGATCGGTATAATCATCTAAAAACTCTTGATATCTCTTACTCAATAACTTAATTTCATAACACAAGAATCTAAACTGTCAAACACTTCACTCAGCCGAGAGTCACAAATCAAAGCCGACGACTCCTGCCGGAAATCTGAAGTAAACGCGCTGTTTTGGTACATTCTATTCTTTAATCTCGTTAACTATTTCATTCCAACCAACTATAAGTTTTGATAATCGAATTAAACAAAACAGTCGGATCTCACTGATCTGAGTTCTTGTAAATGAAGAAGATGAAGTCGAGAATAGGTATTAGTATAATTAAAACCGGATATTCAAACGGGTTAGACACACAGTCCAGTGGTGGGCTGTGTGCGCAAACAATACGCACGTCACGAGTTCGAATCGCACAACGTACCAACTTTCAGAATTAAAACCAACATTTTTAGAACTGAATCAGAACAATGCACAGAATGTTTATAAGAGTAATATAATCCATAAGTTAAACAGATTAGACACACAGCCCAACTGGTTGGGCTGTGCGCATTCGAACCGAAGAACCCGAGTTCGACTCCGGGTCCCTGCAACCGGTTCGGCCATATAAATCCTTTTTAATAAAAAACCAAATAAGTTTAAAAGTAATTAGTATATAAATATAATTAAAACACAGAATATTTCGGGTTAAACACGTAGCTCAGTTGGTAGAGCTGCGTGCACGCGTACGAGAGGTCCCGAGTTCGAACCTCACTCAGCGCATGGTTAAACATAGTCCGACCGGTCAACGGTCAACAGTCAAAAAGTCAAAAAAAAATTATTTCTTTTATTTATTTATTTTATTTAAAAATCAATTAAAAAAACTTAAAAATAATATTTTTCAAGTTAGAAAATGTCCTTAACTCACGAAAATAAATCTAAAAAAACTCCATTAAAAGCACTAATTAAAAACATCAATCTCGAATAAAATCGATTTATTTACCGAACCATTTCGTTATTATTTTAGGTTAGTTTTTCCTCGTCGATCAAATCCTAAAATTCGTGCGCATCCAACGTCATCAAAGAACGCACCCAATGTGAGTGAATTCTTACAAATTCCCATTTTTATTCATGTTTTGGGGTGTATCATGTGTCGCTTTAATTATTTCATTTATTCAAACTCGTGCTATTACCATTATATGATATAAACTCGAGATGTAAATATTGTTTGTTGTGATGTATGTTTACATTTTGTCAAGTTGCGTGCAAACCATTCATTAGGCCCATCAGTTCCTCGTTGGAGACGGGTTGAGCATCAGGTGCCTCATTGTTCATCATTTGGTGTGTGCTTGTGCATTAATTGAGATTATGTGATTATGTTGTTTGTTGTGATACGTGTGTACATTCTTGTCAAGTTGTGTGCAAATCATGCATTAGGCCCATTAGTTCCTCGTGGGAGACGAGTTGAGCATCAGGTGCCTCATCAGATCGGCTCCGTTTGATTGAGCCTAGATCTCATTGTTCATCATTTGGTGTGTGTGTTTGTGCATTTATTGATATTATGTGTTTTGTGATTAAATTTACATTTACGTTTATTCATATTTAGTGATGCACAATTTTATTCAAATAACCAACATAACTAATCCTTTCAAATGTTTAAATAAGATTCACTCGCCAACTTTTTGTTGACCCAAACCCTATTTTTACACATGATACAGGTGGACAGGTTGAAGCAAGGAACACATAGGAAATTGCCTTAGAAGAAAAATAATGAAGTCATGAATATGTATTTGAACATGTTGTACTTGTATGTTTATTGTAATGTTCTTCTTTAAAAAAAGAAATAATAAATATGAAACTTTGTAGTAAATGTCATGAGCTTTGATGAAAACCCAATCATGCCCCGATCACCATTTCCGTTGCGGGTCGGGGTGTGACATTTGATTAGTCTGATAAGAAGTTAATACTCATTTTAGCTTTAAACCATGAACCGTAGCAGAGAAATACAGCCGTTGAATCATCATTCGACTCAGGACCTCTATTAGTCATGCTACAGCCTCAATTTAAAACCTAACAGTTATGATTAAAATATGCAAATAAGCCCTTTAGTGTTTGAGTTGTATTTATATTTGTCTATATGTCATTACACCGGCAGAACATATGTTAGAGGCATACAAAATCAAAATGAAGAGGAAAATTAATAATTAATCATTCATAGTACAATATACAGTTGTACATAGTCATCAATAAATCCGTCATATAGGATCCTTAAGCATATCATGAATGCATTCGATACAAAGATTTAGTTTCCTCAATTCGTTCATAAACAAATAATTAATTTTGTATCGAAATTTAATGCAGCACCTCTCGAACTGTTACTGTTGAAGGAGACATGGTAGCTGACTTTATCAGAATAAGTCTTCAATATATAATTTATATGGAGTTAATAAACTTATGAGTCCACTGATAAATTTTCAACAACATTTAGTGACTATTGCTTTGTGATCAACAACATATTATGTCATTATATCTCAGGTTGTTGTTATTAGTTCATTATGACTCCTCCATGAGATAAGTTTTGTCTGCTGACATAAGGATATGCCCATTTGAAGTTAAACTTATGGAACGAAAATAATGTCCCATTGGGTCTATCTCGATATGTTATGATATCTATTACATAAGAGATATCTCTGAGATCTATTATATCAAAGTTTGTTTTTAACAATGCTTTGACTTATGTAACATATACTTGTCAAAAGAATGTCATCTATATATAGACAAATTTATTTTAGTTGCTCCCACTCATTTTGAGGTAGGTACATTAATCCACTTGGATCTTGATGAAAATAAGTGTGTTAAGATTTCATTGCATTATGATGTTTGCATTAACCCATACATGGATTTTATCGGCTTATAGATAAACTGTTCTTTCACCTTAAGTTTAGAACTTTCAGGTTGTTTTATGAACATGTAAATATGTAAGTCAGTTGTTAGGGAAACATTGTTTTAATGTTTATCTAATGTAGCTCTAAATTGTTATAAGCTACCAACAGTGATGATCCTCAAAGAAACTTTTGTAATACAGGTAGAAGATTCTTTGATAATTTATCTCTTCCTAAGTATAACCTTTGACAATTAATCATGCTTTTTGGTGTCTAAACATTTATATTAGGATTTGGTTTGGTTATGAACACTCTTAGGCAATTCAATCAAATCCCAAACGTTATTCGAACACATAAAATCAGTTTTACTAGAAAACATTTTTATTCCATTTAGAAAATTGATTGCCGCTAATGGTTTAATTAGAAGAGATAGAATCAGTAAACTTTTCCAAAATCCACTTCAACATTAGTTAGGGAGGTTGTGTAATCATCAAAGTTAGTAGGTTTAAACCTAGATGACCTCCTGAGTTGATATTGGGTTTATTAGAAGTTTCAATTTTGTGGATTAGCTCTTGGTTAGGTTGCTATCCTTTTCAGGATTCTAAGTGTGTAAGAGTTGGTGAAGTATGATGTACAAGAGGTGTAAACGGAGTCAAATTCGGAGTAAAATTTAATGACTCTCTTCCCCCGCCTCTTGTATTCCTTGCAAGTCATGATAAAGACTTTACTGCTCCCACTGAAGTCTTTAGGAACTCAACATGCTTAGGGTTTATATTAGGATTTGGTTTGGTTATGAACACTCTTAGGTAATTCAATCAAATCTCAAACGTTATTCGAACACATAAAATTAGTTTTACTAGAAAACAGTTTTATTCCATTTAGAAAATTGATTGCCGCTAATGGTTTTATTAGAAGAGATAGAATCAGTAAACTTTTCCAAAATCCACTTCAACATTAGTTATGGAGGTTGTGTAATCATCAAAGTTAGTAGGTTTAAACCTAGATGACCTCCAAAGTTGATTATTGGGTTTATTAGAAGTTTCAATTTTGTGGATAAGCTCTTGGTTAGGTTACTATCCTTCTCAGAATTCTAAGTGTGTAAGAGTTGGTGCAGTATGATGTACAAGAGGTGTAAACAGAGTTAAATTCGGAGTAAATTTAATGACTCTCTTCCCCCGCCTCTTGTATTCCTTGCAAGTCATGATAAAGACTTTACTGCTCCCACTGACCTTAGAAGTCTTTAGGAACTCAACATGCTTAGGGTCAATATTTAACGACCAACATATTCTATTAGAGAAACAAATTAATGATGTTAGTCGTTGTAGTTTCTCTTGTTGAGAATTATATTAGTTTAGGTAAGAAATCTAAGTGTGCCCACAATTAAGCAACAATGAAACTTTTGTAAGAGTAGCATTAGATTTTAAGGAGACAAGCTTTGATGAAACAGTGTCAAAATGGAGCAATGTCTTGTACAAGAGGTGTAAATTGAAGTCATGTAAAAGTTTTCACTCCTCCACCTCTTGCAACTTTGGCAAGTTATAATTAAGACACTTAATGCTCCCACTAATCTTTGATATCTCTAAAAATTGCTACAAGAGAAATTTAAATGAGGTATATGATGTGGGAACCTATCATATATATATATGTTAGACTTCACTTGATTTCCTTAATGTCCAGATATCATAAGAAGCTTAGGGACATATTTAATAGAAATCATATTAAGTATATATATAAATAGATTTCTTTAAGACTATATGCCATATGAGAAAAATTTAGATACAAGTGGATAATCTTTAATTAATAAATGAATTATGTCTGAATATTCCATTTTGAATAAGTTCCACAAATATCAATGAAATATAACTTATAGTGAACCCATACTTATTCCTTAAGCCAAATAATATTTTAGGTCTTTTAACATCATGATTGAAAATCACTTAGAATGAGATTAGATGAAAAAAAATCATCCTCACTAACCATGTCATGATTTCTCATGAATTACGATTACAATGGATGAAATTTATAGATCTCGTTTCCTTTTGTCAAATTCTCATTTGCATGATAACAAAAGTTGTGAAAGTGTAAGGTATCATCTAGCTTCATCTTATTAATGTTTCTATTCAGATATTGAGAACAAATAATATGAGAGTTTAAGGTAAGTGTGACTTTATGTTGACTATGCAAACCTCACAACTGTCATAATATAGCTTTAGTATTGATACTAAATTCTGATTAATTTCCAGAATATGTAATGTATCATAAAGCGTAATTAGAAGACAACTTTTCATGGTTCTTATAGCCTTAACATTTAATTTTGTCACTAACTCTCATGTTAGTTATTTGTTGAATTCTAGTAAGGAAACATTTAGAACTAGAGTCAACTTATCAGGTGTTAATTGGAATATTAAAGTTATCAGACTTAAAGAGCACTAAAAGGCGACTACCTATTTTATCCAACTGTTCTTTTGAATTATGGATAATCTCTTTGCTTATGCCTAATGACATAATTAGGCAGTGAGTTTCTCCATTGAAGAACCTTAGAGTTGGAATTACTACTTGTATTTTGTCTATGAACCTTAGAAGTATCCTCTTTTAGGTTTTAGTGGTAGTGAGGTGAATGACATCTTATTTTTCAGTTTTAGGAATTTCTTTTCCTGTACGTATACTGCTTGTCACACCCCGACCCGCAGCGGAAAAGGTGATCGGGGCATGATTGGGTTTTCATCAAAGCTCATGACATTTATTATAACGTTTCATATTTATTATTTCTATTTAAAGGAGAATCATTACAATCAATCATACTAGTACAACATGTTCTATACATTTTTCAAGACTTCATTATTTTTCTTCTAAGGCAATTTCCTATGTGTTCCTTGCTTCAACCTGTCCACCTGTATCATGTGTAAAAAATGGTTTTTGGGGCGAGTGAATCCTATGAAAACATTTAAACGTGTTTATTGTATCGATTATAAAATAAAGTGCATAACCACATATGAATAAACATAAATGTAAACTAAATCACAAATCACATAATATTAATTAATACACACGCACACACCAAATGTTTGTTTTTGAGGCACGCGTTGTTCAACTCGTCTCCCACGAGGAACTGATGGGCCTAATGAATGATTTTGAGGCACGCGTTGTTCAACGAGCTGATGGGCCTAATGAATGTTTTTTGAGGCACGCGTTGTTCAACTCGTCTCCCACGAGGAACTGATGGGCCTAATGAATAATTTGCACACAACTTGACAATATGTAATACATCACAACAAACAATATTTACATTCTAAGTTTAGATCATATAATGGTATAGCACGAGTTTGAATAAGCGAATTAATTTAAGCGACACATGATACACCCCAAAACATGAATAAAAAGGGGAATTTGTAAGAATTCACTCACCGTGGTTGCGTTTCTTGGATTGATGATGAATGCGCACGAATTTGGATTTAACCACGAGAGAAACTAACCTAAATAATAACATAATGGTTCGGTAAATAAATGGATTTTATTTGAGATTAATAATTTTAATTCATAATCTTAATAGGATTTCTAGATTTATTTTTGTGAGTTTAAGGACATTTTCTAACTTTAAAAATATTATTTTTAAGTATTTTTAAATAATTTTCTGATTAAATAAATAAATAAAATTGTTGACCGTTGACTTTGACTATTGACCGGTCTGATTGTGTTTATTATGTGCGCTGAGTGAGGTTCGAACTCGTGACCTCCCGTACGCGTGCACGCAGCTCTACCAACTGAGCTACGTGTCTAACCCGAAATATTTCTGATTTTAATTATATTTATATACTATTTGGATTTATTCAGAATTTTATTTAATTAAAAAGGTTTCTGAATATCATCTGACCGGCTGGCTTAGCGGGGATCGAACCTGTGACCATCGACTTAACTTGCACCCAGCCCAACCAACTGGGCTCGGTGTCTAACCTGTTATAGACAGAATTTATATTATATTTATACACTTAACACGTGCTTCAAGATTTGGTTTTTATAAAAAGGGTATGATATTTCAGTGGATCGGAACACAATAGACTCGAACCCGGGACGTGTACGTTATGTTTGCACACAGTCCACCACTGGACTGTGTGTCTAACCCGGTTATTATTCCGGTTTTTATTATATTTATACCCATTTCAAAACTTCATCTTCTTCGATTTATAAAACCAGAGAATCCACCCGACTGTTTAATCGAAAATTTTTATTGAATTAGTTGATTGATCAATACTGTTAACGAAATAATTTAAACAGAAAGGATTAAAGGTGCTGTACCGAATAGTTGTGATCTCCGATGAAGTTCCGGTGGCTGAGGTTAACTCCGGCGAAGTTTATCTTGCGACAGAGGCTCTATCAGAAGTTTGAGGTGAGTGTGGTGCTTTCTGTCTGAGCTCTAGAAGTCTTATTTTAGAGTAAGGAGAAGAGATGAAATGGGTTCGGTTTTCCGGCGACTTGCAGAGAATTCCGGCGAGGTGTTTCTTGATGAATAGCGACTTGTAGAGAGAGTGAAAGTTGTGCGAGTGTAAGCAGGTTTTGAGAGAAATACACATGGTATTTATAGATTGACAAAAGCTGCCCGATTTCAGTTTTCAAAACCGAGTATTCAAGATTTTCCGGCGGTTACGACTATAATTGGGGCTAGACATCGGTTTATAACCGATGTCGTCGACGGTTACAGCGTTTTAGTCAAAAGGAGAATGGCTGAACTCGCGGATTGCCGGATTTTCCGGTGATTGCGAGTTCCGCCGCGCTGATACCCGTTTTTTTGAATTCGCGTTTTAATTTAAGTGTTAATTGTTTTCAGTATTATTCCAAAGTTAGCGTGTGGCGGAGTGGTGTGTTGTTTACTTGTTGAACCGGCTGACCCGGTTCGAAATCCGGCAGCCTCAAATATTTTTTATTATCTTATTTTTTATGATTTATTAATTATGTTTTAAAATTCTAACAATGTTTATTAATTATGTATCGTTTAAAATTAAAATAACCAATATATACGCGACGAAAATTATGACTGACTATTCGGTTAATAAACGAAGCGGGTTTTGGAAACCCGTTTTTTGACGGATGTTACAGTATCCCCTACTTTTAGAAATTTCATCCCGAAATTTAAGTAATAGTGGTATATTTGACTTGTGGAGAGGGTGTTTTAATTTGACAATTACATAATCAGAAGAGGGTGAAAGTTTAAATTTTATTGGAGGCGGTAATGTTCCTAGTAAGGGATTGGATACCCTGCTACAAAAATCGCTTTTTGATGCCTAAGATAAGGAATATTGATAAACACAGTTGATTGACTAGATATGATCTCATGCACAAGTGTTTTGAGAGAATCGATACGTTTGGAAAGATAAGGTTATATCCTAAAACAAAACTTCTACCACTATAACCTACATGGAACCTCTCATAACCGCCTGACAATGCCTCTGATCCTTTGGCAAGAATACTTATATATAGGAAGTACCAGCGGCGTATCCACCATATTCTTGTCAAATTTTCATTGGCTTTATCAGTAAGTTATGATTAGTTCTATGTGACTCTAGAACATAAACAAACACAACAACCAAAGCTTGAGTCTTAATTCTGAAAGTATACATGTTTGAATGATGACAGTACCTCTCTCGTTTGTTATGATGAAGAGGTTAGTCTATGTAGAAGTGAGACACAACCCAACTTCTTTGAATGATGAGATTGAGATACGTCGAGATGTATGATGATATGAATGTTAAATCAATGAGTATAAAACAAAACTGAAATAGTAATTCGCATTAAGATTCTTGGATAAATTTCCAATTTATAACTGAGATACGTGAAGATTGAGATAACATAAAGAAAACATAAAAACTAAGTGGTTGGAGTTGAATCTTGATTTTTGGTGAAGAAAACTAGTTGGGTGGTTCGTTTGGGCTGTTATTATCTTCAACAGGATTGGCGTTGATGTTGTAAGCTCTTCCTCTTGCTGGTGGCCTAGTGGTTAGGTTTTCTTGATTTGCTTGGTTAACTGGGTTTGCTTGAGCTTGGGCGTTTATGATGTTAACCAATCGAGGGCACGTGTTTCTAAAGTGGGTAGGGTCGCCACAATTAAAACAAGCTCGAACATATGGGAACATGGGGTATTGGGGTTGTTGATATGTTTGGATCATATTTTGAGTATGGGGTGAGGTTTGGTTTTGAGAGGTGCGGCAAACCTTGCTCAAATGACCATAGCGTCCACAATTCGCACATAGTCAACAAGGTAAGGTAGATGGATGGTGATAAAAACAGGTGTTGCATTGAGGGTGAGGTCCAAAGTAAGGTTTCTTATTTGGGTAAGTTGAGTTGGGTGCTACTTGAGTGATTGGGATAGCTTGGAAGGGTACAACTTGTGAAGCTGGTTGGTTGTGTTGGGTGACAGCGAAGATTTGTCCATCTCGTTTTCTCTTAGAAGTGGTTTGAGAAGAGGATTTGGTTTGGGTGGAGTTTGGGGTTTCGGTTGATGCTTTATCCTTCTTCTTCTCCTCCTTAAAGTCTTTATTCCGTATGCGGTTTTCGGTGAGCTCTGTAGCTAACTCCATTGCTGCTTCCAAAGTTGCAGGTGTGGTACTTATTACAAGGTCTTGAATTTTTGAAGGAAGACCTCGAATGTAGTGCTCGGTCAAACGGTAGAGGGGAGTGAACAAGTTGGGGACCATCTGATTTAACTCAAGGAATCTCTTGTTGTATGTGGTGTGGTCGCCCTCTTTTTGTTTCAAAGAATAGAACTCATCTTCCAATTTCTTGATTTCGCTTCTTGGATAGAACCGTCTTGTCATGATTTCCTTCAACTCTTCCCAAGTCAAAGTCATAGCATTCTCAGCACCTCGCTTGGCCTTCTCTGTATTCCACCATGTAAGTGCTACTCCGAGCAAACGACCGGTAGCATATCGTGCCTTGCGATCATCGCGACAGTCGCAATTGAGAAAAGTGTTTTCCATCTCCTCAAACCAATGGAGGAGAGCGGTTACACCTTCAGTCCCTTCGTATTTTGGAGGATCGCAGGATTTGAAATGTTTGTAGGTGCATTTAGTGGCTTTTGGGGAAGGATTGACAATGTTTTGATCATCTTGGTGGATTGGGTTGACAGGATTAGCGGTAAGGGCCTGTTGAACTTGAACTACGATGTTGGGTATTACGGCCGCCATTTGTTGAGCGATTTGGGCAGCCATGCGCTCGCGGGATTTTCCTGATCTCATTTTTCTACGAGAGAGACTGGAAGACATCTACAAGAAATACGCATCGAGAGTATGAGTTTGACGTTTTAGGTGTCATGTGTCGTTTAGGAATGAACATAAAATAAATATAGAATAATAAATCTACTACATCCATAGGATGTCTTGGGCTTTGCTCGTAATTGGGCCTTGCATGCCGCCATACTTCACCTTCGTAATCATGTGGGCCCCCATGATTACCGGGTCTTTCATATGGTTCGCATGTGTTAGCCAGGTAACGTACACTAAAACCCGGAGAAAATCGAGAAATATGTATATAACGTATGGAATTCGGAGTGCATCCAGGTGTGGACACGGTGATACCTCAAAGTGGGGTTAGTTCGAACGACGTTTGGTGTGGCATGCTTTGGCCTAATAGGTCATGGATTGCGCTAAGCTCCCCTGGCAACCTGAGCTTATAAGCTACAGTGCCGACACGTTCGATTATCTCGAAAAGTCCTATATATCTAGGGCTTAACTTGCCCTTCTTTCTAAAACGCATCACACCTTTCCAAGGTGATACTTTTAGCATGACTTTGTCCCCTACTTGGAACTGAAGAGGTTTACGCCTCTTGTCAGCATAACTTTTCTGCCTATCTCTGGCAGCTTTGAGACGATCACGGATTTGCATAATCTTTTCTGTGGTCTCCAGGACAATCTCTGGTCCTGATAGTTGGGCCTCCCCAACTTCTGCCCAGCATACGGGCGTTCTACATTTTCTCCATACAAGGCCTCAAAAGGAGCAACCTTGATGCTAGTATGATAACTATTATTGTAGGAGAATTATACTAGGGGTAAGTGGTCGTCCCAACTTCCACCTAAATCAATCACACATGCCCTAAGCATGTCTTCTAGTGTTTGGATAGTACACTCACTTTGACCATCAGTCTGCGGATGGTAAGCCGTACTAAAATTTAATCGTGTGCCTAAGGATTGTTGGAAACTTTTCCAAATATGAGATGTGTATCTAGTATCTCTATCGGATACAATAAATACTGGCACACCGTGTAGGGACACTATCTTGTCCACATACAACTTAGCCAATTTATCTGAATTATACGTCTCTTTAATTGGCAAGAAATGAGCTGACTTAGTCAGCCTATCCACTATGACCCAAATAGTGTCATTACCACTTTTGGTCTTAGGTAACTTGGTAATCAAATCCATAGTTACCATTTCCCATTTCCAAGTGGGAATTTCTAATTGTTGTAGTAGTCCTGAAGGTTTCTGATGTTCAGCCTTAACTTGCGAACACGTCAGACACTTAGCTACATAAGTGGCTATGGATTTCTTCAAACCCATCCACCAATAATAATTCTTCAAGTCTTGATACATCTTGTCACCTCCCGAATAAACCGAGTATCTTGAATTGTGCGCTTCTTGGAGGATTAAATCTCTAAGTCCTCCAAGGATCAGAACCCAAATTCTATCATTAAATCTTAGGATTCCATCCTTTCCAGGCGCTAACTGATCCACGGTTCTTCCTAATCCTTCATTAGGAATATTGGCCTCTAATAAGGCTTGCTTTTACGCATCTAGTAGCTTTTCACTTAAGCTACTTCTGAATTCAATGCTCTTAGCGTTAATCCTTATAGGTTTAACCTTTTCCTTGCGACTTAAGGCATCGGCAACTACATTTGCCTTGCCTGGATGGTAACGAATCTCACAATCAAAATCGTTAAGTGTTTCCATCCACCGACGTTGTCGCATGTTCAATTCTTTTTGATTGAACAGATGCTGGAGACTTTTATGGTCTGTGTTTATAACACACTTTGTGCCATACAATTAATGTCTCCATAACTTTAGTGCAAATATAACGGCACCCAGCTCCAAATCATGGGTGGTGTAATTCCTTTCATGCACCTTTAACTGTCGTGATGCATAGACAATTACTTTGCCATTTTGCATTAGCACACAACCCATGCCAGTGTGCGAAGCATCACAATAGACAACAAAATTCTCAATACCCTTAGGTAGAGATGACACAGGAGCGTTGCTCAACTTGTGTTTAAGAATCTCAAAAGATTCTTGTTGCTTTGGACCCCAATTATACTTAATATTCTTACGGGTCAAGGAAGTTAAAGGAGTGACTATCCTTGAAAAGTTCTCAATAAACCTCCTATAGTATCCAGCCAATCCCAAGAAACTACGAACCTCCGTTGGGGTCTTGGGCACTTCCCAATTCATTATGGCCTCAATTTTGGCGAGATCCACTTGGATACCACGCTCACTCACTATGTGTCCAAGAAATTGGACTTCTCTAGCCAAAATTCACATTTAGAGAACTTCGCATAAAGTTTCTCCTGCCTTAATAATTCTAGGATGCACCAAAGATGTTTCTCGTGATCATCTTGATTACGAGAATAGATAAGTATGTCGTCTATGAAGACAATGACAAACTTATCTAAATACGGTTTGCAGACTCTATTCATGAGATCCATGAATGCTGCTGGTGCATTTGTGAGCCCAAAAGGCATCACTAAGAATTCAAAATGACCATAGCGGGTTCTGAAGGCAATTTTAGGAACATCTTCACTTTTCACCTTCAGCTGGTGATATTCAGATCTCAGATCAATCTTAGAGAAGTAATTAGCCCCTTGAAGTTGGTCGATTAAATCATCGATCTTGGGCAGAGGATATCTATTCTTAATGGTTAGCTTGTTTAGCTCCGGGTAGTCGATGCACATTCGCATCGAACCGTCTTTCTTCTTTACAAACAGAATAGGAGCTCCCCAAGGCGAGGAACTAGGCTGAATAAAGCCTTTCTCCAAAAGTTCGTCGAGTTGCGTCCTCAATTGCTTCATCTCCGTTGGTGCTAGCCTATATGGAGCTCTAGCCACTGGTGCTAATCCTGGTATGATATCTATTCTGAACTCCACTTGCCTATCTGGAGGTAGGCCTGGTAATTCTTCAGGGAAAACATCGGGATACTCCGAGATAACTGATTGATCTTCAAGGTTAGGCTTTGGTTCATTTATGTTAACTTGAGCCATATAGATGACACAGCCTCTTCTCAAACACTTGGATGCCTTAAATAATGACACCTTGTGCGGCAATCCATAGTGTGAGTCTCCAGGGATGGTGATCATTTCACCAGATGGAGTTTTGATTTTGATGAGCTTTTTATCACAAGCAACGCGGGCTTGGTTATGAGATAACCAATCCATGCCTAAGACAACATCGAACCCCGCCAATTTCATTAGCAAAAGAGAGATAGGGATGGAATGATTCTTAATGAATATAGAGAATCCATCAAGAATGGAAGAAGCAATTTCTAAGGTTCCATCGGCTAGTTCTATCTCATAAATTTTGTCTAGAGTTCTTATGGGTAAGTGTAATAGTTTACTAAACTTATGGTCAACGAATGATTTATCTGCACCTGAATCGAAAAGAACTCTAGCGTAGATATTGTTAATGGGGAATGTACCTGTTATGACGTTGTTGTCATTAACGGCCTCCCTGGCATTCATTTGAAAAGAACTAGCATTTCCCTTCTTGGCCTCTCCAGGCTTTGCCTCATTACTTTTGGGTTTCTTGGGGCAATTGTACGTTATATGCCCTTTTTCGTTGCAGTTATAGCAAACTGCATCCTTGAGATCCTTACAATCTAAGGTCTTATGCCCTTTTCTCTTACAGATACCACAGGGTTTGGTTTGTGGATTTATACTACACTATCCCCAGTGCCTATATTTACGATTCTTGTACAGAGGTTTGTCACTAGACACGTGCTGGTTCTTCTTGAACCTAAAATTTCCTTTCTTCTTAAATCCTTGGGAGTTATTATCCTCCCATTTCCTCTTTCCGTCAGTTTCGGTCCTAATCGCCTTTTGTCTTACCAGATCTAGGGTGAGGAAAGAGATAGGTCTACAGCAGACCTATAGGTAGTAGGCTGAGCAGCCTTTACCATGCCCTTTATTTCGGGCGCCAACCCATTTATGAAACGCGCAATGCGTTTGGATTCGGGGGTGATCAAATAGGATACTAACCTAGATAGGGAGTTGAAATCGGAGACGTACTTCCGACAGTTTAGGTTTTTCATTGATAGAGATGAGAAGTCTGTCTCTAGCTTCTCCACCTCATGGGTTGGGCAGTAAGTTTCCTTTACCAAATCAAAAAACTTGGACCATCCCAAGTTGTACAGGTGTACCTTACCTGTTAATTGAATCATGGCCTTCCACCATGTTAGGGCATCGACCCTTGAAGGATTGTGATACGTACTTGACCACATCCTTATCAGCACAATTGCTGATATCTACTATCGTTTCCATCTCATCTAGACACTTTAGGGCTTCTACCGCTCCTTTCTACCCGTTAAGGTCTCGGGGCTTGCATGAGACGAAATACTTATAGGTACATCCGTCCTTAACTGAATGGGACTTTTCAGTAAGATCTATCTTCTTTGGTTCACTCTTCGCATTTGAAGAGTGAACAGAGCTCTCCCTATGAGCTGAAGATGGTGGAACAGATAAAGGTCTAGAGCGAGTGGCACTCGGCTCTCTTAGCTTTTCTATGGCCTTACTCATGGCCCTTTCCACAGCCGCATCAATGCGAGCTTGAAAATTTTCATCATCTATATTTTTATTTTCAGCTTTATTAGGTTCAGCATTTCTGTGGCTACTTTGTGCTTCGTTTGAGTTAGCCATCTTTAAGTCTTGGTCTCTATATACCAATAAAACTTTATTTAGCCATGGCGCATTAACCATATCGGCTTTCAATATTGGATATAACAATCCATTGCATATACTAGTGTGAATAACATCACAACTCTTAGGCTTAACATATCTATATTTGGCCCTGGTCTTAATAGGACCATCATAGACAAATTACAATTTGGACGAAGTCCATATATTTTTGGACAGTGGATCGCAATGTCACAACTGTCATTGTCATCATTGACAATTATATAGCTCATAGGCTTGTCCCTAATGGACATAATAATTGGGCGCATTGGCCGGTCATATTGGTCTAAAATATATATATTATATAATATATATATATATATATGGCATATCAGCCTGTCACTTAAGACAATATACATATGGCATGTCAGCCTGTCACATTGGACAATAATTGGGCACCTTGGCCTACATCATATCAGATGTATATGGCATATCAGCCTGTCCCGTTGGACAATTAATTGGGCATATTGGCCTACATCATATCAGATGTACATGGCATATCAGTCTGTCCCGTTGGACAATTAATTGGGCACATTGGCCTACATCATATCAGATGTACATGGCATATCAGCCTGTTCTGTTGGACAATTAATTGGGCACATTGGCCTAAATCATATCAGATGTACATGGCATATCAGCCTGTCCCGTTGGACAATTAATTGGGCACATTGGCCTACATCATATCAGATGTACATGGCATATCAGCCTGTCCATTAGACAATTACTTGGGCACATTGGCCAACATCATATCAGATGTACAAATGTACATGGCATATTAGCCTGTCCAGTTGGACAATTAATTGGGCGCATTGGCCTACATCATATCAGATGTACGTGGCATATCAGCTTGTCCCTTTGGATAATTAAGTGGGCACATTGGCCTACATCATATCAGATGTACATGGCATATCAGCCTGTCCCTTTGGACAATTAATTGGGCACATTGGCCTACATCATATCAGATGTACATGGCATATCAGCCTGTCCCTTTGGACAATTAATTGGGCACATTGGCCTACATCATATCAGATGTACATGACACATCACCCTGTCCCGTTGGACAATTAATTGGGCACATTGGCCTACATCATATCAGATGTACATGGCATATTAGCATGTCCCTTTGGACAATTAATTGGGCACATTGGCCTGACGGCTAGTGTGGTTCCTCAAGCCACACTACTAAGAGTATGAACATTTCTTAATGTTACGTAAGAGTACCTTAATAATTGATTAATGGTCCCGGTCACCTTCGACCTTAACGACCTTGGAGGTTTGGACCTAGTCCCTTACTCTTGGATAGAAGGATAACTTCCCTTAACTATCCTGATAGAAGACCCCATCGTACTTAACTATCACTTCTTGGCCAATGTGTGGTCTGTGCCACTTGGCATAATCAATCTATTAAGGTCTTTTGGAATTATATAGTAGAGCATAAATTCGAGTAAAATTGAGGCGTTAGTTTTCAAGAGGATGAATTATATATATATATATATATATATATATATATATATATATATATATATATATATATATATATATATATATATATATATATATATATAATTCCAAAAGTGCTTCATTAAATTTCCATAAGAAAATACAATACTAGAAAGATGAAAGAAACTTGTCCATGCAAGGACTTAAGAAATAAAAATGTCCACGCAGGGACTAAAGAAATAACAATGTTCTTGCAGGGACTACATATTATTAGAAGAGACTTCACTCGTCCTTCTTTCCCTTGGCCAACTTGGAGAGTTTCTTGAAGAACTTGTTTGTCTTCCTCTCCGTTTTCTCCGCCTGTTGCTGCATTTCTTTCATTCTTTCTAAGGCCTCATTGATTGCCTCAAGTGGTGGCGGAGGTTGTGGTTGTGGTTGTGGCATAACCGGATACTGGTACCCATAAGTTGGATATCCAGTCGGTGGATAAGTAGGTGGGAAAGGAGACGGGTAAAGTGCGTTGTGCATAACAGCCTGCATGTATGGGTCTTGCGACCATGCTTGATAGTCTACCGGTGTAGACGGGTTAAAAGGATCATATCCAGACGTGTCTAGGTACGTGGGAATTGGGTTAGTATAACCCGTTGGTGGTGATTGAATAGCAGGTGTTGGTGTTGGTTCCACTATAGGTGGAACATTAGAGGGTCCACCCATTTGTGGGTCCTCTTGAATTGCGGGGTAGGAGTTGGGTAAAGGTGGTAGCGATCCCGGCCTTTGTCCGACACGTACCGACATACGTGCTCCACGCTTCCTTCTTGGTGGTTCAGGTGGTGGTTGAGGTTGGTCCACCGGTTCCATGTGGACATCTTCTTTAAAAGGAGGTGGTTGAGAGTGGTGAGAAGGAGTGTGGGAGAAAGTGAATTGGTTCCAGTATTGGTCCCACTCATTAGGACCTTGGTAGGGCGATCCGGCATATGAGTTTGAATCGCTCGAAATTTCAATGGGATGCATATTTGATCCCGACGGTGGCATCTCCGGGTCGGATTCCTCGTCCATAGGATGTGGCTGGTCCAACTAATTTTGTTCAGCTGGAGGCGTGTTTAAGAAATGGTAGGGGTTAAATTCTTCATGGTAGGAGTGGTGAGAATGGGAATGGTGAGAGTGGTAGGAGTGGTGTGAGTGGTAAGAATTTCGGGAATGTGAGGGCGAGTGTCTATTAGAGACGGAACGTCTCGCTGGTTGCCATGGAGACGAATCTCCTGATTCTTGATATGCATTTGAATTATGAGGTTCAGGAGGAATACGCCCCGATGGTCCTCCCCTCGTTGGACCTTTTCCTCGTCCACTTTGTCCTCGTACACGTGGCGGCATTTTCCTGTTAGAAATCAATTTAAAAACAATACTAATAACTTAATAATGAAATGAGTAATCCTAGGTCAATGCCTAGACTCGGAAGTCAAAGGAATGTGCTTGTGTAAGTTTGAGACTAAACACAAAAAGGCTAGTGTTTAATTCTCTCAAACGTTAGCTCTGATACCAACCCTGTCACACCCCGGATTTCCAACCCCAAAATCCAAACACCGGTGGGCCCGGGTGGGGAGTATCGTGACAACAGTTGATAACATCATAGTCAATTAAACACGGCACAACGGAAGTCTTGGAGTAAAATTACTATTACAAACCGAATGTTCGAAAATACAAAATAATATACAAGCTTGTAATAGAAGATCAATAGGCGGATCATAAAATGTACATAGAAAGAATACAAAACAGACTTTGGGCAGATTTAGGATTTGCAAGATCCTCTATCACTACCGAGCACTTTCGGCCTATTTTCGTATTGTACCTGCAGATTAGTCTTTTGAAAATACGTCAGCTTTCGCTGGTAAATACACCCAACTGACTCATTTTGAAAACATTTAAAAAAAATGTTTTAGGTGCGTATCAGCACAAAAATCTTTTTATAACTTGGGTTAATTGACCGTCCAACCTTATTAACAGATTTACATGTTTGTCATACATACGGGGCTCGGCACGAAAACTGAGACACAATTAAC
This sequence comes from Scalesia atractyloides, assembly GCA_947069175.1. NCBI lineage: Eukaryota > Viridiplantae > Streptophyta > Magnoliopsida > Asterales > Asteraceae > Scalesia > Scalesia atractyloides. The sequence goes on from CAMTDV010001632.1 coordinate 10,452,199, forward strand.
GTACACACCACTTTGGACTCACGAAGGAGTCAATTCCTCCCAACCTTGTGGGAATGCATAATTGAGCGTCTATCGGGTGTATGCCTACACCCGTGCTAAGTTCGTGGCCATTTCGATTGTAATGAGCCGAGAATATCCAGGACACGGTAGTTAACCCCCGATGTTTAAATTATCAAACAAAACTGATTAAAACATAATATGTGGATTTCTATTCCGAACCGGCGTTCGATTAATCCCATTTTCGACCAAGCGGTATTAATTTACCGTAACCCAAACCCGTATAGGGGAAATAAGTCGAGAGTATTTACCTAAGCTAGTCTTCTTTTAATTTTTAATAACTCAGCCGTACACAAAAGGACTAAGTGCAGATAGCATTTACCGGCAAGTCTCTAGTCTGGATTATGGCATAAACTAACCAATTAAATACTAACGGTCTTATTTAAGTCATAGACTTAGATCGCCTAGCGTACTTGATCAAAACGTATGACGCTAGATTAAACGATGATCAGATAGAATGTATTTTAATCCAAACAAGTACCTTGACTTGTTTAATATGGGTAAACTATAAACATTCTGGATTTTGAAACTTAAATGACAAGGTTAAACCCGTTTAGGTTTAATTTCGTAAAATAGTTACATATACGTAACTGTGCGCATAATAGCGATATCGGGCAACCGGATAAATCATGGACAAGTTCTATATGCCATTATACTTTAAATAAGTTAATATATCAGTAGCATATCAACTTGTATACCCGTTAAGGTTTAAAACGAAATTATGCCTCAAAAGGGCGTTTTGGTAATTTCACCTCATATAAAAAGGAACTTCAATATAATTTAATGTTATGGTTATAAGTACTCTGGAAAAATACTTTATTTATGATATAATATCAGCAGGATACCAATTAATGTGTAAATTATCTTTTATGACCAAACTATACACCGAATGGGCATTTTGGTCATTTTACACATAGTTTATAAATTATTTGGGATTCTGAGTTTATAACATGTATCTACTGTAAATATGTTTAAAATAAGTTTTAAAATCAGTAGGTAACAAGTCTTGGTCCATTAATATGGTTTGAAACTATACTATGCGCGAAACGGTGCTTATGTCGTAATATGACGTCTTTAAGCGATGTTTAATGAAAACTGACCTTAGGGTCAGATCAAAATGTTTAAAATATGTTATTAAATATAACATATCAGTAGGTAAATGATTTACCTTGAAAAGATTTGATTAAAACTATTTTATAAGCCATAGGGGCTAAAATCGTCAATTATCGACATAGTTTAAGGACCTGCTTTAAAATTCAGTTTATAACTTGATTTAACATCCCAAAAAATCCTACTTATAATATTACATCAGTAGAAACTCATTTTCAAGTTCATTACCATTTAAAACCTTGTTTTATGCAAAAAGGCCATTTTGGTCAAAGATGACATAATTATGGAACTTGCGCATAAACTTGGATTCTGATTATGATCATGTAATATAACCTTAGAGGGTTATGCTACATTATATTATGATCATAATCCAACTTTAGATCAGTAGGTAACTAATCTAAATCAGGTCAGAATTGAAAGTCAAAGCAGAAGTCAAACTTCGCGACTTTCGATTGCGAACCGACCCTAGAACTGAAATTGACGAGCCGAACGTGTTCTTACATGTTCTAATAATTATTAGCAACTTGTTTAAGTGTCAAAACAGGTTTCATAACATGTATAAGATCAATTTATAATTTTTTCGAAAAATGGCCTGTTTGACTTTTTAATATCATAACTTTGACCCGTCAATTGGTCTAGCAAATGTGATCTTCAGGAGGTGCCCTTTATAGGGATTAACACCTACCTTATAACGATCAGTTAGCCATGCTCATTTCGAACAATGGCTGGACCATAATGGTCTTAACTGAAAGTCAAAGCGTTTGCCGTAAAACGCTTGACGTTTGGCTATAAAAGCCTATAAACGAAAATGCAAGAGCAAGGAACACTTACAAGAGGTTTCAACAATGCAAGAGAACTAAGTTGGATGCTCCTTTCAGCTAGGAACTTCCAGAGGAGAGAGAAGAGTTATGTTTTAGAAAAGTGTAAGTTGGAATGAACACTTGAACACCTATTTATAGTTGGAGAACTCAAAGGAGGTGAAGCCAGGTGTTTATGGGAGTAAGAAGAAGCTTACAAGTGTCCCAAAACGTGGCATAGCAGTTTAGAGAAGCCATGGTTTCGTTTCAATGGTTTTGGAGCTTTGCTTGGTCTCCAAACAAATTTTCTGCGTCGGACATGTTCTCGTGGGGCGCGAGAGGCCTAGGCCAGGTCTCTCGCGGCCCGCGAACGCCTCATGGCCAGATTCAAAATTTGACACTTTTAACCCTGTGACTTTAAAAAGGTTATAAAAGCCTTCTAAAACACCTTTTTGGCACTTTTAGCCCTCCGTAGCCAATACTTGGCATACTCGGGATTATGCCTGGACATTGTCGAGCTCTGGTTCGTTAAAAGGTCACTCAGAGGTATTAATTAACATGTTGACACTTTTAATCCCTCCATTATCCAACTTTCACATATTTACAAAATTGAACTCTCTCGTCCAACAAATGGCAAGTATGTGAGTTTAGGACTTCACAAAGGATCACTCAGAGGCTTATGATAAGCATGTTGATCCCGATGTCACTCAGAGGCTGTTATTTATGCATGTTGACATCGGATCGTCACTCAGAGGCTTAGATTGAGCATGTTGACGCATTTAGTCCTTATTGGTCTTTAACAGGCTATATTTAAAATACAACACGTGTCACCATATTATTGGACACGATTTTATAGGGTGTTACAGTTCTTGATTATCATAAGAGACATCATGTTTGACTTATCCTATTCATCATACTCTACTTTGCTTCTGTAGCACTTTTATCAGTAGAGAGCAATAGGATTATCGTGTCTTAAGGGATATTCAAGGATTTAATTCAAGAGCTAATTTTATAGAAACTTTAAGTAAAGCAAAACATATTAGGTTTAGGAACTAGAGTGGATGAGATACTGATTTATAGAAGAAAATTATAGTGAGTAATGTTATGAGGTGATAAAGATAAGGCAGACAAAATATGATCATAAGATTAATGAAGGATCATTAATGTGAGGATCATTATTTAAATAAGTTGTGATATGTCCATTACTAACATCAAAATAATAGACTTATTTGAAAATTCTACTTATATGAAGGCAAATCAGCTTTGGCCAGAAGTGTAATCATCTAAGTATGTGTGCAAAGTAATTGTGAAAAATCAGCTTTGCCAGAAATGAGACATTCACTTTAATTATGCACTTGTTAAGTATGCTAGACATGAATGAATTAAATCAACTTTAGCCAGAAATAAGACATTCACGTTTATAATGCATAATTAACATAGCTTTTGTAATACTTGAATAATAAATAGATGTATCAAATAACCTTTGGGCAGAAGTGATACATCAGAAGCTCATTCAAGTTAAGCTATTTGGTTTTGCAAAAAGTTATCTTATTATAATTAATTAAGTATTTACAAAACATTTATTTAATAGCAAACCCCCTGTTAGCAAGGGGTTCGGGGCGGAGCCCCGAGCTGAAATTTAGTTCACAGTAAAAGCCTAATGTAGTAATGAGATTTCGGATAAAATCTTTGATTTTGGATGAGTTTCGAATTAGTCCGAGATAGGCATCTCGGATGAGACTCAAAATTAGTCCGAGATAGGCATCTAGGATAAGACTCAAAATGAGTTTGAGATAGGCATCTCGGATGAGTCTTGAATTAGTCCGAGATGGTCATCTCGGATTAGTCCGAGTTGGTCATCTCGGATGAGTCTCTAATGAGTCCGAGATGGGCATCTCGGATGAGTCCCTGATGAGTCCGAGATGGGTATTCGGATAAGGCTCTGATTAGTCCGAAACTTATCCTGCAAGATTTCAAAATCTCTAATGATGGCAGTTGGTTGTGATAAGTTTTGAAATTCGAAAATTAAGGGATTATGGGATAATTTGTTTCCTATTTTAGTGCTGATTAGATTTATCTTATTAATTCGAAAATTATATCTATTTATAATAATAATAGACTTCGAATAACTTTAAGTAGATATAATAGATCAAAATAGAAAAAAACACCCAACAATCCGAATTACATTCCAAAATATAGGAATTTCTTTGAATTTCATAAGAACATACTGATGAACCCTAAAAATTTAAAACCAAATTCCGGAATCCAAAACTGAAAATTTAATATATTTTGCAGATTTCGGAACAGTGTTATTTCGGATGTGATTAAACATCCGTTTAGATCATTAAATCCGAATATTTTAACTCACAAGTTATGTGATTTCGGAAAAGTAATCAAGTTCAAAAATTATGTTTTCCAGATTTTAATCCCAGAATAATGGAAACATAGCAGAACTGATTTATCAACATATGCTCTGATACCACATGTTGATCAGTTCTTTTTAAACATAATAGAAAACATGTAAATAATACCTGAGACGACAGACAGGCCAGCGGAGAATCCAATCAGAGACGCAGCCATGGAGTTCGACATCTTTGTCAGTGTGATCTGGTTCCTCCTTAGGGTTTATGATGATGAAAACCGAACTAGGGATGAATTCGGTTTTGGTTATGGAGAGAGAGGTGGGTGGCGGCTATCATGTTAAGGATGTTATTGTGAGTGTCTAACCCTAAACCTCTCTAATCATCTCCTTATATACACCAAGAAGGAAACTCTAATTAGTTAATTATGGTAATATGGCTCATCAACAATTACCAACTAATATATAATAGGATTAATATTATTTTGATCTAATATAATATAAATGATTATAATAGCTACATGATTAAATATTAAATAAAATATATTTAATCTTACACAACCATCTATGGCTGAATACAACAACAAACGCTGTCACCACCTTAAACCTCCACCACCTTGCACCACCATCAACACCCAACCTCCACCTTGACTAAATGATTTGCAAAATAATAATAATAATAATAATAAATAATAATAATAATTTGTTGGTTTATAAGTAGCTCCTAAATACTCAAAAGACATCAAAACATAAGAACGACAGTTAATTAAACATGATAATTACTCTTAGTTTGAATCATTCCACCAGGAGAATACAAACTAAGAAATTGTCATCTCTATATAAGTAATTAAGTAACTTTTAACTGGAATAATGGATGCTGGAGCTTCCTAGAAATAGCAGTCAAGTCAAGATGATCTATCTAAAACTTTATATTCTAATCTGCAAAAGTCTTTGTTAAGATCTTCATAAAATATTAAGCAATAGGTAGAAGTCTATGTGATGATAAATATTTTGGTCCCACCCACCCAATATCTTAACACTATTTAGTTTTCAATGATGCTATTTTCAACCTGTTTAGGTGCAAATAACAGAACTGCATGTTCTTCCTTATTGTTCTTGCCCTTCTCTGAATCAACATATTTTGAAATAAAACATTTCGATTTGAATAACAAATATAGTCTGTGCAGGCGATGCTGTACCTTCAAATGAATCCATACACTTCAACTCGTGTTGGACTGTTGGTCAAGCCAAGTATACATACCTGGTCCAGATATGGGACAGAAAATCTGGAAATTAGTCTGACTTTACCACACACTTAACGTTCATCGTAAATACATTGGATCAGTCCAAATACCGTGATGGGATAGCTTTCTTTCTTAGACCAGTTGGCTTCCAGATCCCACCCAACTCAGCTGCAGGATTTTTGGGACTTTTTAATATATCAGAAACTGATTCTCAGTTACCATTAATAATCATCAATCATGCAAATCATTTCCTCCACCTGGGGCTCTGACCCTTGGACCCCACGTGAGGCGCTGCCCCCTTGAACCCTGAGTTGGTTTGTGCCTGAAATCATGATATTCTCGAACAAGCATGTACTCCATAAATATACCGGGTTAACATGATGAATCCGAACACGACCTATATAATTCTTCGTATCAAAGACACTGACCCTAACATCGGTCACACTTAAAACATGTGTAACCCATTATCTAAACCCGTTTGGGTTGATGAGTTGTAAACGAGACATAAACTAGTTGGATGGTGGGTGGAAATAAATATTGGGTTAAACAGGTACCGGGTGACCTTATAAAATACCAAGCTTTTCTTGAGATTAGTTGATGTGGTTTAGATAAAGGAAATGCTATTTACAGTTTTTTGGTTAACAGTCAGGTCTTGGATCCACAAATTATAACCAAGGCTGGCAAACAGAATGGATCGGGCAGATTTGGTGACGGTCAAAACGGGTCTTAGCAAAATAAGTTTGGGTTAAAACGGGCCATTTTACAATGTATCTATTTGGTTTGGGTCAAAATGGTACACGATCCGAAACTTACTGAGGATGGATGTTAACTGAATCAAATGATTCAGGATGCTATAGGATCCCAAAAACACCTATTCTTAATTCCGCTGGTTGGAGAATCTATGGATCCGAAGTCAACCGAGTCTCGATGAAACAGAATCCAGATACCACCCATTGTGAGTCATTCTAATTAGTGATGTTACACGATCCGAATTCAACCGAGTATGGATACTATCTGAATGTAGCCAACTCTAGATGTTATACTATTCGTAAACAACCATTCTAAATCTCGCATGTTAGCGAAGTTGAATGATCCAAATTAAACTGAGTCCAGATGGTATAGAATATGGACACCACCCGTTCTAAATCATTCTGGTTAGTGTTGGTGCACGACCCGAAACTAACTGAGTATGGATGCCAACCGAATCAACTCAATTATGGATGCTATAGGATCCAAAAAACACCTATTCTGAATTCCGCTCGTTGGGGAATCTAAAGGATCTGAATTCAACCGAGTCAGGATGAAAGAGAATCCGGATAACACCTATTGTGAATCCTTTTAATTAGTGATGTTACAGAATCCGAAATCAACCGAGTATGGATGCTATCTAAATGTAGCCGACTTTAGATGCTATATGATTCGTAAAACAACCATTTTGAATCCTGCATGCTAGGAAAGTTGAATAATCCAAATTAAACCCACTATATATATTTTTGGCTAGTGGCGACGGTGGAGGTTGTTGCGATGGTGGTGGTGGGGACGGCTACAAAGGTGGTGTTGAGGGTGGCGGTGGTGGAGTGGTGGAGTGGTGGAAGGGGCAGAGTGACAATGGTGGGTAGGGTGTTCATCGGTTTGGATATCAGTTTGTTCCGTTACTATGATTATGTTTTGAGTTTTTTTGGCCCTATCTGAAAACCAAACCGATCGGAATCAGATATATGTCTAACCAAATCGAGTTCAACCGAATAAACTGATTAACCAGTTTATTTGGTTCTATTATCCGATTAATCCAATTATTATTTGGTTTATTCGATTGAATTTGGTTCGGTACCTGAATAAGCAAGATTTGTGGAACCTAAAATCGAATTCACATTTCGGATACAGGAAAGAAGCGAATTAAAAATTGAATTCACAATTCGGTTCAGTTTTTTTGGGTTACGGATGTGGTTCGGTTTCTGTTTCTTTTTTGTTTTCGGTTCTTTGCACACCCGTAAGTGGTGGGCATGGCGATGGTGGATGGGTGATAGCGTTGGCAGTAGTGATAGGCATGTCGGTGCTGGTGGTGACGAAGATGGTAGAGTGGTGGCGGTGGCGGTGAAGTGTAATGATTGCAGTGGTCGAGTGGTTGCAATGTGCGTGTTGGCGATGGTGGTAGACCTTCTGGTGCTGGTGGTGATATCGGTGGTCGAGTGATCACGACGGTGCTAGTGGTGCCCGCAACAAGTAGGTGGTAGAGATAAACATGAATCAAGAGTGGTGCTAACTCATTTAAAGTTTAAGCCCTTTTAAGTTAACACGTTTATAATAGTTCCCTTTTTTAATATACTCAAATTGAGCTAGTGTTTGATTTGAGCTAATTACCTAAATAGGACCCACATACAAAAAAATTTCATCAAATCAATGAATTGTTTGAAGGATGGATCATGATTTACATATGTGCCTTCACCATAAAAAAACGTTGTTGACTAAAATTTCAAAACAATTTACTATGTTTTCCGGTTCAGTCCTGTTGCTTATGTAACTCTTAAATACTCAAATGCTATCAAAACACATGAACAACCATTATTTAAAGATACTTTTAGATTTAAATAATTCCACCGTGATATAGCAGAAATATTCTTTTCTCTAGTACTATTTAATTAATTTATTCCAGTATTTTATTTAAGATAAAATCCATTCTAACTTGAACAATGGATGCTGGAGCTTCTTCTACGAAATTCTATGAATGAATATATCCATTTATCTATCAGGTCAAACCAAAGTGGTTTATCCTAAATTTTGATTTTATAATCTTCAATATATAGTCAGTAGTCTTTGCATATATAATATTAAGGCAAGAGTTGAAGTTTGATGATAAAGATTAGGACCCACTGGACACATATTAGTTTATGAATGATGTTATTTTCAACTTGTTTAGGTGCAAATTACACTCTGATTTTGCATAATCATGGCCATCTATCTTTCTTGTTCTTCTTCTCCAAGATATCAAATTGCTTGCATCATTTTCATTGCATGTTTATCCTTATTCTTCTTGCCCTTCTCTGAATCAACATATTTTGAAATAAAACATTTCGATTCGAATGAAACAGATATAGTCTGTACAGGCGATGCTGTATATTCGAATGGTACCATACACTTTAATGAAGTAAATTTCCTCACTCGTGTTGGTCAAGCCAGGTACGCACATCCGGTCCAGATTTGGGACAAAAAATCTGGAAATCTGTCCGACTTCACCACACACTTCACGTTCGTCATAAATACATTGGATCAGTCGAAATACTGTGATGGGATTGCTTTCTTTCTTGCACCAGTTGGCTTCCAGATCCCACCCAACTCAGCTGGAGGATTTTTGGGACTGTTTAATAAATCAGACACTGATTCCCCGCGGAATCAACTGATCGTGGAGTTTGACTCTTATTCAGACGAATGGATCCTCCGTATGGTCATGTGGGTATTAATAAGAATTCGCTTCGTTCGGCTAATTTGACTGCTTGAATGCTAGCATGCATAGTGCAGATTCTATAGACGCTTGGATCTCTTATAATAGTAACACTCAGATTTTGAATCTGATCTGGAACTATGGGGCTGAAAATACGAGTCTTTCGTATGGAGTTGACCTCAGGGAAGTAATTCCTGAGTGGGTGACAATCGGATTCTCGGCTGCCACGGGTACTCAAGTCGAGAAACATACGCTTCAATACTGGGAGTTCAATTCAAGCTTGAGTACAGAACAGAAGAAGGAAGGCTCTAACTCAAACAAATGGAAGCTGGCAGTGGGATTAACTGTCCCACTTGGTATTATAATCATCGGTTGCATTATAACATGCACTAGATTTTGGAGAAAGCAAAGAAAAATTTCGGAAGAACCACTTGAGACGGTCTCCTTGAAGTCCGATGATCTTGAAAGTGGAGTGGCTAAAAGACTTTTGTATAGCGAACGCGCTTCGGCTACCAACAACTTTGCTGATGACCGGAAGTTGGGTGAGGGCGGTTTCGGATCTGTTTACAAGGGCTACTTGCCTGGCGAATCCATGGCAGTTGCTGTGAAGAAAAATATTTCACAGGTTTCTAAACAGGGAAAGAAAGAATACATGACTGAAGTCAAGATTAATAGCAGGTTAAGACACCGAAACTTGGTGCAACTCGTTGGTTGGTTCCATGACGAAAACCAGTTCTTGCTCGTGTATGAGTATATGCCAAATGGCAGCCTTGACTCTCACCTGTTTGGCAAAAAGATCACTCCCCTCAAGTGGCCTGTGAGGTATAAGATCGCTATCGGGTTAGCTTCTGCGTTGCTCTATCTACACGAAGAGTGGGAGCAATGTGTGGTGCATCGCGATATCAATAACATCATGCTTGACTCGGCGTTTAATGTGAAGCTCGGGGACTTTGGATTGGCTCGATTTGTGGAACACGAACTTGGTACTCGAACAACTGTTTTAGCCGGGACTCTAGGCTACATGGCTCCTGAGTACATATCAACAGGAAAGGCTAGTAAAGAGTCAGATGTGTATAGCTTTGGGGTGGTTGCATTAGAGATCGCATGCGGACCAAAGGCGATGGATGGCTTATGGAACTCTAATGTCGGTTTGGTGCAATGGGTCTGGGATTTGTATGGAAAAAGTGAGCTGCTTTCTGGTGTTGACCCGGTGCTGGGCTCGGAATTTGATGCTGAACAAGTTGAATGTTTGATGATGGTTGGGTTGTGGTGTGCACACCCTGACTGGAGTATGAGACCGTCTATCCGACAAGCGATTCAGGTGCTCAAGTTCGAAGGTGCACTCCCAATTCTCCCGGTGAAGATGCCTGTGGCCATGTACTACTCAGGACCAGATGCCAGTGAAGGCAGTTCTGCTGGCGCCACATTCACCAACACTAGCGTTAATCTAGAGCGTTGAACAACAATAAAAGTAAAAACGAAAACTCGAAAATTGTAACTGCAGCAGTTCAACTGCTTTCTTTGGCTTGATGGACTCCCTTCTTTAGATGATGAAGCTAAAGATTGCAATTATTTTTGAAGGGAACCATATCAAACGCGAAGCGCCAATCATTCTGTTCTTTTGTTTTATTTATTCAGCAGTAACTTGTAGATAAACTGGTTTTATTGAATTTATTTCCTTTCCCTTTGTAAAATATTTTTTTAATACCAAATGATAACACCAAAACACCAATTAATGTCTCCTTAGAACATAAATCAAAATCTTTGTCTCCATTTTGGAGATGATAATTAAACTTAGTTCACTACCAATAGAGCATCACCAAAACGCCACATTATGTGTGCGCGTATTAGTCCTTGACATCCTTTGACTCCCCACCTCTTCCGATAGTCAATGGAAAGTAATCACCAAGAAAAACTTATATACATACTCATTTCAGTTTCCATCTTTTTCTGATGTAAGATAAGGTTTTTACCAACAAGATCTCTTTTTATCTCTTTTCCTAATACTTAACTCAAAGATATACATGTAATATATGCCTATTCAAAAATATTTCATAGCATTTATTTCTACTTTTATGAATGGTATTAAGCCACAAGGAACACCAAATATATATCGTGTTATTATAACTAGAATCGGATACCCTATCTAGAACTTGAACCGGAAACCTTGTGGCCCTGTCGACGATTTTTAATTTGTATCTTTTAAGGGGGAGAGTAATTAAAGATTTGTCTGGGCTTAGCTTTACCTATTCTCTTAGTGGCTTTTTCATGTTACTTTCATCTTGTTTGCATGTCCCAGTCTCTGATGTTTTATCTGGACTCCTTTACTATTTCTCCTAATATCTGTTATTGATAGCTTATTAATACTATAATTTTAGTTCTAAGTTTCCAGCTATGTTTAGCTGCTTTTGTCACCTGATGTTAAGATTCCTTGTGTAGAAACTTTATGTTTCTAACTTAATTTTCATGTGTAGATAGGATTTTGGAGCATGGGGTCTCCTTGGAAGAAGTCTATCTATCTTCTTGATAAAGATATGGTTTGTCTATATTGTGTGCACGTTCCTTAGACCCTACCAATAACGTTTGCTATTAGTGAGATTTTACAAGATATGGTTGTTGTATCCTCTCAACAATCAACATGAGACGATCCCAATTCTAATATTTTTACTTAATAAAACAAGTTAATATTTAAACTATTTAACTAGGGCAATTTTTCGGTACAAGTAACCACACTCTTATGCTAAATGTTTATAATTACTTCACTTTCTTGAATGATCAAAGAGTAAAATAACTTTTGTATGAAATAGTCTTTAGATATTACAGTTTACCTACAAATTACTCAATAATGTCATTGTTTTTCATAGATTTAGTATTAATATAGTTATTGATGGCTTTGTAATTCTTAAAAGCTGACCTACAACAACCGTAGTCTTATAATATATTTCAAAGTGAGTGTTTTTATCCTTAGCAGTTTCATCGTTTCATAAAACTTTGTTCATAAGTTACAAGGTGAATTACTTTTCAAGATACATTGGGCCAGCAAGAAACTGAAACCAGAACTTACAAAATTACATCACGGATATTAAAATCATACCACCTCTCCCAATCTAGATTAACATACTTTGATCTATTTGTAATCCAAAAAACACATTTTCTTTTATGAGATCCGCTGTTCGGTTGAAGTTGTTGAAGTTATCATTAAAAGTCTTCTCGTTAACAGATTAATGAAACATATCAAAGTTGTTTATTTCGTAATGAAGCGTCACAGCTAGTTATCAACAAATTAAACTAATTTATTAAAAAGTCTTTGTCCAACGAAAAATAATGTTTTGGAGTATATGTGAACTCAACATGAAGGTGAATTCAACTCTACTCCTTTTAATCATGAAATAACTTGGTCAATACGCCACAGTGTTTTGAAAATCAACTAATGGTGGCGTTAAACAGTTGAACAGATATTATATTGCCAAATCATGACTTGCATTATTAGCATCCTTTTCATCAGATCCCATCCTAAATACTTTCTTTGTAGACCATAGCATCACAAATTAAACATTCGACACAATTAGTCGAAGATTGATGTGGCAGGTTACCCATTACTAAAGCTATAAAGTAATAAGCGATAATGCATTATATTGCGTAATATAAATTGTAGATGGTCAAGGTTATGACATATTTAATTGGTGGGGTGGCGACGATGAGGAAGATCCAACCACTTATAAAAATAAGGAGCAATAATGGTTTGATTCATATACTTCGCCTTCGCCATGATTTGATATCGGTGTTGATTATATCATAAGAACATGGGTAAAACATAAACCCTAATTAAATAAATTCAATTATGAATAATAAAAGACATGTGTATCTGATTAGCCAGTAACCGCATCAGAGAATGAAGTTGGCGTCATGTTCGTCAGATTGGTCGAGTTCCACTTTAGGGTCTATAGTTCTGATAGGTTTAGGTGTTCTTGATGAACACGGTTATGAGAGAGAGGGGAGATGAATTGATGGTGATGATGTTATTATAATTGTCTAACCATAGACCTTCTTTAGTAATCTCTATTTATATACACCTAAGGGGAAACCTTATGTTTATCTCTAAGGGTAAATATGTCCATCAATATTTACCAATTATTGATATAGGGGTAATTAGGTCAATGATCAATTATTAGATAAATGATGATAATGGCTATATAATATATTTAATATTAATATATTCTTACATTCTTCCACTTGGCCGAGTTATCATTTATTATGAGTACTAGATAAGCCTGATCAGGATTTAATACTCATTTTAGCTTTAAACCAAAACCATAGAAGAGAAATACAGTTGTTGAGTCAGTATTTAACTCAGGACCCCCATTAATCATACTATAGTCCCAATTTAAAACCTAACCAATTAGGATCAATTGACAAATAAGCTCTTAACATTGATTTGTATAATAATTTTCTATATGTCATTTAGGCTAGCATGAACATATATTTAGAGACAAACAAATCTAAATGTCCGAGAAAAATTAATAATTAGTCATTCATAGTACGATATGCAGTTGTACATGATCATCAATAAAACCCGTCATTATTATAAGCGCTTACATAATACTTATGGGCGATTGACCTTTTATTATTGGGTCCATAAGCATATCATGAATGTATTCGATACAAATATTTAGTTTTCTCAATTCATTCATAAAGGAACAATTAGTTTCGTATCGAAATTTAATGCAGCACCTCTCGAACTGTTACTATTCAAGGAGACATGGTAGCTGACTTTATCACAATAAGTCTTCAATATATTATTTATGTGGAATTCATAAACTTATGAATCCACTGATAAAATTTCAACAACATTTGGTGATCGTTGCTTTGTGATTGGCAACATATTATGTCATTATAACTTAGGTTGTTATTATCAGTTCGTTATGACTCCTCCATGAAATAGAATGTGTCTGCTTATAAAAGGATATACCCCGAAATTACATTTTATCATCTTTGAATATTATAAAGTTACAAGAATCAACCGGTTAAGTCCTCACTTCTTCTTTAAAATTATAGCCCCTCGTTTCTTTTAAAGATATTGTAATACTCTATTAGATTTTTCACATTAATCTAGACATATCTAGTGTGTTGCAATGTAAGTAATATCAAAACGAGTATAGACTTGAATCTATATAAGACTTCTTAATTAATGAAGTATATAGAAATAATCTCATTTATTCTATTATCCTCTAAGAAGAGCAATATTGTTTGTTACATATGTAAGGACCCATTTAAGGTTAAACTTATGGAACGAAACTAATGTCCCGTTGAGTCTATCTCAGTATGTTATGATATATATCACGTAAGAGATATCTCTGAGATCTATTATATTAAAGTATGTGTGAACATTGCTTTGATTTATGTAACTTATACTTTTTAAAAGAATGTCATCTATATAGAGGCAAGTTTGTTTTAGTTGCTCCCACTCATCTTGAGGTAGGTACATTAATCCACTTGGTTATTGATGAAAATAATTACATTAAGATTTCATCGCATTTTAATGTTTGTATTAACCTATACATGAATTTTATTGGCTTACAAACGAAGTATTCTTTAACCTTCAGTTTAAAACTTTCAGGTTGTTTTATTAATATGTAAATATGTAAGTCATTTGTTAGGGAAAGTTGATTTAATGTTCTTCTAATGTAGCTCTAAATTATTATAAGCTACTAGAACAATGATGATCCTCAAAGAAATCTTTTGTAAGATAGGTAAGAAAGATTCTTTGATAATTTATCCCTTACTGAGTATAACCTTTGACAATCAATCACCCTTCTTCATATCTTAACATTTATATTAGGATTTGGTTTGGTTATGAAGACTCTTAGGTAATTAAATCAAGTCCCAAACGTTATTCGAACACATAAAATCAGTTTTACCAAAAAACAATTTCATTCCATTTAGAATATTGATTGACGCTAATGGCTTAATTAGAAGAGATATGATTAATAAACTTTTCCAAAATCTATTTCAACTATAGTTAGGGAGGTTACATAATCATCAAGGTTAGGTTTTTAAACTTAGATGACCTCCTGAGTTAATTATTAGGTTTATTAGAAGGGTTGTTTCCTAGTGAGATTAGGAGGCCGGTGTCGGGTGTCAAACTCCTCGGGGCGCTGTTAGTCGCGATGCGGGTTTCATCAGTAGGTTGGCCGTGAAAAGGGCATCTTGTGCAATGGACCTGATGAGCTATCTTCCACATCCGCGGGACCCTCAATGCGAGCTTCTCTTGCTGCGCTCTTGCATGGGTGTTGCTAAGTTGTTGTTTGGCCTCAGAACGTGCCAACCCACATTTGTTGGGGAGGCTGTTTCGGTTTTTTACAAAGGCCTTCGGAGAACTATCGAGGATATCGTGGTTTGTGGGGGTCCGTTTTTTGGGGATCTTCAATGGAGGCTTACATCCCTCCCGACTCGTTTTGGGGTTTGGGTTTATGTTCGGCTGAGGATGTATCCACGTATGCTTTTGTGGCCTCGAGGGTGCAATCTTGGAGTTTACAGGACCACATTCTTCGAGACTGTGGTATTGTTGGGTTAGATTCTGATTATGTGTGCGCGTTGGATTGCATGCATATGTCCCTTCCGGATTTTGATCTTGGTGGTTTCTCTAATAAGGACACCCCCCCCCCCAAAGCCCAGAATGCTTTAGCGAGTGCCCTATTTAGTATAACTGTCCAGTGTTTGGGAGAGAAGTTTAGTCTATCCCCTCGTCAGAAAGCTGTGTTTGAGTGTCTCCGGGCACCTCATTCTCAGGATTTTCTAATAGTTATCCCCATTGAAGGACTAGGCCAACACATGTCAGCAGTGGAATACCGGGCAATTCTTAAGTACCAGCTAATGATCCCTCTGTTTCCGGTTGATGAGCCCTGCCCAGTTTGTCGCAAGGCTTGTTTAGATACTTTTGGCGAACATGCAGCCCATTGTAAGGAGTTACCTGGTTTTAAATACTGACATGATTTGGTAAGGGATATTCTCTATGATGTTCTAAAGCGGACAGGGATTTTGGCGAAAAAGGAGGCTCCGGTGAACTTTCTGACGGATCCGCTCGATAGGAGGTCTACTCTTCGGCCAGCTGATGTTCTTGTGTTTGGGTGGGCTAGGGGAAAACACGCTTGTGTGGACCTTACAGGAGTGCCCCCTCTTGTTGG
Source organism: Scalesia atractyloides (assembly GCA_947069175.1). Lineage (NCBI taxonomy): Eukaryota > Viridiplantae > Streptophyta > Magnoliopsida > Asterales > Asteraceae > Scalesia > Scalesia atractyloides. The sequence continues at coordinate 10,468,389 of CAMTDV010001632.1, forward strand.
ACTCAGGGATAATGGGTTTGTTACTGGCCAGGCTGCGTTAAAGGCGGAATCAGGCAAGGTCGCTAAACATGAGAAGGCTTGTTTAGAGAATCAACACGTGTTTATCCCATTCGCTTTTGATACATTTGGGTCCCTAGCCCCAGAGGCTGTTGAATTTCTAAACAGGGTCCAACAGGTTGTGAATAGTAATCTTTCAACCTTTAAGGGCCGTTTCGTCTTTAGTAGGATTGGTTTTGCAATTCAAAAGGGGGTTGCGGCGCAGCTTGTTGCCCGTTTACCTGCCACTTGTTTGTAATTTGTTACTTTGGTATTTTAATGAAGAAAACATTATCTCTTGGTTAGGTTGCTATCATTTGTAGGATTCTAGGTGTTTAAGAGTTGATGCAGTATGGTGTACAAGAGGTGTAATCAGAGTTAAATTTGGGAGTAAAATTTAATGATTCTCTTCCCCCCGCCTCTTGTATTCCTTGCAAGTCATGATAAAGACTTTTACTGCTCCCACTGACCTTATAAGTCTTTAGGAAACCAGCATGCTTAGGGTCAATATTTAACGACCAACAGATTCTAATAGAGAAAACAAACTAATGACGTTAGTCGTTATAGTTTCTCTTGTTGAGGATTATGTTAGTTTAGGTAAGAAATCTAAGTGTGCCCACAATTAAGCAACAATGAAACTTTTGGCCAGGTGCGACCGGTGGACGGCAGCTGCAAAGGGGTGGTTATGTTTGGCTCGAGGTTTGGTTCGGTTCACATTCAGTTCAGGTTCGGATTTTTGCTTGTTTCAGGCTCGGATCAGGCACAGGCATGACGGGTCAACACATGGTCAGATTTGTTTTTGGTTCGGGTCTTGTTTAGACTCGGTTTCGGTTCAAGATTTGGTGTCGATTTAGGTTTCGGGTTTAGGCTCGGTTCAAGTTCGGGTGTTTCGGTTCACTCGGCTGAGATTCGTTCAGTCAACAGTTCAACGAGCCTACCCGTCTCAGATTTTGTTCAGGCTTGGCATGGTTCAAGATTCTAGTGCGGGTAAACTTAGTAAAGTCGGGTCAAAACCGGTCAACATGGTCAAACCCGATCGATGGGTTAGATTTGGTTCGGGCCAAACCCGGTCAAGCGAGTCTTGGTATAATAATACTAACTTAAAGTTAATAATTATTAATATTTTCGTCTTAACTCGACATCGAGCTTTAACGAACCAACTAACAAATTCGTTAAGAGAATAAAATTTTTGGACTTATACATGTCTTGTTTATATAGCTTTCATACATACGTAAATAAATACATGTTAAAAACTGAACCAAATTCGCAATGTAACATATGTATATATATACATATATACATATATTATATATATATATATTGAAATTACGAGATGAGAAATTGGCGTTTCGAATACAGTTGAAAAATATATGTATATTGTTGTTGAATTATTGTTGGGTTTTGAAAAATATATCGACAACTTGTATTGTCGGGATCGTCCAAAAACAGAGGAAACTCTGCCCATTTTCGTAAAATCCGTAATACGAAACGTGTTTTACTATAAGAAAACGACACCTATCGGGATTCAAAGTATTTTATAAAAATAAATATAAGAATATATTTATTTTCAACGACTCTTTATAACTCGCAAAACAAGTTTACAACATCTCAACGAACGTGGATTCCAAGTAACAAAACTAGAGAACTTATATAAAATAAATATAATTATTTATATTTATTTCAAACGCCTAAAACTTGGAAATCTTTTATAAAATAAATATAATTATTTATATTTATTACGAACGTCTAGTCTTCGACGATTATGTAAAACAAATACAATTATTTACATTTATTTATGATGTCTACAACTCGAAGATTTTATAAAGTAAATATAATCATTTATATTTATTTCTAAAGCCTAAACGACATACGATATATTACCGAACGATCTCAAACATGTATTATCAATCTAGTTATTTGATAACAAACAAACAAAGTCGTTTCCTAACAAGCGTATATACTATATAATTATTTTGATAGTTATCTACGAAGACGCGGGAATACTATTACGAATACATGACGTTCATGTGCATATATATATATATAGACACACACACATACACATATATACATATATTTACGTTTGCACATATATGTCTACATCTTACAAAACACTACGACTCATATTAGTATCCGTCAACGTATACGACGACTATTCGGGAAACACGTGAACACGCTATACGAGTCTATAACATGTATTATTTTATATAAACACTTGTTTACGTACACGTACTACCATCCGGAACGACTAACGCTATTATATATATATATATATTAAACTTCTCAGAAACTAAGTACTTCCTAAACTTAATATTTATCACCGACTACAAATGGAACTAAATAAGTATATCTTATTCGTTTCCATCAAATTAACATCTTCCCATCGAATCATTCGGTTAGCGATTCGGTAGAGCTTGGTGACACGTAGTTTAGCTACACCATCTTATTAGAAACCTATAAGTTATTCCTTGATAGGAATGCTATAGGTTGCATGCTAGCGAGTTACATTTTGGAAATGACATTATGGAATCATATTAAGCTAGCTTTGCACAAGGATATCGAGGTGAGTTCATAACCCCCACTTTTTACAGTTTTACATTTTTTATAAATGTTTTCAGGGTGGAAAGACATGCAAGTTTTGCAAAAGTACACATATTTGGATGAACGAAAATTCATATTTCTAAACCATGTTGCAAACGAATTCCAATTAACTCAAATGGTTTATGAAAGGTTTATGCTAAATATATCGGTTTTACAAAAACAACGCGTATTTTCAAAATGTGCATGAGTTTTATCACTAGTGACGGGATTGTCCTAGTTACAACGGGACTGGGTTGTCCTACATCTGAACATAGGACTGGATTGTCCTACATACATCTCAAATGACTGGATTGTCCTACATACATTTTAAGGGCTGGATTGTCCTACATACGACTTATGGACTGGATTGTCCTCTACTGGCTCATGCAGGCATGTTGCCTTTGTCGTACACAAACATTGACGGTCAAACAAGTTTTACAAATACAAAGTTTTCATATGACATGCGAGGAAAATGATTTTATTACGTTTTCTCAACATTATTTAAACCGGTTATCAAAAAGATTTATTTTAAATCTTTTTCGAACAACTATGAACTCTCCAACTTTATGTTGATTTTTCGCATGTTTTTTTCTCAGGTTACAATTTCAAATTATGGCACAGTTGGAATAGAAGAACCCATTGTGATTCGAGTACTTAGGGGCGTTCACCTTCTAGAAGTCTTAGCATCATTATATACTTCCGCTGTGCAATGAAGATACAAGTCAGATCACGCCCAACTCTAATTTTAGCGGGTGTGACAACTTAATGCTCCCACTGATCTTTGATATCTCTAGAAATGATACAAAAGAAGTTTCAATGAGTGACGTGGGAACCTATCATACATATGTTAGACTTTATTTAATTTCTTTAATGTCCAGATATTATAAGAAACTTAGGGACATATTTAATAGAAATAATACTAAGTATATATATGAATAAATTTCTTTAAGACCGTAGGCCATATTAGACAAATTTAGATACAAGTGGATTGTCTTTGAATGATAAATGAACTGTGTTTGAATATTTCATTTTGAATAAGTTCCATGAATGTCAATGAATAATTTTTGGTGGACCCATACTTATTCCTTAAGCCAAGTAATGATTTAGGGCTTTCAACATCATGATTTAAAATCACTTAGAATGAGCTTAGATGAAAAAAAAATCATCCTCATTAACCATGTCATGATTTCTTATGATTTTTTTTTGTTACAATAGATGAAATTTATAGGTCTCATTTTCCTTTGTCAAATTCTCATTTGCATGATAACAAAAGTTGTGAAAGTGTATAGTATCATCTAGTTTCATCTTATTAATGTTTCTATCCAGATATTGAGAACAAATAATATAAGAGTTTAATGTAAGTGTGATTTTATGTTGACTATGCAAACCTTAAAGCCTTTATAACATAGCTTAAGTATTGATACTATACTCTGATTAATCTCCAGAATTTGTAAGGTATCGAAAAGCATTGTTAGAAGACATCCGATGGTTCTTATAGCCGTAACATTTAAAATAGTCCCTAACTCTCATGTTGGTTAGTTGTTGACTTCTGGTAAGAAAACGTATAGAACTAGACTCAGCATATCATGTGTAAATGGAATATTTGGATTATCAGACTTAAAGGTCATTAATAGGCGACTACCTATTTTAGCCAACTATTCTTTTGAATTATGGATAGTCTCGTGGCTTATGCCTAGTCTAATGTCATAATTATGCAATGAGATTCTCCCTTTAAGAACCTTAGAGTTGAAATTGTGTACTTGTATTTTGACTTTGTACCTTAGAACTATCATTTTTTAAGGTTTTAGTGGTAGCAAGGTGAATTACATCTTATTTTCCAGTATTAGGCATTTTTTCCTTGTACGTATGTTGTAGGTATGTTGCTGGTCAACGCACTCATTTTCCTTTGTTACTTTTGAGTGTTATAATTGATTTTTAAGGCATCAAATTGTACTAGTGGAAAAGTTAGTAGTAATGCACTAGAAAAATGTACTTATTTCTATACGTAAGCCCGTTATTTTATGGGTCATGGTATTGTACATTTGATGTGTTTATGAATGCCATTTAACCTTATAGTTTAGAATTTGAAATGAAGACGTGCATCTTATGAGTTCTTTTGATTATTCCATACATATTAGAAGTTTTAGGAAAAACTTAATCTGGAATAACTTTAGTGATAACATTTATGTTAAATGAGTTCTTGATTATCATAAGAGACATCATGTTCGACTTATCCTATTCATCATGCTCTACTTTTCTTCTACAATACTTTTATCAGAAGAGAGCAGTAGGATTATCGTGTCTTAAGAGATAATCAAGCATTTCATTTAAAAGCTAATCTTATAGAAAATTTAAGTAAAGCAAAACATATTAGGTTTAGAAATTATAGTGGATGAGATAATAATTTATAGAAGAAAGTTATAGTGAGTAATGTTATGTGGGTATTAAAGTAATGCAGACAAAATATGATCATAGGATTAATGAAGGATCATTAATGTGAGCATCATTATTTGATAAAGTTGCAATATGTCTATTACTAACATCAAAATAATAGACTAAGTTATTAGAAAGTTCTACTTAAATGAAGATAAAACACCTTTGGGCAGAAGTGTAATCATTTAAGCATTTATGCAAAGTAATTGTGACAAATCAGCTTTGGCCAGAAATAAGACAATTACCTTAGTTATGCACTTGTTAAGTATGCTAGACATGAATAAATTAAACCAGCTTTGGCCAGAAATGGACATTCACGTCTGCAAGGCATAATTAACATAGCTTCTTATTATACTTGAACAATAAATAAATGTATCAAATCACCTTTGGATAGAATTGAAACATCAAAAGCTCATTCAAGTTAAGCTATTTAGTTTTGTAAAAATATATATAATTTTATTTTAAGTGTTTATAAAACTATTAAGTTATTTAATAGCAAACCACCTGTTTAGGGACCGATAAGGGTTTACAGGATTTGAATTCTCAGTTGAACACTAGTTCTCGAGAAAATATGGCTCTCGAGTAAATAAGGTGTTCTCGAGAAAAGTGGTTTTCGGGAAAATGAGGGTTTACGAGAAACTTCTCGAGTTTTCTTATAAGATCTCAAGTTTTATGAGATTTTGAGTTCTCTTATGAGATCTCGAGTTAGTGAAATATCTAGTTCTTTAAAGATTTCGAGTTAATAAAATCTCAAGTTCGAGTTCTCTATATAATGAGTTATCTAGAATGATTATTAGTTCTTGATAATGTGAGTTCTCAAGAATGATTGTTAGTTCTCGGAAAATATTGAACTCACAGATTTTAATTCGAAACATAAAATAAAAAGTAAACCTTAAACCTGTAAATTTAATCTGTAAACTAAAGTTGATCCGATAAGGCTGATTCAACAAATTTTAAGGGATTCGATTATAGTTTCTAAATATCTCATGTGTATCTATCCATGTATATTATTCGATTAGGCTATAGGGTGTGGTCATGACCCTTATGATCACCATAACCCTCCACATCAACGCCATATCACCTACGTCTAATCCGTCATCCAAAACTACTATCCTAAGGGTGTGGTCATGACCCAAGCCATTATTGTCTAATTTTAATTTATTTTTATGAAAAGGAAAAAAAGCATTGAATAAGAAAAGGAAGACCATGATTGCCATAGTTTAATCCATAGGAATCATGGTGGATGAAACAAAGGGATGATGCAGCAATTCATTAATAGTCCTACATGGCGATTGATGACCCAACCATACCCCCACACCCTATAATCTTATAAATTATTTTTTATTTGAAACTTAAAGATAAAGTTACACAATATTAGGTAACATAAACAAATCCTGATTGTTATCCCAAAATAAGAGAATTTCTTTAAAATTAAATGTTATTTACATTATTACCAACAAAAAAAAATCGTTGGACTAAAGGTACAATACACATTCTGATATCATAAATATAGTATTAATAAAAGTGTTTTTCCATTCATTTAATTTAATTTAATTTATTTAATTTAATTTATAATACAATAGACAAAACTTGGATAAGGATTGCCGCAAACTTTATTTATGATATAAGAGATTCTTTTCATCATCAATTGCAAATCAATTAAAATTGGGATTTGATGAAATTAATGAAAAAAAATTACGGAATCAGTTGATTATTATTATTATTATTATTATTTATGATTAAGGAACTTAAATCAATCATAATAATAGGTTATAAAAAAACGAATTTCATGATTGAATTGATATAATTAACATCGCTCTGATACCACATGTTTGATTATATCATAAGAACATGGGTAAAACATAAACCCTAATTAAAAATAAATTCAATCATGAATAATAAAAGACACGTGTACCTGATTAGCGAGTAACACATTAGAAAATGAAGTTGACGTCATGTTCGTAAGATTAGTCGAGTTCTCCTTTAAGGTGTACAGTTCTGATGAGTTTAGGTGTTCTTAATAAACACGGTTATGAGAGAGAGGGGAGACGAATTGATGGTGATGATGTTATAATTGTAGCATTTTCATTTTTTTTAGATTAAAATAAAGTATATAAAACTTATATTATTGAACGGGTAGATTACGAGTAAGTTGACTCATAGAAATATGACATATCTAAACGAACATAGGAACCGTTTAATAATTAATAATAAAATATATTATAATTGACCTTACTCCGTTTTTAATGAAACTTAGGTCGAAATGTAGATAAAAATATGCTCATTCTAATAGCATATTCATCGTTTTATAAAACATTATAATTTAGAAGTTATAAACGATAAATGAGTGAAGCAGCTGAATTAATTATATAGATAATAATAATAATATACTAATAAAACTTAAACTTATATGAATTGTTATTAGTGTTCGTGTCTCAAATATCAGAACGAGTAAATCACAACTTCTATCATAAATAGCTTAGATGGTGAGCTTTCTCAAAAGTCGTCCACACTTTTTTTTCTTTCTCGCTTTCTCTACTCTATTACTTCTATACCTGATATCCTAAACTCTGTCCTGTAGTAAGTGTTTTTAACCCTGATCACTGGTACGATACCTGTTCGATTGATCTGAAACCCATCAACGGATGTCAAGGTGCTGCCTGAATAAGGCTATACTTTGTTAACTACCTTGGGGTTTTGATCTCGTGGTGTATCGTTAAAGTTTGAGTTGAGTTGTTGCAATAACACGTGTTGCATTGTATTTTTATTAGGAACTCGGGATTAGCACCAAGAAGCTTTTTAAGTTAAAAACCCTAAAACTACAATGTGAATCATTCTTCTTTTTATTAAATGTTTTCAAAACTCTAGTTTTCCAATTATATTTACAGTGATTAAGTTTTTGACTCTAATTACTGACGATATGTGAAGTTTTGTATACACTACTTGATAATCTTCACTATTGGACGAAAGTTAGCCAATGAGTGATATGGCCACCGTCACATCGGAACTGCTACCGAGTGACAAATACTGATTGAGTATTTGATAGATAAAAACAATGTAAACACCCTTGATACTGTAAAATATAACAATATGTCTTTTTATAAAAATGGAATGAAATCACCGGTATTTTTTGCTGACAAAATGTTTTCAAACGCGTTTCAGTTAAATCATTGTGAAAGTAATAGAAGTCTGCTATGGAGCACTGAAGGATAAAATAAAGTGCCTATGATTACCTGAATAAAAGAAGAAATTTATGTTTTGTCAATTAGGGTTTATCCCTATAAAAACATTTGAATGGAATATGGGTTTTATCCCATTTGTTTAAATATTAAACTTTGGTGTTTTACAAACTCTGAAATATTTCCTAACTACGATCCTGATGATAAATTCCGCTGCGAATTTAATAAATATTGGTACCACCTGTAACTGGCTCACGTCTCCCGCCCAGGGTGTGGTCAGGGGTTGTGACCATAATTGTCTAACAATAAACCCTCTCTAGTAATCTCTATTTATAGTAAACTACCATTTTGGTCCCTAAGGTTTGGTCACTTTTGTTACTTTAGTTCAAATTTGAAACCTTTGCATCTGGGTCTCTAAATTCATTTTTTTTTTTGCAATTTTAGTCCAAAAATGAAATCAGGTCATATTTCTCAAATTAAATACTGGTTTTTTGTCCTTTTCCTCAGGGGCAAAGTGGTCATTATGAGTTTTATAAAATTAATTAATCTCTCTCTCAACTTACTCTCTCCTCTGTCTCTCTCTTTTTCCCTCTCCCTCTCTCCTCTCTCTAACACCACCGCCACCTTGAACTCCTGACCACCGTCACCTCCTCCCCCTTCTAACCACCGCCACCACTACCTCCTCACCATAGCCGCCACCACCACATCCTTCTCACCACATCCACCGTTCCCCCCCCCCCAACACCACCGTCACCTCATCCCCCTTCTAACCACCGATACCACTACCTCCTCAACATAGCCGCCACCACCACACCCTTCTCACCACATCCACCGTTCCCCTCCTCAACACCACCGCCACTACCACCTCCTTCTCACCACAGCCACATTTCCTCTCCTCAACACCACTGCCTCCTTCTCACCACAGCCACCATCTGATTCTTCTCACCACAGCCACCGTTCCCCTCCTCAACATCACCTAATTACCATCATCATCCCTTTTTCCCCCAAAATCAAAATCCTAAATCTAACCATCTATCAACCAAATCCACCCAAAATCAAAACCTTAAATGGACTCATCAGACGACGAAGGAGAAGAATGCTTCTTCAAAGTCGTCATCATTGGCGAGTCGATTGTCAGAAATCAAACATCCTCTCTCGATACGTTCACAACGAGTTCAATCCGCACTCAAAGGCCACAATCGGCGTCGAGTTTCAGACTCAGAGCATGGAGATCAACGGAAAAGAAGTTAAGGCCACACTCTGCCAACCGTTTCCTGCTGTCCACCGGTCAGGAGTTTATGGTGGCAGTGGTATTAGAGAGAGGAGAGAGGGATAGAGAGAAAGGGAGAGAGGGAGAGAGAGAGGGGGGAAAGGAGAGAGTAAGTTGAGAGAGGGATTAATTAATTTTATAAAACTCATAATGACCATTTTGCCCCTGAGGAAAAGGACAAAAAACCATGAGTTTTTGAGAAATATGAGCTGACTTCATTTTTGGACCAAAATGGCAAAAAAAAAATGAAACCATAGGGATCCAGATGCAAAAGGTTTCAAATTTGGACAAAAGTGACCAAAACTCAGGGACCAAAATAACAGTTTCTATTTATATACACATAAGGGGAAACCCTATGTTTATCTACTAAAGGTAAATACGTCCATCAAATATTTACCAATTAATGATATAGGGGTAATTAGGTCAATGGTTAATTATTAGATAAATGATAATAATGGCCATATAATATATTTAATATATAAATACATTCTTAGAATTGGGAATCTTGAAAACTAATTACATATATATGTTTTGTAATAGTTTAATTTATGTAGTTTCATATTGGTTTTTTATATATAAATTCATATAATATTCAAATTATGCAACGTTTATATATTATATGATAACTGTTGTTAAGTCATGGAACAACTAAATAACTTTGATAGCTAGAGTAAGTAGGAAAACACGTATGCAATGATATCAACTAAATAACTTTGATAGCTAGAGTAAGTTGGAAAACACGTATGCAATGATATTAAGAAACATGAAACACACAAAAACATGAGAGAGTTTATCGATCTAGTATAACAATGAGAGAAACAATCGCTTCTACTTTCTGGTATAGTTAAAGACTTAATAACTTAAACCAATGTTCAACCGGCTACATAGACAGAGATTATATTGATCCTTTAATTGACCTAGAGTAGGATCCATGTATTTACATAGTCCAATTATTTATCAAGAGCACATGTATATTTATTCAAATTGTTTGAAAAGTCAATGTTAGGTGTGTTAAACGTGTTGGGTTGATGGGTTGGCGGGTTGCAGGTTGCCGGGTTGGTGAGTTGAAATGTTCAACCCGAACCCGACCCGTTTAACCCATATTTTTTAATGAATCTTACAAGTTGACGATTTATAAGTGAGTTGTTGGGTTTTGAGCGGGTTATCGATAACATTGTCTAATGATGAGTATGAGTGTAACAAATAAATAATATAATGTGTCAAAACCAAAATTATTATAACTAACCATGTAAAATAGAAAAGGGAAAAACAAAAATATAAAAAAAAATTCTAAATAGCTAAACGGGTTAGTGGGTCAACCCGTATTTATACGAGTCAACCCGAATCCAACCTGTTTTTAAACAGATCGTGTTAGTTGACCCAAACCTTTTTTTTGTGTCAGGTTTGGGTTGGGTTGGCAAATCGTATCAAGAATTGCTGCCGTTAGTCAATGTTTATTTTGAGAATGTTAGTATTGTTGGATATTTTGTATGAATTTTTCCATTAATTCTTATTGAACTTATGTGTGTGTATACATGTTTTAAGCAATCTGGTCTCTCTTGACATTCACGCATCCGAAGACTCCCAAAAATCTGCTGTCGACTTTCTTTATGGTCTGCTTCTTTTACTTTAATTAGTGGGACTATTCACAAATGAACTCATAGCCAAGTGAACTTATATTTAGCCCAAATGAAACCCACCAAAAATCCAAAACGCAATCTAAAAAGAATTTTATTCGGCCCAACATCGTTGTAGTCCATTTGTTGCCATTTTGAAATAGTTATGAGCCAAACATTAATTTAATCAATTGTTCAATTAATCTTAGCATAATCATTCTCTCATTTAACTCATATATGTTTTTATCATTTTTAATCTATACTTAATGAATATGTAGCTAGTTACACTGCTATAAATGTGAGTCCATATCTTTTTCCCACTTCACTTATTTGATTCCTTTATGATTATTTTCTCTGTTTCTTTTGAGGTTTCAATTATATCTCATCTAAAAATATCGTTTTATAATTTCAAAATTTTCATTACTATCTATTTAATATTTTTATTCATCTCATGAAATACACATAATGGAAACCTATAAATTATAACAATGTAAAGTAGGGTGTTCACGGTTTGGTTTCAAACAGGGAAACTGCCCAAACCGGTCATCGGTTTGATTTTACGGTCGGTTTTTTTTACTTAACTTTTAGTCGGTCAGTTCTTATACTTTTAAACCGCAGCGAACGGTTTGTTTTACAGTTTATACAAAAAACCAACCACATAATACCAAACCGAAACGTAGGAATTTATAAGAACTTTTTCAATAAACTGCTTGTTTTATATGCAAATTTGGTTAAAATCAACAGATTATGGACGATTTTACTTACATCATTCCTTTTACCGGACATCTTGTATAAACTCACAATGAGCCCAAACCATGAAATCAAATTGGAAAACCATGAAAAATCAAAAACCATTACCAATGGTTTGGTTTACGATTTGACCTAAAAATCATGAAAACCGCACCATAAACACCCTTAATCCTTACTGTAAAGTAGTATATTATAGAATTATACCAGTGCATTTATAGCTTAAACAATATCTAATAACTTGTATATGAATTGTACCAACATTATGTAGTGTTGAATTAAATATTTTAGGATTTTCTTCAAATTTTATAATAATTTATTTTTACTTGCGAAATAAATTAAAGTCGTCCATGGCATTATAGCCTAGTGGCATTTTGAGGGTGGTATAAGACTTAGGGATCATTAGGTTCTGAGTTCGATTCTTACAAAGGGGTTTTCCAAATTTAGTGGGTTTCCTCCTAAATTGGTATATAGACATTATTGCCTGGTGGAGATAGATACGATCCTGTGGTTCCGCTGATGGCACGATAATAGTCCAATAGTACGTTAGTGATCAAAATTTGCCGTTTTAAAAAATAAATTAAAGTCAATATTGTTACCAAACAAATAATAATAAAAAGTGAAGATAAAAGGTTCCTACTGTCGTGTAATGTTCTAAGCGATTAAACTTTGTTTTGGCTTGCTAAATTTTACCATCCGGTTAAGAGATTCAATTGTGAAAGAACTAGACACAACGGAAACCCCAAAGTGTATTAATGTATTCATGAGCACAGGACACTTTTTGGACTTGCTTAACATCAATGATTCTACTACATTCCGAACTTAAGGATATTAATACAAACTCCCTATCAATTACCTCTCCAACCGCTACATTCCAACACTCTCTCTCTCTCTCTCTCTCTCTCTCATGAATATAAGCTTACATACCATATATGGTTGAGTGACGATAAACACAATAAATAAATAAATATCCAAAGATCAAGCATCCAAATTAATCTTTATCATAGCTCTTTATAGGGGGTCATTTCAAGATCACATAATCATGGTATCGTTATCAAAAAACATATGGATAGGAGGGGCGATATTATTGGTTATCATTCTCACCATTATGTTAAGGAAATGGGCTGTTTGCTCACAAGCACAAGCAGCATCTTTGGCTAGAGCACAAGGTGACCATGATCAGAAAGAGATTGGGCTATCTTCATTTTCTACTACTAAGAGTGTTATTAGGACTTATGCACTTGAGGAAATCAAGGTGGCAACTAGGGATTTCCGAATTCGGATAGGTGTTGGAGCCACGTCGTATGTTTATCTTGCTGAGCTTGGTGACGGGCGTTTTGGTGCAGTGAAGAGGGTGATGGAGAAGAGGGGTGGTTGCCAGAAGATGTTTCTTGATGAAGTCTCTATACTGCTTAGGATTTCTCACCCTAACTTGGTTGCCTTGTTGGGTTTTTGCTTGGACAAAGGTAAGCTGATCAACCATGTTTTTGTTTTACAAGATATATATTTTCCATATCATAGTATTATAAATTATATTATACATTATACAATGCAATATTATATTATATTATATTGTATTGTATTGTATTATATTATATTTATTATTTATATTATATTATATTATATTATATTATATTATATTATATTATATTATATTATATTATATTATATTATATTATATTATATTATATTATATTATATTATATTATATTATATTATATTTATATATTATATTATATTATATATATATTATATTTTATTATATTTTATTTTATTTTATTTTATTTTAACTCATGAATAGGAATTAATAAGTCCACTAAGGACCTTCTACGTGACACCAAAGTTGATTTCTTTCTTCAGTAATATTTACTTTAATTTTTTTATTAACTTGTTTTCATTAATTTAAAAAAAAACTTAGTGCGTAATTTTATATATTTTATTTTATTTTATATATATTTTAACTCATGAATAGTAATTAATAAGTCCACTAAGGACCTTCTACGTGACACCAAAGTTGATTTCTTTCTTTAGTAATCTTTACTTTAATTTTTTTATTAACTTGTTTTCATTTATTTAAAAAAAAATTAGTGCGTAATTTTTTATATTATAAATATATTTTAACTCATGAATAGTAATTAATAAGTCCACTAAGGACCTTCTACGTGACACCAAAGTTGATTTCTTTCTTTAGTAATATTTAGTTTAATTTTTTTATTAACTTGTGTTCATTAATTTGAAAAAAAACTTAGTGCGTAATTTTGTTTATTAATTTTCTTTTGTTAACATTTTGATACAAGTTTTATTGTAGATGGAATTTATTTCAAAAGAAAGTACTTTTTAGTATCATAAATTAATCTGAGTATTAAGTATTGGTACTGTATCAAACTGACCTGCTATCAACTGAACAATATTGATACCGATAACATTAACTATATCCATTTGGTAGTTTTCTAATATCAATGATATTTCATTAAATTTTATTAAGCAAACGGGAACCAATATTCATTCTTGTGATTTTTTTTCGCGACGAGCTGTTTTCGGTATTTTTTGATATTTTTACACTAGCAATACCAAATCATTATGTAGCTTTGTATCTCGCAGGTTTATGTTTTTAAGTTATATTTAATTAGGTCTGATATTACTATAAATAATATTTTATATTTTGTGCATCTCGATGTACCGCCCAGATAATTTCACTTTTTTATACCTCAATTTAAAAAAAAATCTAGCTAGCTATCACTTTTATTTACAGAGTTAAACTTCAAAAAGTTGTTCCTTGTCATGTCAACATATATACAATTGATCAGCCTTAACAAATTATACCACTTTTCATTACCAATTGTATAGTTTTCGAAATTAATCTAAAGAGTTGTTTTACAATGAAAAATGGAAAGAAGCGATAGATCAAAAGATGACACATCAATGGCCTGTTCAGGCGTCATGATTATGTACCGACTTATTGATAAATTAAGTCAGTAAATAATTATTTTACACAAAATACATCCAAAAATAATACTTATGGTAAGTAAATAATCTGAGAATTTGTCTTGTACATATATTTTTACTACATTTGTAAAGTGGTTGTCAAATATGTATAAGTTTCTGTTTGTTTTATATCTTAAGTCGTATCCAACCATCTAGTTTTGTACACCTGCGAATTGTCCTAGTGTTATATTCCCAAGTATTGTTTCATGACAAAACCATTATCATTTCAAAACACTGCAAAAATTTTTCAGAAATTAAAATAAAATTTATATAAATTTTGTACATGTATGTGGATTGTAACAGGTGAGCAGCTTCTTCTACTAGAATATATACCAAACAAGAGCCTCTATGATAGACTACACTCCCCAAAGGTACGTCTTCTGGATGTCTCTCATGGTCGAATCGCATAAGCATCGCCTTAGACATTGCTCACGCCCTCGACTACCTCCATTCAGTCGCTGACCCTCCTGTCATCCATAGGGACGTCAAATCATCCAACATCCTCCTCGTTAACAACGATCATGCTAAACTTGCTGACTTTGGCCTATGCAAATTAGGGCATGATGCTTATGGTGTGCAAACACCGACAATTATACGTGGCTCCTTAGGCTATGTTGATACCAACTACCTCAACACGGGTCTAGTATCACCTAAGAGTGATGTATATAGCTTTGGTGTTTTATTACTCGAGCTTATAACTGGCATGAAATCATTGCATGGTTCGATAACCTTAGCTGAGTTGACGAATGAATGTAGAAAACATCAAGATGTGGATGTTATGATGGGTATGTTGGATCCTAAGCTAAATGGTCAAGTAAATGGGGAACAACTTAGAGTTCTAGTCCATGTGGCCAACATGGCATTGCTAGAAAACTCAATGGCGAGACCAAGTATGGCCGAAATTGCATATAGGATGTCGAGTTGTAGGGAGCAATTACCTGAAACCGATCTGCCTGCATAATTAGGTACAATGGTAGCACGTACATACATTGTTAATTTATGCAGGTACACATTCTTTAAAATAAATATCAAGTTCCCACTACTAAAAATTTACTGATATTTGCGACTGTAAGCGACCGATTATAATAGGGTCGAAATACCTAGTTTTCTAGTGGTATTCCAGATCTTGTAATTAGACATGTGTTGTGGTCATGTGTGGAATTTTTAAATGTGCCCTTTGTTTAGGACGTACTGAACCGATGGCATGTATGATCCAAAGTATCGAGTACGTTTTTTATCTTTTACGAACATGTTGACGACTCATAGTTTTTTTCCACCATAATCTTGATCTCCTTGACTACAACAGTGCTATTATTGGCTTTTGAGTTGATAACCGGAGCATGTGTATGTCTCCATAACTTCAAGATCACGATGGATATAACCACTCCAAAGTACCAAAGATTAATAGGCTAAAACATCGTTTTATTTAAAGTTCGCAGATGATACCACTTTGTCAGTTTATATAACAATGTTTTTGCAATAGAGAAAGAAAACAAATTTATGGCGTCTCAATAAGGTCATAGACGGGAACGCAAAGGTACAACTAGTAGCTCTAAGACCATCTCCAATGCAAATCATAAGAACAACTATAAACGCATTCAACTGTCACATCAAATGCACCTTAGTCAAATCTCACATTGTTCTGTTATAAATTGTCCACGACATAGATACTTGGCTATAAGGAATGCACTTACTTGGCTATAAGGAATGCACTGTCTCAAATATCACCAATGCGCTTTGGGCGCAATGATTGTAAAGAAAATGGGTCACTTCCTAGGAGTCTACACCGAGGATATAAAAACAAATTTGTGAGCTACTTGTGAGCAAAGAAAGCAATATTGGTGGTATGAGAGACAAAATGTTACATCTATCATTATTCAAAAACACTTATTTGCTCTTTAACGCTACAATAATTCCATGCACAAATAGTAACACGAATTATTAAGATGGACCGAGTAATTTTAAATGGGTAATAACTCTAAATACTAACTACACATGTAACAAGCAAACAAACATATCATTATATAGACCAAAGGTAAGATACTGAATATCAATCCGTGAACACAATAGCTCTTGATAATATGTTATATATTCGCATGTCATCGATGAATGCGAGAGTAACAGATATTAAACATATTATAACTAAGAAAGGAATTAGAAAAGAAATGTTAACAATCAGATTTAGAAAGATAAAGAGGAATGTCACACCCTCAAATTTCCACGTGCGGAGTTTTACTACGAGAGGTGCGACCGACCAGGATCAAGCCACTAATCAATGTTGAACCACTATTAAAGATATCAAACGCATCACCATCAACACGATTAGTGGTCTAAAGTTTAAAAGTCCAAAAATATAGTTTAACCAACAGTAGAAGCAAACAATTAAAAATACAATCCAAACGATGTTTAAAAAAACCATGAGTGTTTAAATAAAACCAATTCAAATAGTTAACGCAGCCACAACACTCCTCCAATGCAAGCTCCTACACTGTACCTAACGACCTGCAAAGCATGTAATAGAATGTCAACATAAAGTTGGCGAGTTTACGGTTTTTCAGTATTATTTTTTTTTTCAAAAACATAGGTTGTTAAATTACTTAATTTATAAAACACGTCATGGGGAGCTACCTCATCTTTAAGCTACTAAACTGTGTGATACCGAAACTTTGACTGTGTAAGTTGTTTGTGCCCCAAGTCAATGTCTATCATCACTGACCAGTTGCCAAGGCATAAAAGTTCACTCCCATCCTCCCAGGTACGGTGTGAGGTTTGTCGAACCAAATAGCGCTATCAACTAATATCCCGTTCACCAGGTACCGGCGATTAATCGGTATAAAGTGTGGGGACTTTCAGATAGAGTTCGTTTAGTCCGCTAAAGACATGAAATATAATTAGCATTTAACAGTATTCCATCCCCAGGAATACTAGGCAATCCCATACCCGGGAAAGTGAGGTTCCTAACCACCGGGAGTACATGCTTTTAGTAAAGGTGTGAACTCACCTTAGATTAGCTCAGGAGATTAAATTATCCGAGCTAGTATGATCAACCAAGTCCTATCATAGTTACCAAGAATATTAGTTTTATTCATAAATTCCTACACAAATTCTAACACAGAATCACGTTGTCATACAAGTACGCACTTCGGTAAATTTGTGCACAAAATCATACCATTCTATAATGCATTTCCTTGACACCTATTTATGTTTCTAGTGACGGTACGCACGCCCAATCAACACAGTTTGAATTATTTAGTTATTTGCACCTTATAGTTGCACTAAAATTATCATACAGTTCTACACAAGATATCATCCACTAATTTCACACTAAATTTTAATATTGGTTGAAATCATCCCATCCAAAAAGGCAACTCAGCAGAAAAAATATATAGCTTCATAATTTGGCTCAAATCAACCAAATGCATTTAAACCAATGTACTACTCTCACACACACAACCCATGCACCCTTGAATTAGTTCGGACATGCCTAACATGTATTGTAAATAATCGGTAGTTCATTAATTAAATACACCAGCTCCGAAATAAACAACCCTTTTTCTTACTGTGTATATATATAAATATGCATATATTCATGTCATTCATGTAAAACAACATTTATTTCGGACCTTGCAGATCTCTTATATAACGGATCACACCATATATATATATATATATATATATATATATATATATAATATAACGGACCTAACCGAATAAAGAATAATCATGTGTTTTGGACTATAATAGGTTCGAAAAATCATGAACTAGTATAGGAGTTTTATGCATATCGGACTAGTGTATACCGGACGTGTGACTCTACTATGTCGAATTAAGGTTTTCATGACTGAGCAATATGCACGGGATCCCGAACAAACACATAATTACCGATTCGCTTAGTTGCAGGTATGGTTCGTCTAACAAAAATATCCCTACTTACCAAACCATCAAGTATACGGATTATCGCCTATCCTATAACCTCAATAGCAGTTATCTATACAATATTTATCATGATCCATCAATCATTATTATGGAAACAGAATGCACACTAAGATATATAACATCATGTAACGATTCAATCATGAACGAAATCAGATTCGAAATACGATATCTAGTTAAGAAAGCTAACCAAGATCACAGGATACACACTAAGATATATAACATCATGTAACGATTTAATCATGAACGAAATCGGATTCGAAATATGATACCTAGTTAAGAAAGCTACCCAAGATCTTGGGGCCTTGATCCTCGTTCACCGTAGATCAGGGAGGGAAGAAGAGAGTTTGCAAGTTGTGACTAAAAAGTAGAGAAGTTTGTTGTGCATAAGAGAAGTTTGGCTCATGCATACCTACGTAACCCCTTATAAAGGATAAAATCTAGGGGCAGTTGATGATTTACTACGTGGGCCGGAATCCAACAAACAAAAATAATAAAAAAAGTATGGGCGCATATGGTGTTTGGGTTTAGCTTTGATGGGCCGCACGATAGCAATAGCGATGACAGCCATCAGTATGCTATTAATGTGCCATCAGTATGCTATTAATGTGCATATGCTCATTTCTACATCTTGCTAATTACATAATTAAAAATACATACATATAATTTTTTTACAATAATAATCAATCATTTAAATGAATAATTAATATTTAACGATATAAACATATAAGGTTCATGCTATGCTTTGGGCCTCATAAGTTTCGAGTTACGCGAGTGGATCGAATCGACGAGCGAGACATTCAAATAGATCTGGTTGGTTCGACGTGATGTGTATATATAATTTAATTTATAAAAGTGAACAACGGGTTTTTACCTCAAAGTTACGGATTGTCACATCATCCCCAAGTTGAAAGAAATTTCGTCCCGAAATTTGCAAACAGTCGCTGAAGAAGCTAGTGTGGATGAACGTTTTCGCGGGGTGTCACATCATCCACAAATTGATTTGGAATTTCGTCCCGAAATTCACTGGTAGCTTCAGTACCGGATACGTTGTTTTTGAACAACTGAGGATATTTGCGCATCATCTGATCTTCGCGTTCCCAAGTAAACTCTGGGCCACGCTTTGAGTTCCAACGAACTCGAACAATCAGAATCTTGTTGCGCTTAAGTGTTTTGATCTCCCGATCCATGATTTCAGCAGGCTCTTCTATGAAATGAAGCAGGTCATCGATCTTGAGCTCTTTGAATGGTACTACAAGGGTCTCATCAGATAAGCACTTCTTCAGATTTGACACGTGGAAAACGTTGTGCACACCACTAAGCTCTTCAGGCAAGTTTAGTCTATATGCCACTGTATCGATTCTCTCAGTGATCTCAAAAGGTCCGATATAACGCGGATTAAGCTTGCCCCGTTTAACAAAATGAACCACGCCTTTCCAAGGTGAGACTTTTAGCAAGACTCTGTCGCCAACTTGGAATTCCAACGCTTTCCTACGCTTATCAGTGTAGCTTTTCTGGCGGTCTCGAGCTGCCGCCATTCGTTGTCTGATTTGAGCAATCTTTTCCGTTGTGTCAAGTACGAGTTCAGGACCAGTGATTTGGCTATCACCAACCTCGGCCCAACACAGAGGTGATCGGCATTTCCGTCCATACAATGCTTCGAACGGCGCAGCCTGAATGCTGGTATGGTAACTATTATTGTAAGAAAATTCTACCAAGGGTAAGTGTCTTTCCCAGCCGTTGCCGAAGTCGATGACACATGCCCGCAACATGTCTTCTAGGGTTTGGATGGTATGTTCCGTTTGACCATCCGTTTGCGGATGATAAGCTGTGCTCATATCTATACGTGAGTCGAAGGATTTATTCATCTCTTGCCATAATTCGGACGCGAAACTTGGGTCACGATCAGAGATAATGGAAGTTGGCACCCCGGGCCTAGCAACTACTTCCTTTAGGTAAATGCTGGCAAGTTTCGAAAACTTGTCGATTTCTTTAATCGCGAGGAAGTGTGCAGATTTGGTCAAACGATCTACGATCACCCATATGGTGTCGTTTCCGCTCTGAGATTTCGGTAAACCAGTGACGAAATCCATGGAAATTTGTTCCCATTTCCACATTGGTATCTCCGGTTGTTGCAGTAGCCCTGATGGCTTTTGACATTCAGTCTTAACTCTGGCACATGTTAAACACTTGCTAACGTACTTTGCAATGATCGCTTTCATGTTAGGCCACCAGTACAAGGCTTTGAGGTCGTGATACATCTTTTCGGAACAAGGATGTACCGAGTAGCGAGACTTGTGTGCTTCGTCCATCACAAGCTCTCGTAGGCTCCCATCTAATGGAACCCAGATACGTTCCATGAAGTAGTGGATGCCGTCATCTTTGAGTTCGAGCTGCTTCTCCATGCCCCGCATGGATTCAGCCAAGAGATTTTCTTCCTTCAGAGCTTCAACTTAAGCGTTTCAGATTTGTTCAGGGAGGTCCGAATGAATAGTAAGCTGCAACGCGCGAACACGTTTGGGTTTAGTTTCCTTTCAGCTGAGAGCGTCCGCTACAACGTTTGCTTTGCCCGGATGGTATTTGATAGCGCAATCATAATCATTTAGAAGTTTGACCCATCGGCGTTGTCGCATGTTCAACTCCTTCTGATTGAGTATGTGCTGGAGACTCTTGTAATCGGTGTAAATCGTGCACTTGGTACCGTACAAGTAGTGTCTCCATATCTTGAGTGTGAAAACTACATCTCCCAGCTCCAAGTCGTGGGTAGTGTAGTTCTTTTCATGAACCTTGAGTTGTCGTGATGCGTAAGCAATGACCTTTTCACGTTGCATCAACACGCAACCGAGCCCTTGGATAGATGCGTCACAATAGACAACAAAATCATCAGTGCCTTCAGGTAGAGATAGAATAGGTGCACTAAAGAGCTTATCCTTCAAATGTTCGAAGGCAGCTTCCTGAGCATCACCCCACTCATAGATAATGCCCTTTTGGGTTTAAGCGGTAAGATGTTGCGCGATCTTTGAGAATCCTTCGATGAATCTGTGGTAGTAACCCGCCAGACCAAGGAATTGACGGATTTCTGTTGGAGTTTTAGGCTTAGGACAATTCTTGATGCAGTCGATCTTGGCTGGATCAACATGAATCCCAACTTCATTAACCACGTGACCGAGGAATTGGACTTCACGAAGCCAAAAGTCGTATTTCGAGAATTTAGCATAGAGCTGCTCATTTCGCAAGAGTTCCAGAATAAGGCGTAGGTGTTGCTCATGTTCCTCCTGGCTTTTAGAGTAGATTAGGATGTCGTCAATAAAAACAATGACGAACTTATCAAGGTATGGCTTGCATTCCCGGCTCATAAGATCCGTAAAAACCGCGGGTGCATTTGTTAACCCAAATGGCATAACAAGGAACTCGTAATGGCCGTAACGTGTCCTGAATGCGGTTTTGGAAATGTCTTCATCTCGGACTCTCAACTGATGATAACCCGATCTCAGATCAATCTTGGAATAGAAACTTGACCCTTGCAGTTGGTCGAATAGATCATCAATGCGTGGGAGTGGATAACGGTTCTTGACAGTCACTTTGTTAAGTTCCCGATAGTCTATGCACATACGAAAAGTACCATCCTTCTTCTTGACAAAAAGTACAGGGGCTCCCCATGGTGATGAGCTGGTCCTGAAAAAACCTTTATCCAGAAGCTCCTGCAATTGTGTAGATAATTCTTCTAGTTCGGTCGGTGCTAGTCTGTAGGGTGCTCGAGCTATAGGTGCCGCTCCTGGAGTTAGCTCGATTTAGAATTCGACTTGACGATGAGGTGGGACACCAGGTAATTCTTCAGGAAAAACCTTAGGAAAGTCGCGAACAATGGGAATATCTTCGACCTTTTTCTGTTCGGCTTGTGCATCAGTGACAAAAGCTAGTACAGCAGTATGGCCCTTTCGCAGACACTTCTGGGCCTTCATGAATGAAATAATATTTACCACGGCGCCACTCATGTCACTTCGAATATCCAGGGTTTCACCATCAGAAATACGGATGCGGACGACCTTTTCATGGCAAAGTATCTCCGCATGATTTAGGGATAGCCAATCCATCCCGACTACGACATCAAAACTTCCGAGAGTGATAGGGATGAGGTCAATTGCAAATTTGTGGCCAGATAACTCCAAATTACAGTCGCGATGAATACATGTTGCCTCGAGAGATTTGCCATTAGCTAGCTCAACTGTGTGCTTACAGTCAAGAGAAGTTGGGGCTGGCCTAAGCAATGTACTAAAGTTCGTGGAAACATAACCCTACGGTCCGCGCCAAAATCAAAAAGTAACGAAACAAAGGAGTCGTTCAGAAGGAACATACCCGTCACCACGTTAGGGTCGTTTCTTGCTTCACCTGAGCCAATCACAAAGGCTCGCCCTTTTGCACCATTCTCACCATTGGGGTTGTTGTTCCTATTATTGTTTCCAATACCGTTGTTGTTGTTGTTGTTGCGGTTTTGGTTCAATTGGGGGCAATTCCTCCTAATATGCCCTTCCGCCCCGCACTGAAAACATTCTTGGTTGTTACCCTGCTACTGTTGCTGTTGTGGCCTCGATTCAGTCGGAACTGTTGCTGTTGTTGCTGATTCTGTCTCACTGGGTACGGGCTTCTACAATCCTTCGCCGCATGCCCCTGCCTATTACACCGCTGGCAGCGGTTCCTTTCACATGGTCCGTTGTGCTGCAGGTTGCATTTGTTGCAGTTCGGTCAGTTTCCTTGGTAACCACCCTGATTTTGATTGCCGGAGTTTGCTGATTGGGGCTCTTGTTGTCTTCGAACTTTCTTTACTTTGACTGAGGCTGAGAACCCTTACTCTGGTTGCTATCCCACTTGCGTTTGTTGTCGCTTATAGTATCAGTAGTAGCATTGTTTCGCTTGGGAAGCTTGCCCTGTTCCACTGCTTGATCGGTGAGACGGTGTACCAAACGCATTACTTGCTAGATCGTAGGGAGATTAGCTGAAGTTACCAAACTCTAAATTTCAGGAGCTAAACCCTTGAGGTAGAGCTCAATTCTCATGTAAGCGGGCTCGGACATATTCGGACAAAGAGCAGCTAAATCGTTAGACCTTTTAGTGTACGCTTCAATTTCAGATCCAACCATCTTCAGATTATAATACTCCACCTCGAGCTTCTGAATATCATCTCTATGACAGTATTCTTCCTTGATTAGATCCTTAAACTCATTCCAGGGAGTGGCATTGGCAGCCGCCAATCCAAGCATCTGAACTTGCGCGTTCCACAGGAAAGCGCGTTACCTTCTAAAGTGTCGGTTGCATACTTCACCCGATTGTTGACAGGGCATTCACACATCTCGAAAACAGACTCGACCTTCTCGATCCAATGCAAGAGTCCCACTGCTCCTTCAGTACCGTTGAAAGGGTGGGGTTTACAATCCATGAATGCCTTGAAGGTGCAAGCTCGGGGTTGAGCAGCTTGACCTGTCGTACAAAAACAAAGCGGATTCAGAATAGGAGAGTTACGATAGCATAGAGATAGGATTTTCAACATCCTAGAGTGATACGAAGCGATTTGTTTTACCTCTCGGGTGTGCTGCCAGAGCTTCAGCAACTCGTGCATTGATTAAAGCCTGAATCTGAGCCGGTGTCATGTTGGCTCCACCGCGTCCACCACCGCATCCACCGCCACGTCCGCTCATTGTCTTAACATTCACAAAACACAAAATGAGAATGATATAACACATACAATTCATCATAATGGCATGAGGAAAGCAAAGAAGATTTGACCACAACGCATAATATCCAATTAAACATTTTCATCAGAATCATTTGTAAATTCCACAAATAAGTTCCAAATTAAATATTAAATTCAACATCAATTGTTGGATGAGAATGACCCTCCTCATCTAAGTTATACGAAAAGAACAGAAAAGCAAAACGATGAATGGTGATGTCAATTGCCACCACCGGCGAAAGAGATAACTAGTCCTCCACTGTCACTCCCTTTTAGTGTTACTTCTCGATTTTCCTAGGATCCTTCCGAGTAGTTGGATTTCGTCCAATGCCTCTCCGAATGGTTGCCCCGGACTCTTGTAGGGACGTTGTTCACATGTTGTTTTCCGCGAGCCAAGGAAAGGCTTAGATTTAGGAGGAGATGTGTTAGGGTTAATTGGTCTATCCGCGTTAGAGTCTTATGAACCAAACATACTTATATGTAATGCATCAAGTAAGTAGCAAGTAGGCACATATGTAAGCTATGCAATCTAATTTGTAAAAACTTGCACTTTGGAGTGTAGTGTCGTTGCGGTTTGCACAGTACAGAAACGGTTGTAGTTTGGTTTTTCTTAAAAAGCTTTTAAAACCGAGTTCACTATAACCAATGGCTCTAATACCAATCTGTCACACCCTCAAATTTCCACGTGCAAAGTTTTACCGCGAAAGTGCGACCGACCAGGATCAAGCCACTAATCAATGTTGAATCACTATTAAAGATATCAAACGCATCACCATCAACACGATTAGTGGTCTAAAGTTTAAATGTCCAAAAATATAGTTTAACCAACAATAGAAGCAAACAATTAAAAATAAAATCCGAACGATGTTTAAAAAAACCATAAGTGTTTAAATAAAACCAATTCAAATAGTTAACGCAGCCACGACACTCCTCTAATGCAAGCATCTACACTGTACCTAACGACCTGCAAAGCATGTAATAACATGTCAATATAAAGTTGGCGAGTTCACGGTTTTTCACTATTATTATTTTTTTTCAAAAACATAGGTTGTTAAATTACTTAATTTTTTCAAAAACATGCTTTTAGTAAAGGTGTGAACTCATCTTAGATTAGCTCGGCAGATTAAGTTATCCGAGCTAGTATGGTCAACCAAGTCCTATCATAGTTACCAAGAATATTAGTTTTATTCATAAATTCCTACACAAATTCTAACACAGAATCACGTTGTCATACAAGTACTCACTTTGGTAAATTTGTGCACAAAATCATACCATTCCATAATGCATTTCCTTGACACGTATTTATGTTTCTAGTGACGGCACGCACGCCCAATTAACACAGTTTGAATTATTTAGTTATTTGCACCTTATAGTTGCACTACAAATTATCATACAGTTCTACACAAGATATCATCCACTAATTTCACACTAAATTTTAATATTGGTTGAAATCATCCCATTCAAAAAGGCAACTCAGCAGAACAAATATATAGCTTCCTAATTTGGCTCAAATCAACCAAATGCATTTAAACCAATATACTACTCTCACACACACAACCCATGCACCCTTTAATTAGTTCGGACATGCCTAACATGTATTGTAAATAATCGGTTGTTCATTAATTAAATACACCGGCTCCGAAATAAACAACCCTTTTTCTTACTGTGTATTATATAAATATGCATATATTCATGTCATTCATGTAAATCAACATTTATTTCGGACCTTGCAGATCTCTTATATAATGGATCATACCATATATATATATATATATATATATATATATATATATATATATATATATATATATAACGAACCTAACCAATAAAGAATAATCATGTGTTTCGGACTATAATAGGTTCGAAATATCACAAACTAGTATAGGAGTTTTATGCATATCGGACTAGTGTATACCGGACGTGGTGACTCTACTATGTCGAATTAAGGTTTTCATGACTGAGCAATATGCACGGGATCCCGAACAAACACATAATTACCGATTCGCTAGGTTGCAGGTATGGTTCGTTCTAACAAAAATATCCCTACTTACCAAACCATCAAGTATACGGATTATCGCCTATCCTATAACCTCAATAGCAGTTATCTATACAATACTTATCATGAACCATCAATCATTATTATGGAAACAGAATACACACTAAGATATATAACATCATGTAACGATTCAATCATGAACGAAATTGGATTCGAAATACGATATCTAGTTAAGAAAGCTAACCAAGATCACAGAATACACACTAAGATATATGACATCATGAACGATTTAATCATGAACGAAATCTGATTCGAAATACGATACCTAGTTAAGAAAGCTACCCAAGATCTTGGGGCCTTGATCCTCGTTCACCGTAGAGCAGGGATGGAAGAAGAGAGTTCGCAGGTTGTGACTAAAAAGTAGAGAAGTTTGTTGTGCATAAGAGAAGTTTGGCTTATGCATACCTACGTAACCCCTTATAAGGGATAAAAGCTAGGGGCGGTTGATGATTTACTTCGTGGGCCGGAATCCAACAAACAAAAATAATATAAAAAAGTGTGGGCGCATATGGTGTTTGGGTTTAGCTTTGATGGGCCGCACGATAGCAATAGAGATGACAGCCATCAGTATGCTATTAATGTGCCATCAGTATGCTATTAATGTGCATATGCTCATTTCTACATCTTGGTAATTACAAAATTAAAAATACATACATGTAATTTTTTTTGCAATAATAATCAATCATTTAAATGAATAATTAATATTTAACAATATAAATGTATAAGGTTCATGCTATGGTTTGGGCCTCATAAGTTTCGAGTTACGAGAGTGGATCGAATCGACGAGCGAGACATTCAAATAGATCCGGGTGGTTCAACGTGATGTGTATATATAATTTAATTTATAAAAGTGAACAACAGGTTTTCACCTCAAAGTTACGGATTGTCACAAGGAAAAATAAGATGAGTGATTATATTTATGAAATTGTCTTGGAAGTTAATCCAAAACCTTGAAGTGCTAAGATGGATCAGTGCCCAACAAGGATGATATTGTTGAACGAAAGGAATGAAGCTATAGACTCTCTTGAATACCTACTTCAACAAAGCAAGTACTTTTTAGATTTTTATGATTTGGGATTTCTATATTGGCTTTTAAATTGATCTACAGACATAGTAATTTATGAACTAATCAAGATCAAGTGTTTAAAACACTCCAACTGATTTTCACACACTTGTATTTAGATCTTTCTCATATCCATATGTAGCTCACAAGTTTTACCAATTATGTTACTGTAGGTCCCTTTAATTGAATCGATAACATGATTGATGACCGGACTAAGAGTGCGGAATCCTCTTAGCCGGACTCACAACATAATAAACAAGAAAATTGAATACGAACACAGGAGATCAAAAACTAGTCTTCTATTCAACAAACTCGTTTTCAAGCAAGTCAAGACAAAACTCACAACCTTTCTTAACTCTCGTGAACTTGAGAAACTGCTAGAACTTGTAAACTCTTACCCTAACCCTACGAACAAACATATATATATATATATGTATGTATGTATACATATATATATGTATGTATGTATACATATATATATATGTATGTATGTTTGCATGCATGGTCCTTTAGGCCTTTGAGATTGGGCCCTTGAACGAACAAAACACTGGTTCATTCCCTACAAATCAGTTTAACACTAGTTATTTCAACTCACATATAATACAAATCTATTACGACGAATACACAATAACTTATCTAGTAAGTTGTTACACAAGATACACTAGCAGACTCCCCCCCCCCCCCCCCCCAACCCCCTTTACAATAGCTTATAGATTATCTTTGTTGTCATTCAGCTTCATAACTATCACTCTTTGGATCGCTTCAGCTCCAATAGCTGTTGACATCCAAGATGTATCAAACGTTACCAAGTTGTCTATTACCATTATGGCTTTAAGCCCTAGATTAATGGACGTTAATATAACCTACAAATAGAAGAAATTAAATCTAACTAGTATACCTCATTGAAAGATCGATTCTACCACACAACTTGACATCATAATCAATACCAACATGCAACTATACTCATCATAAGATAAACCATAATAGACTTTACTAAAATCATGTCATATAATCAGTCAAACATTCAAATATCAAACCATCCTAAGATCATCACATTCGAATAGTTTCTAGGTGTTTAGCCGAATATGATGACCAAAACACAAAAGAAATCATGTTTAAATAGTACAGAAAGATGAAAACAGGAAACATAGAACTGGGGAGCATGTTTTTGCTAACCAAATGTTAGATCTTTAGTCTTCATGTGCCTTATAATCTTTAAGATCTTCTTATCCTTCTGAACAGCTTCAATTTTGTCTTCTGGTCGCCCATAACCTCCTTTGGGTCGATAACTAGGGTTCCAACCGTCACCTTCTATTTTGTGTGTTTTTAGGATTTCACGACTTGGGTATGGGTTGTACCTTATAATTATGACTAGAATTAGGTTTCTGCGTGTGCATGATGTCCACGGGTAGGGGGCTCCAGCAAAGCCCTTCCCACTGATGCTTTTCACATTAGCCCAAGACAGCCTCTACAATTGGAGAAGATCTAAATATGATCAAAAGTTAACTCTTAATTGATGTATATTTCGATAATCAAGACAACATATATATACACGAAGCATAGCGAGATACTCAACCTCATAAAACAACGTGAGTTCATGTGACAAGGATTCTTAACTTTTGCAGCAATGACGAACGTCAATAAATATCTCGTTGCATCCCTAAAGCCTTAAACTGCTTGATCTTCCCAAATTCAATGAATTCCCTATTTATATTCATATCACATATCTATTTAGCTAGTTTCAATTGATATATCTAATATATCTAACTATTTACACACACGATCTATATCTAACTAATATAACTTTTTTTAAAGGAACCTGACTGGTTTTTTTATACATTCATTTTTTTAAATAACAAAATTTCTTCTTATATTTTCCTTCCAGTAACAATTTATTTTGCTTTTTTCTTTTCTCAAATAATAGTTCTTTGTGTTCCCCAAATACTAAGTTTTTTGTTACTTAAAGTAACATGTTTCACATAAGAATATTATTGTTAAATTCGTGTAACTTGTTTTATTCTCTAATTAGACATCTTGTGTCGCCTAATGTGTTAAGACATCACCATGGATCAATCCCTCTAATGCTTTAGGCGTTATTAATTTGATTTATAAATTTTAAAAAACTCAAATGATTCGGCAATCTATATAACTCATTTCCTTCGTGACTACACATTACAGACATGATATGCGCACTGAGATATAATCAACTAATGAAAGAACTACGTACCGCTAGAAAACAACCAAAAACTTATATGGAAAGTGTTGTCATTGAAGTGAAGTGATTGTGATTTTTAACTAAAATTGCATTTTTTTAAGACGGAGTGAAGGGTTAGTCAAATAGAGCGAGTGACATCTCAGTACAGTTGCCTACTGAAACATTTATTAATTACCTTTATTACACACTGAATTTTACCAAGAAAGTGAGGAAAAAAGCAAATAATATTATAATGAACGTAATAAAACCAAACACAAAATTTACTTTAGAGTATTTGCATCCAACTCATCAGTTGGAGCCACAATATATCACTTTGGTGGGAAGTTTGGCTCATTTACACAAAGAACAGATATAAATATTTGAAATCTATGCATCCTACTCCACTATATATTTAACAAACAGTTGATTTTTGTAAATCAAATAACAAATTGACCAATGTAACACCGGCAACTACCGGCCGACCCAAGCAAAAGGATTTAAACTTATTGGCACTTCGATAGCGTTGAGCAGAAAAACCGACTAGCTGAAATAACCTAACTAAAACCAAACTTAAATAACCAAACTAATTAAGAAAATGCTACTTCCATTATGCTCTTCTCAGAACAGATGTAGTTGGTTTGGTTATGGTTATATATGTCTGAATAATTGAACTAACCGACCCAAACATCTATTAAAAGAAACATATATTTTTTTTATAAATACAACGTTATGTATTGTAAAAGTTTTGTGATATATATATTTTTTAATAAATAACATATTTGATATCATTTATTTTCTTTTGTAATATATTTTTTTTATAATAACATATTAGCTGTCATTGATTTTCCTTAAAAAATATATAAAAACTATAGCTAATATTTTAATTAAGAAAAGATAATAATAGATTATATTTAAAATAGCTTTGATTTCACTAACATCTAATGCCGGCGGTTAACTGATGGTTAAAAGAATTAACCAAACTGTATATAACCGAATCCAAATGATTATGAAAATTCAGTTATAGATTTGTTAGGCACTGACAAAACTAAACTGAATCATGCTCACCCTTGCCTATCTACCTGAACTAGTTGTCTTGTTCTAGGTCTCACTGGACTATCCAACATGTTTATATAATCCTTGATGCACGATGCACATGTAAAACTTTAGAAAAGTGTTTCGGACAATGCAAGTCACTCCAATGTTTTTGAGGTACATGTTAATAGTTATGCTTAAAAAATTTACAAGGGCACACCCAACTTTCCAGGTTTGACCATCATAGCAATACATTATACTAGTGCATCTACCATTATAGTCTTGAGGGTTCTGTTGCATTTAGCTTTGATGAATCAATGTATTATAGTTTGTATAACTTATTACAACTACAACTATGCAGTTAAAGCCCTTAGAACACTTAGCCAAACATTGCAAAATTATTGCAATGCTATAATTGGTTTTTATCCACAATTCACAACATTGTGTCAAAACATGTACAACGGTGTTCAAACATTCACCTTTGATCCATTGATGCACCATTGTAATTTTTTAAACACGAATTTTATAATAGTGCGTCTAACTGTGTAGGTTTGAGTCATTAACCAAACTTGTTTCGATGAATCAAGATGTAGTAGTGTGTCTTACACAGTAAAACAGTGCACCAAACTTTACACAGTTTGAGGTAGAGATTTTAATCATTTGTCAATTCAACAGCTTGATTTTTTATGTCCGTCACTTGAAAAAAAAGGTTGCTATGCAACAAGTTGACGCTACCCGTGCGTTGCCTCGGATGTTGAAAGGCTAAGATAAAATAGGTTATACAATATTATATGGTTTTACGTAACATACAACTTAACAATTGTTTATATGTGTGTGTATATATATATATAGGTTCAATTAATAAACCCTTAAAATATAAATACGGTATATTGATATGTGCACATGTATGTAAAACATACGTGTAGAGCCAAATAAATATAAATACCATGTATGTATGCGTGTGCACGGCATGCTGATATGCGTACAATCTCAGATCCCTGGTTTCGTATAAGATTAATATAAATGCAGTTGATCTTTGAATTCAAACTAAAGATTTTAACTTCAAATCTTTCACAATAGTTTCTAAAAAATGTTTCCAAGATAGTTTCGTTGATGTCAAGATAACTTATCGTAGATGGTGGAATAATAAAACCAAGATAAATGCAAACTGGTGACAAACGATTATAATAATGGATAATATATTTGACCCAAAAGTAAAAATTATAAATAAAAAATAATAATTGATCATTCTCCAAAACCTAAAGACCCCAAATTACACCAACCTTAAATCTGAAGAATAAGATCACGCCCCATATTCATATAACATAATAATTCCAGTTTCAACATATAAACCTCAATCAACATAGGTCAAATCCAAAAGTCAAACCCATATAACAACACTAACAATACCTAAAAAATTAAGAGGCAAATGCACACACTCATACAATCATCAAAAAAGATAAAACAAAACAGAAACCTGGTAAATTGAAGGTACATTGAAGTAGTACAAACAGGACATCCAAAAAGCTCATGAACGTTGGTTGTAGATTAATAGTCAAATGAACAACATTAACATGATGAGTTCTCAAAGAAGAAAACTGGGAACTGTTTTGATGATTGTGATGTCGAATCAATTGTCAGAAGTTATTTGGATTGTTTGATGTAGAAAAAGGGATTGTAGATTATTTAACGTAAAGGGATAAAACTGATTGAATATAAACGAATGGAGACCTGCATTGATATATAAACAACGGAGAATCGGAGTCAAATCAATTCCTTTCTGACCTCTTCTTCTCCACCGGAATTCTCATCGTTTCAATCATCGGAATAGCCGTCTGTCGTTGTTGTCTATGTCCCAAACCACTGCCATTAGTCCAGCCTCTCCGTGACTTCCTTAAACCACAACCTCTAACGATGCCATACCGCTTGGTGCGGATTAATTGAATCAAAAATTCGAAACCGTGATGATGAAGATGGGTTCTTTTGATGAAATCTATATACACAGCACATATTCACACCCCTTTATCTTATAAATTTAAAATGGCGGTTACACATGTATACCGAAACATTATTATTGGTTAAACGATGCGAATTCAGCGTGATCTTTTTTAACCGGGGCGAGTTACGATGGTCCGATAGCCGGTTGTGGTTTATATTACAGCCTATTAGTTGAACGGGGTGTTTGAATGGACGTGACGGTTACATTGTCGATGGTGTCCGCAGATACTTTTATAAATTCATGAAGTTTGTCTTAAACGTTGTGAATTTTGAGGAAAAAGTCGGTTGTGCGTAACAAAGAAATATTATGTGAATATTTCAATAAACGGCGTGATTGTGGAGGTATGAGATCCAATAGCCGATGGCGTACTTAAATGTTCGTAAAGGTATCGGGGGTGGCGGTTGGCATAACTAATGTGTTTGTTAATTCAAATGTATTATTTAAGGGGTGTGTTTATTTGGAACATGTTGATTTGGGAGGCATTACTTAAGGGGTGTGTATATTGGGACATGTTGGTTTGGGTTGGCAGTTGTATGTGTTTATTAATTATTAATGGAAGGGTATTATTAAGGATGTGATGTGAAGAAACATAACTATTAAATTAGCTTAAGATATCCTAAGTTACTTTTGTAAGGTTATATCATATGAATAAGCAACCATAAACTTATACAACCCTTTGTACTACTTTTCATCCTGTTAAGGTTTTTTAGTTCTAGATTATTATATCAAGTAACAAAGATTGTTTTAGATGATAAACTTGTAACACAAACCTTTAAACATTAATATTAAAAGTATACCAAAAATACGTGTTCCCTTTACTTGCACACGATACTTTCTATTCCCAAAAGTAATTGTTTTTTTAGAAATTAATTAATGAAAGACGAACAAATTCATCAGCACACGCGTACACAAAAAAGCTTTTTTTCTCTATCTATATGTGTAAACATATTATAGCTAATATTATTACGAATTATAATAATAATAATCATCTAAGAGATGAACACATGCATAACTTATTTAACTATATTCATCATTCCATTTTCCTTACGATTTCAGTGGTTGTATGTTGAAAGTAGTGATGTTATAATATGGTAGATAATAAAATATACCTTCCTCACGAGAGTAATGTGTTGGTACTATTTTGTTTATATGACTGCTGAATACTACTAAGGGCCAATACCTTTCGTTCGTACGGACACAACATTGGTGTCAATGTATGTGATCATCATTATGTTTTATCTTCCAAACATCCATACCTTCGGTTGATTATCGATGGTTAATGATGACTTTAGAGCATTGATTGTCGATTAAAATGCGTGTACAGATTCAGTAGTTAACCCTAACATATACCATCCTCTAACTAAGCATTGTCTTATAATGAAATTGTTGTTTTGGTATATAAACATATATAACATCCTGATTTTCTTATGAGATCAAAAGTTGAACTACTTACGCAACTAAAGAATTTGAATCATCTTTCCACTTCTTCATTAGACACTAATATTTTATCAAGATTCTCCATTGCCATAGTGGGGATCGTGATACAGGTCTCTCCCAATTCGAAGATTGTACGTGTAATGATATGTGGAAAAAATGAATATGATGTTGAAAAAGACAAGTGTCGTGGCGCAGGGACCAGGGTCAAGAAAGGTTGTTTTGACTGCGAAAGCCACACTAGACGCATGATTATTTTCGTTTTCATTTCAACTTCGAGTCTTATAAGCTGTTTTTTTTTGTTTTGTTTCAGATGTTTTTCTTATGAAACACGGCAACACACGTCTTATATTATAGGTCACCAAGAATCAATAGGTCACAAAGTTCAACTGCTCAACAAAATAGCAAATATGTATTGAGTATTTTTCCTCCATGAAACTTTTAAGATATTGCATATCAAACGTATTGGAAAGGAGTGTTATTTTGAAAAGGCAATTTAATCCAAATTATTGATAAGATGTATATTGAAGGAAACACTTACACAACAAACAAGTGTGTGTTTAACAAGCATTCAAAAAGAGGGAGGATATATTGACTAGGTCTTGTGGTGGTGGATCAACAAACCTTTTTTGTTAATGAATATGATCGATTAAAAGGATGGGTGGTATATATTCCATATCTACTTCACCGAAAGATTTTTGTTATTGTATAAAATTGCAATATATAATTATAAAAGGTGTTCGATAAAATAATCATGAGTATAAATAAACAGTTTAAGAGACTCAATTTATTCGCTATAATAGAACTTTTACAATGAAACATAAGACTTTACCATTTTGGGGTTATTTTGATTGAACAAAAGAGATTCCACTTCAATGTTGATTTTTGACATCTGACTATTCAAGGAAACAGTGAACTTAAACTATTTATCATCATTCTCCCTTGAAACAACAGATCCATGATTTGACTACTTTTTATAACTTAGGGCCACTTAACTTCTTGCGATGCTGTTAAGTTTGTCTCTTAAAACAACCTCAACAAAGTTCTCAGGACAATATACATTAGAACATTATGGTTCATTTAGTTAGCAAGAAATGATAAGCTCTTTAATCAAAAGCTTAAATCTCGGGATGAGGTCGTGGATAGCACTAAATCTAACACGTTCATTTGGCTCAAACATAAGGCGAATATGCAATATCTAGATAGGCATGCATAGTGTAACTTTAATTTTTAAGCTTTTGTTATACATGCCTCTAGCATCTTGCTAATTTTGTTATAAAATTGGTCAAACTAGAAACATAAATAAATAATTTAGGCAATCATCACTGCTTGGGTCCCGTAACTTCACACGTAGCATTGGTTATGTTCGTTTTATGTTGGTATCTCTTTTACTTTATTTCTCCTCTCTACGATGAATAAGATATTGTTGCTCAAAGTATTATAGTAAAAGTGAAAGTGATGTGTGAAACTAGGTGAGAACATGTCCCACATAAGGGAATAGACTGAGGAAATTTTGAAATTCTTTATAATTAAGTAAAGAGCTAACATTCTTAATAAACACCTTTAGTTGTGTTTTAATTCAACTCCTACGCATGAGCAAGAGGGTGTTTTTTTTGTTCAAGTGACCTAATATCTTCGAACTCATGCATGGAGGTGACATACACACAAGAATGTTGGACCAAAACCCTTAGGCTTGCATAGCCAGGTTTGCTCTGACTTGTATTTAAAAAAAACAACTTATCCTCTTTAAACTAAGTTAGAAGGACTCGAAAGCCTCTGAACTGAAACTAATCGTTTAGAAAGCAACGTAGACTGCCACTCGGGTGTGAGATTGCTTTTAGAAATTAGCACATATTTAGGATGAGTACAAGATTAGACGATACCTGCTCGATTACCCGAACTAGTTTGTTCGAATATATTAATATATTAATTTTAGAAAGTATATAATATGTTATAATTTTTTTAGAAATATAGTTAAATATTTAGTATAATTGTGAGTGTGACATGTATTGAGTAACAGACTAACAGGTAAGCCATAAGTATTAGATCAGGTATATAACACAATTTTATAATCAGATAAAATCTTAAATTACCAAAACATGTAACACATCTTAATGGTTGGATGGTGGCTTTGTGGGTGTCGTTAATTATAGTTTTGTCAAAACATAACTCATGTCAAGGATTGGATGATGGTCACTCCTTGATATGCTCCTTGATCATGTTGAAACCATGGTCACACCTTGATATGCTCCTTGATCATGTTGAAACCAAGAAATCCTATGTATAATAATCTTCGGTAAGCCCAATAAGCTAGTTTTTTTCTAAATAATTCTTTTACATTTAAATATAACCAACTTTTTTTGCTTACTAACAAAGGTTTGAACCCGTCAACACTGAATACAATTTTCTTTATTAGGAGACACAAGTCGACTAAAAACCTGACGGAGAAAAAAGAAATAATGATAAAATAACATTGTTTATTATAAATTTAAACGTAATATAAATTTACTGGATTACAATTGTTCTCTACGTTTATAATTAATTTAAACGTAATATAAAATTAGCTCGTCCTCTACGTACTTTCATCCTTTAAATATGGTCACCACGCTTGTTACATTGACCTCTTGACCGGTTTACACGCGAGTTATTTTTTCAATAAAAAATGTAAATAGAACAAAACTAAAGAACATGTTTCCATCACATGTATAATTCCCACAAACCTCTCTTTCATAACTCCATGTGTATCAACATGTCTTTAAACAATATTTGTTGCTTCTGAGATACATAGACTCCTCAACTAATAATGTGAACATATCATCATTGATTTCATCAAAGATATGTTTAGCACCTCTTCTTCAAATAATGTGCGACATCTTTTTGTCAAAGACATGTTTAAGCATCTCTTCTTTAAAATAATGAGCTACATCTTTTTGAGTACGTGGAAACAAATATTTTGTTATTTCTCGGAAATTTTGGTAACTTTATTAGTTCCTCGTATTGACTTATGATGAAATCATGTAATTCCAGAAAATACCTTTAAAACTAGAAGTTTAACTCTCATCGTGACCTTGAAATAGTAATGCACATTTCATACAAAACCTACAAGCTTCAATCACAGCATTCAACCAAATTCGATTTTCTTTCCTCACATTGTCAACTTGCTTGTAAAAGGCAACGCTAATAACTAAGTTTGACTTACTAGATCTTGACATTTTTAGGGACTTTATTATAAAAACTATTAACATCATCAATGTGTTTATCAAATCTTGGCTCTTGGTGTAGCATGTTGTCATAAATATTGCATCACAACCACCTTCATTAGCTATCCGAATCCCAATCCCGACAATTTCTCTACATAAATAAAAATATAAACAAAAGGCTTTGTCTGCTTTTATACTATACTCTAACCAATGATGATGTTGATAAATCAAGTAGGTTGGAAACGTACGTTTTTATTCCCTATCTTTGTTTGTGTAAAGTTATATCCACACGGTTGGTTGGCATGGTCCTTTTAACCAATATTTTATTTCATCTCTTTGATTTAGATGATCATTTATAATTTTATCCTATTAGGGGATCCCAAGGAAGATTATCTAAATCAACTAACTTAGGCATAGAAGAAGTAGAATAGGCCTCGAACTTGGACAAAGTACTAGATAAAAGTTCACTTAAAGATGGTTTTTTTATATAGAAATTGTTAAGAGTTCCTAGATAAAAGAAAACAAATAACACTATCTCTCAATTAGTATATAAGATAAAAGAGTAAATTATATGCACCTGGTAGGTTATGTGAAGACATCACCAAATTAGGTTAAGCAACTTGAGCGTTCAATTAGGCTTAACAACTTATGGTTAAGAAAATCATGAATAGACAATCAAGATTCACAAATTGAAATTTTAAAAACCCAAGAAAACATAGAGTTAATACTCAAGAAGATGAGAGAAAAGCTTCATCAATCACATACTTTGATTGTCAATTACTCGATCTTTTGTTCTTTGATCACAAAAATGTAATTGCTTTGTGCGTTTGTCATTTCTACTTTTTAGCTTGTGGCTTTGCGATTGTGTTTATTTATTTATTATTTCTTTGTTCTGATGTTGGGGAATATGAGACATTGGCCTTTGAAGAATCAAGAGTGAACAAGACCTATTTAATTTTGTTCGGATGTTGGGGAATATGAGACATTGGCCTCTGATATCGTGTCTGACATGACCTGTTAAGACATAAATACGACCTATTAAGACATGAGCACGAAATAGGTAAACACGGACACGACACGAAATTAAATAGGTCTTATTGTGTCGACCTGTTATAGAAACGGAACTTGTTAAAGTTAAACAGGAAACCTGTTAACTTCGCGTAGATCCGTGTCAGAATTGCTAGCCATAGTATTTGTAACTCCCGGACTCTCATACCAATTAGTATTCTTAGTTAATGTTGCTCACAACGAGTTTACAGATTTGTTTTCAGATGTCTAAGTATTTTGGATTGCTCCAGCCAAGCATGCTTAATTGTGAAATTCTCCCCGTATCAACAACCAATGTGCTAATAATCATGTTGATGGTATTTAAGAGGTGACATTTTATATGAACCTAACATATCTCTTGTTTACTATTTTTACAGAACTTGTCTAGTGTGTTAGAATAAGTGTTGGTTCCCTAGATGGATAGAATTATTCTTTTATTTCTTCCCTTTTCGAACGTTGTCTTCTCTTGAAAGATCTCCATCGTCTACATATATTCCTTTTAATTTGTATATTCATAGACACACGCATTAACATACTCAAAAATTCATCGAGTCCTTATGTATTCTTTTCTATGGGAGGTGTTGTTTGTTGAGTACCCTAAGAAGATCCCTCGAACCCCCCACAACCCCTTTTTTAAGAAGTTGTCGTATATGATGACATGAATCAAGCTAGTCGACAATGTAGCATGTCGTGTTGATGGTTTTTACTCAAATCATCATTGATAGATCCTTGTGCTTTTCCTTTCGCCTATCCTTTTTAGCAGCAGAGAATTCGCACCTAAGAACTCATGGAAACTTCTTGAATTTGTGCATTATTCAACAAATGATTTGTAATCTAGTTCTATTTAATATCACGTGTAACCTTTTCTCCTATTCTTTCCCCTTGCGTGGTTCATAACCATGCTAAGAAAAAGTCCAGCATCCGATTGGATAATGAGTTTTGTGTTGTCCTGGGTAATCTTATACAATTTTTTTCCTTTGATAAAACATGCAGTATAGTTCCTCATTTAGTTTCAAACTAGAAATCCCTAAGACAATTTCTATATATTGATGGCTTCTAAACCATAATTTGGTAGAAATTAACCATTTGATTTATATAGCATTTTTCTTTACTCAAACTAATTCAAATTATAAGCCTTTATGCATTCTGTTGTAAACAAGAAAAGAAATCAAGACAATCTCAACGATTACTGAACTTTATTGAAGATTATGAAACGATTACAAAGGAAATTGAATACAATATCAACTGACAAACTAAACCCTAATACAGCTATTATCTCCAATTACATCCAACTGTCATTAACAAACTATTAATAACCTACTAACTCTCCTAAACCTCACACTTTCATTATCAGCAATAATAGTCACTATACTTTTAGTAACTAAGTAAACATAACAAATAAGATTGCTGACCTTTGACTCTACTTCTTAACAATCTCCAAATTGCATCAAATGTCAACTTATTCCCAGCAACTCCAAACAATTCCAAAATTTCCCAACTAACAAAGGTTTAGTTAACATGTCTGCCATATTATCATCTGTGCCAATTTGCTTAACACAAACTTTACCAGAATTAACAACTTCTCGAATGAAATGTAGCCTGGTATTTATGTGTTTCGTTCTTTTATGAAACACACTATTTTTCGAAAGCCGAACAGCACCCTGGTTGTCACAGTATACAACTGGTTTTTCAACTTTAAGCCCAAGTCCTGTAACAAACCCCTTTAACCAGAGACTTTCCCTGATACCTTCGGTCAAAGAAATGTATTCTGCTTCTGTACTGGATAAAGCCACTACGCACTATAAAGCATCTTTCCATCTTACTACACTTCCAAGCACCTTGAATACATACCTTGATATTGACCTTCCCTTATCTTTATCTTTAGAATAATCAGAGTCTGTGTACTCCACAACCACATCCTATTCTTCCTTATTATCATCAAATACCAAACCAACATCAAGAGTCCCACTCAAATATCTCAATAACCATTATGCAGCCTCCCAGATTAACTTCCCTGGATTTGCCAAATATCTACTCACCATACTAACACATACCCTATGGCATGCCTATTACACACCGTTAGATACATTAAGCTACCAACAGTACTAGCATAGGTACCTTGTTCATATAATCTCGCTCATCATCAGTCTTTGGAGAATCCTGATTAGATAACTTGAAATGCGGTGCAAGTGGAGTAGTTACAGCTTTGTAGCCTGCCATACCAAAGTTCTTGAATATCTTCTGAATATAAGATTTTTGAGACAGTTTAATTACCTTTAGTTCTCTGTCCCTGATGATTTCCATCCCTAGGATCTTCT
Organism: Scalesia atractyloides; assembly: GCA_947069175.1. NCBI lineage: Eukaryota > Viridiplantae > Streptophyta > Magnoliopsida > Asterales > Asteraceae > Scalesia > Scalesia atractyloides. The sequence continues at coordinate 10,509,239 of CAMTDV010001632.1, forward strand.
TAGCATCACCAAGCTCCTTCATTTCAAACTATGCCTTTGTCGCCATGATTTGTTGTCTGTCTGTGCAGGCTATATCATTTACATATAGTATAAGATACACAAACTGACCTTCTTTATATTCTTTATGATTTACACAAGGATCATAGCAACTTCTTGAAAATCCACCATTGGACAGCATGTAATCATCGAATCTTTTATACCATTGTCTGGGTGCTTGTTTAAGCCCATACAGTTACTTCTACAGCAAACATACCATCTCTTCTTTCCCTTTTTCTTCATAACTTAATGGTTGCTGCATATAAATCTTCTCATATTAAGTTGCCATGTAAAAATGTTATTTTTACATCCAATTGTTCTAGTTCCATATCCATAAAGGCAGTCAAAGACAATAATACCCTTATAGATGTATGTTTGACAACTAGAGAGAATATTTCTGTATAATCCAGACCTTCTCTTTGAGTAAACCCTTTAGCCACTAACCTGGCTTTGTATCTTGGCTTTTCCACACCTTTTATTCCTTCTTTCAACTTGTATATCCACTTACAAGGTATGATCTTCTGACCTTTTGATCTTTCAACAAGAGTACATGTTTAATTCTGTTGCAGGGATCTCATTTCATCATCCATTGCCTCTCTCCACCTTTCTTTATCAATAGACATTACAACTACATGAAATGTTAGAGGTTCTGTTGTGCTTTCAATCTCAGCAGCCATAAAGACTACTACTGACACATCTTCTTGTTCTCTGAATCTTATAGGCCTCTGAATTTCCCTTCTAGATCTATCTCTGGCCAACTGATAACCAGAGACATAGAAGATCTTTGCTCCACCTCAATTTGGACATTTTGATCTATCGAATTAACCTTAGATCCTACAACATCTTTATACATGATATCTTCTTTAAAGGCAACTACATCTCTGCTAACAAATACCCTGGACATTTCTTCATCAACCTTCCACAGCCTATACCGTTTAACTCCTTTAGGATATCCCAATATCACACATCTTAAAGCTCTAGGCTCCATTTACCCTGATTAATGTGAGCATAACATAATGACCCAAATACTCCTAAGTCTTTATATTCAGGTTTCATACCTGACCACATTTCTGTAGGAGTCTTCATATCTACTACTGAGGATGGTGATCTGTTGATTAGATATGCTGAAGTTGATACAGCTTTTGCCCAAAGTCTCTTTGGCATGCCTGCACTAATCAACATACTCCTGGCCTTATTCTATAAGGTTCTATTCATTTTATCTACCAACCCATTCTGTTGAAGGGTTCTAGGAATTGTAAAATGCCTAGCTATTCCATATGTTTACAAAATTGATTACACTCCCCATTTCAGAACTCAAGACCATTGTCAGTTCTAAGTTTCTTAACTTTTCTCTCAGTCTTATTTTCTATTAATGATCTCCATTCTTTAAACTTCCCAAAAGCTTCATGTTTATATTTCAGTATATACACCCACACCCTTCTGGAATAATCATCTATAATGGTCATGAAATAGCTAGCCCTTCCCATTAACAGATTCTTAGTGGGCCCCCATAGATCCGAGTGCACAAAATCTAGTATACCTCTAGTCACATGTTTACCCTTTGTGAATGATACCCTATGTGACTTTCCCAGTATACAATGCTCACAAAAACCTGCACCCCTTTCTACAAAACCACCTATGACTTGTTGCTTCTTTAACTCTAGCAACCCTTGATCATTGATATGACCAAGCCTTTTTTGCCATAGGACTGCATCTACTGGCTTATCATCTTGAATTACAGCATTGACTTCTTGAACTACTTTACCATCTAACGGATAGGTGTTGTTCTCACATCTTGTACCAAAAAGAACTACCATGGGCCCCTTTACAACTTTTACTTCCCTATTTCTTAGACTTATTGCATAACCATTCTTTTCAAAGGTTCCAAGTGACAAAAGACTTCTAGATATACATCAGATTATCAACATGAATCTCACATCCATTATCTAGTTTGAACACTATTGAACCCTTACCATGTATTTTACAGGGTCTATCATCTCCTAACTGAACAGTTCCCAAATCTTGAAACTCAAGAATTTTGAAACAATCTTTACAAGGAGTCATATGAAAAGAACAGCCAGAGTCCATTATCCAGTTACCTTTCGAATTGACTGATGAGACAACCAGTGCATCTGCACTCTCATATCCATCTTGAGACACTCTGGTGAGAGATTTCCCTGATTCTTTAAAGTACCAACATCAAATTTCTTCTTCTTGAACCTCTCAAGACATTCTCTCTTCAGATGTTTTCCTGAATTGCAGATATAGCACTTCCTTTTGAATCTTGACTTTGATCTTGTATTGTTCTTGCCCTTGACATTTCTCTGTTCTAATCTCCCTCTTACAATCGACCCATCACCACTTTCTTCTTTAACATCATTCCTCTTCTTTAACTCTTTTGAATTACATAGTTAAAGTATCTCTTCCATTATCAGAGTGTCAACAAAATGCTCAAGTGTTTGAGGAAGAGATGTTAGAAATAGGATGGCTTGATCTTCGTCTTCAATAGTTACATCAATATTTTCCAGATCTAAGATAAGTTTGTTAAACTCATCTATATGATGCTCTAATGATCTTCCTGAAATCGTTTCTCAAGATACAACCGATTTGCCAGATACTTCGTCATGTATAACGATCCCAACTTCACCCAAACTCTAGCTGCTGATGTCTCTTTTGATACTTCTCTGAGCACACGAACACCAAGACTCAAAATTATGGCACTATGTGCCTTTTCAAGAATGTCTTTCTTCTCCTTATCTGTTAACTCGTTCGGTAAATTTGCCTCTCCGGCCAGAGCAGCCAACACACCATTGTGTACTAACAGTGCTCGCATCTTCAACCGCCATAACCCGAAATCGTTCTTCCCGTCGAACTTCTCAAGCTCGAACATTGTTGACACCATTGATCTTTTCCAATCGTTGTCTTGAATCGCTTCTAATCTGAATGGAATGGAGCCACAACCTTGGCTCTAATACAAGTTGTTGTAACTAGAAAAGAAATCAAGACAAGCTCAACGATTACTGAACTTTATTGAAGATTATGAAACGATTACAAAGGAAATTGAATACAAGATTAACTGACAAACTAAACCCTAATATAGCTAATTATCCCCAATTACTTCCAACTGTCATTAACAAACTGTTAACAACCTACTAACTCTCCTAAACCTCACACTTTCATTATTAGCAATAATAGTCCCTATACTTTCAGTAACTAAGTAAACATAACAAATAAGATTACTGACCATTGTTGACCTTTGACTCCACTTCTTCACACATTCTATATTGTCACGTCTTAATATAAGCTTTCAAATCTCAAGAATAGTGGCTACATCTTAATCTTCTACCCTTTCCAATATACCTATCCACTGGCATCCTAATTACCATAGATAGGATCATTTCGCTCTTTAACTACGGAGATTGCCTTTCTTCGGTCTTTAGGTATATTTAATTTTGTCACAGATAATATACATAAAACTGCATAATATCTGGGGAAGATATCCGGCACATCATCAATAACTAAGCATTAATATTAGTTTGAAACAACTGCCAAAATCTATAAAAAGATATATAACATCTTAATATATATTATCCTATGAAATCTATATATGATACTAATTATATGACTGCTAGTGAACCGAGTAGGCCACACATACACTTTGCATATTGATTTGAAGTGGATTAGGATATGACACAATCAAATCGTCGACCACTTTGAATATCAAAATAATGCTTCCTGCACAACAGTTCATATACTAATGTACGTCTTCTCCATATTGAATTTAAATCGCACTTATGTCCAAAAGTTCCCACGATAAAATATATATTTAATCTTGGAATCACATTTCAACATTTTGCAACATAAAGTGCCATACATGCAAAGTTCCATTTGGCTTGTTAAGTATTTTAATAAATTGATACAGAAAATTTAATGGATTCCAAAGTGGGTGCAAGATGGTGACTTCAGATTGCACAGACGGCATTTTATATGAAAAAGTGGGTTTTGTTTAAGAATACTTAGAAAGAATGAGAATGTGATATGTGTATGTTGTTTATTTTACTTGAAAGAGGTATTTACGTTTATTTATGAACGTAAAATAAAACACGTTTGTATGGTATAAGTGTGTTGTTATATCAAAAACAACACAATCTACACTATAATATAGAAACAATATATAGATATAATGATAGCATTACTATTACAATGGTAAAGTAAAATAATCTAGTTATAAATAATTAATCAACACAGTTTTAATATAATGGTAACACAACACATTATACGGTAAATTGCACATTTCGCACATTGCAATACATTTTTTTTTCTAAAAATATTGTTTTTATATAATATTAACAACAATACCATACTTAAGTTAAAGAAAGCAAAAAAAAAGCACAATTTTATGTTGTATTTAAAAAAATAATATCTTATAATTTTAAAAAGTTATTTATTTTGGAACTTAAAAAAAGTGATCAACAATTATAATAGGTTTTCTAAAGTTGCTGTTTCATCCTTCTAGTTAACGACGTGACACCCCCATATCATCTCAACAATTGATTCTTTTAATAAGAATTCACAATCATTTATATACTTATTAGGCAAAACCTTTTTTATTTGAACCAACGCACACGTGTACGTATACACATATATGGGCGCTTTCTTTTCTAAATCAATAGAATGTTAAGAAGTGTGAACCACGTAAGCACATACGCATATCGCTTCAATGAAACTATTTCAATGAGAAACAAATGGTTTGTTTATCTTTTCCAACTATTTATGTGATTTTTATCTATCTATCCTGATGTTAAAAATGAAGTTTATAAATGTGCACTTCTCTCCCTCTCTCTATATATATATAAATGGATAGGTTTAAATTAGAACTACCACGAGTTATGAGAACCGTAAGAACCTTTTCTTTTAGTGCGAGTTGGGCCAAAATTTTTTGGAACAAACGTAGATGAAACTATTATAAATACATCTGTAAAAATACGTAAAAAGAAATTGTTGAGTCGGTAGTTTTGACTTATGCAAGTCTTTTTACGCGTTGGTGTAAATTTTGTACGAAGATAAATATATTTTTTACGCCACATGTAAATTTGGGTATGCGGCATTTTTTATAAAAAAATTTGCTGAAACAAGTGATTTTTTTTTTAACTTTTGAGAAAAAAAATTCGGAAGAACCTTTTGGATAACCTAGTTCTCACGGTTCTCACAGCTTAAGTTAGTTCTCATTTTAACCCATCCATATATATATATATATATAATATATATATATATATAATAGGGTAGGGATCCTAAGAGAAGTCCACCCTATTTGAAAAACTTGAGAATGATTCTAGACCATATATTTCCCTAAGTTTTTCGTAATACATATATATTATATTGTCAAATCTTGAATTATACACATATGTATATAGTCTATTTTAAACTATACATATGTGTATATCACAAAAAGTTTAAGGAAAATGTGTGGTTCATCAACGTTTTTTAAGTATCTTAATTAGTATAATGCTTCTCACATGATTCTAACCCTATATATATATATATATATATATATATATATATAATATATATATATATATATAATATATATATATATATATGAATTTAGACAAAAGGCTATTATTACCATATTTTTCTAAAATAAATAACCATTAAGCATATTGAAATATACATGTATTCTAATTAATTTATATATTGTACAAGGTTAATACGATTAATGTAAATGTGGTACATACCAAACCTTCTTCTTGTCATTCTTTCATTACTTCGTGCGATTATCTTCCAGGCATATTCATCATTAATACCATATATATTTAAGAAGCACTAATATATTATGATGTATTTAAATGCATATTCTCCACTCAATAACATGATTACTAATGGATCCAAAATGTTTGATGATTGTTATTTGAACCTCAACAATAGAGAGTCTTTTTTAGGGTTCTTTTGGTTTTCCGGAAAATAAGGTTCTGCATTACCAAAGCTTTGTTTGCCAAGTGTTTTTTTTTAGATAATGAAAGCAATTAAAGTTTGGATTATAAACGAACTGAACCAACATGAATAGGGTTTGTTTACGTTTGTAATTAAACTTTAGGCTAACAAAAGATTGAACATAAAACAAACCAACATTATTTTCTTTTTAGTGCATGTTTCTTAAAAAAATGAGTGTGTTCGTGTTCATTTATGTGTATTTGTAAATAGTACAAAAGCACAATTTACAAATGTAAAAAGGCAAACATAATTGAATATAGTTGCATGAATATAAACGAACACCAAAAATAAAAATGAAAATTTATATGTTAGGTCTAAAATTTTAATGAAACTAGAATAAGTTGTAATTGATGGTATTATAATTTCACAAAACCATAAAATTGTACAAAATGGGCCTAAAAGTATAAATGAATATATAAATGAATGTAAAAGAATGAACTTAAACAAACGTAAACTAACAAACATAGTGAATGTTAACTAAATAATAATTTAAAAAAAAATTAATGAACAAACGTTCATGGTCATACATAGATGAACAGACTAACCATGTGTTTATGTTCGTTCATTTACTATATTCGCAAAAAGGTTTATTCATGTTTGTTCCTTTATTAATTAAACAAACGTAAACTAATTTTTCGCCAAATAATTGACTTAACGTTTGATGTTAATAATTAAAGCTCAAATAAAAGTAATAATAGTTTTGTTGTAGCTAATTTTGTGATGATTATTTTAATATTTGGTTTAGATGCATGATATTTGAGAGATCCACATAATGATTCATATCTATATAGATTGACGGTTGTCAAGTGGGTATTGGTTGCTTGATTTTATCCTTAACTGGTGATCCTAATAGTATCGTCGATGTAGTGCTTTGCGCAGCGGTCATATAAAGTCAAATGTACAAAATCTTGTGAATGGATAATTTGTCACATCTTTCTTGAGATGTTTTTCACATTACTTTTAAAAGTATAGAATCAGGTGAGAATTCAGTTATTCTATCTAAACCTAGTAAAACATGCCCTTTAAGTAGAGTCGTCTCTAAGAATTTAAGTGTATCATACAAGCCGAAAAACGACCCTAAGGTCTAACAAATTATATAATCTATTTTTTAAACAAAGAGTAACTTTATATTAAAAGCCCATGTGGATTAAACCTCTTATTTGTAGCTCCGTATTTGAAATTAATGGTAAAACTTTAAGTATTCAAGGAAATAATAACATAATAATAACATGTTATTTAAAAACAAATTAACAAAAAAACAAGAATGAAATCCAAAGTGGAGTGAAAACAACTTAAAAAGGTGAACGCCCAAAATGAACCGGTGTGAAAGATTTAGAAGGAACGAAACGCTCAAAATGAACTGGATTGAAAACAATTAAAAAAATGAAACTTCAAAATCAAAGCAAAGAAGGTTCGAACCCATAAGACAATGGCAGTTAGGCAAGGGCCTTAACCACCGGACCAATGGTATCAAGATGTTAGATAAATTTTTGATCTTGTATTCAATCTTTATAGTAAACAATAAAAGTGTAGTTTAGTAGTACAATTAGATAATGTATGAGTTGTCATTCTAAAACAAATTAGTCCAATAGTATTTTGTTGTGATAATCGATGTCTCCTCAGCTAGAGGTCAAGAGTTCCCATTGTCGAGTGTGGAGTACAATAAGGTGTAGATTATGTGTATGAGTTAACAAAATAAATTAAAGTAACAGAATTTCGCACTCTAAAGTAGTGTTGTATATATTATAAACTAGTATAACCCCCCCCCCCCCCACGTTGTTGTGGGGAATGAAACGATGCCAAATAGCATTAGTGTCACACCACTACTAGCGACCACCAACACTGAGGTTGTTGCATGGAGCGAAACAATTAGTCTCGAGCGTAAAACTTAAAAATGAAAAACTGAGTTGATCTAGGACCCGCGCGTTCATACTGTAACATTCGTCGAAAAACGGATTTCCAAACCCGCTTCGTTTATCAATCAAATATTCAGTTATAATTTTTCGTTGCGTATTTAATGCTTAAATAAATTTTAAACAATACATAATTAATAAATATATTAGAATATAAAAACCATAATTTATAATTAATAATAAAAAGTGAATTAAAAAATAAATTGGAGACGCCGGGTTTCGAACCCGGGTCACCCACCAATCCAAACACACAACACACCACTCCGCCACACACTTCACTTGTGATAAACAAGGAAACAAATGACACTTAAGGTAAAACCGGAAAATCAAAACCGGACATCAGCGCGCCAGAACTCGCAATCATCGGAAAATCCGGCAATCCGCGATTTTGGCCAAATCCTTTTTGACTAAACAGCACAAATTGATGTCGACGTTGGTTATAACCGTTGCCGGCAGTCAATTTCCGTCATAACCAAAGGAAATCTTCAATCACGAACCTTGACTCAATTCAAACCCAATTCAGCATGTTTCACTATAAATACCCACTTGAACACTCTGGAAATCCTTTCGCTCAGAACCACGATCGTTTCCGAAGCTTTATTCATCCCAAAACACGTCACCGGAGATATTCTGCATTCGCCGGACTTTCACTGGAAAACCGAGACTTACTTCAAATCGGTAAAATTCTCGACTATTTTGTTTGTAATCCATTATTCGGCATGTCTTAACTTTAATCATTCAACCAGAATCTGTCTCAGACTACGCCGCCGGAAAAACCCACACTCACCGGAATCTCACTGAAAATCCGAAGTCTCACTGTTGATCGGTATAATCAACTAAACCCTCTTGATATCTCTTGTTTAGTAACTTAATTGCACAACACAATGATCAAAACTGATAATCAATTCACTCAGCCGGAAGTCACCAATCAGAGCCGACGACTCTTGCCGGAAATCTGAGAAAACATTCTGTTTCGGTACATTTTATTCCGTAATCCTCTTTATCCATTTCATTCCAACCAAATATAAGTTTTGATGACCGATTTAAACAGAACAGTCGGACTTCACTGTTCTGTGTTTTTGTAAACGAAAAAGATGAAGTCGAGTATAGGTATAAATATAATTAAAAATGGATATTCGAATGGGTTAGACACACAGTCCAGCGGTGGACTGTGTGCACAAACAATACACACGTCCCGGGTTCGAATCGCACACGTACCGACTTTCAGAAATAAAACCAACATTTTTAAAACTTAATCAGATCAAGTCAAAGAATGTTTATAAGAGTAATATAAACCATAAGTTAAACAGATTTGACACACGGCCCAACTGGTTGGGCTGTGCGCACTTGAACCGAAGGACCCGAGTTCAACTCCGGGTCCCTGCAACCGGTTCGGCCATATAAATCATTTTTAATAAAAAAACCAAATAAGTTTAAAATTAATTAGTATATAAATATAATTAAAACATAGAATATTTCGGGTTAGACACGTAGCTCAGTTGGTAGAGCTGCGTGCACGCATACGAGAGGTCCCGAGTTCGAACCTCACTCAGCGCATATAAAAACACAGTCCGACCGGTCAACGGTCAACGGTCAAAAAAGTCAATTTTTTTATTTCTTTTTTATTTATTTATTTAATTAGAAAATTATTTAAAAATACTTAAAAATAAGATTTTTAAAGTTAGAAAATTTCCTTAAACTCACAAAAATAAATCTAAAAATCCTATTAAGATTATGAATTAAAAGTATTAATCTCAAATAAAATCCATTTATTTACCGAATCATTTCGTTATTATTTTAGGTTAGTTTTTCCCTCGTCGATCAAATCCTAAAATTCGTGGCATCCAACGTCATCAAAGAACGCACCCAATGTGAGTGAATCTCTATCAATTCCCAGTTTTAATCATGTTTTGGGGTGTATCATGTGTCGTTTAATTCTTTATTATATTTAAACACTTGTGCATACATCATATCCGTGATCAAATGTGTATCAAATGTGTATCAATTGTTGTGTGGATTATATGTAGTTTGGATTTATCATTTTCAGTGCACGCATTTCATTAGGCCCATCAGTTCCCCATGGGAGACGGGTTGAGCATCAGGTGCCTCATAAGATCGGCTCCGTTTGATTGAGCCTTGATCTCACATTCATCATCATTCATATCATATACTCATCCAAAATGGTTTGTGTTTGTTTACTTAAATATGTTTGCTCACATGTGATTATTGCACAAATTTTTCATATAAAATAAAACAAGAAATTAATAACAATGTTTTATCAAGGTTCACTCGCCAACTTTTGTTGACCCAAAATATCTCCCATTTTACACATGATACAGGTGATCCAGCTGAGGCAAGAAACATATAGGAAGGCCGAGAAGAATAAACCAGTTTAAGCTTTGGATTATTTACATAGTTTCATTTCCTTGTAATTGTATGAATTTTGATTTGGATATTTGTAATTTGAATTTAATAAATATGAACATTTTAGTAAACATCATGAGCTTTGGTGATAACCCAATTATGCCCCGACTCTTATTCCGCTGCGGGTCGGGGTGTGACAGATTGGTATCAAAGCCATGACTATAGGGATATATGATAGGTTATTAGACCCTTAGAGCCTATACTATAGTTGATTAAAATTTTAAATTGTTTATGCGTTACATACAAAATTCATTATGTTTATATGCTTTATGTTTATTTTTACACTCAATGTTATGCAAGCATGCTCACAAATACATATTATTATACAATGCTCATCATGAATCATATCCTCATAACATATCATATCCATGAGAGCACACACCTCACGATTACCATGATTTTTGCAATGATTTTTGTATTTTCAAATCACATCAAAGTGAGTTCTCATGACGGGCATGTAGTAACTGGAAGGTACGAGTACCGGTAGTCGGAACGTCTTGTCTAGGCTTGGCATTCGTATAAATCCAAAATAAAGGAGCAGTTTGCCCACCTGGGGACTAACGATGAGAGTACGAAGGACCTATTAGGCCAAAGCATGCTATACCAAACGTCGTGTGAGCTAACCCCACTTTGAGTTGTCATTGTGTCTACACCTGGACACCCTCCTACCATACATCTCGCATTTATATTTTCCGATTTTCATTCGGGTGGTGCGAGTGTTAATCCGCCAACACCAATGTGAATCCTACCAAGCCCAATAGTCATGGGGGCCCACATGACTACACAGGCGATGGTATGGGGGACATTGGAGGCCCAAACATGAGCAAACCCAAGACATCCTATGGATGTAGTTGCATTATTGTTAGTAATGTCATTTTTATTCTTTTAACGACACATGACACCTAGAAACTTCTTAAACTCACAATCTTCCTATGTATGTTCCTATAGATGTCGGCTAGGCAACTACGTGGAGGTAGAAAGTCAGGAAGATCCAATGAACGCTTGGCCACACAAATTGCTAAACAAATGGCCGCGGTGCTTCCTGACATCGTGATTCAAGTTCAACAAGCTCTCACCGCAAATCACATCAACCATCCCAATCAAGAAGACCAGAGCGTCGCCAACCCTCCCTCCAAAAAGTGCTCCTACAAACACTTCAAATCTTGCGATCCCCAAAGTATGAAGGGACCGAAGGTGTTACTGCTCTCCTTCACTGGTTTGAAGAAATGGAGAACACTTTCCTCAATTGCGATTGTCCCAAGGATCGCAAGTTACGTTATGCAACTGGAAGACTGTTGGGGTAGCCCTTACCTGGTGGAACACGGAAAAGGGTAAACGAGGAGTTGAAGATGCCATGGCCTTAACTTGGGAAGAGTTAAGGGAACTCATGACCAGACGCTTCTGTCCAAGAAGCGAAATCAAAAAGTTGGAAGATGAATTCCACGCGCTAAAACAAAAGGAAGGAGATCTTACTTCCTATAACAAAAGATTTCTCGAGCTAAACCAGATGATCCCTAATCTGTTCACCCCCGTGTACCGCTTGGTTGAACACTACATTCGAGGTCTTCCCTCGAAAATTCAAGACTCGGTTCTAAGCACTTCGCCTGCAACACTTGAAGCCGCAATGGAACTAGCTATCGAACTCATTGAGAATCGCATCCGAAACGGCAAATTAAAGATGATAAGAAGAAAACACCCATAGAGACCTCAACTACAAAGCACTCATCCTCCTCCTCAAGGTTTGCTGGTAAGAGGAAACGAAACAGCAAGAATTTTGTTGTCACTCAAACCAACCCTCCTATCACCGCTGCACCAATCACCCAAATTGCTCCCTCAGCTGCACCATTTAAAAAGCCATACACTGGCCCACATCCAAAATGCAACCGTTGTTAATACCATCACCCTCCCGAAACTCTTTGCCAACATTGCACCAGCTGTGGCCGTGCGGGTCACACCATTCAAACTTGTCGCACTCTGCAACGAACGAACCGTAATCAACCCTCAACTCAAACCCACCATCAGATAGTGGGTCAAGCCCAACAACCCTTACTTCTACCATCTGCACAACACATAGCCCAATCCTACTACCAACCCAACTACCCCATGATGCAACCCATGCGAGCTTATTACAACTGTGGAGACCCAAACCACTTCAGGAACACTTGTCCACGCTTGGTGAACATCATCCATGCCCAAGCTCAAGCGAACCTAGTAAACCAAGCTAACCAAGCTCCTCCACCTGCCAGAGGAAGAGCTTTCAACATCAATGCTAACCAAGCTAGGGCTAACAATAACGTGGTTAACGGTACGTTTCTCATCAATGGTAGTTATGTATCCATGTTATTCGATACTGGCGCGGATAAGAGTTTTGTGTCCTTATAATTCGAACCTATTCTCAACCAAACTCGTGATAATCTCATGGAATCACTAACGGTGGAAGTTGCTGACGGAAAGCCCATTTCATTAAATTCTGTTATACGAAATTGTACCCTCACTCTAAATGATCACGATTTTCCAGTTGACCTCATTCCTATGAAGTTGTGAAGTTCGATGTTATAATCGGTATGGACTGGCTCAGCCAGGATCACGCTGAAGTAGTATGCCGCGAAAAGTTCATTCGCATTCCTCTTGCAGACGGTCAGATACTACGTATTTTTGGAGAAACCCCTTCGAAAGGACAGATTGGTATAAGAGCCATGACTATAGGGATATAGGATAGGTTATTAGACCCTTAGAGCCTATACTATAGTTGATTAAAATTTTAAATTGTTTATGCGTTACATACAAAATTCATGATGTTTATATGCTTTATGTTTATTTTTACACTCAATGTTATGCAAGCATGCTCACAAATACATATTATTATACAATGCTCATCATGAATCATATCCTCATAACATATCATATCCATGAGAGCACACACCTCACGATTACCATGATTTTTGCAATGATTTTTGTATTTTCAAATCACATCAAAGTGAGTTCTCATGACGGGCATGTAGTAACTGGAAGGGTACGAGTACCGGTAGTCGGAACGTCTTGTCTAGGCTTGGCATTCGTATAAATCCAAAATAAAGGAGCAGTTGCCTACCTGGGGACTAACGATGAGAGTACGAAGGACCTATTAGGCCAAAGCATGCTATACCAAACGTCGTGTGAGCTAACCCCACTTTGAGTTGTCATTGTGTCTACACCTGGACACCCTCCTACCATACATCTCGCAATTATATTTTTCGATTTTCATTCGGGTGGTGCGAGTGTTAATCCGCCAACACCAATGTGAATCCTACCAAGCCCAATAGTCATGGGGGCCCACATGACTACACAGGCGATGGTATGGGGGACATTGGAGGCCCAAACATGAGCAAACCCAAGACATCCTATGGATGTAGTTGCATTATTGTTAGTTTTTGTTATTTTTATTCTTTTAACGACACATGACACCTAGAAACTTCTTAAACTCACAATCTTCCTATGTATGTTCCTATAGATGTCGGCTAGGCAACTACGTGGAGGTAGAAAGTCAGGAAGATCCAATGAACGCTTGGCCACACAAATTGCTAAACAAATGGCCGCGGTGCTTCCTGGCATCGTGATTCAAGTTCAACAAGCTCTCACCGCAAATCACATCAACCATCCCAATCAAGAAGACCAGAGCGTCGCCAACCCTCCCTCCAAAAAGTGCTCCTACAAACACTTCAAATCTTGCGATCCCCCAAAGTATGAAGGGACCGAAGGTGTTACTGCTCTCCTTCACTGGTTTGAAGAAATGGAGAACACTTTCCTCAATTGCGATTGTCCCGAGGATCGCAAGTTACGTTATGCAACTGGAAGACTGTTGGGGTAGCCCTTACCTGGTGGAACACGGAAAAGGGTAAACGAGGAGTTGAAGATGCCATGGCCTTAACATGGGAAGAGTTAAGGGAACTCATGACCAGACGCTTCTGTCCAAGAAGCGAAATCAAAAAGTTGGAAGATGAATTCCACGCGCTAAAACAAAAGGAAGGAGATCTTACTTCCTATAACAAAAGATTTCTCGAGCTAAACCAGATGATCCCTAATCTGTTCACCCCCGTGTACCGCTTGGTTGAACACTACATTCGAGGTCTTCCCTCGAAAATTCAAGACTTGTTCTAAGCACTTCGCCTGCAACACTTGAAGCCGCAATGGAACTAGTTACCGAACTCACTGAGAATCGCATCCGAAACGGCAAATTAAAGATGATAAGAAGAAAACACCCATAGAGACCTCAACTACAAAGCACTCAGCCTCCTCCTCAAGGTTTGCTGGTAAGAGGAAACGAAACAGCAAGAATTTTTGCTGTCACTCAAACCAACCCTCCTATCACCGCTGCACCAATCACCCAAATTGCTCCCTCAGCTGCACCATTTAAAAAGCCATACACCGCCCACATCCAAAATGCAACCGTTGTTAATACCATCACCCTCCCGAAACTCTTTGCCAACATTGCACCAGCTGTGGCCGTGCGGGTCACACCATTCAAACTTGTCGCACTCTGCAACGAACGAACCGTAATCAACCCTCAACTCAAACCCACCATCAGATAGTGGGTCAAGCCCAACAACCCTTACTTCTACCATCTGCACAACACATAGCCCAATCCTACTACCAACCCAACTACCCCATGATGCAACCCATGCGAGCTTATTACAACTGTGGAGACCCAAACCACTTCAGGAACACTTGTCCACGCTTGGTGAACATCATCCATGCCCAAGCTCAAGCGAACCTAGTAAACCAAGCTAACCAAGCTCCTCCACCTGCCAAAGGAAGAGCTTTCAACATCAATGCAACCAAGCTAGGGCTGACAATAACGTGGTTAACGGTACGTTTCTCATCAATGGTAGTTATGCATCCATGTTATTCGATACTGGCGCGGATAAGAGTTTTGTGTCCTTATAATTCGAACCTATTCTCAACCAAACTCGTGATAATCTCATGGAATCACTAACGGTGGAAGTTGCTGACGGAAAGCCCATTTCATTAAATTCTATTATACGAAATTGTACCCTCACTCTAAATGATCACGATTTTCCAGTTGACCTCATTCCTATGAAGTTGGGAAGTTTCGATGTTATAATCGGTATGGACTGGCTCAGCCAGGATCACGCTGAAGTAGTATGCCGCGAAAAGTTCATTCGCATTCCTCTTGCAGACGGTCAGACCATACGTATTTTTGGAGAAACCCCTTCGAAAGGACAGATTGGTATCAGAGCCATGACTATAGGGATATAGGATAGGTTATTAGACCCTTAGAGCCTATACTATAGTTGATTAAAATTTTAAATTGTTTATGCGTTACATACAAAATTCATGATGTTTATATGCTTTATGTTTATTTTTACACTCAATGTTATGCAAGCATGTTCACAAATACATAATATTATATAATGCTCATCATGAATCATATCCTCATAACATATCATATCCATGAGAGCACACACCTCACGATTACCATGATTTTTGCAATGATTTTTTGTATTTTCAAATCACATCAAAGTGAGTTCTCATGACGGGCATGTAGTAACTGGAAGGGTACGAGTACCGGTAGTCGGAACGTCCTGTCTAGGCTTGGCATTCTATAAATCGAAAATAAAGGAACAGTTTGCCTACCTGGGGACTAACGATAAGAGTACGAAGGACCTATTAGGCCAAAGCATGCTATACCAAACGTCGTGTGAGCTAACCCCACTTTGAGTTGTCATTGTGTCTACACCTGGACACCCTCCTACCATACATCTCGCAATTATATTTTCCGATTTTCATTCGGGTGGTGCGAGTGTTAATCCGCCAACACCAATGTGAATCCTACCAAGCCCAATAGTCATGGGGGCCCACATGACTACACAGGCGATGGTATGGGGGACATTGGAGGCCCAAACATGTGCAAACCCAAGACATCCTATGGATGTAGTTGCATTATTGTTAGTTATGTTATTTTTATTCTTTTAACGACACATGACACCTAGAAACTTCTTAAACTCACAATCTTCCTATGTATGTTCCTATAGATGTCGGCTAGGCAACTACATGGAGGTAGAAAGTCAGGAAGATCCAATGAACGCTTGGCCACACAAATTGCTAAACAAATGGCTGCAGTGCTTCCTGACATCGTAATTCAAGTTCAACAAGCTCTCACCGCAAATCCCATCAACCCACCCAATCAAGAAAACCCGAGCGTCGCCAACCCTCCCTCCAAAAAGTGCTCCTACAAACACTTCAAATCTTGCGATCCCCCAAAGTATGAAGGGACCGAAGGTGTTACTGCTCTCCTTTACTGCTCTCCTTCACTGGTTTGAAGAAATGGAGAACCAAGCTAACCAAGCTCCTCCACCTGCCAGAGGAAGAGCTTTCAACATCAAACCAACCAAGCTAGGGCTGACAACAACGTGGTTAACGGTACGTTCCTCATCAATGGTAGTTATGCATCCATTAATTCGATACTGGCGCGGATAAGAGTTTTGTGTCCTTAGAATTCGAACCTATCCTCAACCAAACTCGTGATAATCTCATGGAATCTCTAACAATGGAAGTTACTGACGGAAAGCCCGTTTCATTAAATTATATTATACGAAATTGTACCCTCACTCTAATCGATCACGATTTTCCAGTTGACCTCATTCCTATGAAGTTGGGAAGTTTCGATATTATAATCGGTATGGACTGGCTCAGCCAGCATCACACTGAAGTAGTATGCCGCGAAAAGTTCATTCGCATTCCTCTTGCAGACGGTCAGACCCTACGTATTTTTGGACAAACCCCTTCGAAAGGACTCAAATTAATGTCCTGCCTTCAAGCCCGAAAATATCTCCGCAAGAACTATGTCGCATTCCTAACTCACGTCGTCAAAAAGGGAAACAAGGAGAAGAAACTCGAAGATATACCAGTGGTGAAGGAATTCCCACAAG
Source organism: Scalesia atractyloides (assembly GCA_947069175.1). Classification (NCBI taxonomy): domain Eukaryota; kingdom Viridiplantae; phylum Streptophyta; class Magnoliopsida; order Asterales; family Asteraceae; genus Scalesia; species Scalesia atractyloides. The sequence continues at coordinate 10,526,532 of CAMTDV010001632.1, forward strand.
TCTTTCCCGACGACATCTCAGGACTCCCTCCAGTGAGAGAAGTCGAATTCCGCATCGATCTTGTACCTGGCGCTACACCAGTCACGAAATCTCCTTATAGGTTAGCCCCATCCGAAATGCAAGAGCTGGCCAGTCAACTGCAAGAACTGACTGACAAAGGATTCATACGTCCTAGCTCCTCGCCTTGGGGTGCACCTGTTCTTTTTGTGAAGAAGAAAGATGGAACGTTTCGCATGTGTATCGACTACAGAGAACTCAACAAGCTAACGGTTAAGTATCGCTACCCACTACCTCGCGTCGATGACCTCTAGACCAACTTCAAGGCGCCACCTGCTTTTCAAAAATCGACCTTCGTTCTGGTTACCATCAACTCAGAGTACATGAAGAAGACGTCCCAAAGACCGCCTTCCGGACTCGTTATGGTCATTACGAATTCATGGTCATGCCATTCGGTTTAACCAACGCCCCCGCTGTATTCATGGATCTAATGAATAGGGTATGCAAACCCTATCTCGACCGTTTCGTCATAGTCTTCATCGACGACATCCTTATCTACTCCAAGTCTAAATCCGATCATGAACGACACCTCGACTCATCCTGACACTTTTAAGGACTGAAAAGCTCTACGCTAAGTTCTCAAAATGCAAATTCTGGTTAAGAGAAGTACAATTCCTTGGACATGTCGTCAACGACAAGGGAATACATGTCGATCCTTCAAAAATCAAAGCAGTACAAGATTGGCAAGCGCCACGTACCCCTACCGAAGTAAGGTCATTTCTCGGTTTGGCTGGTTACTATCGACGCTTCATTGCCAATTTTTCCCGTATCGCTGTACCACTCACGGCTTTGACTCATAAAGGAAAACCCTTTACATGGGGACCTAAACAAGAAGAAGCCTTTCAAACTCTAAAGCAAAAACTTTGTGATGCACCTATCCTCACACTCCTCTAGGGTTGCAATGACTTTGTAGTATATTGCGACGCATCAGGGCAAGGGCTAGGCTGTGTATTAATGCAAAGAGGAAAAGTGATAGCCTCTGCTTCTAGACAACTCAAAGTTCATGAGAAGAATTACACCACCCACGACCTGGAACTTGGAGCCGTTGTGTTCGCTCTCAAGATATGGAGACATTACCTCTACGGTACCAAGTGTGAAATATACACTGACCACAAAAGTCTCCAACATATCTTCAACCAAAAGGAGTTGAATATGAGGCAACGAAGATGGGTCGAACTTCTTAACGACTACGACTGTGAAATTCGGTATCATCCTAGCAAGGCAAACGTAGTGGCCGATGCGCTCAGTCGAAAAGGTTATGGAACTCCGTTCGTCTTCTATGTTCGCAAATCATAACCGACATCAAAGATCGAATCCGAGCAGCTCAACATGTTTCTGTAACAGAAAATGACGTACGCGATGAGCTGTCATGTGGAGCTGAACTAAAAATCGAAACCAAATCCGACGGTATTCTATGCTATTTAAATCGCATATGGATTCCTGATCGCGATAACCTTCGTGATTTCCTCATGAATGAGGCGCACAAAACACGATACTCTGTACACCCAGGAGCCGACAAGATGTATCAAGACCTATGATACACCTACGGTGGCCTGGCATGAAAAAGGATATCGCTGTCTTTGTTTCCAAGTGCCTTACCTGTTCCAAAGTAAAAGCTGAACATCAAAGACCTTCAGGACTTCTAGTCCAACCCGAAATACCTGTATGGAAGTGGGAAAACATAACCATTGATTTCATTACCGGGTTACCTCGCACCTCCAGTGGGTATGACACCATATGGGTAATAATCGATCGTCTTACAAAGTCATCTCACTTCATTCCGATTCGCGAGGACTTCAAGAACGAGAAGTTAGCTCGTATCTACATCAGCGAGATCGTAAGCCGTCATGGTGTACCATTAAGCATCATTTCCGACCGTGATGGTCGTTTCACTTCACGAACATGGCGAGCCGTACAAACCGCTTTGGGTACACGATTAGACCTCAGTACCGCTTTTCATCCTCAAACTGATGGTCAATCTGAACGCACCATCCAAACTCTTGAAGACATGCTTCGAGCATGTGTCATAGACTTCAAAGGGAATTGGGACGCTCATCTACCATTAGTTGAATTTTCGTACAACAATAGCTATCATTCAAGTATCGGCATGGCTCCTTTCGAAGCTTTATATGGTCGTAAGTGCCGATCTCCAGTATTTGGCACGAAATTGGGGAATCACAAATCACCGGTCCGAGTTAATTCAAGAAACAACCGACAAGTTCATTCAAATTCGAAACAATCTTCTAGCGGCTCAAAGTCGTCAAAAGAGTTATGCAGACAAACGACGAAAGCCCTTGGAATTTGACATTGGTGATCAAGTACTTTTAAAAGTATCACCGGGAAGGGAGTGGTTCGTTTTGGCCAGAAGGGCAAGCTAGCACCACCTACTAGGACCTTTCAAGATACTCGAACGAGTAGGTCCTGTAGCATACAAGCTTGACCTACCAGAAGAGCTCAACAGAATTCATCCCACATTCCACGTATCAAACTTGAAGAAGTGCCTCGCCGATGAAAACCTCCATATTCCTCTAGAAGACATTCAGATCGATGAATCTATGCACTTCATTGAAAGACCAGTAGAAATCATGGACTTTGGAGAGAAGCGTTTAAGACGAAGTCGTATTCCAATTGTCAGGGTACGTTGGGAGTCAAAACGAGGACCTGAGTTTACTTGGGAACGTGAAGACTCAATGCGCGAGAAATACCCACATCTTTTTCCTGTTACCACTACTACTTAAATTTCGGGACGAAATTTCTAAAAGTAGAGGATACTGTAACATTCGTCGAAAAACGGGTTTCCAAACCCGCTTCGTTTATTAATCAAATACTCAGTTATAAATTTCGTTGCGCATTTATTGCTCGGATAAATTTTAAACAATACATAAATAATATATATATATGAATTTTAAACCAAAATTATTAAATAACAAAAAAATCGTGGATTAAAAAAATAATAGAGACGCCGGGTTTCGAACCCTGGTCACCCACAAGGACAAACACGCAACACACTGCTCCACCGCACACAGCTTTTGTGATAAACATTAAAACAAATAACATTTATAATAAAACTGAAAGTCAAACCGGTAATCAGCGCGCCCAAATTCGCAGTCGCCGGAAAAGCTGATATTATCGCGAATTATGACCGTTTCCTTTGACTGAAACGCGTGAACTAATTTCGACATCGGTTATAACCGATGTCTAACCCTCAATTTCAGTCATAACCGCCGAAAAACTTTGACCACGAATCAAGACCCAAATTCAAACCAAATACACCATGTTCTTCCTTATAAATACCCACCCAAACCTCTGGTAACCTTTTCGCTCAGAATCGCACTCTCTTTCGAAGCTTTAATCCTTCCAGAGCACGTCGTCGGAAATTTCAATTTCGCTAGAATCGCTGTACGGAAAACCGCGATTGTCTTCAGACGGTACAATCATCTAAACTTTTCTTGCTATCTCTCGATTAGTAACCTAATTACTCAACACAGTAATCAAAACTGTCAAACAGTTTCCCTCAGCCGGAATCCGCGGATCGAGCCAACGAACCTTGCCGGAAAACCTGAAGCAAACTCGCCGTTCTGGTATACCATGTCATTTAATTTCTCTTTTCATTTCAATCAAGTATAAGTTAAGATCAATTAAACAGAACAGTCGGATTTCACTGTTCTGTATTGTTAAGCGAAGAAGACGAAGTTGAGAAATGTGTATTAGTTTAATAAAACCGGATATTTAACCGGTTAGACACACAGTCCAGCGGTGGACTGTGTGCAACATAACACGCACGTCCTGAGTTCGAATCGCACATGTTACCGACTTTCAGAAATAAAACCTATTCAAAATCATCCTTCAACATGTATATAAATATAATATAATTCAGTATATAAACAGGTTAGACACACAGCCCAACTGGTTGGGCTGTGTGCACCTAAACTGAAGAGCGCGAGATCGACTCTGGATACCTAAACCGGGTTGGCAATTTATGAAACTTTTTTAATAAAAATAAATAAGGTTAAAGTTAATTAGTATATATATATATATATAATTAAAACAGAGAATATTTCGGGTTAGACACGTAGCTCAGTTGGTAGAGCTGCGTGCACGTGTACGAGAGGTCCCGAGTTCGAACCTCACTCAGCGAATATTTAACCACAGTCCGACCGGTCAACGTCAACGGTCAACGGTCAAAAGTCAATTTTTTTATTTTTTTATTTCTTTTTAGTTATTTATTTAATTAGAAAATTATTTAAAAATACTTAAAAATAAGATTATTAAGGTTAGAAAATTTCCTTAAACTCACAAAAATAAATCAAAAAATCCCATTTAAGAGCACTAATTAAAAATATTAATCTCAACCAAAATTTATTTATTTATCGAATCATTTTGTTATTATCTAAGTTAGTTCTTTCCTCGTCAATTGAATCATAAATTCGTGCGCCTTCATCATCATCAAAGAACGCACCCATTGTGAGTGAATCTCTATCAATTCCCCGTTTTAATCATGTTTTGGGGTATATCATGTGTCGTTTAATTCTTTATTATATTTAAACACTTGTGCATACATCATATCCGTGATCAAATGTGTATCAATTGTGGTGTGGATTATATGTAGTTTGGATTTATCATTTTCAGTGCACGCATATCATTAGGCCCATCAGTTCCCCGTGGGAGACGGGTTGAGCATCAGGTGCCTCGTAAGATCGGCTCCGTTTGATTGAGCTTTGATCTCACATTCATCATCATTCATATCATATACTCATCCAAAGTGGTTTGTGTTTGTTTACTTATATATGTTTGCTCACATGTGATTATTGCACAAATTTTCCATATTAAATAAAAAAAGAAATTAATAACAATGTTTTATCAAGGTTCACTCGCCAACTTTTGTTGACCCCAAATATCCCCCGTTTTTACAACATGATACAGGTGATCCAGCTGAGGTAAGAACACATAGGAAGGCCTAGAAGAATAAACCAGTTTAAGCTTTGGATTATTTACATAGTTTCATTTCCTTGTAATTGTATGAATTTTGATTTGGATATTTAAGTTGTAATTTGAATTTAAAATAAATATGAAACATTTTAGTCAACATCATGAGCTTTGGTGATAACCTAATTATGCCCCGACTCTTATTCCGCTGCGGGTCGAGGTGTGACACACAGCCCAACTGGTTGGGCTGTGCGCACTTGAACCGAAGGACCCGAGTTCGACTCCGGGTCCCTGCAACCGGTTCGGCCATATAAATCATTTTTAATAAAAAAACCAAATAAGTTTAAAATTAATTAGTATATAAATATAATTAAAACACAGAATATTTCGGGTTAGACACGTAGCTCAGTTGGTAGAGCTGCGTGCACGCATACGAGAGGTCCCGAGTTCGAACCTCACTCAGCGCATATAAAAACACAGTCCGACCGGTCAACGGTCAACGGTCAAAAAAGTCAATTTTTTTATTTCTTTTTTATTTATTTATTTAATTAGAAAATTATTTAAAAATACTTAAAAATAAGATTTTTAAAGTTAGAAAATTTCCTTAAACTCACAAAAATAAATCTAAAAATCCTATTAAGATTATGAATTAAAAGTATTAATCTCAAATAAAATCCATTTATTTACCGAATCATTTCGTTATTATTTTAGGTTAGTTTTTCCCTCGTCGATCAAATCCTAAAATTCGTGCGCATCCAACGTCATCAAAGAACGCACCCAACGTGAGTGAATCTCTATCAATTCCCCGTTTTAATCATGTTTTGGGGTGTATCATGTGTCGTTTAATTCTTTATTATATTTAAATACTTGTGCATACATCATATCCGTGATCAAATGTGTATCAAATGTGTATCAATTGTTGTGTGGATTATATGTAGTTTGGATTTATCATTTTCAGTGCATTTTATTAGGCCCATCAGTTCCCCGTGGGAGACGGGTTGAGCATCAGGTGCCTCATAAGATCGGCTCCGTTTGATTGAGCCTTGATCTCACATTCATCATCATTCATATCATATACTCATCCAAAGTGGTTTGTGTTTGTTTACTTATATATGTTTGCTCACATGTGATTATTGCACAAATTTTCCATATTAAATAAAACAAGAAATTAATAACAATGTTTTATCAAGGTTCACTCGCCAACTTTTGTTGACCCAAAATATCCCCCGTTTTACACATGATACAGGTGATCCAGCTGAGGCAAGAAACACATAGGAAGGCCTAGAAGAATAAACCAGTTTAAGCTTTGGATTATTTACATAGTTTCATTTCCTTGTAATTGTATGAATTTTGATTTGGATATTTAAGTTGTAATTTGAATTTAATAAATATGAAACATTTTAGTAAATATTATGAGCTTTGTGATAACCCAATTATGCCCGACTCTTATTCCGCTGGGGTCGTGGTGTGACACATACAAACCTGTCAAACGGAAAAAGTAGACGTAAAGAATTTTAACCACACACGCGCACGTTGCATCGTGTTAACTTGCAAAATGTAAAACATAACGTAAAAACGTTAAACCACACACGCAGGTTCTAAGTAGTTAATGCGGTAAAATATAGGATATCGGTCAAGGACCGATATTTGAGATATAGTTATCGCATGGCATATCAGTAATTTTAATGTCATGCTCAATCTATATATATTTAACACCAACATTTTAGGATACTTTTCTACCATTAACAAATTAACCTTTTGCAACTTGTAAGACACTAACAATTGTAGCAAGTAGGAACTCACTAAGACTTAAAACACTAACATTTAACATTAACAACTAACAATAAAGACTTAAAACACTAATAGCAACAATAAAAAGAAAGGCGAATGGTAGAACTGAGAAGAAAGGTACTAGTATCGGGAAAATCGGTGATATATCGGTCAATATTACCAATTTTATGAGTACCGATATTACAAAGATATTTTGCACCAATATCTCGGCAAGGAACCGATAACCGATATATCATGATATATCGGGATATTAACTACATAGCACACGTTACATCGTTTTAACTTGCAAAATTTAGAACGAAACGCAAAACGAAAATTTTCGTAAGATGAAAAGTATAGGGACTCAAAGTTGTTGTGAGGTTAAATTGTAAAATAAGAAGAGTTTTGAGTTAAAATTAAAAAATCAAATTTTGTAAGGTTAAATTGTAAAAAGATGAAAAGTTTTGGGTTAAAAAAAAAAAAAAAATTATTCTTTTTTTTTAAAAAAACACACTAACCATTGAATGCAATACTATTATGCATATAAAATTACAAATTAATACTATTTATATTAGTTAAGTAATGGTTGCCATTTTTAATAATTAAAATAAAGTGTTTTTTATTTTAGTTTTTTGAAAAGAGTAAAATAGTTGCTTATCAAAAGTTTAAAAAAAAAGTAGCTTTTTAAATGATTTTGACTTTTTGAACATATAATTATCAATCAAACTATACCATTTAAAATAGCAACCAAATATAGAAACTCGCCTCATCCTTTTTGGTCATTTTACTTTTTCACTATGAAAGCCAAAACAAATAATTTTTTTTAAAAACTCCTAAGTCAATAAGTTTTTTTTTACAAAACAACACTTTTGTAATTAAATAAGCAATCCCAAATACCCTTTGATCATGCTTCAGTTTTGGGCATTAACGGAGGCTTAACGAATCCAGTGTCACATTTTCTAATATGAATGATCTTCATAATTATTACAAAGCTCGTAAAAAAGACAAAAACAACTAAAAATAACAATTATCAGCCTCATTATCATTATATGATTTATACGATCGCAATTGTTTTTGCAAGAAGATGGAGCTAAGAACCTGTGTGGTACATTAAGTTAGAAAAATACTTTTTGTATGAGTATTAATAAGGGATGAAAACATTAAGCTATAATTAGATTTTTGGAAATTGTGATAAATATAAAAGTTTTGCGGGTTGGGTTTAAATTTTACTAACATTAAGGTTTGATGAACAGATTCTTGAATAGCACTTATAAAAACCCACGTGGCAATACATATATTTCGCACTTCACATGAACCACAACACATAGTCTATCTTATAAAAGTTTGTAAAAAAGTAAAATTGCAATTTGTGACACCCCAATTTTTTATGAAAAATGAATTAAAATTTGAAATTTGATCCTTAAAAGGGGAACAAAACAGAAGGTATCACAAGTAGAACCTATTTTGGGAGGGGGACTAGAATAGCCTCCTCATTTGCAACATTCACTGCCAAATCTTGAAGAGAGAAAGTGAGAATCGGGTTGTGATAACACCATTTCTTGCATGGGATTGAAGAGGACAAGCACTGGCACATGCTCACAGCATGTCCAAGCACTCACGGAGAGTGTGGAAGTTGTTTTGAGTCATTCGTTTCAAGCTCAGGTTGGGGTTTTCGCAAAAGAGGTAAGAATCACGTAAAAGTTCACATGATTTGGATGTTTGATGCTTGAAATAATATTTATGCAATGATTTTAATGCATTTCCAATTTTAAAGTTAGGTTGTTGACGTGAAACAATGTCATATGCAAGTAGTATAGTATAACGAAATGTTGTATGTGAGCAAAAACTTTGTCCACGTGAAAACTAAATTCTCACATAGAAAGATTTCGCATGAAACCCTTACATCTCACATGGTTGACTTGTGTGAAAAACCTGACCAAGTGTTAGGGTGATAACGTATGGAAACCCTATCACATGTGAGTTTTAGATGTGCCCCTTTTCTTTACTATATTAGGCTAATATACATGCAATTATATATGTTTATGTTAACTGTTTGATATGTATGTTAACAACTGCGTGCGTGTGATTCATGTCCAAACAACTAATGTTGTGTGGTTAAGGTTAAGTGAACAAACTTTACTGAGTTAATGATAATTGTTGGCAACTATCATATGTTGCTAGAGTTATTGATGTCTAATGTTTAATGCGTATGTTACTAGAGGTGTTTACAGCTCAGTTTGGTTTTTAGCCTCAGTCTCAATCGAATCCAAATTCACCAGCTAATCTATTTTATTAACCAATTGGCTTCAATTCGTTTAGCGATCCAGATTATATGGTTAGTTTGTTGGTTTGGTTAGTTTAATGACAGAAACCAAATTTGAGCTAAAATTTATGCCTAGAAAAAAAAAATGAAACGGAAATATAAATACATAAAATAGAGGTACAAATAGATGAAACTAGGGTATAAAACATGAAACATGAAATGAAGGTGCAAATAAAAATATATGGAAATATGGATGGTTCGGTTTGGTTAATTTTAGTTAACCGATGGTAAAAAAAACAATAACCGATTTTTGATTTTTGATTAGATTTTGGTTAATAATGCCCTTATTGCTCATTATATTACCTACTGTTGCTATTGCTACCATTATTATAATCGCAAGAAAAGCAACAAAAACATAGGTTAAATTGTAATTTTAAATAGTCAAAAGGTTAAAAGTGTACTTTTAATAAATTCTCATTTGAACCAAATTTTAACGATACTTGCATACTCAATGACTACTATTGATCGAACAAAAGCAAAAAGTACACTAATGAACTAAATTCAAAAAATTTAACCTTTAAGGACCAAACTATAGAAACCTAACTATATTCGAAAAGTTTACCCTTTGTTTCACTATGTAATTTCTCACCTATTTTTTTTCTCTGTTCATATCCTCAAAATCACTATGTATTATGGGAGACAATAATAGGTTAAAAACCTAAGATTATGAAGAAATATAAAGTACAAAATAAATAAGAAGTGTAAGAAGGATTTTAGTCAATTAATCTAAGATTTGAAGAGTTCATATTAATTTAGAAAAAAGAAAATAATAGAAAAGCATAAAAGGAATCCTACATTTATTGACTTCTCTCTTCACGTACAAGACACGTGTTCCGCTCATCAATTTAAAACGTTCGTAACTTTTTTCATGCGACATTTAAAAAAATCACCAAAATAACTAGCGTTTTTTTAATCTTTTATATGGGTATGATATTGCTATATAAAAAAAATATAAATTTCATTTTTACTGCGTCTTCTTTGCATTGTCTTAAAGGTTTTGGTTATTGTGTCTTTCAACTGGGTTTTGGTCATTACGTTTTTAATAGGTTTCTATACATTGTGTTATTACCAAAACTTATAACACAATGTTAATTGCGTTTTGTCCATTGTGTTTTTATCATAACCTATAGCACAATGTAGGACATAACGAAGATGGTGTTATATTTTTTTCTATATATTGTGTTATTTGTTCTGATTATTATGTTTTTCAAGTGACTTGGTTTTCTATAAATTGTGTTATAGGTCTGGTCATTATGTTTATCTGTTATCCAGTGTGTTTTAATTTGTTGTTAATTGTGTTTTTTTTTGTTGTCCATTGTGCTTTAATCTGTTGTTTATTATGTTTTAGTCTATTATTCATTATGTTTTAGTAGTTGTTTATTGTGTTTTTTTGTTGTCCATTCTGTTTTACTCGTTATTTATTGTGTTTTTAGTTTGTTGTTCATTGTGTTTTAGTATTGTGTCCTTTATTTGTTGTCATCAGTTGTGTTTTTAGTATACTTTCCATTGTGTTATTAGTTTGATACTCATTGTATTTTACGTTACATCCATTGTGTTTTAGTCTATTGGTCATTGTGTCTTTTATCTGTTGTCATATATTGTGTTTTTAGTCTATTTTCCATTGTGTCTTTTTAGTTTCATACTCGTTGTGTTTTACATTGTCTATATTGTGTAATACACAACTTGGTTTTTTGATTTTTTTTAAAGTATAACAGTGTGCTCGTATTAAAGATCATAATACGCTCGATTTTATGGTATATTTTTTTAAAATCAAATGACGTATCAAAAAGTTACGGATGTTAAAAAATGGGAGGGGAGAATAACATGTGATAAGCATGTGCATAGTGAGTTTTTTTCCCTTAGACGAAACTAACATTCCCATTCGTTTTTACATTAGACACTTATCACTTTCTAGTAGTTCTTCACTCTTTTTATTTATTTCATCTTTTGTAGAATAACTTAACCCTAAAAGTCTAACTCAAAATAAAATTACTTAGTTTTTATACACATATAGACAAATAATTTGTTTTTGCAAAAAAAAAAAAGAATAATTTTAAATATGCATATATTAGCATATTGATTTCAAAAAAAAAATTAGTTTAATCTTTTTTGTTTTACACATCATTTAAATATAAAAAAGAAAAAAAAAACCAAAAATATTACGGTTTCGGAATGCTCATGTATAAATCCTCATCTATATATCTCTCTTTCCCTCTATACACATATATATATATATATATATGATCCGTATCAAGAGAAAACTTCTATAAGTTGTGAGAAATTAAAGAACTCGTCCTTTCTGTACGAGTTTTGCCCCCATTTTTTCACACCTTTATATTAAAATGTTACAAAAACAGTTGTAAAAAAATTTCTAAGTGATGTTTTTTGCCTCTTACAGCTACTTTAAATAAAAAATATATTTTTAGGGAAAAGTTGATATTTTTAGAATTTTTGCTAAAAAATGAAAAAACCTTGCGTAAGTTTGAGTTCTATAAGTTGTCACAACTCGTATCAGAGAGAGTGTGTGTGTGTGTGTGTATAGTGCAGTGTGTGTGTGTGTGTATAGTGCTGTGATCAATAGAAAACAAATTGAAGTGTGAAAACCGTGAGAATGATTCTCAGCCACAAGATCTTTGTGATTTGTGTCTAAAATTAATGCGGTGATATTTTTGTAAATAATGGAAACTTTAGAACTATCAGGAGGGGTAATATGAGAAGATCCAAAAAAGGGTGCACATGCTAATCACATGTCATTTCCCCCCATCATATTTAAACGCCAATAACTTTTTTATACGTGATTATTCTTTTAAAAAATTACCCCATAAAATTCAACGTTTTTTATCTTTCCAAAGAGTATACTATTAATATATTTTTCGAAAAAACATGAACTGGGTTTTTATGACGTTTTGAAACTTTGTTTTTATGGCGTATTCAACAGGGCTTTCATGGTTTTTTATGCCGTTTTCAACTATTTTTATGTCATTTTCTAAACCGGGTGTTTTTTATGGCGTTTTCAACTGGATTTTCATAGAGTTTTTTTTTAATGGGTGTTTTATGGCGTTTTCAACTGGGTATTTTCGTGGCGTTTTTGGTGTTTTATGGCGTTTTCAAATGGTTATTTTCATGGAGTTTTTCTGAACTGGGTTTTTTATAGCGTTTTTATTTGAATACCAGTTCATGTAATTTTTTTATTTTAAAAGTATAGCAATAATATACTAATTGTAAAGATAATAAAACACTCAATTTTATATTGTAAACATTTTTTAAATAATCACGTATAAAAAGTTACAAGAGTTTAAAAAAGATAGTGGAATATGAATGTAACTTGTATGTGAATAGTCTTTGGCATATGAGTGACATGTGCATGGACTTTTTGACAATATTACCCTTAGTGTAAGTTAACACAAACGTCACATATCAATAACAAAATCGTTCTCACACTTTTAGGCGTTTTCCCCAAATCTCACCCATACACACACACATTATATATATATATATATATATTACATTTATATATCTATATTTGTATCTATTTGTATATATATCTATTCTATAATATATAATAAATAAAAATCTGGTGTATCATGACTTATTTTCCTGTCTCTTTGTTATGTTAAATAATAATATTATATACATATTATTTTTGGCTTCAGCCTTAATTAAATAATATTATTAAATTATAATTTTCTTGCTTCTCTCTTATTTATTTAATAATTATTATTTTAAATATTTTTATAGGGGTGTTAATCGTATTGGGTTGCTAAATTGAAATATGAAATCCGAACCTAACTCATATTATGTCAAAATCCCAATCATAACTCGCAGACATAAATTCTGATTGTTGGGTTGTTAAATGAGTAAAGAATAGTTGTTTTTAATATTAAAAATCTTGAAATATATTGGAAATTGCAAATGTATCTTCAAAAAGAATAGAAAATGAAAAAATAGAATTAAGAAACTTTTTTTCTTTAATACTTAAATGGGTTAATGGATCAACTGGCCCGTTTTTTTATCTAGGTCAACTCTAACTTGACCTATTTTTAAAACCGGCCTACCCGAACCCAACTAGTTTTAACAATAGGCGTGTCAACCGACTTAAAACCTGTTTTAGTTCGTGTCAGGTTCGGATTAGATGTCGGATTGTGTTAGGATTTGTCACTCCTATTTTTTTAGCTTATTAATAAGGCTATGTGGTGCGGGATAAAGCTTTTATGGACTTTATCACGCCAACTCAACGCCCCATAGGCAACACGTAAACGGAGGGCTTTATTGTTAATTGCACGATATATAATAAAACCTCTTTAAAGCCCTCATTAATTATATTAAAAACAAGAAAGAAATTAATACAGAAAAAACAATTGTGATTGGCTGCTCCCCACCTCTCCCGGCCCCTTTAGAGCTCGCCATCATCTTGGCGGAGCAGCCATATCGTCCTCCTCTTTGCGGAGCATGGGATGGTGTTGCGAGCCTCACCCAACTAAGATGGTTGGGAGCACTGGCTCACACCGGTTAGCCTAGCTATTTAAAATTTGACTGATCTAAGATAAAGAAAAGTTATTGTTTTTCTGTTCTAGATATCAAAAATCTTCTACTTAATCTTCATTTGCTGTGTTAGTATGTTCACATGTGAACAAATTGTTTTTATATCTGTACTATCTTTTATTTTTCGCTGCACTGGTACTTTGTTTTCAACATTTTCAATGTGAATAAACTAAAAATTTGAATGTGACACTAAGTGCATGTGATCTAAGAAAAATAAAACCAGAAAAACAAAATTTTGAATGAGACGCTAAGAGCCTGTGATATAAAAAAATTAACAACTTGTGTTCATCGGTTTTTGTCGTAAAAATACTATAAATATGTTGAGCCATTCAAAATACAGATACCAAATAAAATTTAAAATACTTATCACACAATTTGTAAGGATAATAAAAAACAGAATATCGATCTTGAGATTTTGCTACGCGGCAAAAAGTTAGAAAAAATGCTAAAAGAAATATAAAAATCACTACGACCCATACACATTAAAAGATTCTATACGAGTATATACTCATTTTTTTAGGGACACAAGGTAAACTGCATACGCACTTCCTGACGAACAGTTTTATTTTTATGGGTTTAATATATTACTTGGCTCCTTTTCTACTTAATTACTAAACCCTCATGCTCATTTTTAGGGTTATAAGCTTATAATTCCTTTTCAAGATTTCCGTTTAGGGTGCATTATTTAAATCTTATTCTGAGACGTTGATAGTACATGATTATATTATATCGCAAAGTCATAGCATGTCTTAATGGACAGGTAGCATTTCATTGTTATAGGTTACAACACATCCTACAAGTCTTAAAAGGATCTTAATAGGCCGCACATGGTCCGGTGAATAACAATGGACTATGATATGTGGTTCGTAATGAGTCATCAGACACTTAGGGTTTTAACGTGTCATGTTAGGACATTACAATTCATTAATCCCAATATGGCCTTTTGAACCATCGTATTACAACATATAGTACATGTCATAGCCCCTCGTCATAACATATTACAATCTAGCGTCAAACGTCGACGTATATAGGTTTTGTTTTCTAATTATTGACGTATCGAAACACACAAGAAGAGAGTGAAAACAACATAATGCACAATGGTAGGTGATTGTGAGAATCATGGAAGGTTTGGTACAACTGGAAGAGGCTTTTAGGAATGAAACAGAAGAGAAGGTGAAGGCATTCACCTCTCACCACGTATTAGTCATTATTTAATATCATTGAATATAGATATTTTGAATTTGATTATTATTAAATTTGGATATTTTTGGGTAACCGAACTTAGGGGTCCCCATGCAGAATCAAGAGGTATGTCATAGAAAAGGAATACGTGGAAATAATTTGATCCTTGAACAGGGAGCATATTGTTCTGAGTGATTTTGATACTTTGATATGGTCGTTATTTTGGATATTTTGAATAATTTATACGGAAATAAAGGATGCATTACATGTATAACGAAAAGTTCGGAAAATGATTTACAAGAACACTGATAATAACAGCTCAAACTTGTAATAGAGGGGAGGCGAAGATTCGGATTGAAGGCCAAAGGTCTCAATTTCGAATTTGATTTTAACTGGGTTTTAACACATTTTGTCTTTGGGCGGCGAGCTTTCTCCAAAACTATATATAGTGGACTTGAACTGTCTAGCGTTTTCTGAGATTGTGGGTATATGATGTCTCATTTTGCCATTGGGTTACCCCGGGTAGCCGGATATTAGTTGGCCATTCATAATAATAATAATAATAATAATAGGGTGTTGCGTTTACATTTTCATATGGTGCGGGTTCAAATCTTATTGGTGACAAAAATTATACCGTTCAATAATAATGAGTTATAACCTTTTCTAATAACAAGTGTACTATTAAATTTTAATAATATGTTTAGATTATATAAAAATATGTATATTTTAAGAAAAACTCAATTTAAATTTTAATAATATATTTAGATTATATAAAAATATGCATACCTTAAGAAAAATCAATTTAAAAAAGTTTCATATATAAATTAAAAAAATTCATTTCACATTGTATTATTTATTATGTCCCATTATATTATAGGAGATCAAAAACGCCAATTTTTAATCCTTGTATGTTTCGTGATGATAATAAAAATATTCAAGGACAATTGTTATAGAGTTTATTTAAGGAATAATAAATTTTAATAATCCCGACTATTAGTCATTGGCTGCCTATGGTTCCAACTTAAAAAATAACCATGGCTGGCCAATAGCTAATAGTTAGGATTATTAAAATCCATTATTCCTTTTTAACCTTTGCTAACAGAAAAGGAAAAGGGGACAAAAAATAAGCTTATGTTAGTGAAAGTCCATTGATTTACAATATGTGAAAAGGTGCGACCACCACTGGTTATCTTTTAAGTTGGGACCGTCGACGGCCAATAACTAATAGTTAGGATTATTAAAATCCATTATTCTTTTTTTAAATTCATAAATGTTTTCACATGATCTGTATATGGTTTTTTCCGAGTCAAAAGGTAGAGATGGACTTACATATTTAAAATGGTAATCTTCTGAATAGGACATCCAATCTTAGCAAAAATTTGGTGAAATGAAATTTATTATGCTGTTCAATATGAAAAGGGCATCAGATGTTCTCCATAGAAAATGTTTTCAGAGATTTGTAATTTATATTTGTATTTTTATCAATAGATTTGTAAACTTAACATTAATTTTTAATTTCATTATTACATGTAATATGTAATTATTAATTAAAATTTTTTTATTTCATCAATTTTTGTACTTAACCCCATTTAGTACATGGATATAGGGTTGTAAACGAAGCAAACGTTCAGCGAACAGTATGTTCGTTTGATTAACTTAACGAATGAACACGAATAAAAAATATGTTCGATTAGCAAAGCGAACGAACACGAACAAAGATCTCGTTTATTCGACTACGTTCGTGAACGTTCAATAATATGTTCGGTTACCTTCGTTCATTTACGTTCGTTCGTGTTCATTTACATTCGTTCGTGTTCAGTTGATTATATTAAAAAATAATAAACCTTTTATCTATGTAGATTGAACACTTAGAACCCTGTTTTTTTTCTTCTAAAATTAGCTAAAATTTGTACATTCAAGACATTTTTTGGGATAATTATGTATAAGTTAGTTAAACTTTAAGACTTCTTGTGTTTTGATTTATGATTTGATGGTTGTATTAAACTACCTATGTCCAATATTTGAGGTTAACAATGTTTTCTATTTTTTATTTTCAAGTTAAATCTTCTTTATGCTCGTTTTTATTCGTGTGCGTTCATTTGTGTTCGAGACCAGTGTTCACTGTCACACCCTGACCCGCAGCGGAAAAGGTGATCGGGGCATGATTGGGTTATCATCAAAGCTCATGACATTTATTATAACATTTCATATTTATTATTACAATTTAAAGGGAAACATACAATCATAATTACATCATGTTCTACACATCTTCCTAGACTTCATTATTTTCTTCTAAGGCATTTCCTATGTTTTCCTTGTTTCATCTGTTCACCTGTATCATGTGTAAAAATGGTTTTTGGATCAACAAAAGTTGGCGAATGAATCCTATGAAAAACATTTGAACAAGTTTATTGAATTGATTATAAAATAAAGTGCACAACCACATATGAGTAAATATAGATGTAAACTTATTCACAAATCACTTAATATTAAATAATGCACACACATACAATAATAGATTGTTTTGAGGCACGCGTTACTCAACTCGTCTCCCCGAGGAACTGATGGGCCTAATGAATGAGTTTTGAGGCACGCGTTGTTCTACGAACTGATGGGCCTAATGAATGATTTGCATATAACTTGACAATATGAAATACATAACTACAAACAATATATACATTCTAAGTTTAGATCACAATATGGTATGGAATAAGTTTAAATAAACGAGTTAATTTTAGTGACACATGACACACCCCAAAACGTGTAATTAAAAAGGGGAGTTGTAAGATTCACTCACATTGGGTGCGTTCGGTTGATGATGTTGAATGCGCACGAAGTTGGATTTAACCACGAGTGAAACTAACCTAGATAATAACATAATGGTTCGGTAAATAAGCGGATTTTATTAATCAATTTTTAGTAGATTATTGGATTATATTTTGTGAGTTTAAGGCTATTTTCTAACTTTAAAAATGTTATTTTTAAGTATTTTTAATTGATTTTTAAATAAAATAAATAAATAAAAATAATAAAAAAAATGTTGACTTTTTGACCGTTGACTTGTTGACCGGTTTTATTGTGTAATTGTATGCGCCGGGTGAGGCTCGAACCCGAGACCTCCCGTTCACGTGCACGCAGCTCTACCAACTGAGCTACGTGTCTAACCCGAAATATTTCTATTTTTAATTATATTTATATACTAATTGAATTAATCCGAAAATCATTTATTTTAAAAACGATTTTAATGCATGACTCGGTGCTCGCCACAGGTCTCGAACCCGGGACCTGTGGTTTAGTTTGACACACAGTCCACCGCTGGACTGTGTGTCTAACTTGGTAAATAATCTGGTTTTTATTATACTTATATACAAACTAGATAAATTCATTTCTGTCCTTATATAAAAAGTTTGATAATTGCCAGAACCAGTGCGGTAGCCTGGACTCGAACCCGCGACGTATGATTTACACGCGCACACAGTCCACCAATGGACTGTGTGTCTATCTTGGTTATTATTCCGGTTTTCATTAAACTTAAAATCTATTTGCGAGTGAATCCGGTTCAGCTTAAAAAGGAACATTTTTATTAAAGCGAGTGTGCGTGTGACAAGAATCGAACTCGGGACGTATGCGTGTTTATTTGTACACAGTCCACCGCTGGACTGTGTGTCTAATCCGAGATATAACTTGATTTAAATTAAATATACTTATAACCGAAGACTTCATCTTCTTCGTTAAACTTAACCAGAATCGATGTCCGACTGTTTTGACAAAAATAATCAGTTTCTTTGGTAAGTTGTGATTAGCTACATGTGAGATTAATAAAAACGAGAGAGATTAGGTGTAAGATATACCGAACAGAGATCCTCTTTTCGCCGGCGAAATTCCGATGATAGCAGGTTACTCCGGCGACGTGTGTCTTGCGGCAGAGGGTCTTCAGGAAGCTTGAGGTGAGTGTGGGTGGCTTCGATATGAGCTCTAGGTGTTCTGTTTTTAGAGTAAGGCACAGAGGTGAAGGCGTTCGGTTTTCCGGCGAGTTGCAGAAAGTTTCCGGCGAGTGAAATTACGTCGAGAAAGGGTGTGATTGTGAGCGAAAAGGCTATCAGAGGTTAATGGGTGCATTTATAGGGAAGAACATCAACGAATTTGGTCTGATTACCGTCTTGATTCGTTGGTCAAGAATTCTCCGGCGGTTATGACAAATGTCGCGGACTGGACATCGGTTATAACCGACGTCGTTGTTAATACTTACGTTAAGTCAAAGGTAACCGACGGTGATTGGCGAAATAGTCGGATTTTCCGGCGTCAGCGGGTTTGGGCGCGCTGTGTAACTGGATTTGACTTTCAGATTTAATTTATGTATTAATTGTTTCAATAAGTAAACAAAAGTCACAAGTGGCGGAGCGGTTGGAAGGATGATAGTTAAGGCTTGTGGATTCCTGGTTGACCCGGGTTCGAAACCGGCAGCATTGTTTTATTTTTATTTCATTAATTTAATACTTTTTCAAATGTAACTTTTATATTCTAATATATTTATTAATTATGTATCGTTTAAAATTAATTTGGGCATTAAATACGCAACGAAATTTTTAACTGATTGTTCGGTTAATAAACGGAGCGGGTTTGGTAAATCCGGTTTTTGACTGATGTTACATTCACGAACTGTTCATGAACAACAGAATTTTCTTAACGAACGAACACGGACATAAACTTATGATCGGTATGTATTCGTGAACAGTTAGCGAACATGTTAATTCCCTTAACGAATGAACAAACATGGCCTTGTTCGTGTTCGTTCGTTCGATTACAGCCCTACACGGATATATATATAACCTAATAGTAATAATAAAAAAAGGAATAACAACAACAACAATAATAACTAGTAATATTCCTCCGCACGTTGCAACGGATATTAGGTTGGTATCGATTTGATTCATTATGGTATTGGTACGGTACCGACACTTAATATATCATTGAAATATAAAACCCAAAAATAAAGTTTTGCTATGACCAAAATGATAACGACACGTGTTTTACATCAATCGAAAAACCATAAAACGAATATCAATAACGGTTCTGATAGTACTGGTACCGAAGTTGTTCGAAACTGACAGGCCATCATTGTTGCTAGAAAATATCAGTTTGGTTTGTCGCGGTACCATCACTCTCTATAGCTTAAGGTATATAAAATTTTCTCTATTGGTTCGGTTCGTCATAACAAATAACCAAGAAATCAATTATATTTGACCCATCTGATTTGAGCAAAACTTTTACTGAAGCTTAGTTAAAAGTAAACACGTTGTAATTTTAGAAGACATAACACTACATTATTATAATAATGAAAAGGTAAAATGACGTCGATTTACAAAAAAAAAGTAAAATTGAGGTAGTTTTGATAACACTTATGTTTGTACTTCGATTACTTCTACGTTAACACTCACATCTCATTTTGAACATTTTGATGTGGACACAAATAGACATGTTTAAATTAATATATATTTAAAATTTAATAATATAATAAAATAAAAGTTATAATAGAAAATCCAAAGGCTATAAAATATTGTACCATAAAATAAAATAAAACTTAAAAGCAAAAAAGTTTTACTAATAAATAAATATTTAATTACTATTTATAGTCAATCTAAATTAATATATATATACACATATACATACATATAAATACTCTATTTTTAATACACCTTCATTTTAACAAAATTTATACTGGAATGTCAAGAAAATAAAATTACACACAATTACGTACTTAAGTTTTTGAAAATAATTTAACAAATAAAGTTATTAAAGAAATATTAAATTAATTGATAATGAAATATGATAAAGAAAAAGAAAAAAATTAATCAAAGCAAAAAAATAGAAAAGGAATGTGATTTTAAAAAATAAAATAATTATAACTATTCAAATATTAAATAATAAAATAGTAAAAACTATATATTATTTTAAAAATAAAGTTACTATTCATATTGATTCGTTAAATAATAATAATAATAATAATAATAATATAATAATAATAATAATAATAAATAATTGTTGGTTTTTTCGTATCGTTTGTCAAATCCAGTTTTTTTATGTATGTGGCTAAGTGGGAACGATATTTTTGACATAACATTGAAAATTAACTAAGTTTAAGTTTTTATATCTAACTTGTTTTTAAATGGGCTATTTCAAAGTTGACTAATGTAATAAAATGTGTCGTATTTTTGTTGATATGTTTAACCCGTTTAATAAATCGGTTGACCCGCAAACCAATTTAACCAAACAAGTCGACCAACTAATCCGTTTAATCTATTTATTACATCCCATTAGCTCGGTTAGGGTTAAACGGATTGCTTGGGTTACACGATTTTAAGTTTATGTGAATTAAGGTTGTTGGTGATTTAAATGTCGGCAACCCATTTTAGTTTACTTCATTAAGACCAAAGTGGAATCCTGATAAACATCGATACAAATTCAGGTTGGGGTGAGCTCGGTATACATACCAAAAATATTAGTATCAAAATCCGTCAAATATGGATATGGGTGTCGATAATGTTTGGTACGGTGTGGTATTTATGTGTAAAATTTGACAAAATACCGGTACCGAAATCACCAAAAAATGGGTACCGAATCGGTACTCATATTTAGTTGTAAGCTTGTAATTAGTCATTGGTGGTAATCATTCATCAATTAACCAATCATCAAGTTATCAACAACAATATCAACCACAACTTGGTCCATCGATAACAATTATGTTTTTGATAAATGTAAATTATGGGTCGTGTTCAAGTTAGAAGAATGCTGGATTCTAGATATTAGATATTTATATTACTCCAAAATCCGTACCCGATTTCGGATGTCACTTTTAAAAATAACAAATCACCATCCGAAATCTTTAATAGTTTCATGCATCTAAAGACATTCATGTCAGAAATCGGTCTCAAACATAAAAGACAATGACAAAAAGACTACTTCATGAAATCAGAAATCGCTCACAAACGTAAAAGACAATGACTACTTCATAAAATCAGAAATCGGTCTCAAACATAAAAGACAATGACAAAAAGACTACTTCATGAAATCAGAAATCGCTCACAAACGTAAAAGACAATGACTACATCATGAAATCAAAATCACTCACAAATGTAAAAGACAATGACAAAAAGACTACTTCATAAAATCAGAAATCGATCACAAACTTAAAAGACAATGACCAAAAGACTACTTCATGAAATCACAAACCAAATTTATAATTTCTATTATACCCACAGAAAACCATGCACCCCACGAACATCATGTCCAACAGATGTTTTATTGCAATCATTTCCCACCTTATATTATAATTTTAAACATCAGAGAAACGATTCCGTGCTCTACTACCCAACTCTTAACGGTGCACCTTACCCCACCCCCTTACCTATACATACCCCTTTCTCCCCCTTCATTCCTCCACACTTACTACCGGCATCATGGAGTTCATCACCTTTACCATCTTGTTTTCTTTATTTGTTGTGGTCTTGGCTTTCTTTTTATTCGGCTCGGCCATTGATGGCGGCCGGATAAACCTCCCGCTCCCTCCGGGCACCCTCGGTTGGCCGTACATAGGTGAAACCTTCGAGCTATATTCTCAAAACCCAAACGTCTTCTTCACCTCCAAAGTTAAAAAGTGAGTCGTTTTTCTATAACAGTTTTATCGCTAGTTTTACGATGCCGTACAAAAGTACTCTTCTTGATACAGTTAAAATGTTTTGTATTTTGAATATTTTTTTACAGGTACGGTTCAATATTCAAAACACACATATTAGGGTGTAGGTGTGTCATGATTTCTAGCCCTGCTGCTGCTAAGCTTGTGTTGGTTACCAAATGTCATCTTTTCAAGCCCACATTTCCGGCTAGTAAAGAGAGGATGATCGGCAAACAAGCCATTTTCTTTCACCAGGGTGATTACCATTTCAAGCTAAGGCGTCTTGTTCTCCGAGCATTTGCGCCCGAATCGATTAAACACATGGTTTCCGAAATCGAATGCATCACGGTTCACGCGCTTCGCTCGTGGGAAAACCGGTTGATCAACACTTTCCAAGAAATGAAAATCGTAAGTCCAATGAATATAAAAAAAAAATAAACAAACAAACAAACAAACAAACGTAACCAGTAATATCTCACTTATAAAGTAGAGTGGGGTCACTAACTGAATAAGACCCTCAGAAAAACATAACTTTTTTATGTTATAGAAATAGTAAAATACAACTAATATGATTTTGGTTTTGTTCAGTTTACATTCAGTGTGGCATTACTTTCAATTTTGGGCAAAGATGAAGTGCTCAACAGAGAAGATCTCAAGAGATGTTATTACATTCTCGAAAAAGGGTACAATTCCATGCCGATTAACCTTCCGGGTACTCTATTTCACAAATCGATGAAAGCTCGGAAAGAACTAGCTCAGATCTTGGCCAAAGTTCTGTCTGATAGAAGAGAATTGAAGAAAGAACAACACAATGACTTGTTGGCATCTTTTATGGAGGACAAAGAAGGCCTCACTGACGAACAGATCGCCGATAACATCATCGGTGTCATCTTCGCTGCCCGCGACACCACGGCCAGCGTCTTGACTTGGATCATCAAATACCTCGCGGAAAATCCCTTTGTTTTACAATCAGTCACCGTAAGTAATACTCACTCGTGTTGTCAGGGGCGGGTCCAGTACGGACTCATGATTTATTTTCATGAGAAAATCAGGAGACTTAACCAAACTTTTAAAGATGGCTATCAGAATATTTGCCTAAAAAATACACTAAACTTTTATTAAAGGGCCGCCCCCCTGCTTTCTGTTATGTAAGTCCATCGTTGGTGTGGTCAAGAGGGTCTGTTGGATTTTTATATATAAAATATGAGTGTTTTTAATAGCACATTAAAAACTCTTGGTTCTGTCACGTTATATCTAAAATATGAGTGTTTTTAATAGCACATATAAAATCTGTTTATTTTTCTTAACAGCCGACTAAAAAGCAAAAGTTCTGGTTCTGTCACTATGCGATGTAACGTACGTGCTTAATAACTTGTTCTAGAAGTTAATAGTTTATCCTTCTTTTATTAATAGGAGGAGCAAGAGGCAGTAAAGACTTTGAGTTGGGCAGATACCAAGAAGATGCCTGTTACTTCCAGCGTCATTCAAGAAACACTCAGAGTTGCTTCAATCTTATCTTTTACATTTAGAGAAGCAGTTCAAGATGTTGAATTTGAAGGTTTGCTTTCAATTCCTTTTTCTAGAAGAAACCATTTCCAGACCAATTATTGCTACAACCAGAACAGTATTGCAATAATAAGTTGTACCTTATGCATTAAAACTTGCACACTAATATAAGTTAATAAAATCTTCAGGGTACCTTATTCCAAAAGGATGGAAGGTGTTGCCACTGTTCAGAAACATTCATCACAGTGCAGATAATTTCCCTGATCCAGAGAAGTTTAATCCTTCAAGATTCCAGGTAAATAATAATACAAATGAAGTAAAATATATTTTTTAAATATTAAAAATGAGATCTTTATAGTATTTTGGAAATGGATACTGAAAATGATGTAATATTGACAGGTGGCACCAAAAGCCAATACATTTATGCCATTTGGCAGTGGGATCCACTCATGTCCTGGGAATGAACTAGCCAAGCTGGAGATATTAGTGCTCTTACATCACTTGACCACAAAGTACAGGTTTGTAACATTTTCACATAATCTTTTGAGTTAGTGAAATAAATAAAACCGTAACAAAAAATTATCGACCTTATTTGAAATATAATAATAATATGTTAAAATGGAGACTTGTTTGTGTCAAATAAAAAAAAAATAGGTATCGGGTCAGGTTTGAATGAACCTGACCGTGACCAAATCATCTGAATTAAGTTTTTTAACAAAGAATATGATTTGATGCAGGTGGACCGTGGTAGGCCCACAGACTGAGATTCAGTATGCTCCCTTTGCTCTTCCCCAAAATGGTTTGCCCATCAAGCTCTCTCTAAAATAATGCCCATGAAGAAAGTTAACAAACTATAGTTTGACTTTTGGCTGCATGGACAGAGAGAAACCAAACTATGAAGAGACAAAATTGTTGTGCATTTCCAAGGCATGATAAAAACAAAAGGAGATCAAATTGTATATAGGAAAAAAGTTTCCTTAATCCACAAGTTAGAAAAATATACATATATTTGTGGCTGTTTTTGTGATAAATAAGAAAAATAGGGGGTCTTGGGTAATATTGATTGAGGGTGATGAGGTTTGAGCTTTAACTTTTCTTATTGTATAAAGTCCGCAAGGCATTTATAGTTATAAATTTATCCCTTATTTTTTTACACATTGTTCCTTATGTCTTGTATTCATTTTCACTTGCTTATGTCTTTGGTTTCATTTCAAGTTGATGATGTATTTTTCTCTTAAAAAGTCGGTATGTAGTCAGTTAGTTAGTTATACCACATGTGTTATTGCATCAAGACTTAATATTCAACATGCAGTAACTATATAGTTTAAATGTGAAGTACCTCTTTCGACTTAAACAATATATGGAATAATGGTGAACTACAACAAATTAGACTATCTCCAATCTATTCTTAAGTTGGATTGCCTACTAATGTGACATCTTATGCACATGAGTAACAAAGAGACAATATTGCTATATGTGATGGGTCATATATTACAACACGTGTTAGAATCACTCTTGTCATGTATACGATAGTAGGACAAACCTCGTCTTGAATAATGAGTCTTAAAGGGGTTGATTATGACACCTTACGGAAATCTCACTTCGTCTCTTTACAATTGAGACAAGGAAATTGCTTGAACTCAAATACCACCAACTTGTCTTTAATGCATTGGTTGTAGAAGAAACGACGACCTCATAATTAAGCATGTGTGGATAAAAGCAATTCATTATGAGTGACATGCACTTGAAGTAAAATACTACACTAATATCTAGGAATATGTGTTAAAAAGGAAATTTTATTTTTAGAGGTAATTATGGATCAGCATTCATCATCTCCAAAAATAGTCGATGTGCTAGCTCATGATTTCTCAATCCCAGCCGTGTTATTCTCTTTGTTTCTTTTGTAACAAGTTTTTTAAGCCTATAAGAAAATATATCTTTTTTCTTTGTAATGCACAGAAAACAATAATCAATAAAAAGTAACTCCCTCTTATTATCATTTGAAACATGGTATCAGAGTGGTGAGAGATCCTCGCGATTTGCTCATCATCTACCCATCTTTGGCCATCATGTCCGAAACGGCGGCCTGGTAAAAAAAGCCAACATTCTCAAAAACAACCTTAATGCCAAAACCTCAAACCACAAGCTGTCCGATAGCCTACAAATCAGTCTCAAGTTGATTAGTCAGAACTATGCCATATGGGCGAGAATGATCCGAGTGGCTATGGCGGAAAATCAAAAGCCTTATTAAAACATCTTTCTGAGAAACCACCAGACCTAAACAGACGAGAAATACGAACAAGGGAACAAGATGACCTGTTGGTGTTCTCTTGCCTCATCCAAAATATCGAACCATCGCTAGCCAGCACCTAACCGAGTTCCCTACAGCGAAAACGCTATGGGATGCTCTGGTGGTCATGTATAGCAGCGGGAAAGACAAGTTGCAGATGTTTGGTTTACATGTTAAAGCTAACGAGTTTAAATAGAATGGCATACCACTTGAAGACTTTTAGATAGTAATGCAGGGGATATGAAGCGAGATTGAAAGACGAGACCCAAATCTGATGACCTGTGCTGATGATATCACCGCCTACAACACTATTAGGGTAGAACAGAAAATTTTCCAGTTCCTGAATGCCCTAGACCCAAAATTCGATCCTTTTAAAAGGGAGATTCTTAGGTGGGATCCCCTACCAACGGCGGAGGCGGCATACGCAACTGTTCGAAAAGAAACGGCTCACCAAAATATTCTTGGGGCTGGTTCCTCATCTTCACAGGGCATTGTGTCACACCCCGGATTTCCATCCCAAATCCATACACCGGTGGGCCCGGGTGGGGAGTATCGTGACGTCAGTTGATAACATCATAGTCAATTAAACACGGCACAGCAAAAGTCTTGGAGTAAAAATTACTATTACAAACCGAATGTTCAAAATACAAAATAATATATAAGCTTGTAATAGAAGATCCACAGGCGGATCATAAGTTGTACATGGAAAGAATACAAAACAGACTTTGGGCAGATTTAGGATTTGCAAAATCCTCTATCACTACCGAGCACTTCCGGCCCATTTTCATATTGTACCTGCAGATTAGTCTTTTGAAAATACGTCAGCTTTCGCTGGTAAATACACCCAACTGACTCATTTTGAAAACATTTCAAAAATGTTTTAAGTGCGTATCAGCACAAAATATTTTTAATAACTTGGGTTAATTAACCGTCCAACCTTGTTAACAGATTTACATGTTTGTCATACATACGGGCCCGGTACGGAGACCGAGACACAATTAACGTACACACCACTTTGGACTCACGAAGGAGTCAATTCCTCCCAACCTTGTGGGAATGCATAATTTAACGTCTATCGGTTGTATGCCTACACCCGCGCTAAAGTCGTGGCCATTTCTATTGTAATGAGCCAAGGATATCCAAGACACGGTAGTTAACCCCCGATGTTTAAATTATCAAACAAAACTGATTAAAACAGAATATACGGATTGATTATCTCCGAACCGGTGTTCGATTGAATCCCATTTCCGACCAAGCGGCAATAATTTATCGTAACCCAAGCCCGTATAGGGGAAATAAGTCGAGAGTATTTACCTGAGCTAGTCTTCTTTAAATTTTTAATAAATCAGGCGTACAAAAAAAGGACTAAGTGAGGATAGCATTTACCGGCAAGTCTCTAGTCTGGATTATGGCATAATCTAACCAATTAAATACTAACGGTCTTATTTAAGTCATAGACTTATGTCACACCCTGACCCGCTGTCACACCCCGACCCGCAGCGGAATAAGAGTCGGGGCATAATTGGGTTATCACCAAAACTCATGATGTTTACTAAAATGTTTCATATTTATTTAATTCCAATTACAACTTAAATATCCAAATCTAAATTCATACAATTACAAGGAAATGAAACTATGTAAATAATCCAAAGCTTAAACTGGTTTATTCTTCTAGGCCTTCCTATGTGTTTCTTGCCTCAGCTGGATCACCTGTATCATGTGTAAAACGGGGGATATTTTGGGTTAACAAAAGTTGGCGAGTGAACCTTGGTAAAACATTGTTATTAATTTCTTGTTTTATTTAATATGGAAAATTTGTGCAATATCACATGTGAGCAAACATATATAATTAAACAACACAAACCACTTTGAATGAGTATATGATATGAATGATGATGAATGTGAGATCAAGGCTCAATCAAACGGAGCCGATCTTATGAGGCACCTGATGCTCAACCCGTCTCCCACGGGGAACTGATGGGCCTAATGAAATGCGTGCACTGAAAATGATAAATCCAAACTACAAATAATCCACACAACAATTTATACACATTTGATACACATTTGATCACGGATATGATGTATGCACAAGTGTTTAAATATAGTAAAGAATTAAACGACACATGATACACCCCAAAACATGATTAAAACGGGGAATTGGTAGAGATTCACTCACATTGGGTGCGTTCTTTGATGACGTTGGATGCGCACGAATTTTAGGATTTGATCGACGAGGGAAAAACTAACCTAAAATAGTAACGAAATGATTCGGTAAATAAATGGATTTTATTTGAGTTTAATACTTTTAATTCTTAATCTTAATGGGATTTCTAGATTTGTTTTTGTGAGTTTAAGGACATTTTCCAACTTAAAAATATTATTTTTAAGTATTTTTAAATAATTTTCTGATTAAATAAATTAAAAAAGAAATAAAAAAATATTGACTATTTGACCATGTTGACCGTTGACCGTTGACCGGTCGGACTGTGTGTTTGTATGCGCTAAGTGAGGTTCGAACTCGGGACCTCTCGTTTACGTGCACGCAGCTCTACCAACTGAGTTACGTGTCTAACCCGAAATATTCTCTGTTTTAATTATATTTATATACTAATTAATTTTAACTTATTTGGTTTTATTAAAAATGGTTTATATGGCCGAACCGGTTGCAGGGACCCGGAGTAGAACTCGGGTCCTTTGGTTCGAGTGCGCACAGCCCAACCAGTTGGGCTGTGTGTCAAGTCTGTTATACTTATGAATTATATTAGTCTTATAAACATTCTGTGACTTGTTCTGATTCAGTTGTAAAAATGTTGGTTTTAATTCTGAAATTCGGTAACGTGTGCGATTCGAACCCGGGACGTGTGCATTGTTTGTGCACACAGTCCACCGCTGGACTGTGTGTCTAACCCGTTCGAATATCCGTTTTTAATTATACTTATACACATGTTTTAACTTCATCTTCTTCGCTTATCGAATTACCGAACAGTGAATTGACTGTTTGTTTAATTGACCAACTACGCTTATGATTGATTGAATTGAAGTAAAAGAAAGGAATTAAGGAATAAGATGTACCAATCACAGAGTGTCTTCTTCAGATTTTCCGGCAGAATTCGTCGGCTCCGATTTGTGACTCTCGGCTGAGTGTATTGTTTTAACAGTTTAGATCATTGATTTGAACGATTAAAGTATGAATTAAGAGATAGCAGAGAAGTTTAGATAGATATACCGGTCGAGGAATGAATACGGTTTTCTGATCAAGGATTTCCGGCAATGTTCCGGCGAAATTGGAAATCTCCGGCGACGAGCTTCTGAGAAATTTCAACTACGAAAAAGTGTGTGGTTCTGAGCGAAAGGATTTCCGGTAGATTGAGGGGGTATTTATAGGGTAGAACTGGATGAATTTTGTCCGGGTTTGAGTCTTGATTCGCGGTCAAAGTTTCTCCGGCGGTTATGACCGCAATTGACTGTTAGACGTCGGTTATAACAGATGTCGAAGTCGGTTATAGTGTTTTAGTCAAAAGGAAAATGGCTAAACTCGCGGATTGCCGGATTTTCCGGTGATTGCGAGTTCTAGCGCGCTGAGGTCCGGATTTTGATTTTCTAGTTTTAGTATATATGTTATTTGTTTCCATGTTTATCACAAAATCAGTGTGTGGTGTGTGGTGTGTTTGTCTTGTGAGTGACCCGGGTTCGAAACCCGGCGTCTGCATTTATTTTTTTATTCATTATTTATTAGTAATTTTAAATTATGGTTTTTAAATTCTAATATATTTATTAGTTATGTATCGCTTAAAATTAATAACAACTATAAATACGCAACGAAAATTATAACTGGATATTTGATTGATAAACGAAGCGGGTTTTGAAAACCCGTTTTTCAACGGATGTTACAGTATCCCCTACTTTTAGAAATTTCGTCCCGAAATTTAAGTAGTAGTGGTAACAGGAAAAAGATGCGGGTATTTCTCGCGCATTGAGTCTTCACGTTCCCAAGTAAACTCAGGTCCTCGTTTCGATCCCAACGTACCCTGACAATTGGAATACGACTTCGTCTTAAACGCTTCTCTCCGAAGTCCATGATTTCTACTGGTCTTCAATGAAGTGCATAGATTCATCGATCTGAATGTCTTCTAGAGGAATATGGAGGTTTTCATCGGCGAGGCACTTTTTCAAGTTTGATACGTGGAACGTGGGATGAATTCTGTTGAGCTCTTCTGGTAGGTCAAGCTTGTATGCTACAGGACCTACTCTTTCGAGTATCTTGAAAGGTCCTACGTAGCGTGGTGCTAGCTTGCCCTTCTGGCCAAAACGAACCACTCCCTTCCACGTGATACTTTTAAAAGTACTTGATCCCCAATGTCAAACTCCAAGGGCTTTCGTCGTTTGTCTGCATAACTCTTTTGACGACTTTGAGCCGCTAGAAGATTGTTTCGAATTTGAATGATCTTGTCGGTTGTTTCTTGAATTAACTCTGGACCGGTGATTTGTGATTCCCCAATTTCGTGCCAACATACTGGAGATCGGCACTTACGAAAGGAGCCATGCCGATACTTGAATGATAGCTATTGTTGTACGAAAATTCAACTAATGGTAAATGAGCGTCCCAATTCCCTTTGAAGTCTATGACACATGCTCGAAGCATGTCTTCAAGGGTTTGGATGGTGCGTTCAGATTGCCCATCAGTTTGAGGATGAAAAGCGGTACTGAGGTCTAATCGTGTACCCAAGGCGGTTTGTACGGCTCGCCATGTTCGTGAAGTGAAACGACCATCACGGTCTGAAATAATGCTTAAAGGTACACCATGACGGCTTACGATCTCGCTGATGTAGATACGAGCTAACTTCTCGTTTTTGAAGTCCTCGCGAATCGGTATGAAGTGAGCTGATTTTGTAAGACGATCAATGATTACCCATATGGTGTCATACCCACTGGAGGTGCGAGGTAACCCAGTAATGAAGTCCATGGTTATATTTTCCCACTTCCATACAGGTATTTCGGGTTGGACTAGGAGTCCTGAAGGTCTTTGATGTTCAGCCTTTACTTTGGAACAGGTAAGGCATTTGGAAACAAAAACAGCAATGTCCTTTTTCATGCCAGGCCACCAGTAGGTGTATCGTAGGTCTTGATACATCTTGTCGGCTCCTGGGTGTACAGAGTATCGTGTTTTGTGCGCCTCATTCATAAGGAAATCACGAAGGTTATCGCGATTGGGAATCCATATGCGATTTAAATAGTATAGAATACCGTCGGATTTGGTTTCGATTTTGAGTTCAGCTCCACATGACAGCTCATCGCGTACGTCATTTTCTGTTACAGAAACATGTTGAGCTGCTCGGATTCGATCTTTGATGTCGGTTATGATTTGCGAACATAGAAGACGAATGGAGTTCGCATAACCTTTTCGACTGAGCGCATCAACCACCACGTTTGCTTGCCAGGATGATACCGAATTTACAGTCGTAGTCGTTAAGAAGTTCGACCCATCTTCGTTGCCTCATATTTAACTCCTTTTGGTTGAAGATATGTTGGAGACTTTTGTGGTCAGTGTATATTTCACACTTGGTACCGTAGAGGTAATGTCTCCATATCTTGAGAGCGAACACAACGGCTCCAAGTTCCAGGTCGTGGGTGGTGTAATTCTTCTCATGAACTTTGAGTTGCCTAGAAGCATAGGCTATCACTTTTCCTCTTTGCATTAATACACAGCCTAGCCCTTGCCCTGATGCGTCGCAAAATACTACAAAGTCATCGCAACCTTCAGGGAGTGTGAGGATAGGTGCGTCACAAAGTTTTTGCTTTAGAGTTTGGAAGGCTTCTTCTTGTTTAGGTCCCCATATGAAGGGTTTTCCTTTATGAGTCAAAGCCATGAGTGGTACGGCAATACGGGAAAAATTGGCAATGAAGCGGCGTTAGTAACTAGCCAAACCAATAAATGATCTTACTTCGGTAGGGGTATGTGGCGCTTGCCATTCCTGTATTGCCTTGATTTTTGAAGGATCGACATGTATTCCCTTGTCATTAAAGACATGTCCAAGGAATTGTACTTCTCTTAACCAGAATTCGCATTTTGAGAACTTAGCGTAGAGCTTTTCAGTCCTTAAGAGTGTAAGGATGAGTCGAAGGTGTCGTTCATGATCGGATTTAGACTTGGAGTAGATAAGAATGTCGTCGATGAAGACTATGACAAAACGGTCGAGATAGGGTTTGCATACCCTATTCATTAGATCCATGAAGACAGCGGGGGCGTTGGTTAAACCGAATGGCATGACCATGAATTCGTAATGACCATAACGAGTCCGGAAGGCGGTCTTTGGGACGTCTTCTTCATGTACTCTGAGCTGATGATAACCAGAACGAAGGTCATTTTTGAAAAGCAGGTGGCGCCTTGAAGTTGGTCTAGGAGGTCATCGATGTGAGGTAGTGGGTAGCGATTCTTAACCGTTAACTTGTTGAGTTCTCTGTAGTCGATATACATGCGAAACGTTCCATCTTTCTTCTTCATAAAAAGAACAGGTGCACCCCAAGGCGAGGAGCTAGGACGTATGAATCCTTTGTCAGTCAACTCTTGCAGTTGACTGGCCAGCTCTTGCATTTCAGATTGCGCTAACCTATAAGGAGATTTTGCAACTGGTGTAGCGCCAGGTACAAGATCGATGCGGAATTCGACTTCTCTCACAGGAGGGAGTCCTGAAATGTCGTCGGGAAAGACTTGTGGGAATTCTTTCACAACTGGTATATCTTCGAGTTTCTTCTCCTTGTTTCCCTTTTTGACGACGTGAGTTAGGAATGCGACATAGTTCTTGCGGAGATATTTTCGGGCTTGAAGACAGGACATTAATTTGAATCCTTTCGAAGGGGTTTCTCCAAAGATACGTAGGGTCTGACCGTCTGCAAGAGGAATGCGAATGAACTTTTCGCGGCATACTACTTCAGCATGATGTTGGCTGAGCCAGTCCATACCGATTATAATATCGAAACTTCCCAACTTCATAGGAATGAGGTCAACTGGAAAATCGTGATCGTTTAGAGTGAGGGTACAATTTCGTATAATAGAATTTAATGAAACGGGTTTTCCGTCAGCAACTTCCACCGTTAGCGATTCCATGAGATTATCACGAGTTTGGTTGAGGATAGGTTCAAATTCTAAGGACACAAAACTCTTATCCGCGCCAGTATCGAATAACATGGATGCATAACTACCATTGATGAGAAACGTACCGTTAACCACGTTGTTGTCAGCCCTAGCTTGGTTGGCATTGATGTTGAAAGCTCTTCCTCTAGCAGGTGGAGGAGCTTGGTTAGCTTGGTTTACCGGATTTGCTTGAGCTTGGGCATGGATGATGTTCACCAAGCGTGGACCTGTGTTCCTGAAGTGGTTTGGGTCTCCACAGTTGTAACAAGCTTGCATGGGTTGCATCATAGGGTAGTTGGGTTGGTAGTAGGATTGGGCTATGTGTTGTGCGGATGGTAGGAGTAAGGGTTGTTGGGCTTGACCCACTGTCTGATTTTAAGTTTGGGTTTGTGGTTGATTGCGGTTCATTCGTTGAAGGATACGGCAGGTTTGGATGGTGTGACCTGCACGGCCACAGCTTGTGCAATGTTGGCAGGGATTTTCGGGAAGGTGATGGTATTGACAACGGTTGCATTTTGGGTATGGGCTGGTGTATGGCTTTTTAAATGGTGCAGCTGAGGGAGCAATTTGGGTAATTGGTGCGGCAGTGAAAGGAGGGTTTGTTTGTGTGACGGCAAAATTTCTACTGTTTCGTTTCCTCTTACCAGCAAACTTCGAAGAGGAGACGGAATGGTTTGGAGTTTGGGCCTCAATGGGGGCTTTCTTTTTCTCATCCTTGAATTTGCCGTTTCGGATGCGATTCTCGGTGAGTTCTGTGGCTAGTTCCATTGCGGCTTCAAGTGTTGCAGGCGAAGTGCTTAAAA
Source organism: Scalesia atractyloides (assembly GCA_947069175.1). Taxonomy (NCBI): domain Eukaryota; kingdom Viridiplantae; phylum Streptophyta; class Magnoliopsida; order Asterales; family Asteraceae; genus Scalesia; species Scalesia atractyloides. Next base: position 10,560,735 of record CAMTDV010001632.1, read on the forward strand.
CCAAATCCTGGATTTTCGAGGGGAGGCCTCGAATGTAGTGTTCGACTAAGCGGTACAGTGGGGTGAACAAGTTGGGGATCATTTGGTTCAGTTCGAGAAATCTCTTGTTGTAGGAAGTGTGATCTCCTTCCTTTTGTTTCAACGAGTGGAATTCATCTTCCAACTTTTTGATTTCGCTTCTTGGACAGAAGCGCCTTGTCATGAGTTCCCTTAACTCTTCCCATGTTAAGGCCATGGCATCTTCGACTCCTCGCTTACCCTTTTCTGTGTTCCACCAGGTAAGGGCTACCCCAAACAGTCTCCCTGTTGCATAACGTACCTTGCGATCCTCGGGACAATCGTAATTGAGGAAGGTGTTCTCCATTTCTTCAAACCAGTGAAGGAGGGCAGTAACACCTTCGGTCCCTTCATACTTTGAGGGATCGCAAGATTTGAAGTGTTTGTAGGAGCACTTTCGGAGTGAGGGTTGGCGACGCTCTGGTCTTCTTGATTGGGAGGGTTGATAGGATTTGCGGTGAGAGCTTGTTGAACTTGAATCACGATGTCAGGAAGTACCGCGGCCATTTGTTTAGCAATTTGAGTGGCCAAGCGTTCCTTGGATCTTCCTGACTTTCTACCTCCACGTAGTTGCCTAGCCGACATCTACAGGAACATACATAGGAAGATTGTAAGTTTAAGAAGTTTCTAGGTGTCATGTGTCGTTAAAAGAATAAAAATAACATAACTAACAATAATGCAACTACATCCATAGGATGTCTTGTGTTTGCTCATGTTTGGGCCTCCAATGTCCCCCATACCATCGCCTGTATAGTCATGTGGGCCCCATGACTATTGGGCTTAGTAGGATTCACATTGGTGTTGGCGGATTAACACTCGCATCACCCGAATGAAAACCATGAAATATGATTGCGAGATGTATGGTAGGAGGGTGTGCAGGTGTAGACACAGTGACAACTCAAAGTGGGGTTAGCTCACACGACGTTTGGTATAGCATGCTTTGGCCTAATAGGTCCTTCGTACTCTCATCGTTAGTCCCCAGGTAGGCAAACTGGTCCTTTATTTTGGATTTATACGAATGCCAAGCCTAGAAAGGACGTTCCGACTACCGGTACTCGTACCCTTCCAGTTACTACATGCCCGTCATGAGAACTCACTTTGATGTGATTTGAAAATACAAAAATCATTGCAAAAATCATGGGAATTGTGAGGTGTGTGCTCTCATGGATATGATATGTTATGAGGATATGATTCATGATGAGCATTGTATAATAATATGCACTTATGAACATGCTTGCATAACATTTAGTGTAACAATAAACATAAAGCATATAAACATCATGAATTTTGTATGTAATGCATAAAAAATTTAAAATTTTAATCAACTATAGTATAGGCTCTAAGGGTCTAATAACCTATCCGATATCCCTATAGTCATGGCTCTGATACCAATCTGTCACACCCCGACCCGCAGCGGAATAAGAGTCGGGGCATAATTGGGTTATCACCAAAGCTCATGATGTTTACTAAAATGTTTCATATTTATTTAATTCCAATTACAACTTAAATATCCAAATCCAAATTCATACAATTACAAGGAAATGAAACTATGTAAATAATCTAAAGCTTAAACTGGTTTATTCTTCTAGGCCTTCCTATGTGTTTCTTGCCTCAGCTGGATCACCTGTATCATGTGTAAAACAGGGGATATTTTGGGTCAACAAAAGTTGGCGAGTGAACCTTGATAAAACATTGTTATTAATTTCTTGTTTTATTTAATATGGAAAATTTGTGCAATATCACATGTGATCAAACATATATAATTAAACAACACAAACCACTTTGAATGAGTATATGATATGAATGATGATGAATGTGAGATCAAGGCTCAATCAAACGGAGCCGATCTTATGAGGCACCTGATGCTCAACCCGTCTCCCACGGGGAACTGATGGGGCCTAATGAAATGCGTGCACTGAAAATGATAAATCCAAACTACAAATAATCCACACAACAATTTATACACATTTGATCACGGATATGATGTATGCACAAGTGTTTAAATATAGTAAAGAATTAAACGACACATGATACACCCCAAAACATGATTAAAACGGGGAATTGGTAGAGATTCACTCACATTGGGTGCGTTCTTTGATGACGTTGGATGCGCACGAATTTTAGGATTTGATCGACGAGGGAAAAACTAACCTAAAATAGTAACGAAATGATTCGGTAAATAAGTGGATTTTATTTGAATTTAATACTTTTAATTCTTAATCTTAATGGGATTTCTAGATTTGTTTTTGTGAGTTTAAGGACATTATCTAACTTTAAAAATATTATTTTTAAGTATTTTTAAATAATTTTCTGATTAAATAAATTAAAAAAGAAATAAAAAAATATTGACTTTTTGACCCTGTTGACCGTTGACCGTTGACCGGTCGGACTGTGTGTTTGTATGCGCTGAGTGAGGTTCGAACTCGGGACCTCTCGTTTACGTGCACGCAGCTCTACCAACTGAGCTACGTGTCTAACCTGAAATATTCTCTGTTTTAATTATATTTATATACTAATTAATTTTAACTTATTTGGTTTTATTAAAAATGGTTTATATGGCCGAACCGGTTGCAGGGACCCAGAGTCGAACACGGGTCCTTTGGTTCGAGTGCGCACAGCCCAACCAGTTGGGCTGTGTGTCAAATCTGTTAAACTTATGAATTATATTAGTCTTATAAACATTCTGTGACTTGTTCTGATTCAGTTGTAAAAATGTTGGTTTTAATTCTGAAATTCGGTAACGTGTGCGATTCGAACCCGGGACGTGTGCATTGTTTGTGCACACAGTCCACCGCTGGACTGTGTGTCTAACCCGTTCGAATATCCGTGTTTAATTATACTTATACACATGTTTTAACTTCATCTTCTTCACTTATCGAATTACCGAACAGTGAATTGACTGTTTGTTTAATTGACCAACTACGCTTATGATTGATTGAATTGAAGTAAAAGAAAGGAATTAACGAATAAGATGTACCAATCACAGAGTGTCTTCTTCAGATTTTCCGGCAGAATTCGTCGGCTCCGATTTGTGACTCTCGGCTGAGTATATTGTTTTAACAGTTTAGATCCTTGATTTGAACGATTAAAGTATGAATTAAGAGATAGCAGAGAAGTTTAGATAGATATACCGGTCGAGGAATGAATACGGTTTTCTGATCAAGGATTTCCGGTGATGTTCCGGCGAAATTGGAAATCTCCGGCGACGAGCTTCTGAGAAATTTCAACTACGGAAAAGTATGTGGTTCTAAGCGAAAGGATTTCCGGTAGACTGAGGGGGTATTTATAGGGTAGAACTGGATGAATTTTGTCCGGGTTTGAGTCTTGATTCGCGGTCAAAGTTTCTCCGGCGGTTATGACCGCAATTGACTGTTAGACGTCGGTTATAACCGATGTCGAAGTCGGTTATAGTGTTTTAGTCAAAAGGAAAATGGCTAAACTCGCAGATTGCCGGATTTTCCGGTGATTGCGAGTTCTGGCGCGCTGAGGTCCGGATTTTAATTTTCTAGTTTTAGTATATATGTTATTTGTTTCCATGTTTATCACAAAATCAGTGTGTGGCGGAGCGGTGTGTGGTGTGTTTTGTCTTGTTAGTAATTTTATTTTTTATTAGTAATTTTATTTTATTAGTAATTTTAAATTATGGTTTTTAAATTCTAATATATTTATTAATTATGTATCGCTTAAAATTAATAACAACTATAAATACGCAACGAAAATTATAACTGGATATTTGATTGATAAACGAAGCGGGTTTTGAAAACCCGTTTTTCGACGGATGTTACACCCGCAGCGGAAATGGTAGTCGGGGCATGATTGGGTTTTTCATCAAAGCTCATGACATTTACTATAAAGTTTCATATTTGTTATTTCTTTTTAAAGAAGAAATTACAATAAACATACAAGCACAACATGTTCAAATACATTTTTCATGACTTCTTTATTTTTCTTCTAAGGCAATTTCCTATGTGTTCCTTGCTTCAACCTGTCCACCTGTATCATGTGTAAAAATTGGGTTTTTCGGTCAACAAAAGTTGGCGAGTGAATATTAAGAAAACATTTGAATGAATTTGTTATATTGGTTATAAAAAAGGTGCATAACCACATATGAGCATACGTATATGTAAATTTAATCACAATACACAATATATCAATTAATGAACACGCACACACCAAATGATGAACAATGAGATCAAGGCTCAATCAAACGGAGCCGATCTAATGAGGCACGCGATGTTCAACTCGTCTCCAACGAAGAACTGATGGGCCTAATGAATGATTTGCACGCAACTTGACAAAATGTAAACACACATCACAACAAAACAACATTTACATCACACGTTTAGATCATATAATGGTAATAGCACAAGTTTGAATAAACGAAATAAATAAAGCGACACATGATACACCCCAAAACATGAACAAAAAGGGGAATTTGTAAGAATTCACTCACAGTGGGTGCGTTGCCTTGGTTGATGAAGAGTACGCACGAATTTAAGATTTAGCCGACGAAGTAAACTAACCTAAATAATAACGTAACAATTCGATAAATAAATAAAAGTTAATATTTTTAATTAATGTTTTTTATTAGATTTTTTTAGGTTATTTTTGTGGAATTTATACAAATTTTGTAGGCTTTAAAACCTTATTTTTAAGTATCTTTTACTAACTTTTTTTTAAAATAAAAAGGATTTTAATTATAAAAAAATTACCCCTTTTTTCTCAGGATTGACTGGTCAACGACCGGTCAGACTCGTTTATTATAGGCAGCGTGTGAGGTTCGAACTCGTGACCTCGGTTGCGTGCACGCAGCTCTTCCAACTGAGCTACGTGTCTAACCCATTAGATCTTTGATTTTTATTATACTTATGTACTGTTTTCCTTAATTCAGAAAATCATTTAATTAAAAAGGTTTTTAAAATCAACTAAACCGGTGAGTGTACTGAGGCTCGAACCCGAGTCTGTACGTTGCTTTGCACCCAGCCCAACCAGTTGGGCTGGGTGTCTAACCCGTATATGGAAGAATTTTCATTATATTTAACAACTTACAACCAGTCAATATAGTTTCGGTTTAAAAAGAAACATTTTATTGCAGTGGATAGGTGTTGTGTCAAGAATCGAACTCGGGCAGTTCCGTTCGCGTTGCACATAGTCCTCCACTGGACTATGTGTCTAACCTGGTCAAACTTAGGATTTTAATTATATTGATACAGTATTTGAACTTCATCTTCTTCATTTAAATTTTACCAAGAACCTATACCCGCCTGAATCAATTCCTGATTCATTCCGATTTTGTTCATAATCGACTGAATGTGATGTTTATTAGGAGGAGAAATCAAAAAGCATAACAAAAGAAATCTATCGTATGAACTGAGCCAGCGGCGAACGTGATTCCTGCGACTTGCAGATGAGGCTCTGATGTCAGCGGAGATGGGGAGAATAAGCAGAGGATTTCGAAAAGAGTTTGAATGAGTTTGGAACCGAGGTTAGCAAGGTATTTATAGGTGATGTGATCCACCAAGATTTCGGTTTTGAAATCGTAATTTCGGAAAGAACGATCGATGACAGAGAGGCCTGATTGAAGTTACTCTAAATAGACTCTGTAGTTGATGTTGCCATAACAAGGAAACCGCGTCTGGAAATTGACGAAATCTCCGGTGTAGCGGGGCTGGTAGTTGCAGGTTTCCGAGGTGTTTACATAAGTATTAAAATGTTCAGAGAATACTACATCTTGTATGTGTAGTGTAGTGGTGCGGAGTGTGTGTGAAGACCTGGGAGACCCGGGTTCGACTCCCGGTTACCCCTTTTTTTATTTTTATTTTTTTTATTTTTATTACATTGAATCTAAATTACTTTATTAACTATTATTATTGTTATTATTATTAAATTCGTCTTAATTATTCATTGACTATAATTAACAAATTTGATAATACAACTAAATAGATATGTGACAAACTTCGAATAAATATTTGATTTTTAAACGGAGCGGGTTTTGAAACCCGTTTTACGACGAATGTTACAGTATCCCCTACTTTTAGAAATTTCGTCTCGAAATTTAAGTAGTAGCAGTGGTATGTTTGACTCGAAGGGAGGGTGTTTTAATTTGACAATTACATAATCAGAAGAGGGTGAGAGTTTAAATTTTATTTGAGGCGGTAACGTTCCTAGTAAGGGTTGAATACCCTACTACAGGAATCGCTTTTTGATGCCTAAGATGAAAAGCGTTGATGCATAGAGTTGATTGACTGGATATGATCTCATGCATAAGAGTTTTGAGAGAATTGATGCGTTGAAATGAAAAGGTTATACCAAAACAAAAACTTCAACTATGACAATATTAAAATCTACACGGAACTTCTCATAACCGCCTGACACTGCTTTTGATCCTTTGACAAGAATACTTATATATAGGAAGTACCAGCGGCGTATCCACCATATTCTTGTCAAATTTTCATTGGCTTTGTCATTAAGTTATGATTAGTTCTATGTGATTCTAAAATCTACAAACCATAAACAAACACAACAGCCATAGCTTGAGTCTCAAATCTGAAAGAATACATGACTGAATGACGACAGTACCTCTCTCGTTTGTTATGATAAAGGGGTCAGTCTCTGTAAAAGTGAGACACAACCCAACTTCTTTAAATGATGAGATTGAGATACGTCGTGATGTATGATGATATGAAAGTTAAATGAGTAAAGACATAAAACAAAACTGAAATATCAATTCGCATTAAAATTCTTGGATACATAAATTCCAAATTTATAACAGGGATACGTAAAGATTGAGAAAAACATTAAGAACTAGACGGTTGGAGTTGAGTCTTGATTCTTGGTGAGGGAAGGCTAGTTGGGTTGTTCGTTTGGGCCGTTATTATCTTCAACAGGATTGGCATTGATGTTGTAAGCTCTTCCTCTTGCTGGTGGTAGTGCTGGGTTTTCTTGATTTGTTTGGTTAACTGGGTTTGCTTGAGCTTGGGCATTTATGATGTTAACCAATCGAGGGCACGTGTTTCTAAAATGGGTAGGGTCCCCACAATTAAAGCAAGCTTGAACATGTGGAAAATGGGGTATTGGGGTTGTTGATATGATTGGATCATGTTTTGGGTAGGGGTGAAGCTTGGTTTTGAGGGGTGCGACAAGTTTTGCTCAAATGACCATAACGCCCACAATTTACACATAGTCGACAAGGTACGGTAGATGGATGGTGATAAAAACAGGTGTTGCATTGAGGGTGAGGTCCAATGTAAGGTTTCTTATTTGGGTAAGTAGTGTTGGGTGTACTTGAGTGATTGGGATAGCTTGGAGGGGTACGGCTTGTGGAGCTGGTTGATTGCCTTGGGTGACAGCGAAATTTTTGCCCATCTCGTTTTCTCTTAGAAGTGGTTGAGAAGAGGATTCAGTCTGGGTTGAGTTTGAGGTTTCGGTTGATGCTTTATCCTTCTTCTTCTCCTCCTTGAAGTCTTTATTCCGTATGTGGTTCTCGATGAGCTCTGTAGCTAACTCCATTGCTGCTTCCAACGTTGTAGGTGTGGTACTTATTACAGGGTCTTGAATTTTTTAAGGAAGACCTCGAATGTAGTGCTCGATCAAACGGTAGAGGGGAGTGAACAAGTTGGGGACCATCGGATTCAACTTAAGGAATCTCTTGTTGTATGTGGTGCGGTCGCCCTCCTTTTGTTTCAAAGAGTAGAACTCATCTTCTAATTTCTTGATTTCGCTTCTTGGACAGAAATGTCTCGTCATGATTTCCCTCAACTTTTCCCCAAATGTCAAAGTCATAGCATCCTCAGCACCTCGCTTGGCCTTCTCTGTATTCCACCATGTAAGTGCTACTCCGAACAAACGACCGGTAGCATATCGCACCTTGCGATCATCGGGGCAGTCGCAATTGAGAAAAGTGTTTTCCATCTCCTCAAACCAATGGAGGAGAGCAATGACACCTTCAGTCCCTTCGTATTTTGGAGGATCGCAGGATTTGAAATGCTTGAAGGTGCATTTAGTGGTGTTGAGAGGAGGGTTAGCGACATTTTGTCCTTCTAGATTGGTTGGGATGATAGGATTGGCGACAAGGGCTTGTTGGACTTGAACTACAATGTTGGGTATTACGGCGTCCATTTGCTGAGCGATCTGGGCAGCCACGCGCTCGCGGGATTTTCCTGATCTCATACTTCTACGAGAGAGACTAAAGACATCTACAGGGAATACGTATCGAGAGTATGAGTTTGACAATTTTAGGTGTCATATGTCGTATTTAAAAATGAACATTCACAAAAACAGATGAAGAAAAATAAATTTGCTACATCCATAGGATGTCTTGGGCTTTGCTCATGTTTGGGCTCCCATATGTCCCCTTACTTCGCCTTGGTAGTCATGTGGGCCCCCATGACTCCTGGGCTCTTGTAGGGTTCATATTGGTGTTGGCCTGTTAACACTTGCGCCACCCGAATGAAAATCGTAAAACATGACAGCATAGCATAAGGTCGGAGGGTGTCCTGGTATGGACACAATGACAACTCAAAGTAGGGTTAGTTCGAACGACGTTTGGTGTGGCATGCTTTGGCCTAATAGGTCCTTCGTACTCTCATCGTTAGTCCCCAGGTAGGCAAACTAGTCCGTTATATTGGATTTATACGAATGCCAACCTAGACAGGACGTTTCGACTACCGGTACTTGTACCCTTCCAGTTACTACATGCCCGTCGTAGAACTCACTTTGATGAGATTAAAAACGAAAAAAATGCCACAAAATCTTGAATAAAGAAATATGAGGATGATTTGAATATGTGAATATTGAAATATGCGTGATGAATGTATATGTAAGCATGTTATGTTTGACAACAAGTATAACTCATTAAGTATCATACAAAATGATAGTGGAAGTGTTTGTATGCATTTATGTGTGTAATATATACGAAACAAATAAACATCATGAGTTTGCATGTAACCACATAAACAATTAAAATCTAATCAACTATAGTATAGGCTCTAAGGGTCTAATAACCTATCCTATATCCCTATAGTCAAAAGTTCTGATACCAATCTATCACACCCTGACCCGCAGCGGAAATGGTAGTCGGGGCATGATTGGGTTTTCATCAAAGCTCATGACATTTACTATAAAGTTTCATATTTATTATTTCTTTTTAAAGAAGAAATTACAATAAACATACAAGCACAACATGTTTAAATACATTTTTCATGACTTCTTTATTTTTCTTCTAAGGCAATTTCCTATGTGTTCCTTGCTTCAACCTGTCCACCTGTATCATGTGTAAAAATAGGGTTTTTGGGTCAACAAAAGTTGGCGAGTGAATCTTATGAAAACATTTAAACGAATTTGTTATATTGTTATAAAAAAAGGTGCATAACCACATATGAGCATACGTATATGTAAATTTAATCACAATACACAATATATCAATTAATGCACACGCACACACCAAATGATGAACAATGAGATCAAGGCTCAATCAAACGGAGCTGATCTAATGAGGCACACGATGTTCAACTCGTCTCCAACGAGGAACTGATGGGCCTAATGAATGATTTGCACCAACTTGACAAAATGTAAACACACGTCACAACAAAACAACATTTACATTACACGTTTAGATCATATAATGGTAATAGCAAAGTTTGAATAAACGAAATAAATAAAGCGACACATGATACACCCCAAAACATGAATAAAAAGGGGAATTTGTAAGAATTCACTCACAGTGGGTGCGTTGTCTTGGTTGATGAAGAGTACGCACGAATTTAAGATTTAGCCGACGAAGTAAACTAACCTAAATAATAACGTAACAATTCGATAAATAAATAAAAGTTAATATTTTTAATATTTTTATTAGATTTTTTTAGGTTATTTTTGTGGAATTTATACAAATTTTGTAGGCTTTAAAACCTTATTTTTAAGTATGTTTAACTAATTTTTTTAAAAATAAAAAGGATTTTAATTATAAAAAAAAATTACCTTTTTTTTCTCAGGGTTGACTGGTCAACGACCGGTCAGACTCGTTTATTATAGGCAGCGTGTGAGGTTCGAACTCGTGACCTCTCGGTTGCGTGCACGCAGCTCTTCCAACTGAGCTACGTTATGTACTGTTTTCCTTAATTCAGAAATCATTTAATTAAAAAGGTTTTTAAAATCAACTAAACCGGTGAGTGTACTGAGGCTCGAACCCGAGTCTGTACGTTGCTTTGCACCCAGCCCAACCAGTTGGGCTGGGTGTCTAATCCGTATATGGAAGAATTTTCATTATATTTAACAACTTACAACGAGTCAGTATAGTTTCGTTTAAAAAGAAACATTTTATTGCAGTGGATAGGTGTTGTGTCAAGATCGAACTCGGGCAGTTCCGTTCACGTTGCACATAGTCCTCCACTGGACTATGTGTCTAACCTGGTCAAACTTAGGATTTTAATTATATTAATACAGTATTTGAACTTCATCTTCTTCATTTAAATTTTACCCAGAACCTATACCCGCCTGAATCAATTCCTGATTCATTCCGATTTTGTTTATAATTAACTGAATGTGATGTTTATTAGGAGGAGAAATCAAAAAGCATAACAAAAGAAATCTACCGTATGAACTGAGCCAGCGGCGAACGTGATTCCTGCGACTTGTAGATGAGGCTCTGATGTCAGCGGAGATGGGGAGAATAAGCAGAGGATTTCGAGAAGAGTTTGAACGAGTTTGGAACCAAGGTTAGCAAGGTATTTATAGGTGATGTGATCCACCAAGATTTCGGTTTTGAAATCGTAATTTCGGAAAGAACGATCGATGACAGAGAGGCCTGATTGAAGTTTACTCTAAATAGACTCCGTAGTTGATGTTGCCATAACAAGGAAACCGCGTCTGGAAATTGGCGAAATCTCCGGTGTAGCGGGGCTGTAGTTGCAGGTTTCCGAGGTGTTTACATAAGTATTAAAATGTTCAGAGAATACTACATCTTGTGTGTGTAGTGTAGTGATGCGGAGTGTGTGTGAAAACCTGGGAGACCCGGGTTCGACTCTCGGTTACCCTTTTTTTTATTTTTATTTTTTTTATTTTTATTACATTGAATCTAAATTACTTTATTAACTATTATTATTGTTATTATTATTAAATTCGTCTTAATTATTCATTGACTATAATTAACAAATTTGATAATACAACTAAATAGATATGTGACGAACTTCGAATAAATATTTGATTTTTAAACGGAGCGGGTTTTGAAACCCGTTTTAGACGAATGTTACCACTTAGACCGACTAGCGTACTTGATCAAAGTATACGCTAGATTAAACGATAATTGGATAGAATGTAGTTTGATCCCAACAAGTACCTTGACTTGTATAATATGGATAAACTATAAACATTCTAGATTTTGAGACTTAAATGACAAGGTTAAACCCGTTTCGGTTAATTTCCGAAAAATAGTTACATATACGTAACCGTGCGCATATTAGCGACATCGGGTAACCGGATAAGTCATAGACAAGTTCTATATGCCATTATACTTTAAATAAGTTAAGATATCAGTAGGATATCAACTTGTATGCCCGTTATTGTTTTAAAACGAAACTATGCCTCATAAGGGCATTTCGGTAATTATATACCGTATAAAAAACATGAACATATTTTAAGTTTATAATCATGAGTATTCTGGAAAAATAGTTTATATATGATATAATATCAGTAGGATACCAACTACATGTGTAATTTACCTTTTATGACCAAACTATGCACCGAAAGGGATTTTGGTCATTTCACACATAGTTTATAAATTATTTGGGATTCTGAGTTTATAAATGTACCTACTGTAAATATGTTTAAAATAAGTTTTAAAATCAATAGGTATCAAGTTTTGATCAATAATATGGTTTTAAAACCATACTATACGCCGAAACGGCGCTAGTGTCGTAAAATGACGTTTTAAGCGATGTTTATGAAAACGATGTTAAGGTCAGATTAAAATGTTTTAAATATGTTATTTAATACAACATATCAGTAGGTAAATGATTTACCTTGAAAACATTTGATTAAAACCATTTTATGAGCCATAGGGGCTGAAATAATCATTTATCGACATAGTTTAAGGACTTGCTTGCAAACTTAGTTTATAATTTGGTTTAACATCCCAAATAATCCTAATTATAATATTACATCAGTAGGAAACTCATTTTCAAGTTCATTACTATTTGAAACCTTGTTTTATGCAAAAAGGACATTTTGGTCAAAGATGTCATAATTATGGAACTTGCGCATAAACTTGGATTCTGATTATGATCGTGTAATATATTACGATCATAATGCAACTTTAGATCAGTCCAAAAAATGGCATGTTTGACTTTTTAATATCATAACTTTGACCCGTCAATTGGTCTAGCAAACGTGACCTTCAGGAGGTGCCTTTATAGGGACTAACACCTACCTTATTACGATCACTTAGCCATGTTCATTTCGAACAATGGCTGGACCATAATGGTCTTACCCGAAAGTCAAAGCGTTTTCCGTAAAACGCTTGACTTTTGGCTATAAAAGCCTATAAACGAAAATGAAAGAGCAAGGAACACTTACAAGATGTTCCTAGAATGCAAGAGAACTAAGTTGGATGCTCCTTTTAGCTAGGAACTTCCAAAGGAGGGAGAAGAGTGAATTAATGAGAAAGGTGTAAGTTCAAATGGTGAACTTGATCACCTATTTATAGTTGGAGAGCTCAAAGGATGTGAGGCCAGTTGTTTAGGGGTGTCAAAGGAAGCTTACAAGTGTCCCAAAACGTGGCATAGCAGTTTGGGAAGCCATGGTTTCGATTTAATGGTTTTGTGGAGTTTTGCTTGGCTGCCAAAAAATTTTCTGCAGCAGACCCTGTCTCGCGGGGCGTGAGAGACCCAGGCCAGGTCTCTCGCGGCCCGCGACCGCCCTATGGCCAATTTCAAAGTTTGACACTTTAGCCCCTTAGCTTTTAAAACCCATTAAACCTTTCTAAAACACCTTTTTGGCACTTTTAGCCCTCCGTAGCCAATACTTGGCATATCCGGGATTATACCCGGACATTTTTGAGCTCTCGGTTCGTTAAAAGGTCACTCAGATGTAAGAATTAACATGTTGACACTTTTAATCCCTCCATTATCCAGCTTTCATATATTTACAAAATTGAACCCTCTCGTCCAACAAATGGCACGTATGAGAGTCAGGACTTCGTAAAGGATCACTCAGAGGCTTATTATAAGCATGTTGATTCCGATGTCACTCAGAGGCTGGGCATGTTGACATATCAGTCACTCAGAGGCTGTTATTTATGCATGTTGACATCGGACTGTCACTCAGAGGCCCAGTTTGAGCATGTTGACGCCTTTAGCCCTTATTGGTCTTTAACAGACTATATTTAAAATACAACACGTGTCACTATACTATTGGACACGATTTTATAGGGTGTTACACATTGCCATTGGATTTGTTACCACCGGAACAGAAGGGGTTGGATATGTTTCACAGCGTAGGACCGGCTCAGGCGTAAAAGTCTCCGCCAACAAATGACACGTATGAGAGTCAGGACTTCGTAAAGGATCACTCAGAGGCTTATTATAAGCATGTTGATTCCGATGTCACTCAGAGGCTGGGCATGTTGACATATCAGTCACTCAGAGGCTGTTATTTATGCATGTTGACATCGGACTGTCATTAAGAGGCCCAGTTTGAGCATGTTGACGCCTTTAGCCCTTATTGGTCTTTAACAGACTATATTTAAAATACAACACGTGTCACTATACTATTGGACACGATTTTATAGGGTGTTACACATTGCCACTGGATTTGTTACCACCAGAACAGAAGGGGTTGCATATGTTTCACAGCGTAGGACCGGCTCAGGCGTAAAAGTCTCCGCAACTACAACACGGGTTGACAAAGCGAAGTTGAAATGCACCCACTGTGGCATGTCCAAACATACAAAGGAGCAATGTTTTCGGTTAGTGGGTTACCCGGAATGGTGGGCCGACGGTCACAAGAAAGGAAAAAAAGGAAGAAGGAGACACGGCAGTATCTACAGCTGTGGGCAACCCTGAGGCCGCCAGCAGCGGCGGTGACAATCTGACCAGAGCCTTTATGGCAGCGGCGACTGAAACTTATGGAGATAACTCAGGTGACTTAACTTGGAATAAAGATAAGGGAGTATGTGTTAACCCTACATTTGTTTCTTATAACCATCACGAATTATGCCAATGTTCAGAAACCACCCCTCAAGTTATTAATAAAACAAATAATGCAAATGTTGGAAGGGTCAATATGGCAAGACACGATTGTAAATCTGGGTCTTAGATTTGGGATTGTGGTGCCACTAACACCATGACGAATGATCCTTCTGACATTTGTGTTGCCTCAAAACCCCAAGAACGCATATACAAACTGCAAACAAAGAAGTTATGCAAGTGAAGGGAGGGGGTACAATAGAATTGTCACCCACACTGAGATTAAAAAATTGTCTCTACATACCATCTTTGTCCTACAAATTTTATCTATAAGTTACGTAACAAAGGAGTTAAATTGTACACTTCTGATGCTTACTACGTTTTGTATACTGTAGGACATCAGGACGGGAATGATCATTGGACGTGACACTAAAAGGCAAGGTTGTATTGCGTAGATGAAGTGACTCAGCAAGGTACTGCGACTTTAGCTCATGGAACCATTAATAGGGAGGCCTGGTTATGGCATAGAAGACTTGGACATCCATCTTCGGGTTATTTACATTACTTATTTCCTAGACTCTTCCTTCAAATAAATCATTAAACTGTGAAACTTGTGTTTTGGCCAAAAGTCATATGCACGCTTTTAAACCGAGTTGATTGTCCTTTTGATTTGATTCATTCTGATGTGTGGGGTCCTGCACCAGTTAATGGGGGTCAAAATTTTTGATACTTTCTTTTGTTTATTGATGATTGCACTCGTATGTCTTGGACTTACTTCCTAAAAAACAAATCCGAAGTCTTTGATAAATTTGTTATTTTTCATACCATGATCAAAATCCAGTTTCAACGAGATATCAAAGTTCTTCGGTCTGATACTGGGGGATAGTTTGTGAACGCCTCCATGAAACATTTTTTTCAAACAAAAGGAATGGTTCACCAAACTTCCTGTCGACATACTCCAGAATAAAATGGAGTTGCCGAACGGAAGAATCTATACTTCTAGAGATAACCCGAGCCCTCATAATCGAATCACAAGTCCCAACTACCTTCTGACTAGAGGCCCTTGCCACAGCAACATATCTCATCAATTGGCTTCCTACAATGATCCTTAAATTCAAAAGCCCTTTACAAACCTTATCTGAACATACAAAAATCCCTCCTACTCTTACCTTAGAACCTCATATTTTTGGATGTTATGTTCTTTGTTCACATACCTAAAACTGAACGTACCAAAATCGATCCTTGTGCCGAGAAATGTGTATTTGTGGGGTATGGTGTTGACAAGAAAGGGCATCGATATTACAATCCAAAGAAACATCACATATACACTACAATGGATTGTGACTTCCTTGAAACTGAATACTTTTACCTCACCTAACACACTGGTCAGGGGGAGAGTGAAAATATTGACACACTGAGTTGGATACCATCATCCGAGGAAGCTAGTTATAGTACACAAGCTGAGTCACCTCCATCTACCAAACCTATAATCAATGTCACCGAACATGATCTTCCCAACCGAATGTCTGAGGTAAGTACTTGTCAAGACAATACTCATTCCAATACCGATGTTTTCAATACTAATGATATTGGTAGCTTTGAGAATTTTGCGGATCATGGTAAAGAAACAACTGATCGAACTGATTCGACACAAGAGGAACAACTTCTAAATGTTACTGAAGAAGCAACATGAAGATATGTTCTTCCACAACGGACTACCAGGGGTGTTTCCCAAAGAGATTATCTCTTGAAAGGGAAAGTCGAAGCTCCAGATACCCCATGGCAAACATTGCAAAGGGAAATCTGACTAAAGAAGCAAATGGCTTTATGTTTGCTATTCTCTCTGAAGAAATAGCAACTTCGATCAATGAGGCACTAGAATCACAAAATTGGAAAGAAGCAATGAAGACGGTGATGGATGCTCTAAAGAAAAATGAAACATGGGAAAGATGTAGCCTACCTCCAGGAAAAAAACCTGTAGGATGTCGCTGGGTGTTTAATACGAAGTATAAGATGGATTGGATAATTGAACGGTATAAAGCCCGATTGGTGGCTAAGGGGTATACTCAGACTTATGGGATTGATTATTCCGAAACTTTCTCTCCCGTTGCCAAAACTAATACAATAAGAGTCCTACTCTCAATAACAGCAAACAAAGATTAGCCTCTCCTTCAACTGGATGTTAAAAATGCCTTCTTGCATGGAGAATTAAAATAAGAGGTGTATATGGAAGCTCCCCCCGGTTTTTCAGAAGACTTTAAAGATGATGAAGTCTGTCATCTTAAGAAATCTCTTTATGGGCTGAAACAATCCCCTAAAGCTTGGTTTGGGAGGTTTATTGTGGCAATGAAAAAATATGGTTTCAAACAAAGCAATTCTGATCATACCTTTTTCTTGTACGAAGAGGAAAGCTGGTAACGTGTCTGATTATTTATGTCGATGACATGATTATTACGAGAAATGACGAAGAAGAGATGAAGAGATTAAAATAGAATTTATTTGCCGAGTTTGAAATGAAAGACTTGGGTAGACTAAAGTACTTCTTGGGTATTGAAGTACTTATGTCTAAATAGGGAATTTTCATTTGCTAGAAAAAATACATCCTTGACTTATTGGCAGAAACAGGGATGATCAACTGTAAACCTGTGGATACCCCAATGATAGTGAACCTGAAAATTCATGTGGAAGAGGGAGCAGTGCTAGCTGACAAAGAGAGATACCAATGATTGGTGGAAAAACTAATATACATGTCTCACACTCGTCCTGACATTACATATGCAGTAGGGGTAGTTAGTCAGTTCATGCATCAACCACAAGCTGCTCATATAGAGGCAGTCTTGAGGATTATTAAATATCTTAAGGGAACAGTTGGACATGGAGTGCTATTCATATCAAATGGGCATCTAGCGTATCAGGCATACACTGATGCAGATTGGCAAGGAGATAAAGGAGATCGAAGGTTAGTCTCTGGCTACTTTACTCTGGTTGGAGGAAATCTTGTAACATTGAGAAGTAAAAAACAAAAGGTTGTTGCTCTATCTAGTGCTAAGGCCGAATTCAGAGGGATTGCACGAGTTCTAGCTGTGATACTATGGATACGAAAACTTTTAACTGGGGTGGGTGTCTTACAAAATAAAACTATCAAAATCATGTGTAACAATGAAGCAGCCATACAAATTTCTGAGAACCCAGTGCAACATGATAGGACTAAACATGTGGAGCTTGGCAGGCATTTCATGAAGGAAAAGTTGGAGGCAAAGATCATAGAGCTTCCCTTTGTTCGATCCGAAGACACCTAGCCAACATTTTAACAAAAGCCACAAATAGAAGAATCTTTGCAAATTATTTGGACAAGTTGAAAATTGGTGATCCCACTATTCAACTTGAGGGGGAGTGATAAAAAGGAAAATTTACTTTTAGAGAGAATTATGGATCAGCATTCATCATCTCTAAAAATAGCCGATGTTCCAGCTCATGATTTCTTAATCCCAGCCGTGTTATTCTCTTTGTTTCTTTTGTAACAAGTTTTTTAAGCCTATAAGTAGAGGCTATTTTTTTTCTTTATAATACACAAAAACAATAATCAATAAAAAGTAATTCCCTCTGATTATCATTTGAAACAATATGTAGACGGGAAAGATGTTTTTTAATCTTATGTTACTAATGTGTTATTTTATGAGTTTTATGGCACTGCGAAAGTAATTATGTTCCATTCACCTCACATGTTATTCTCATTGTATGAACATTTGTTTTTAGGTCTGTCTAGCTCCCACAAGTTTGATTTGCATCACAAGGCTACTTTTTATTTTGATCAAGCAATTCTTAACTTGTATACGATAAATACATATACTTTCATTCTTTCTTTTTTTATAATTTAAACTTTCAACCTTTTAATTGTGGCATGTCACTTAATCATCAGAATGCCTTCTTGAGGACAATCAACACTACTTTACTATTTTTAACAATAATGAAACATCTAAGACGTACGCCTACACCACCCTTATGTCAGATATTAAAGACAGTTTTCAAGGTTTTAAAAAATTCTTGTATTCAATACACACCCAAATATTTCACATAATTTAATCTTCTCAATTTAAAGGTTCATACCTATAATATACGTTTGAGCTTCATATATCTCAATTTGAGAAGCATAATTCTCAAACTCGTTAAAGATTATCAGTTCTTCCTTTAATGTTATTAACTTTTTGTTTATCTTCAACTTATTAGTTTTCTCATGATTCATTACTATTTGACACGTTTGTATTATAAACTTTGAATATCACTTGTACCGATAGGTATAACGACTAAACATCAAAATAATTCATATAATTTACACAACAAATAAACACATAGATATTGAAGTTCAATTCACTGTTGTGCATCTCAGTTAACTATTAAATGTATACTTTATGATTTAAGATTAGTGCGTAATCACCTTTCTTCTTAGGATGCTCAACTTCCAAGTTCCTATTCCTTTTTTGTTGACTTCTTGAAGTGTCAAGTTCTCATGTAAAATGTTTGTTTTTCAGTATAATGCTCATCTAATCAATATTGATTATTATAACCATTTTATTCACCAACCATACTCTAATTAACATTACAAAATTGTTGGAATCTTTAAAATCATCATGGATGGACACTTATAGTTGAATTTATACCTCTTGACTCATTAGTGGTGGATTTAAAAGAAAGATCCAGAGATATAAAAAAAGCATTTCACTGTACATTGTTGTGGACTTCGAAAAAATCAATGTAAATAACGGTGAATCTATATAAAACAGAGAAAAAAAATTTCGTGTTTCGCCAAGAAAGTTGAGGGTATCCCTGACACCTCCGATCTGCCCCTGTGATCCGTTGTTCAATCCATATCGATCAGATGAGTACAAAACTTGGTAAATTCATACTTAATCACTTCCATTTGCATCCATAATACTTTAAACACATTTTATATAGGTATGAGTGATTATTTAAAATCAACATTAGCCTATTATACTAACATAATCATGTTTAGAATTTTAAGCCTAGTTTGACATAAAACACAAATTTTACCAAAAGTTACCATTTTATATATTAATCATTTCCTTTGATACAAACTTATTCCATTAATAGTTTTAAGTTAGTTTTCATTAATCACTGATGATTGAAACACCATTTTACCAACAAGAAAACCACATGTTAGGTCAAGTTTAGTCAAGTCTCTCAAGGACACATTTAGTTAGTTTCTTAAGTAGGCTATGCATTCATTAGGGATGAAAAAGGCTAGAGTCCGACGGTAACAGCCAAAAACATCTGGGACGGATATTTCGATTTGGTACTGGAAAAAAATTACATTCTGATTTTGGGAGGAGCATGTAATTAGGTAATATCTTATCCACTTACCTGAAACTATATACCTGCTTACCCAAAATATATACCCCGAAAATTTATTATTTTTTCTTAACTCTTGTTTAGTAATTGTTCATTCTAGTAGCTTCATTACTTAAAAATGAACTATTCTTTTGAGATATTATACAGGGTGGGGTTATTTACAAAAAAAAGTGTTTTGTTTGAGAAGTGTATGAAGGAATATCGTGAGGACATGTGACACTAATAAAAGTTCAGACTTGTTGGTATAATTGTAAATGCATAAAGAATTCAAATATTGTAATGAATCTGCAGTTACGAATCCGGAGAGAGAGAATCCTTGATTTCAGGGTTTGATAACCATTCGCCTAATACATCATTCACATACATTAGAACTAATTTATAACATGGTGTTTTAATAATTTCTTAGTTCAATTCATGATGTTTTACAACCTGCGTTCTAGAAGATGTTCTTAGTATGGTGTTTTAATCATGTATGGTGTTGCTACATGTTTACATAACATGGTGTTTAAATAAAGTTTTAATTCAATTCATGGTGTTTTACAAACTGAGTTAAAACACCATGACTTGAAGAACTTTATAATCATTTCAAATGTTAAAACACCATGTCTTGAATCACAAAACAATGCTTCCTGATGTGTTAAAACATCATGTCTTGAATCTTAATACAGTTTTTTTAGATGTTAAAACACCATGACTCGAATAGCAAATACAATCATTGCAAAAGTTAAAACACCATGGCCATAATCATAATACAATGTTTCCAAATTCCAGATGTTAAAACACTAGGACTTGAATTACAATACATTGTTTCCAGAAATTAACCCCACGCCTTGAATCTTAAAATGTTTCTTCCAGATACCAAGCAAGAAACACCTGTGTTAACCCATGGTGTTTTGTACCCAAGCACAAACAAGCAAGAAACAGTTAGGAGATGAGGAAAACGTCAAAAACAGAAGCTGTGGATGTTGTTAATATAAGGTCTAGGGTTTTTTTTCCGGTGGCTGGAGGTGGTAGTTAGCGGCGGATTAAGGTGGGGAGGAGAGAATTACAATAGATTGTTTCCAGAAATTAACCCCACTCCTTGAATCTTAATATATTTCTTCCAGATACCAAGCAAGAAACACTTCGTGTTAACCCATGGTGTTTTATACCCCAAGCACAAACAAGCAAGAAACAGTTAGGAGATGAGGAAAACGTCGAAAAAAGAAGTTGTGGATGCTGTTAATATGAGGTCTAGGGTTTTTTTCCGGTGACTAGAGGTGGTAGTTAGCGGCATATTTTAAGGTGGGGGAGGAGAGAATCCTTGATTTTTAGAATTGTAGTGATACAGTTTCTAATTTAAATCATGTTTATTGACACATATACCCCTATCAAGCTAAAGAAGTCATAAAAATTTAAAACAAATTTACATTTTTGTCACTGTGATCTGATATATGAAAAACTAGATTTAAGGGTGTAAAAGAGAATATTATTATGAAGATGATATGTATGTTATTTATCATGTTTTAATCTATTGTAACTTTAAAAAATAGAAAATTATGAAGTGTGTGTATACACACAGTTGAAAATCCCAACAGGACTAACGAGTATATCCACAATACTTGACGGGTAATTATCAGACAAATTTCCCGACTATTAGGTGGGGTATAAGTCATTGTTTTATAATTAGGTATGGTCAACTAATCCTTAGTGTAACTGATTATTGAATTCCAACAATTTATCAAAATTGTAATTCCTAGAATCTAGGTTTTATTTATAAAACTCAGCAAAATCTAAAATCACTAATTTCTTATTTTTACAACTTAGTTAAAGTTACTAAATTCTGACTCTAATCGCCGTTGACAATGCTTCCAAGCTTTTATACATTATTGAAGCCATTTATTTCCATCGATTCTACTACCTGGGTTCATACCTACAAGACACTCAAAAATTAAAAGTTATTGTATAAAGCTTCTGTTATTTCTGGTTTTTTTTTTGTGTGAATGTAGAATGTAATATGTCCTTCGTGACACCTGCCATGTTGGACCGTTTTTTGTTGAGTAGTAAAAGTTGTGTTTTGTCTGTCTTAAACACGGGGTGTCAGCCCAGTGGCCAGCCTCACCCATTCCAAACGGGAGGACGCGGGTTCGAGTCCAGCTCGGCCTGAATAATCCTGCTGGGTAGTAACCGCCAGGCAGCTATGGGGCTAAGCTAGCTTGGGGAGGGAGAACCCTCCCGCGGTCAGGGGTACCGTGCATTTACCCTTTTTTTTTGTATTTACCAAATGCGTTCTAAATTTTAATAGATTATAATTATTATATTTTCTCTCTCATCAACTCAGTAACAACTTTCAAAAAATATTAAAAATATATAGAGGGTGAATAAGGGGCCTCCAAATTTGTTAATGAATAGTAACACTTTCTTTCTGCTTCACTCATAAGTCACAATTACTGTATAAAATATAATGAATACACTCACGTAAATATGAAGAATTGAATGTAAATGCTCTTAGTGATCTAATAGTAAGGTGATTGACATCCACATAAAAGCGGTGATTTAGGTGTAAAAAATTGCTGGTTAAAAAATAGTACTTTAGTTAAAATTGTTTTCCCATGCTCACGGTTCCTTATTCACTTTCGAGCATTCACACACACAAGAACTCTTTGAACCTATATCAACTCATATGGGGCTTCAAGTTGAAACTCTTTAAGTTTATTTCAAGATTTAAGCATGTACATAGGTTTGCCTCAAAAGTATATTTTCTTAGGATTCGATTTTTATAATTTTAGTCTAATTTGATGAATTTCTTACATTTTAGTTCCTTTTTTACTGATAGTTAAAATGAACTTATTCTAACACGTCATAACGAATATCTAACATTACTTTTTAACTAATAGTTAAAATGGACTTATTCTAACACGTCATAACGAATGTCAACCGTTATAATATAGAATAAAAGTATTAAAAATATATTTCATCCAATTTAGGATGGTACGTTTTACTGGTGTACATCTTAATTTGAGTGTTTTTATATGCTTTACATCATTTGTTTTATACACTAAATCTTTTGTCAAGTTTTCAATTTTTTCACAATATTTCCTTTATAGTAAATATGTATTCGTATGTTATAGTATATATAGGACCATTTAGTTTTGATATGTATTAGTTACAAACTTTATCTTATAATTTACCAACTTTATCTTATAATTAGTAAAATAAATTCAATTGTAAACATGTCTGTCTAGATCTAATTTAATTAATAACAATATCTAGCTATCAATCTCCACCTCTGTATTATCTCACATCATGTTTATCAACTGCCCGTCCAAAAAACAAATTTAATTGAATTGACTTTTAATCAATCAATGTACGTAGTAGTTGACAACTTTATAGATATTAATTTTTTTTAAATCTTCAAAATGAAAAGCAAAAAATAAGTAGTTGACTTTACGCTCATAATTTTAATATTGATTTGGGACCTCATGTCACTTTGCAACGCCAGCTTTGTAGATTGGCGTAATCATGTGCATGCTTCCACCTCAAATTGTATATTTTCCCTATGATAAATACACTATAATCTCTCATATAACTATTACACATAGTGACATCAAAGATTACAAGTACTTAAAGCACTTAGTAAAGTGATTTAAGCATCAATTTTAAGTGTAAATCAAATATTCAATATAGAATTCAAGTTATCATATGAACTCTGAGCATTAAGTAGACTTACCATTTACACCCAATGCTTTTTTCCGTTGCTTTTATTGTTCTTGTTTTGCTCACCATGTGACGACACGTCACACACTCATATTTTAATGTTTTTTATTATTTTTTTTAACTTTTATAATATGATGTTTTATAAAATTTTGAATGTATCCATCACTTATGGTTTAGTGGTTGAGAGGCTTGGATTCTCCAATGGAGACTCAAGTTCAATCCTTACTTGTATTACTTTGGTGGATCATGGCAATGATTGGTAGAGCCTAGTCTCTTTGCGGAGGTGTTAGGCTCTATCCTGAGTCCACCCGAGTTTTCATCCCATCGTGTGTTACGCCATAGAGATCCGTTCTTGTGGTGGCACAAGGGATGTCAAGTAGCAGCCGGCGGTATGGTTTCCTGGGGAACGCCCAAGCCAAACTCTGAAACCAGTGTGGACCCGGTTAAGACAACATAGTTTGGCCAGAGTTGGGCAACAGAGCTCTCCAATTTAGAGAGTGTGATAGCCTAATAAAAGAAAGTCGTTTAAAAAAAACTTATTTGAATGTACCATTACAAAGTGTTTATTTGTCTTATCTATGTTTTAATGTAACTTTCATTCAAAACTTTCGTCATGGACAAACAATTGAAGCATGAACATCCAATCCATTAAGCTGCCCTTAATGTTTCATTTTCTTATAGTATTTTTTGTGTTTCTCTTACAAATTTTATGAAAAGCTTGGTACGTTATTTTTGTATGTTTATTTTTATCTATGTTTGCATATGAATTTTTTTTTCAGAGAGCGAATACTCAAACATCTATCTTTACATAAATTTGACCACCAGAGTTAACTGTTTGACTGTCTTTTCGATATGTTTAATTAAACCCTTCACAATTTGCAAGTTCCACAAAGCTAGATCACAAACATTTAATTGATAATAAAAAAAGCCTTGGTCAAATACAAACAATTGTTTCACAAAACCTAGATGCTTATTGATATATCAAAATAATGAAAGAAAGGGAGACAGCTTTATATTAGTCAATATTGGTGGAAAGAATATATGTAAAATTTATACGTTATTATTGACATTTGAACTATATATTGAACTTGGTCTCTTTTCTAATATCCTAACAGTGCCAAATATTTTTTTTTATCAGTAGATGGTTAATTTAAAACATGTTATTTTTAATCTAGTATTATCAACAATATACATGATATAGACAGGTGTTTAACAAAATGTAAAATTACCTTGTTCAATCAGACAGATCATCAGCCTCATCTTTTCATAAAATGATTGATGCCAGTTTTGACCAAATATTGTTCAAAGCTCATGCTTTGGCTACGTGTTAGAATGATATCTTATTTTAAGTAAAGAATATGTTACTTTGAGTTTATTATATTCAAGAGGTATGGAGAGCTTCAAAAAAAGTATTCACTAAAGGGGTGGATTAGATATCATGTGAAATATATTCCTAGATTCCTACTATTTGATGCAAGTTTAAGGTTTTATGGTCAATCAATGCACAAAGTGTCCTCTACTTCTCTTTGTGATGCTTTTAGTCCCTTATGGTCAATCAAACATGGAAGATGTTGCAAAAAGTTTATAGTTCTAGTAGGTATATTTTGATGATTATTAGTAACTTAAAAAAATATTAGCAAATAATTTGTTAGTAGTTGCACAGACTACAAAGAACGAGATTAGAACGCAGAAAACATATAAAACGTCTTTGTTAATCACGAAACCTTGCTTTTATTGAACATGGTTCCTTACATGTTGATCGAGGGTAAACTCAATATGCTCTTAAAAGTAATATGCTCCATAGATCGTTTTCTCAACTTCGTATCTCATTTTATCTAATTAGCCATGGTGTGGTAAGGTTGATCTTATAAACTTGACAAGACCGAGACTGCCAAGATCGTCGGCACTTCTTAAATAACTAGACAACGTTTTGACACACAAACCTGCTGACTGTATATCGATAAGGGGACAATCACTCGAATGGTCAACTTACATATTGACGGTGGAAATGTGAAAAAAAAAGTGAAGAAAGAGGTCAATAACTCCAAAATATATTATTTATAAAGTTGGTTTTTTTTCTTTAAATTGTTGGTCTTTATTATATATTTTAACTAAACCTAGAATGTTGGTTATATTAACCAAAGTTAATAATTTTGGTTACGGTCTTGTATTTCATTTCATTTAAGTCATCGTTTTCTTGTTTTTTCCATGCGTGTTTAGTATGATTTATTAATATAATTGGAATAGCTTGGTGATGCTGGAACCAGGTCAATTACTGCATGCTTTGAAGAACATAGAAGTTAAATCCTATTTTTTTTTTATTGTGGACGGGAAAGTATGTAAACTATTTTTTAAATCATATTGACTTGAATTTAATCAATACGTATGTAGTAGTTGTCAAATGACAAATAATAATAATAATAAATATAATAAATAATAATATAATAATAATATATATATTAATAATAATAATAATAAGTACATTTCATAATGCATGAGACCCCAGCATACGTAGTTGACTTTTCAGCTCAACTCTTATTAATTCATTGATCCAACACTTGTTACTATATGATGCAAGATTTGTAGTTTGACCATATAATGTGCATGCTTCTACTTAGAAATGGAATCATAATTGAGGAGTTGGAACAACCAACAAAAACAAAAGTATACTTTATAAGGTGAGATACAAGATCCAAATAGTCGTGGACCAACTCCCTAATTAATAATAATCATATTAAACCTCTAATTAAAAGAAATTTTTATGAGTATTCTAAAAAAATGCCATGTATCAAGTTTTCAGGGAAAAACTTAAATTTCGGCAACAAATCACACATAAATCTAACAAAAAACTTAAGAAACTATGCTAACCGTTGGTAATTCCTAGGTGATTATCAATATATTAGCGATTGATAAAAAAAGACTTTCATCCATAGATTACTGAGAGACCACCAATGCAGGTAAGATTTTGAATGAAATTTTGGTTAAAAAAATTGTCGTTTAGGTGGAAAACTTTTTTTGGGCAGTCACTCGATATACCATTGCTAATTCTATTAATAAGATTTCAGATATATCTTTGCCCAGGCTTTTTAGAATTTTTTTGGTGGGTCAATTTTGCGATAGATATTTAATTTGTAATCCATCCACTATAAATCCTATGATACACCAACCTCAATTGTTTTCAAGTCAATTATGTATTCGATACCTATAAATACTCTTCTATTTATTTTTTCTTGTCACACCTCCATGTTCTTACAAGCATTACATGAACCTCAATGATTTGGTAGTAAATAGTTTGTTAAAAATGTTGATCTCTGAACTAAAATCAACCATAGGTATCCTAAGGGGTCAAGAACGTAGATTGATATTCCACATGTGGTCATGGTTCCTTCATATGTGTAACTAACAACCTTGTTTGTGCTAGTCGAGGTTTCTACATGCGTGCGGGTGCCCATGCTATGTAAATCAAATTTCCACATGTGTACATGGTCTCTCATGTGTGCTTAAGATGTGTGCATTTGGAAACATATGGTTTACAAGAACGCGTGTTGGTTTGACATCCTTTAGAACTGGCGTTCATGTAATGATTGGAAAGTGTGGACTTGGAACTAAATGTGTATGAAATCGGATTGGATGGTTCTTTCTAGCTCTCTAAATATTACTATAGCCACAAGTTCTCAAATGAAATAGAGGTAGGAAAAACCCCATGTATCATAAGGGTTTCCACCTTCCAAATTACACTATAGTGGATAGGGGAACCATGGATGCACATGTACTCATAACGTGAGGATGAATAAATTGATGGTGAATGTAGTAAGTACATCTATAGGATATGGAATGTATTTTATGTTCAATGAATATATGAAATTGTAATGTAGTATAGGGTGACTTGTTATGATCTAATAACTGTGTAACATAAAACAACTAAATAACACATAACAAGGTTGTACTAATCATTATAAACATGTCATTAACACCGAGATTTATCGTTCTAACCTTATATGAATTTGTGTAACCTAACACCACTCAATAACACATTACATGTCCCATTGACTGATTATCTATTATCGTCAATGATTTAAAATTTCTAAAACCAAAAGGGTGGGTTGTTCAATTGCAACTTATTTTTTTCTAACCAAGCCCCACTTCATTTTTCATGCTCCAAACGTTGATATTTCCCTCTCACTAGCCACTTACCCTCTCTCACCAGTCACACGCTCTCCCTCACTCACCACCGTTCAGCTTCCACCACTATGACACCATCACTTTGAGCCATAACATGCGGTAGTACAACCGTTCGAGCATCCTCCACATACTATAACAAGTTGTTTCTGATCTTTGTGATTGAATTTAAGTGTTGTTATGATTGTGTTTTGTAGGAGCACCGTTCACAAAATAAAAGAAAATACAATTTTATCAACTTCCATTACGAATTACAACTGGTAAAATGGAATAAACTACAGAACAAAATGCAATACTTCTGAAAATTACAAACAGAAAGAAACAAAAGATCATTAAACTGATTACAACCAAAGAAAATAAACAATAGAAGAAAGACGAGATTTTGGAGGCACGTTCAAGATGCTTCTCTTAAAACAAAATTCGAGCTACCCAGGTGAACCCGTCTATTTCCTAGGGTACAACAGCCTAAACAGATTGTACTGCCGTGGTTAGCCTAGCACCTGAAAGTATACCTGAAACAAGACTGCGTAGAGATGCAAAGTTAGGGAATTCGTTTAATGTGTGTGCTATGTGAACCATAGATTTTTAGTATTATGTGTGTAAAAACAAAGCACAAAGCTTTGTTGTGAACCATACGATTTTTAGTATTATGTGTGTAAAAACAAAGCACAAAGCTTGTTTTTATAATCTGTGTTGATTCCAAGTGTCTGAACTAAATACATAATTCAGTACAATAAACTCTCTAATTCAATGTGCAGAACCATGCAAAGCCAATATCATGACCAAATAAAGGATGCCTGCGATACTACCAAAAAAATGCATTAGAACTCAATGAGCAAGTGTTTGGTATAAATGACTATCATCAAACCACACCTCCTATGTGGATACCATAGACATTTTGTAGCCACATCGTTGATTGGTACAATTACTTCAGTTACATTTCACAAACATATAGCGAAGGCCATCAAGAGACCCCCTTTGGTGGGGTGTCATCCTAACGTGCCGGGTAGTCGATCAGTGCATTAAATGATCTATCGAAAGTTGGTAAGTTTTTCTTTATTCTGTCTTACTTTTGTATTTGTTTCAATAACTAACAACTCAATATTTTATAAAGAGGGAAGTTAAAAATGTAACACCCATCTTTTAAAAACTAATTTAATAATAATTCGCAATATATACTATGTTTACAAATCTATTTCAATTTTTTATAGTTTAATTACATCTAAGCATTGATGTGAAATACACCTTAAACTAACAGTAATAACAAAGAAAAAAGGATAGATGTAAAGCACATTGAGTATAAATTATCAACAAAATAATCGAATCAAAATAAAAGAATTGAGTTAGGCTAAGTGCTACACCCATATATCATCCTTTATTGCCACCTTAGTGTCATATTACCATTTCCTCACATCTCTCATCTCCATTAGTTAACCTATGTTATACACATCCTCCATCCATCAATCTTTTTTAGCACAACTAATTCTTTTAAGTATCTAACTAAAATTAAAAAAAAAATCAATTATCATCAAAAACAAGTGGGCCCCTTCCATGTAATCTCCACACTCTATGGTTTTCCTTCTCTGGATCCGCATGCACGGACTCACAATGAAGGATGAAGGATACCCGTAATACTTCCAAGAGAAATGCATTAGAGCTCAATAAGTAGTGTTTAGTATAAAGCCACACTCCTATATGGATACCTTAGACATTTTGGCACTACACACACACACATGTAGCAAAGCCCATCATGAGACCCATTTTGGTGGGGTGTCATCCTAACGTATTGGGTAGTCAATCAATGCTCTCGAAATGATCTACGGATGTTGGTAAGTTGTTTTACTCTGTCTTACATTTGTATTTGTTTCATTAACCAACAACTTGACATTTTAGTATAGAGGGAGGAGTTAAACTAAATAATTTAATAATAATTTCACAATATTACTATGTTTACCCCCCCCCCCCCCCCCCCCAATCTTCTTCTTCACCACCAATTTCACCTTATATTTCTTTAAAAAAGCGGCATACATGGATTCCATTTGATCACCTTCACCACCATTTTCTCCGGCAAACAAGATTGAGAGAGATAGAGTTTTCTTGCTTTTGATGAACGGGTTAAAAATTGATGTGGGGCGCACAAGATTTGAGAAACCCCAAAAATTCCCGGGTTACAGGGAGGGCTGTGATGTTCCTCTGTTGGATTTATGTTGTAAGATCCCTTGTTGATATAATTGGAAGAAAGCCAAAACCCAAATGAATGATCTTCCTTGCCTTTCCTATGAAATAAGATTGAAGCCCTAATCAAAGTACCAGAAGTTCCCCTCTTGAAGACTTCATAAACAACCACCAAAACAGCTAAAAGAAGAACTACGGGGTCAAAGAACTAGAAAACTAAGTCAAAATGCTGATAAGAGAAAGTGCTAGTCAAAAGTCAATGGTTGTACTCAAAGTGCAAGTCAACAAGTCAAAACTGAAGACAAGTACTGGTCAACAAAGTCAAAGACTGAAGACTAAAGTACTAGGAACCAAAGTACTAGACCCTTTCTGTAGTTTTGGTTCCCCAACAGTTACTTGTATTTTCAGTAGTTTTAGCCCTTTCAGTTGTTTGTAAAAATTTGTCCAGCATTCTGGAGTTACAACTTTTTAAGGTTGTTTTCGGTTGTTTTCATGGTAACGTCATCAGCAGTTCTTTCATCTACTATAAATGGAACACTACACATGATGTAATAGTTAACTCTTACAGCCGAATATCCTCTGATCAAATAATCTGAGAGAGAAAAACATAAGTAGTAAGGGGGAGTGATTATTGTAATTTGATTACGTTGAAATCATTTAGTATATGGATATATAAATACATGAATCATTTGACAATCATTTCTCAAATCCAATTGATATTAGTATGACGTGTTTATTAATTACATGTTTTGATGAACTTTGTTAAAAACCGTTTTTTGTTAAAAACACACACTCTTAGATCTATAATCCGCATGACCCCATACATGCCATGTCACCGTCACATGTATAACATATAGCTTTGTCATTATATGTGTATAAATAATCAAGTTAACCAAACCAACTTTAATATTTCATTTGACCATAAAGATTAATGGATTGAGTAAATAAAAATTGGCTGAATCTAGCCATGTGCAAAGTTGTCGGTTAATCCAGGGGTTAACCAAATTAACCAATCCGTCAAACCAAACTAAAATAAGAGAGAGATATGTGTGTGAAATTATAAATCCTTCATTAATACGGTTAAATAAATGTATATGTCACTTGACATACGGTATACAGTACAGTACCTTCAACGAATCTCACCAGCAATACGGTATCAATGGTAGAATTCGAATATTCTTTAAAAATAAATATTTATTCCAAAATTCAAGAAAATATCAGATTTTTTCCTGATCATATGCATTTAAAAGATCGGCTACCTGCCCAGATTTCTAGCTATTTGACTATTTTTTTTATTATTATAAAAAAAGTGAATATCATTGAATACAAAATAATGTCATGAAAAATGCATGGATCAGATGGTCTCTGTTTGTTTCTTCTTGGGTTTATAAATGTCAGAAAGGTTGAAATTAATGTTATTATTTAAGTTATGGAATTGTTTTTTATGTAGTTTTTAAGTGTTATACAAACTTTAGTTTTGTGTAATATCATGAACTCATGTCACACTGAAATGTAATTAAACCTTATGAGTTAAAAACTGATGTATCATATTCAGTTAGTAGAAACTAGATTAATTTAAAAAATGAATTCCTATAGTGACAACATGTCGCCCTATTTGTTTATCTTAAATAAATAAACTTCTTTTTTTAGTTTATAATGACAACATGTCGTCTAGATAAGTGAAGCCATGTCGGCGACATCGAGGGCGACAACTAAAGACACCTATCCGTATGACCCTATGGCGACAACACCTATTCGTGTAACCATATGGCGATGACACCTATAGCGACGACATGTCGTCGCCAAACCCTATAGTGATGGCATGTGGTTGCCACATCCTAGAATCACGTCGTTGCCATAGGGTTGATTGGTTGTAGTGTGAGTCACAACTCTCATTAGCAGAATCCATCGTCAGTGGTAACCGAGTTCCTATTGATAGTAATCGATTACCATTTTTAACAATCAACTACACACTCTGCCATAACATATTATATCGTTTCAAACAAAATGTTTGCAACCTATAAAACGTACATCTTTTCTCTATTTTGGATATATTGTTTTCACAACATAAACATACATACTAGTTCACGTTTTGTTTCTAAATTACTCGATTGTTTGGAATAACCCGTCGAAATGTTGTAATCTAATAATCATAATAACACCATTTATGAACATCATCCAGTAGTTTTCTTACCAAGGATACTACATCAATCTCACCAAGTTGATTGAGTTAAGAGGCTGAATACTCCAACTTGTAGACAAAAGTTGACTTTCTTGCAAGACCATGGTTATAATATAGTAAATTGTCAAGTGGTTGGAACATGAAAGTTTGAGCTCACCACCTTCCGCCACTCTTCACTTGAAAGAAACAATATATCATTGAATGATATAAAAAAAAAGGTTACTTAGAGCTTATATATCTTGATGAATAAGTAACTTAATCATGTCGATAAGTTAATTCGTACAACTTTAGATACTTATTATCTAAAGAATACCAATTAGAAAGAAAAAAAAATAAGTAAATATGGTTCTTGTCTAATATTTATCATCCACCATCAACCCAAGATTGGGATTGGGCATGACGCATTTAACGGCATACTAATGACTGTGTTGGATTGCATAAACTGAAAAACTTTGTTGACGACAAAAGTGACATTAAGGTAACACAGGGTGACTTACTGAAGCACACCAATGGTATTTTACTAGATCCGAGAATGTATGATGTGTTTTAACTGTAGACTAACGATTATGTGTAGGAGCTTGCATACTTTGTTAAGGACACAAGCGATATCAAACCAAGATAGTTTTGCATACTAAAGTGCACATAAACGCATTTAACTCATTCTAGGATAACAGACAACTTTATTATCAAGAAATACGGATATGGTGAGTACGTGAAGAGCGAAGACAGATGTACACTGTATTTACTGCATATGAAGCAACAAGAACAATCTCTTCCTTAAAATACAATAACTCCTCTCCCAGTAATTAAAACAAAAAACAGGTGAATCCAAATAGTACAGGATGGTATAACACTAAAATACAAATCTTTCTTTACCTGGGACCCACCTCAACACGAACAGCCCGGCCCGATCACACACGCTTCTCCTTTAAATCGGTTTCGATCTAGTAATATACGCTTCCATGTAGAAATCCAGGTTGTGATATTAGTAGTAATAACGACTGATTAACCAAGCAAATCACTAAATAAGTTTGAATTTTGGCTCGTTGGGTTCACACCCATTTGCCTAACGAGTGCATCTTTTTCCAAAGAATCTTTCAGACTCGGACCCTTGGTCAACGAC
Source organism: Scalesia atractyloides (assembly GCA_947069175.1). Classification (NCBI taxonomy): domain Eukaryota; kingdom Viridiplantae; phylum Streptophyta; class Magnoliopsida; order Asterales; family Asteraceae; genus Scalesia; species Scalesia atractyloides. Next base: position 10,593,691 of record CAMTDV010001632.1, read on the forward strand.
GCGGGTTTCTTGTTTGGATTCACTGAACCATTCACCGGATTCTGAATCTGATTCTGGTTCCCATTTGCATCAGCATCTGAGTATAGAGACATAAGATCCGCACCATTAGACGTACCAGCAGCAGTAGCATTAACGTCTTGACTCAAATCAAGAAGACCTTCCAGTTGTTTAAACGGATCCACGGTTGACGAATAGCTACTAGTAACACCAACCGGTTCACCCAGATCAAGCAAGTCAGGTGGAGGTGGTTGAACTTGAACCGCTGTGGTTACGCTTACGGGTACGGTTGTAGACCGCACTTTATCGTCCCCGTGATTGGTTGTTCTCAAAACCTTACTATGAGCCGCAGTACCACCAGATTGCTTCCTTTCAGACCTTGAAGTCGTACCCCCAAACAATGAGGCTGCCAGTTTCTGCTTCTCTTCCGAAACCTCAACATGCGACGACTGCCTTGGTTCACGTGGTTTAGATATCGCTGTATCGGGTTTCGTAGCACCGTTAACCGTAGCCCTATCCGACTCAAATTTCGAGGTAGACGATGAGGATGCACCCGATGAGTAAGTGGGCTTACCCCACTTCTTTTGAACCCCATCAAGATGTAACTTGAGTTCAGTCGAGCCCGAGCCTGAGCTTACATCGGAAACGGGTACTAAAGGCCAGGTAGGTTGAACCGATGGCTGATAAGAAGGCTCGGATACCGATACAGGTACTAAGTCAGTTGGATAAGTAACTGTTGAGGGTATTTTGGTGGGGACCACGGGTTTTGGAACCTCGTACGCCTCAAACCTAAGAGAATGAGTTGAATTTTCATATGCGTTGTGGTTTCTGATTTTGCTGATATTTAGAGTTCCAGAACGTTCGTTTTCTGGAATATAGGGTTCAGCCCCCTGCTCTATTGCCTTCTGGACATAATTATCAAGAAACGATAGGCTCGTATCGATCTGCGTGTGTTTATTGATAAGATATTAAGTTATTAACCATAGAAATTCCTCTAATTTTATCCAAGAAAGACATTGAAATACACCAAAGATTACCTCGATGTCTTCACAGCTTGCATCTAGTGGCATTATGTTCTCTACGGCATTCGCATCAAGATCGAGGATTGCCCGGAATTCGTATGCGCGCTGTTGAAGATCCGCTGAATGAGACGCTGATAATTCCTCAAGCAACGACTGGCACTGCAAAGATATTATATTTTGAGAAATTTTACAAAACTTGAATATAATTTAGTTTGGCATTATACAAACCTCTGGTAACAAACTTGCTTTTCTTCCGGCTGCTTTCTCGAAACAATATACTTTCATAAGTGCTGTCACTGCATATGCCTTTAAAATTGCAAAAAAAATGGAAGCTTGTTATATGCTAAAGAAGTCAATGTAAATCATTAGTGTTTGTTTATGAAACTAGTCGACATACCTTAACTATGTCGTCACTCGAGTGTGCTTCTGCCACATCACATAGCTTGCCACTGATGTAGGAAGCAGAATATTTACCGTCTGCCGTTCCATATTCACCCAACACCCAACATATGACCTGTCATCAAAGTTAACTTAATAGATATATATATATATATAGGGGTGGATTATCATACAATAGCCCTTAATGCGCGATGGTAAGCGAGTAAATTACGCATGTTCATTATTAAATCACGCACGTTATAAATTTCAAACCCTACTTACGCATGAATGAAATCACGCATGGTCAAAACACAAATCACGCATAGGTTGTTTTTTTACCCTAACTACGCATGTTATATCATAATTACGCACGTTATTTTGTTGTTCGCGTACCGTCGCATGTTAACAGCCTTCTGTATTTTAAACTCTCTCCCTCCCTCCCTCTCTCTCTATATATATAGGGAATGGTTAATATGAGAACTAGCTTGAGTTGTGAGAACTTGAGAACTTTTTTATTTAAAGGTTTTTTGGAAAAAAAAAACGTACATGGCTTCTTACGTCAGTGTAAAACCAATTTACACCACCGTAACGTTCTGAGGCTGACGACGTCAGCAGCCATTTACACCAGTGTAAATCAAACTTACATTACATGTCGAATAAATGCCAACTCTTCAACTTTTGTTTGGGCAAAATTTGGTTAAGAAAACTCACACGGGAAGTAGGAGTTTTCGCGGTTCTCACAACTCGGAGAAGTTCTCATTTGAACTTAATCCTATATAGCGTGTGTATATATATATATATGTGTGTGGGTGTGTGAAAGGAAAAGGAATAGAGTAATCATGTCAACATAAAAATGACCATGAAATCTGAACTTACCTGGAGAAATGCAGATGGAAGTTTTGGCTCATCAACTATTTTCAGGTAAGATTCTACCTGCATAACCAAAAAGAAACCTCAACAAAACAAATTATATATATATAACACACACACACATATAGTTACTGAAATTACAAAAAAAATCAAGAAGTACATACAGCGGACAATCTCAGCTGACTATCTGCCGTATCATCATCCTCTCCGAATCCTTCAGCAATCAATCGCATCAAGTTATGTGCGACCTTGGGGTTCACTAAATCCCCAGCATGCTGGAAAACTTTGTTCATCGTCTGTACATAATTAAAAAAAGCGGGAAAGTTCGATGAAAATCAACTTTTAACAAACATGCAAACAATCTTATAACATATTTATGCGTATGTGTGGTAAACCTGGATGAACCAATGGTTACTGGGAGCAAATTGTTCTGCAAGCTCCACACATCTCGATGCCGTTTCAGTTTTGTAATGATTATCATTAATGCTAATCATGTAATCAATCATACGGTCTACTATTACTTCCACATTGGACGATTTCGTCATTTTATATAGCAGCTCAAAGGTTTTCCTCTTTAGAGTGTCATCAGGGTCCTCTAAGCAATCGATTACAGCAAGTTGGTGTTGTTCAGCAATATCAGGACTTATTTGTATTAGTCTACCGAGTGCATCGATGCCCATATACTTCAAATTATGACTGTCACTCTAAAATGAAGAATTACGTGCAAGTAAGACTTGGCATGTATAAAACAATAAGAGTAAAATGTCATTTTCGTCCCTAAGGTTTGGCCAGTTTTGCGACTTTCATCCAAAGGTTTGTTTCCAAAAGGTTTGAAATCTTGTCACTCTCATCCGAATTGTTAACTCCATCCATTTTTTTCCGTTAAGTTGGGGGGTATTCCGATTTTTTGTTAACTTAAAGGGCAATTCAGTCTTTCCACTTTACGTAAAAAGACCAAATACCCGTGAAAAAAAATCAAATAGCCCTTTAAGTTAACAAAAAAACGGAGATACCCCTGACATAACGGAGAAATATGGATAAGAGTTCCCGAGCCAGATGAAAATGTCAAGATTTCAAACCTTTTGGATCCAGATGCAGAAAAACAAACCTTTGGACGATTCGCAAAACTGGCCAAACCTCAGGGACAAAAATGGTATTTTACTCAAATAATAAAATATTAAAATTTTACCTTGAGGAAATTAGCAATTGCATCAGCAGCGGTTTCCAATAGCTTGGGACTCGGTTGTATAGAAGAGATGCAACATATGCATTCGTAAAGAATAGCGTTACCTATGTTACTAGCTGTGTCGCTTTTCCTCATTATGTCCCCGATGACCGTATACATTTGCTCACTGGACTTTTTATCACCACTACCGAGTAATGCCAGGATTTTTAGCAACTTAATCTGGCATATTAAAAAGATGTGATTGTGATGCCAAAAACTAAAAAATGCTTTAACAAAATTCAAGCTATAATCAAAACTATTAACTATGAGCAATTAAGTACGAAGTAATGAAGTTATCACATCGGTTTTTTTCTCGATAAAATTTAAGATGAATATAGCTGCAGTAATATTTTGTGTGTAGTCCCATTTACAAGTAAAATGAGTAAGGATACATCTACCGTCCTACATAGACTTACTTTATAACTGTAATAATAATTCATAGATAGCAAACAACTAACTAACTTCCTATGTTGCAGACACGTATGATCTACAAAGACTTGATGAAGAAGGCTTATATGTAAAAGAGACAAGATAGAGAGAAAGATACACTTTTGGTTGTACATAAAGCTTATTTAGTTTTCCATAGAGCAATGCCTTGTGCCTCTGCTATATAAAGATGAAGTACTGAGCTTTCCTTTTCTCAACTTCGGTAAAAATATAATGGGTTTAGAAAGAGAAAGGGGTAGAAAAACTTATGTGCAAAACTGGAGCGATTATTGATGAATAAAAACTGAACTTATATAAGTTGAAATCAAGTGGACACATAAGAAAAACAAAGAGAATTGGAAGAAAAAAGATGGCAAGAACTAAAAGATTTAGATAAACGGTAATTGTAAAACCTTTACCTTGTGCATATTTTAGATTTGAGAAATTGAGCAAAACTATAGCATACAATGTGGGAGGAATGGTTAGATGACAATACATCGCACATGCAATTAGATATGCATGAGTACAAACCAAGTGAGAGAGAAAAATGTCACATTATGCATCAAGCATAGTTGTCGAAAGCGCAAGGCGCAAAGGGTGAGCCTTGGGCCTAGGCGCAAGGCGCTTAAAAAGCAAGGGCATGAGATAAGCAAGAGGTATAGATAAACTAACCATTTTTAGGGATTTTAGACTTGTTTAGGGCTAATTTAGGCTGGTTTCAGACCAGTTTAACCAGAACTTGTAGATTTTGACCAGAAATTACAAAACTTGGCTGAATACTGGCCAAAACCTTGCCAGAATGTAACCGGAGCGCCTGGATGACCGCAAGGCGCTTTCCTTGCGACTTGCAACTATAAAAGCAGTCGTATTAGAGACACGTCCAAGCTTAAATGATATGGGTATACATGAAAGTAAGCATCAAATTTCAACTAATTAAAGATGTTCGTTCAAAGATTTTTGATGTCTGTTAAGAACATCTTCTTAAGTTTGTCCAGACTAAGTCCACCACCTCAGAAGTTGTAGCCTTGTAAATTCAATAATTCATCCAGAAGCTACTAGTTCAGAAGTCTGTCCAGAAGTTGTTGGAGAACTTGCTCAGCTGCTCGTGTGAATCCAAAAGTTGTCCTGAACTTTAATCAAGCAATGGTCGTTTTACCCATGACATCATATTTTCAGGAGCTTCTTAGTGGTCCTAATTGCAGCAAGGAGCTTACTCTACTCCAACGAATGAGATGAATGCTGTCCATTTCTATATGTTTTCAATTAAGCCGGTGCACAAGCTTGTGTGTGGAATTTAAGTGAAGTTGTGAAAATTACTTGGCCTAGAGGTGAAAATTCGAATAAAGCCAAAAAAGACTATAGAGAACCGGAAGCAAGGGGCAGATGCAGAAACCAGCCTTTCAGAAAAGCTGCACTTTAATCTTGGTGGATTAGTTTCCTTTATATATCTTTGATTTTGATGTAAAGTTCCTCTTCCCTTTATTTTTGGTGGATTATTTCCCATCAGAGATTAGAGTAGTGGGTTCTTCATTTCCTTTAGAGATCAGAGTAGTGAGTTCTAGACTTCTATCCCTTTCCCTTTAATCTTGGCGGATTGAATTTCTTTAGAGATAAGAGTGGTGGGATTTTATCTTACTTTCCTAATGTTACTAATCCGCTGCTGTTCTGGGTCGTTTTGTTCATAATGCTGGGTTCAAGTTTCTGTCTAGATAATTCAATCCTAACCAGCCTTTGATAAGCAGAAACACAGTCACTACATTTAGTAGATCACATTGCTGACCTAGCTTCCACCTTATATAAAAAGTATCAAGCTTTTGATTCTCCAAGGAAAAAAAAAACAAACAATCAGAAACTGTAAAAACCCGAATAAAACTAATACTCCCTCTACCAAAAACAGTGAAACACGTCACTTGGCATGTAGTTCATGAAAAAGTTTGGCAATTGATTAAAAAGCAATAAACATCTCAAGTAGTAGCAAAGTTACCTCTTTTAAGTAATGAATACATGGATACTAATGGCCAACAGAAGTATAGTAAAAAATATATATTTTGTAACATATGACTCAAAAAAAAGTGTTGCAATTTTTTAAATGAAGGGAGGAATAATATTATCTAAGAAGAAGGATCTATGGTATCTACATGTTCAATGATTGAACTATTGAAGTGCATACCTGTATGAAAGGGGCAGGTGTCTGATGATAGTCATAAGTTTTTGGCAATCTGCGCTCAGCAACTTGTTTAAGAATGTTGACAAAACTTGCAACTAAATCCTTGTAAGGATTTACATCTATTGTGATAAGATCATATAAAGGGAAAAGTGTAGCACCCATGACACCAGGGTCATTATCAGAAAGTCTCTGCAAAATAAAAAAAAATGCTCAAATCAACGATCAGAAAACCTTAACAATATCATAGCATAAATTCTCAAGATTATTCAAGAATGCTTCCCATAAAATATAGCAGAATATATATGACCTTATTGAATTCATCCAATCCCATTAGTAGAAATCTGTTGTAGCTCATAACATTATGCAAACAAATTCACAACAAAAGGTGGCAGATTTGAAAACAAATGGTATATGTGAAATGAAATAAATGGTATATGTATATGCTCATTCGATGTGAAGTTGATTTAAATTATTTCACATATAAACTTGGTTTTAGGAAGCACGCTTGAGGCACTTAAGCGCAAGGCGCAACAAGACGCACACCATGGGCCTTTTTCGCTCAGCGCCTAAAGTAATTACAAAAAGCGCCAAAAAGGCGGGCTTTTGGGGGATTTTTCTGGGCTTCTTTGGCCTGAGACGCACGCCTCTCATACCTAAGGCGTTTTAATGCATCTAACTGTTGTACCTTGGGTTTTTTGGCTTGTACATTGCCGCTAAAATCATACAAAAACATTACTTATAGCTATATTTTGGGTATGGAAAGCTAAAAAACTATGGGATATATATAATTAGCTTGCGCCTCGCGTATGAAAAGCCCGCCGCTTTTGCGTTCCGCGCTTTGCGCCTCGGTTTTAGACCTCGTCGCTTTTGTGCGCCTCTCGCTTTTTAAAACCAAGCGTATAAATCCCCCTTCTCCAAGAAGCTTGCTTCAGTTTTTAAACCAAAACGAACCATCAAACGACAAGCAAACTAATTAACACACGGCATGTAACAGCGTCATTATTCATTAAAAACACAATATTTCACCCCCATTGGTTCGAATCGTCTCGTAGCAGAATTCATTCAAAGAACAAACAACTTACTTAAACTGTATTTGCAAGAAATCTTTATATAAAACGACATCATACCTAAGCCTAACTAACAGAATTCAAAGAAAATCAAATCGCATTCCGCATATCGATCTAAATCAAATATTATCTCCTCTATTCTCAACAATGCAGGTAAAAAAAAACAATATGTATAACCAACGCGAAAAGCACAAACCTTCCGAAAATTCGACACGAGATGATTAACCGAACCCGGAGACTTCTGAAAAAACCTATGCAACACCATAACCGCCTTCTCCGAACCGCCTCTTTCGCATGCCCCAGCAACTCCACCACCTGCAGAACCACCGCCGGTATGGTCTCCTCATTAATCAACTTACAACACGCATTCAACGCAGCACACACCACCAAATAATTATCCGATTTCAAATCCTTCTGAATCGTATTCACAATTAGAATAATCAAATCATGATCCTCATTCAAGAACAGAGTAACCGCCAAATAACCAGTTCGTTTCAAATAAAGTGAGTCATCATGGGTCATTTTAACCGCGTGAATGTAACCGAAGGATGCATCGTGGCCGAGCATCTCGATGTAGACGAGGCGGATGATGTACTCTTTCATCTTGCGTTTGGGGGTGTCGGGATCGTTGATTCGGCGTTTTAGGGTTTCGATCTCGCGAATGACGATGCGATCTTCTTCGGATTTGGATCGGGCTTCGCCGATTGATTTGACGAGATCGAGGAACTCTTTGGACTGGCTGAAGTTGCTGCCATGGGAGCCCAGTGCGAGCTCCCGCCCGATGGTTTTCAGCTGCTCCAGATTGAATTGGAGTGTGAATTGGGGGAGATTGAAGGTAGATCAGGAAGGGGAGGAATGGGTTTTGTGCAAGAGGGGTTTGAAGTTGGAAGGAGGTGTGTAGGCACGTGTGGGTTGGGAAGGGAGGAATGGGTTCGGTTGGGTTCTACAAACGCTGACGTGGATGAGCCACATGAGATGGGTGAGAGAACGTTGGATTTTGTAGTTTCCTTATGTTAAAGTTCGTATGTAAGGATGACAATATACCAACTTAGGGAAATGAGAGAGAAGGGGTAGGCGGGTAGGTTCACGGGAAGGATGGGTATATGAGATTTTGGTTAAAAATGGTTAAAAAATATGATGTGAAGGTTCTTAGACATTGGTGTGTTGTTGATGATAAAATAAAATAGATATATTGGATAGTAATAATCTCAACTATTCGTCATTAGTTGTTAACAGTCTCAACTTTAAAAATAACCACTCGCAGTCCCATCTATTAACATATTGGCCTCCAATGGACCCTGACTAACAGAACCTCAATGCTGTTAGTCTCCGGTCGCCGGAAAAACTCATTTTTGGCTGGACAACTCAACATTTTCATCCCAAACCTCTTTGTAATCTTATTACGGACCTTGAGAAATCTTTTCTAGTAAAAGCCCTTTTCGGTAGGAAAACTTAACATTTCGTTCCAAACCTCTTTGTAACCTTAGATATAACGTTTACAAACCTTTTTCTAGCCAAAAACGGTTTTTTCGGCGACCGGAGACGAATGACGTTAGAGTTCTGTTAGTCAGGGTGTCATACCCCGACCCGCAGCGGAATAAGAGTCGGGGCATAATTGGGTTATCACCAAAGCTCATGATGTTTACTAATATGTTTCATATTTATGAAATTCAAATTACATCTCAAATGTTCAAGTCAAATTCATACAATACAAGGAAAGGAAAAATTAACTAAAACAATCCAAAATCTAAACTGGTTTATTCTTCTAGACCGCCCTATATGTTTCTTGCTTCAACTTGATCACCTGTATCATGTGTAAAAATGGGGAATTTTGGGTCAACAAAAGTTGGCGAGTGAACCTTGTTAGAAAACATTTATTATAGATTTCTTGTTGTATTTGATATGGAAAAACTGTGCAATAATCATATGTGAGCAAATGTACATAAGCATACATTACAAACAATAACAAACAATAACATGAATGATAATGTATATGTTGGCAACGTCACGTTCACGCTCATAGGTAATGGGGAACGGATGGCCTATGATGATGTATGTGCGATCAAGGCTCAATCAAACGGAGCCGATCGTATGTTGGCAACGCCTCGTTCACGCTCATAGGTAATGGGGAACAGCTCACGCTCATAGGTAATGGGGAGCGGCGGCCTATGATAATGTATGTACTGACAATGATAAATTTAATCTAAACATTAACCACACAAACAATTGATATATATTGGCAATACATTTGATCATGAATATGATGAATGCACAAGTGCTTAATTGTAATAAATAATAAGCGACACATGATACACCCCAAAATGTTATTAAAACGGGGAATTGGTAGAGATTCACTCACATTGGGTGCGTTCTCTTGATGATGTTGGATGCGCACGAGTTTAGAGAGTTGATCGACGAGGAATAACTAACCTAGATAATAACGAAAAGGTACGGTAAATAAGTGGATTTTATTAACTAATTTTAATTGAATTTTTAGGTTTATTTTAGTGAGTTTAAGGTCTCTTTCTAACTTTAAAAAAAATGTTATTTTTAAGTATTTTTAATTGATTTTTAATTTAAATAAATAAATAAAAATATAAAAAAAATGTTGACTTTATGGTTGCGTTGACCGTTGACCGTTGACTTTGACTGTTGACTGTTGACCGGTTCGGTCGTGCATATGTATGCGCTGGGTGAGGCTCGAACACGAGACCTCCCGTACGCGTGCACGCAGCTCTACCAACTGAGCTACGTGTCTAACCCGAAATATTTCTGTTTTTAATTATATTTATACACTATTTAATTTAATCCGAAATCATTTATTTTAAAAAGGATTTAATTATATCGGACCGGTGCCCTCAACAGGTCTCGAACCCGGGACCTGTGATTTAGTGTTGCACACAGTCCACGCTGGACTGTGTGTCTAACCTGGTTAATATACTTGATTTTCATTAAACTTAACATCTCACTGCGAGTTGATCCGGTTCAGTTTAAAAGGAATATTTTTATTACAGAGAATGAGATTGTGTCAAGGATCGAATCGAGACGTGTGTTAATCGTTTGCACACAGTCCACCGCTGGACTGTGTGTCTAACCCGGTTTAATATCTGGTTTTATTTATACTTATACAATAGGTCGACTTCATCTTCTTCGTTCAAAGATACAGACGACGATTAATCAACTGTTCATGTTTAATTCGATTGACGAAATTTATAAGCGATTGAAATGTGATGGACAGAGAGGGTTTGGGGAAAGAATGTAGCGAAACAGATGTCTTTCTCAGAACTCGGCAAGGATCGTCGGCTCTGTTTTGTGAACTCCGTCTGTTCGGATCAATTAAAGTTTTGATTGATTAGATGTGAAATTGAATTACTGAACAACGATTATCAGGAGGTTTAGATGATCATACCGATTCACAGCGTGATTCTGGAAATTTCAGAGATTTTCCGGCGAAAGCAGAATTTTCGGCAACGTCGTCTGGGATTGATTCTGGGTGATGGATTGATGTTAGTAATGGTCTAACAATGGATTGAAACAGAAAGAGTCGAGGTATTTACCGTTTTGAGGTGGGTCTCGGTTTTCCGGCGAAAGTCGGTGATGGCAGAATATTTCCGGCGAGTGAAATTGCTTCGAGAACTGGTGCGATTTTGAGCGAAAAGATTACCAGAGGCTTGGGTGTGTATTTATAGGAAAGAATTTCGATGGATTGGGTCCGATTTCTGTCTTGATTGTTTGGTCAGCCTTTCTCCGGCGGTTATGACTGATGTCGCGGAACTAGACATCGGTTATAACCGATGTCGATGTTAATACGTACGTTAAGTCAAAAGAAACCATCGATAATTGGCGAAATCGTCGGATTTTCCGGCGACTGCGAAATGGGCGCGCTGTTGACTAAATTTGATTTCGAGTTTTGTTATATGTATTAATTGTTTCGATATATCATCAAATAACACAAGTGGCGGAGTGGTTAAGTGGGTGTGAGTTAGATTTCCCGGCTGACCCGGGTTCGAATCCCGGCAGCCTAGTTTTTCTTTTTAATTATTTTAGTTTTTACTTTTTTAACAATTATAGTTTTTAAATCCTAAATTGTTTATTAATTACGTATTGTTTAAAATTAAAATAGCATAAATACGCAAGGAAATTTTTATAACTTGATATTCGATTACAAACGAAGCGGGTTTGGAAACCCGTTTTTAACGGATGTTACAGTATCCCCTACTTTTAGAAATTTCGTCCCGAAATTTAGGTAGTAGTGGTAACCGGAAAAAATGTGGGTATTTCTTGCGCATTGAGTCTTCACGTTCCCAAGTAAACTCAGGTCCTCGTTTTGACTCCCAGCGTACCCTGACGATTGGAATACGACTTCGTCTTAAACGTTTCTCTCCAAGTCCATAATTTCTACTGGTCTTTCAATGAAATGCATAGATTCATCGACTTGAATGTCTTCCAGGGGAATATGGAGATTTTCATCGGCGAGGCACTTCTTCAAGTTCGATACGTGGAATGTGGGATGAATTCTGTTGAGTTCTTCTGGTAGGTCAAGCTTGTATGCTACAGGTCCTACTCTTTCGAGTATCTTGAAAGGTCCTACGTAGCGTGGTGTTAGCTTGCCTTTTTGGCCAAAACGAACCACTCCCTTCCACGGTGATACTTTTAAAAGTACTTGGTCACCAATGTTAAACTCCAAGGGCTTTCATCGTTTGTCTGCATAACTCTTTTGACGACTTTGTGCCGCTAGAAGGTTGTTTCGAATTTGATGAATCTTGTCTGTTGTTTCTTGTATTGATTCTGGACCGGTGGTTTGAGCTTCTCCAATTTCGTGCCAAACATATTGGTGATCGGCACTTACGACCATAAAACGCTTCGAAAGGTGCCATGCCGATACTTGAATGATAGCTGTTGTTGTACGAAAATTCAACTAATGGTAGATGAGCGTCCCAATTCCCTTTGAAGTCTATGACACATGCTCGAAGCATGTCTTCAAGAGTTTGGATGGTGCGTTAGATTGTCCATCAGTTTGAGGATGATAAGCGGTACTGAGGTCTAATCGTGTACCCAAAGCGGTTGTACGGCTTGCCATGTTCGTGAAGTGAAACGACCATCACGATCTGAAATAATGCTTAATGGTACACCATGACGGCTTACGATTTCGCTGATGTAGATACGAGCTAACTTCTCATTCTTGAAGTCCTCGCGAATCGGAATGAAGTGAGCTGATTTTGTAAGACGATCAATGATTACCCATATAGTGTCATACCCCCAGAAGTGCGAGGTAACCCGGTAATGAAGTCCATGGTTATGTTTTCCCACTTCCATACAGGTATTTCAGGTTGGACCAGAAGTCCTGAGGGTCTTTGATGTTTAGCTTTTACTTTAGAACAGGTAAGGCACTTGGAAACAAAAACAGCAATATCCTTTTTCATGCCAGGCACCAGTAGGTGTATCGAAGGTCTTGATACATCTTGTCGGCTCCTGGGTGTACAGAGTATCGTGTTTTGTGCGCCTCTTTCATAAGGAAATCGCGAAGGTTATTGTGATCGGGAATCCATATGCGATCTAGATTATACAGAATACCGTCGGATTTTGTTTCGAGTTTAAGTTCTGCTCCACAAGATAGCTCATTGCGTATGTCGTTTTCTGTTATAGAAACATGTTGAGCTTCTCGGATTTGATCTTTGATGTCGGTTATGATTTGCGAACATAGAAGACGAATGGAGTTCGCATAACCCTTTCGACTGAGTGATCGGCCACCACATTTGCCTTGCCAGGATGATACCGAATTTCACAATCGTAGTCATTAAGAAGTTCGACCCATCTTTGTTGCCTTATAATTCAACTCCTTTTGGTTAAAGATATGTTGGAGGCTCTTGTGGTCAGTGTATATTTCACACTTGGTACCATAGAGGTAATGTCTCCATATCTTAAGAGCGAACACAACGGCTCCAAGTTCCAGGTCGTGGGTAGTATAGTTCTTCTCATGCACTTTGAGTTGCTAGAAGCATAGGCTATCACTTTTCCCCTTTGCATTAATACACAGCCTAGTCCTTGCCCTGATGCGTCGCAATATACTACAAAGTCATCGCAACCTTCAGGGAGTGTGAGGATGGGTGCGTCACAAAGCTTTTGCTTAAGGGTTTGGAAGGCTTCTTCTTGTTTAGGTCCCCATATGAAGGGTTTTCCTTTATGTGTCAAAGCCGTGAGTGGTACAGCGATGCGGGAGAAATTTGCAATGAAACGGCGATAATAACCAGCCAAACCAAGGAATGATCTTACTTCGGTTGGTGTACATGGCGCTTGCCATTCTTGTACTGCTTTGATCTTTGAGGGGTCGACATGTATTCCCTTGTCATTGACGACATGTCCAAGAATTGTACCTCTTTTAACCAGAATTCGCATTTGGAGAATTTGGCATAGAGCTTTTCATTCCCTAAAAGTGTGAGGATGAGTCGAAGGTGTCGTTCATGATCAGACTTAGACTTTGAGTAAATGAGAATGTCGTCGATGAAGACTATAACAAAGTGATCAAGATAGGGTTTGTAGACTCTGTTCATTAGATCCATGAAGACAGCTGGAGCGTTGGTTAGACCAAATGGCATGGCCATGAATTCATAATGACCATAACGAGTTCGGAAGGCGGTCTTTGGGACGTCTTCTTCATGTACTCTGAGTTGATGATAGCAAGAACGAAGGTCGATCTTTGAAAAACAGGTGGCACCCTGGAGTTGGTCTAGTAGATCATCGATGCGAGGTAATGGATAGCGGTTCTTGACCATTAATTTGTTGAGTTCTCTGTAATCGATACACATGCGAAACGTTCCATCTTTCTTCTTCACAAACAGAACAGGTGTCCCCAAGGCGATGAGCTAGGACGTATGAATCCTTTGTCGGTCAGTTCTTGTAGTTGACTGGCCAGCTCTTGCATTTCGGATGGGGCTAACCTATAAGGAGATTTTGCGACGGGTGTAGCGCCAGGTATAAGATCAATGCGGAATTCGACTTCTCTCATGGGAGGAAGTCCTGAGATGTCGTCGGGAAAGACTTGTGGGAATTCTTTCACTACAGGTATGTCTTCGAGTTTCTTCTCCTTGTTTCCCTTCTTGACAACGTGAGTTAGAAATGCGACATAATTCTTGCGGAGATATTTTCGGGCTTGAAGACAGGACATCAGTATGAGTCCTTTCGAAAGGGTTTCTCCAAAGATTCGTAGGGTTTGACCGTCTGCAAGAGGAATGCGGATGAACTTTTCGCGGCATACTACTTCAGCATGATGTTGGCTGAGCCAGTCCATGCCGATTATAATGTCGAAACTTCCCAACTTCATAGGAATGAGGTCAACTGGAAAGTCGTGATCGTTTAGAGTGAGAGTACAGTTTCGGATAATGGAGTTTAATGAGACCGGTTTTCCGTCAGCAACTTCCACCGTTATGGATTCCATGAGTTTATCACGGGTTTGGTTGAGGAGGGGTTCAAATTCTAAGGACACAAAACTCCTATCCGCGCCTGTATCAAATAACATGGATGCATAACTACCATTGATGAGAAACGTACCGTTAACCACGTTGTTGTTGGCCCTAGCTTGGTTGGCATTGATGTTGAAAGCTCTTCCTCTAGCAGGTGGAGGAGCTTGGTTAGCTTGGTTCACCGGATTTGCTTGAGCTTGAGCATGTATGATGTTCACCAAGCGTGGACAAGTGTTTCTAAAGTGGTTTGGGTCTCCACAGTTGTAACAAGCCCGCATGGGTTGCATCATGGGGTAGTTGGGTTGGTAGTAGGTTTGGGCCGTATGTTGTGTAGGTGGTAGTAGTAGGGGTTGTTGGGCTTGACCCATTATTTGATGGTGGGTTTGGGTTGTGGGTTGGTTGCGGTTCATTCGCTGCAGTGTGCGGCAGGTTTGGATGGTGTGACCTGCACGGCCACAGCTGGTGCAATATTGACAGGGGTGTTCGGGAGAGTGATGGTATTGGCAACGAGTGCATTTTGGGTATGGGCCAGAGTATGGCCTTTTGTATGGTGTAGATGAAGGGGCAACTTGGGTGATGGGTGCAGCAGTGATTGGGGGATTTGTTTGGGTGACAGCAAAGTTTTTGTTGTTTCGCTTCTTCTTGCCAGCAAATTTCGAAGAGGAGCCAGAATGATTTGAGGTTTGAGCCTCAATGGGAGCTTTCTTTTTCTCCCCTTGAATTTACCGTTTCTGATGCGATTCTCGGTAAGTTCGATAGCTAGTTCCATTGCAGCTTCAAGTGTTGCAGGTGAAGTGCTTAGAACCGAGTCTTGAATTTTCGAGGGGAGGCCTCAGATGTAGTGTTCAACCAAGCGATACACTGGGGTGAACAAGTTAGGAACCATCTGGTTCAGCTCAAGAAATCTTTTGTTGTAGGAAGTATGATCTCCTTCCTTTTGCTTTAGCGAATGGAATTCATCTTCCAACTTCTTGATTTCGCTTCTTGGGCAGAAGCGTTTTATCATTATTTCCCTAAACTCTTCCCACGTTAAGGCCATAGCATCTTCAACTCCTCTCTTACCCTTCTCGGTGTTCCACCAGGTCAGGGCTACCCCAAATAATCTCCCGGTTGCGTAACGTACCTTGCGATCCTCGGGACAATCGCAATTTAGGAAGGTGTTTTCCATTTCCTCAAACCAGTGGAGGAGAGCGGTGACACCTTCGGTCCCTTCATACTTTGGGGGATCGCAAGATTTGAAGTGTTTGTAGGAGCACCTCTTGGAGGGAGGGTTGTCGACGTTTTGATCCTCTTGGTTGGTGGGTTGATGGGATTCGCGGTGAGAGCTTGTTGGACTTGAATAACGATGTCAGGAAGCACCCGGCCATTTGTTTTGCGATTTGGGTGGCCAAGCGTTCGTTTGACCTTCCTGACTTTCGACCTCCACGTAGCTGCCTAGCCGACATCTACAGGAACATACATAGGAAGATTGTGAGTTTAAGAAGTGTTTAGGTGTCATGTATAGTTAAAAGTAATAAAATAACATAATCATCAATAATGCAACTACATCCATAGGATGTCTTGGGTTTTCTCATGTTTGGGCCTCCAATGTCCCCCATACCATCGCCGGTATAGTCATGTGGGCCCCATGACTATTGGCTTAGTAGGATTCACATTGGTATTGGCGGTTTAACACTCGCGTCACCCGAATGAAAACCATGAAATATGTTTGCGAGATGTATGGTCGGAGGGTGTCCAGGTATAGACACAATGACAACTCAAAGTGGGGTTAGTTCACACGACGTTTGGTATAGCATGATTTGGCCTAATAGGTCCTTCGTACTCTCATCGTTAGTCCCCAGGTAGGCAAACTGGTCCTTTATTTTGATTTATACGAATGCCAAGCCTAGACAGGACGTTCCGACTACCGGTACTCGTACCCTTCCAGTTACTACATGCCCGTCATGAGAACTCACTTTGATGTGATTTGAAAATACAAAAATCGTTGTAAAAATCATATGAATGGTGAGGTGTGTGCTCTCATGGATATGGTATGTTATGAGGATATGATTCATGATGAGCATTGTATAATAATATGTACTTATGCACATGCTTGCATAACATTGAATGTAACAATAAACATAAAGCATATAAACATCATGAATTTTGCATGTAACACACAAATAATTTTAAAAACTCTAATCAACTTTAGTATAAGCTCTAAGGGTCTAATAACCTATCCTATATCCCTATAGTCATGGCTCTGATACCAATCTGTCACACCCCGACCCGCAGCGGAATAAGAGTCGGGGCATAATTGGGTTATCACCAAAGCTCATGATGTTTACTAATATGTTTCATATTTATTAAATTCAAATTACATCTCAAATGTTCAAGTCAAATTCATACAATACAAGGAAAGGAAAAATTAACTAAAACAATCCAAAATCTAAACTGGTTTATTCTTCTAGGACCGCCTATATGTTTCTTGCTTCAACTTGATCACCTGTATCATGTGTAAAAATGGGGAATTTTGGGTCAACAAAAGTTGGCGAGTGAACCTTGTTAGAAAACATTTATTATAGATTTCTTGTTGTATTTGATATGGAAAAAACTGTGCAATAATCATATGTGAGCAAATGTACATAAGCATACATTAAAACATAACAACAATAACATGAATGATAATGTATATGTTGGCAACGTCACGTTCACGCTCATAGGTAATGGGGAACGGACGGCCTATGATGATGTATGTGCGATCAAGGCTCAATCAAACGGAGCCGATCGTATGTTGGCAACGCCTCGTTCACGCTCATAGGTAATGGGGAACAGCTCACGCTCATAGGTAATGGGGAGCGGCGGCCTATGATAATGTATGTACTGACAATGATAAATTTAATCTAAACATTAACCACACAAACAATTGATATATATTGGCAATACATTTGATCATGAATATGATGAATGCACAAGTGTTTAATTGTAATAAATAATAAGCGACACATGATACACCCCAAAATATGATTAAAACGGTGAATTGGTAGAGATTCACTCACATTGGGTGCGTTCTCTTGATGATGTTGGATGCGTACGAGTTTAGAGGGTTGATCGACGAGGAATAACTAACCTAGATAATAACGAAAAGGTACGGTAAATAAGTGGATTTTATTAACTAATTTTAATTGAATTTTTAGGTTTATTTTTGTGAGTTTAAGGTCTCTTTCTAACTTTAAAAAAAATGTTATTTTTAAGTATTTTTAATTGATTTTTAATTTAAATAAATAAATAAAAATATAAAAAAAATGTTGACTTTTTGGTTGACCGTTGACCGTTGACTTTGACTGTTGACTGTTGACCGGTTCGGTCGTGTACATGTATGCGCTGGGTGAGGCTCGAACCCGAGACCTCCCGTATGCGTGCACGCAGCTCTACCAACTGAGCTACGTGTCTAACCCGAAATATTTCTGTTTTTAATTATATTTATACACTATTTAATTTAATCCCAAAATCATTTATTTTAAAAAGGATTTAATTATATCGGACCGGTGCCCTCAACAGGTCTCGAACCCGGGACCTGTGATTTAGTGTTGCACACAGTCCACCGCTGGACTGTGTGTCTAACCTGGTTAATATACTGATTTTCATTAAACTTAACATCTCACTGCGAGTTGATCCGGTTCAGTTTAAAAAGGAATATTTTTATTACAGAGAATGAGATTGTGTCAAGGATCGAACTCGAGACGTGTGTTAATCGTTTGCACACAGTCCACCGCTGGACTGTGTGTCTAACCCGGTTTAATATCTGGTTTTATTTATACTTATACAATAGGTCGACTTCATCTTCTTCGTTCAAAGATACAGACGACGATTAATCAACTGTTCATGTTTAATTCGATTGACGAAATTTATAAGCGATTGAAATGTGATGGACAGAGAGGGTTTGGGGAAAGAATGTAGCGAAACAGATGTCTTTCTCAGAACTCCGGCAAGGATCGTCGGCTCTGTTTTGTGAACTCCGTCTGTTCGGATCAATTAAAAGTTTTGATTGATTAGATGTGAAATTGAATTACTGAACAACGATTATCAGGAGGTTTAGATGATCATACCGATTCACAGCGTGATTCTGGAAATTTCAGAGATTTTCCGGCGAAAGCAGAATTTTCGGCAACGTCGTCTGGGATTGATTATGGGTGATGCATTGATGTTAGTAATGGTCTAACAATGGACTGAAACAGAAAGAGTCGAGGTATTTACCGTTTTGAGGTGGGTCTCGGTTTTCCGGCGAAAGTCCGGTGATGGCAGAATATTTCCGGCGAGTGAAATTGCTTCGAGAACTGGTGCGATTTTGAGCGAAAAGATTACCAGAGGCTTGGGTGTGTATTTATAGGAAAGAACTTCGATGGATTGGGTCCGATTTCTGTCTTGATTCGTTGGTCAGCCTTTCTCCGGCGGTTATGACTGATGTCGCGGAACTAGACATCGGTTATAACCGATGTCGATGTTAATACGTACGTTAAGTCAAAAGAAACCGTCGATAATTGGCGAAATCGTCGGATTTTCCGGCGACTGCGAAATGGGCGCACTGTTGACTAAATTTGATTTCGAGTTTTGTTATATGTATTAATTGTTTCGATATATCATCAAATAACACAAGTGGCGGAGTGGTTAAGTGGGTGTGAGTTAGATTTCCCGGCTGACCCGGGTTCGAATCCCGGCAGCCTGTTTTTCTTTTTAATTATTTTATTTTTACTTTTTTATCAATTATAGTTTTTAAATCCTAAATTGTTTATTAATTACGTATTGTTTAAAATTAAAATGAGCATAAATACGCAACGAAATTTTTATAACTTGATATTCGATTACAAACGAAGCGGGTTTGGAAACCCGTTTTTCGACGGATGTTACACAGGGTCTATTAGTGGCCAATATGTCAATAGTTGGGACTCCCAATGGTTATCTTTTAAGTTGGGACTGTTGGTGGCCAATGGCGAATAGTTAGGATTATTAAAATCCAATATTCCAATAAAATATCATGTTTCCGTACGAAAGTACATTTGAATGTGGCCATTATTGGCCATTATCGCTTCAGCGCAAGCATACATTTGTCTATTGATCTCTCCATGTTCAGATTTGTAACCCTTGAATGTGGTACCGCTTCAGATGGTCAATTTGGTTCAAATGGTTTCACTTTGAACATATGCATCTGAAACTTATGTGTACTATTAATTCTAACTATGTAGATTATTATCTTTAAAAATGTAGTTGTATACTTAGGAATTCCGGTGTGATCAAGAATTAAAAACTAAATTGTTTCCACCAATGCAATGCAACCTAGAACCAATGAAGATAAAAATGATGACTCATGATGTAAGCTTGCATGAAGAACTAAATTGTTGTCATCAATGCAATGTAACTTAGTGCTAAAGGAAAGAAAGTGAATGCTAGATAAATCAAATCTAGGAGCATAGCACAAAAGAGTAACTATTGATCGAGTTACAACTGATTAAGATGATAATGATCTAGTTAATGCCAATCAAGGCCAAGAAAAATATTGTTGAGAGAGTGCAACACGCGGAAGAAATCAGGGGCAAATGCTAAGGGGGCAGCAAAATGAATCTTGTATTGAGTTCCCACAGATCAAAGTTGATAGAGACCGGTTGTTGTCAAGGGGTTTTAGTTGTATTAAAGTCAAGAGTTGTTACACAAGTGTTGATTCAATACTGAAGATTCATTGATGATGTTATTTTTATGAGTATTGTAAGCAATAACATTAAAGATATACAACTGGAACTAGTATCAATTCTTTGTATATTGAAAACTCGAGTTAATGTTGAACTTGTGACGGGTGGTCCATTGGACAACCCTCAAGTGCTTTAAATCGATCAATATTCCACACTTAATTTGGTTAATAATTAGGATTTGATAACTACGATGTATATGGCTTTGCAGGTACCAAAGAGCATAAACAAGTGATTTTAACGTGCTTTGATGGAAGCTTGCACTTGGCTAAGAGGAGATGAAGACTTGGAGAATTGATAAAAGCACAAAATGGAAAAACTGCTGACCACCATAAGCTACGGTGGGCACGTAGCTTACGGTGGTGTCTGATTCTTCTATGCACCGTAAGCCAGTCTCTTGGGGCCGTAAGGAAAGTTTTGGCCACCGTAAGCTACGGTGGGCACCGTAGCTTACGGTGGCGACCTGCGAGAAAATGTAACTGCCCTCTTTAAACCGGTTTTCAAGAGACTTTTAGCATATCAATTATTAGAGACGTTTTGGCAGAGTCTAGGAGGCGATTCTAGTGTGTTACTTGGTCCAAGAACAATTTCTAACATTTTTTTAGTGTTTATGATTCCTATGAACATAACATTTGAAGGTGTGATGATTTGCAAGACCATGAGTGGCTAAACTCATTGTGATCATCCTAGGTGGAAGGTTTGCTTGAAACAATTGTGTTTTTACCTTTAATTTCTAGAATAATAGACTTGCAATGTTTGTAGTTTATTATGGTGTTTGAATATTTGTTTGTAAATTGTTGATTGACGTTTTGATCTTAGCCTTAATCGTACGTTTTGGTGTCGTTGACAATCGAGATACCACAGGAGGGTTTAGGGTTGGATATTGGTTAATTGATCATCGGGTAACAACCTCGCATTTTTGTAATCCGAGTACTTAGTTCCCTTTTATCACGAACGAATAGTCACACACGAGTCATGTCTATATGATTCTTTCTAGTTGGATTTAAAACACAAGTGTTAATTGAAATCGGAAACTTATGATGATTACTTGCTTCTAATCTGTTTTAACAACCACTAGTTGAATTGCAATTTATTTAATTTTAAAACCAAATCACCAAAAATCCTGAATTCATTTTTTTGCATTTAGATTAATTAGTCAATTTAGTATAAGCTTAAAATAGCACATATTCCACAAACTCCATGTGTTCGATACCCACTTACCGCTAGCTATTAGTAGTATTTGGATTAAATTTACGTGAGACTACGACATCACGTCAACTTGTTATAGTACTAAAGATAAATACTAAGATGGTTAAAGTGGAACTCGATGAAAATAACATTGAGTTGATAAAATGATATCGAGATTGTTTTATAACGGAAAAGTGAAAACTTAAGAAAGAAGATAAATATTCGAGCTTAATAAGGATTGGAGTTGGATTATGGAGCTCATAGATAATAATCTACACCATAGAGATTGTGTGTCTTTTGTAAGCCCTCATAACCGTCATGAGTTTGTAAACATATCACCTTGAATTTTTCCAGGGTTGATGATGATGCATACTACATGGTTAATACAAACAAATAAGCTTATATATATATATATATATATATTGCATTCCCATGTGTCACACCCTCATCTTATGCGGAATCTAGAGTGGTAACATATTGTTAAAATAGGCCAAGGCATAACGAAAAATACTATTAATTGAAATATTGAATTACGCTATTTCAAGATCAAGTAACAAGTTGTAATAAAAATGAAAATAAAACAAGTCTTGAATTTTGCTATCTAAGCCAAGTTCTATGTTAGTAATCCAAGATCCTAACTAATTTTGTGTTCCTAAAAACATGTAGAAAGTTGGGTCAACTATGGGAGTTTGTGAGATACATATGTTTTAAGCATGATAACATAAAAACAAACTAAACATTTCACATGTACAATTCATACAACAGAACCATATAACATATTAAGGAAAACATCACACGTGATCGATATGATGATGTGGACAACCCTCACGGTTGCCCAAAAGTATGATGTGTTAGTTTCTGATTTATAGGCCCATAATCGCACTATCAAGAGTTTCTATACATCTAACTCTCTCAAGTTGAAAAGAATACTTCAACCCGAAAAGTCACTAGATGGGTTTGTATGATCATAACAAATGTCCGTGTCATATGTCCATATCTTTGAGGTAATACACATATATGAAAACCATTTGTTATAGTTGAATTGTAAGAAAAATGTTTGTTTGTACATTTACATGTTTACACCCCAAAGTTAACAATAGAAAAAAATGGGCTATGTGATCTCACCTTGTGATTGCGTAGCTTAACTTGACTTAATTGTGATCACGAGAACCATTATGGATGCCCTAAAGTAGTAAGTTTTGCACATGATTAGCTTTTAATGTTGGAGGGTGCAATATGAAAGTTGATGCATACTAGAAATGTTTATTAAGCCATGGTAGAACGTCCAACAAAAGGATTCCTTCCTAGAGTTGGTGGATGCAAAATACCAAGTATCTTGTCTTTGCCTAGCCAAAACCTTTCGTTTCTCACATAACTACGTACCGATCTAGTGGTTATTCTATTTGTATGCAAAACCGATTTAAAAGATTTAAAATAAATAAATTATAAGATAAGTTGAAAAAATTAAGAGTTTGAATAATATTACAATTAATAACATTTGAATACCAATAAGATTATAGAGTTTGAATGTGATTAGTATTTCTACTAAAGATGTAACAAAGATGTTTGAGTTTAATTTGGATTAAATTAGATAGGGTTTGAGTATATCTAGAATATTAAACTAAGAAGTTTTGATAAAACTAAAATTGTAGTTGGGATAAAATAGATCAAAACTTGATTTTTGGATAAACAAATCTGGGTATCTTTTAAAGGTTCACCAAAATCATAAATTTTTGGGGTTTATTATATTGAAGATGATTATATTAGTTAAAAGTCAATGAAAATCGTTATTTTTCAATAAAATATCAAGTTTCCTGAAAACTTTGTAAAATATAACTTTTTACAGAATTTGACTACTTACCGCATGATCTTGCGACAATAGTTTGGAAGTCAAAAACCTCTAGTTAAGAGGAGTTCTTTATATGGCCGAAATGCTAAGACTCTGAGTTTAATTTAAAAAAAATTAATTGAAAAAGGTTTCATTTTGATAGAGATATGACCTTGATGTCAATTACTTAATATGAGGTTTGATCCATCTTAGATTTATGATTACTAGATAAACTTTTTCTGGAATCATAGATCTAAGCTTGATATTGAAAAGAATTGAATAACAAAAAGGGAAAGTTAAGAACACGATGAACGCGAAGGACAAACGAAGAAGAACAGTTGAAAAATTACTTGAATTTTGAGGCTTCTAGGATTTTTAAGAGCTTCCCAAGAGAGATTTATTGTTTTTGGTGAAAAATAATGAGTGTATATACCCCTGTTTATAGTTTAGGTATTGGGTTTCAAATAGGAATTAAATAATAATAAAAAAATCAATGTAGAGAGAAAAAGAGAAGATTTACTATTAATATTACTATTACTAGTAGTAGTTTTTGATAGTTATCTCCTTGAATTGATGGTTATCTTATTTTGTAAGTATAGTCTAGAACCTTCTAGGTTTTACTTAAAAGAAAAAGGTTAAAATTAATATATTTGTATTTGTACATTATTTTTTGTTTTTATTTCTCTATATTATTTTTAGTTCTCACATATATATTGTTTTTATTTATAAAACATTAAAACCTTTAAATCAAAACTATTAAAATATATTTATCAGGTTTTAACTACTTTAGGATTTAAATTGACAATATCCAGAAACTATCAATTTAACATAAAACTTGATTTAATTTTAGTTAATTAACTAATATAGACGTTTAAATTGTCTAAGGCATCTCCGTTTGCGATGTGAGATTTTGATTGTTGGTGATTAGATTGTTACATTATCACATGATTAATTTTTAATGGATATAACTAATACATTGTAAAATAAACTCACATGTATTGATGAATCGAGTTGCACACACAAAAATGACTATTGATTTATAACCCGAAATTCACGAATGTTACACCATGAGTTTTCTATCATTTTTATTTATAATTACAATCATCCGTCTCTACACACACAAAGCACGATATTGTCGATTCAAACAAGAGTGATTTATCTTTATATGCACAAAGCACGATATTGGCAAGATCAAAAGGTTATAATCTTTGACAACTCTTCAACTTTCCCTGTTAACTTTTTATATCTTATGGATTAAACAAACTAGTTTCGGATTTTATAAATTGATGAAGCAGATTCGCCACTTGATTATACACTAAACCCTTTAATATTCAAGCAATTGTTAACCATGATTGGAATCGCAAAACACACTGGTGTAGCCTCAACATTGAAATCCAATGGAATAAAACTACTAGGGGGACTTGTGATATTACCTTGACTGCAAAAGATCACCAGCTTCTCATTAGTTAGAGATTAGTGAAAATGTCAACACTACTAGATTATTGCTTTTGGTATCCCTTTGTTAATTGATTCAATTTTAAGGAAACTGAAATTGGGAAATGCTTTTAAGAAGCAACGTTGAAATGTAATTATCATGAATGTTAGAAGATAGCAAACTTTTATGCCTTAGGGTGTGTTTGGTTCGTTAGAACAGGAATTTCAATTTCAATTCCAATTCTTAATGTGTTTGGTTCACAGAATTTGTAGAATTGAAATTTTAATTCCCTTTGTGTGTTTGGTTACCATAAGAATCTGAAGTGGAATTCCCTCAAATATCTATTCTTATACGAATTCAAACTCTATAACTGAAGAAATTTAATTGGAATCTTCAACCACTCATCGCCGTCGCATCGGCCACCCTACCCCTCACGAAGTTACCCCGACCCGCTCATAAGGCGATCCGAACAGCCAACCTGACCCACATAGTTTTGATTCAACATGGATCACCGCTTACCTGCACCATTCTAGTTTGGGAAGGTGGGAGTCTAGTCACGATGGTGCAGGTGGAATCGAGACAGTCTAAGTTGGGACTGTGCGGGTGGGTCAGTTCTGGTTGTGAACGTGTCACACCCTGATTTTCTGATGGGCCCAGACTTGGGGTTCATGCGTGAAGATTGATTTCAGTATTTACTCCAATTTATCGTAATCGATTAGTTAACATGTTGGTTAACCGTATTCTGAAACACGAAAAAAATCATTGGCTTATCAAATTATCTATCGAGCCGTGAAAAAGATTCAACAAAAGACAGAAACAAATCCACTATCTGTTTTACGTCAAGCAATACATGTAGTCATTCCGGGTATAGCAGTAAAAGCAAGACGTGTAGGTGGATCGACTCATCAAGTTACCATTGAAATAGGATCCACACAAGGAAAAGCACTTGCCATTCGTTGGTTATTAGCGGCATACCGAAAACGCGGGTCGAAATATGGCTTTCAAATTAAGTTCCGAATTAGTGGATGCTGCCAAACATAGCACAACGGAAGTTTGGGATTTAAATTAAATTATTAAACAAAATACAATAGTGTCCCAAAGTTCAAAAATAATTATACAGACTGAATTGTACTAAAAGATCCACAGGCGGATCAGAAATGACATAATGAGAGACTTTAGACTAATAGGTCTTGCGTGGAGTTGCAAATTCCAATATGCTTAGACCGAGCAGCTCCAGCCTATTCCGTATTTGCTATTTAACTTGTGCTTAGTCTTTTGAAAATAGGTCAGTTTTCACTAGTAAACACAATTAACCAACACATTTTGAAAATCTTGTGAATGGTATGTCATTTTATAAATAATTTGGGACAAGATAATGTTTCTTGTTACAAGTTTTACATACTTGTCCATAATATAGGGCCCAGAACTAAACTCTGATACATGATTAACCAACACGCCACATTTTCAATAAAAATATAATAGCATTAGCGTCTATCAAGTTTATGCCTACACCCCACGCTTAGGTCGTGGCCACTTGCAATTAAGTGAGCCAAGTATATCCAGGACATGGTCGCATTAACCCCCAATGTTTAAGTTATCAAGCAAAACAGATTAAAACATGTTAATTTAAATTTTAAGTATCATTCACACATGATTTAATGACCAAATGGCTAGTGCAGTATCCCAAGCCCGTATAGGGAAAATTAGCTAAGCATATTTACCTGAACTTATCTTTGCAATCAAAGATGTTTAAGCACAACGTAAAACAACCTAAGTATAGGTGCAATTTACTGGAGTCTCCTAGTCTAGAATGAACGAAATTATAATCCGTTAGAATGTTAACAGGTCTTATTCAAGTCTTTTGACTTCTAGAAGTTAACTTTAATAAATAAGTACGGTTCGCTAGATTAAGCAGAGACCGGATAGAATGTGGTTTATACCCTTACAAGTACAAGAACTCGTATAATATGGGTCAAACAACCATACAATCTGATTAGAACTGATTTGAAAGGTTTTGAGCCGATTCGGCTAACTTATATAAAAAGTTAGGCATATGCACATATGTGGCACCGGGTGGTCGAATAGGTCTATGTCAAGTCCATAATGCCAAAACATACTTTGTTATACTACAACATCAGTTTCATAATCAGATTACAAGTTTATTTGGTTTTAAAACTATTTTTAAGCAATAAGGGCAATGTTTGCATTTTTAAGCATTTTATATGGACTTTGCATACAACACGACAAATGATATGATCAAATGGTATAACCTCAGAGGGTTTTCCCATATAATAACATGATCATACAACAACCTTAATTCAGTCTCTAAACTATCTTAAACGGGTCAGAATCGAAAGTTAAAGTAGAAGTCAAACTGTTTGACTTTCGGTTGCGAACCGAGCTCTAAGCAGGAAATGACGAGTTGGACATGATCTAACATATCCTACTATGCTCTATAAACTGTTATAATGTCAAAAATTAAGGTTTCGATACTTAGAAGTTCATTTAACGTTAATTACAAAAATCTGCATTTTTTACTTTTATTTAATAAAACTTTGACCCGTCATTTCACTAACTTAACGTGATTTTTAGAAGGTGCCCTCTTACAGGACTAACACCCACATTATTACGATCAGGTAGCCATGTTCGATTCGAACTTTGGCTTGACCAAAATGGTCATAACCGAAAGTCAAAGCAAAAGTCAATTTGCTTGACTTTAAGCTAATAACTAGCCTAGAAATGAAATAAGACTGAAGGATAACACTTACAAGTGTTCAAAGGAAAATTAGACTTCAAGTAGGAGGCTTCTTTAGATCAGAAACACTCCAAGAGAAAGAGAGCAAGATTTTGAAAGGTGCAAGTTCAAGTGAAGCAAGTACATGGCTATTTATACTTGAGTTTGATCCCCCAAATCAAGACAAGTGGCTACTGAGGTGTTATGGAGGGTATTAGTGGCACCCCAGGTGTCTAATGGAGGAAGAAAAGTGGCCAATTCGCGACACAAGTGGCAGGAACAACAACTGCCAATAAACTGTCGGCGAAGGCCTTACGGACCGTAAGGCATATGCCTTGCAATCCGTAAGGACCTTCAGGGCGCCCCTGGTTTTGAATTGCCTTACGAACCGTAAGGCATAAGCCTTGCGGTCCGTAAGGGACCTTCAGAGCCAAAAGTTTGGCACTTATTCATTTTTTACCCCTTAACTTCCAAACTTTCACATTTTCGCGTATTTGGTCCCTCTCGTCCAACTTACCGGAAATATTTGAGAGTTATCGAACACGTGTCGCCATATTGTTTGCCATAATTTTTGAAATGTCACATGACGGTAGGGTCGGATCAAGGTGGAGGTTGTGGTGGTTGATGGTTGGGTTATATTTGTTATGATTGAACATGTTAAGTTTCAAATTTTTATGTGTTTACATGTGTGGAAATGTTTACTTTGTGTTTGATATGCGTTTTAGGTGCAAAGGTGCTTAAAAGGTGTTTTAGAAGAATTTGGGTGCAATTCGGAAAGAACTTGGAGGATCGGGAATGTAGTACGCAAAAGATGGAAGCACATGAGGTTAAAATTGGCTTGGGCGTAACATATGTCGATGATGGTGTAGCTTACTAAGCCCGGAGCATAGAGCAAGGGCTTAGCAAAATTTCAGCAAGGACGTATAAAAAATCAAATGAGGGAGTAAGCTACGCCTTATTGCATAAAAACCCTAGATTTTGGCCTGTTTAAACCCACACGGCTAGGGTTTCGAATTATCTTCTCCCTCAAGTGTTTTATGGGGAGAAAAGGAGGTGATTTTTCAGGTTTTCAATCACCGTAGGCATCATTCTATTAAAGAATTGAAGATTTGATGACGACAATGCGAGGCTAAATCACCCGTGATCTTTTCGGGTGTTGGGTTTTTGTTGAAACTTTTGATTCCTGTTTAACCTAAGTTTTAGGGATTGAATTTATTTAACCTCTTAATTTTTTTTATCAAATTTAATTGTGGTTTTTTTCATTTTGAAATTATCTGGTTGTGTTCGAACATTGAATGAAGTATTCGATTTTGTGTTCTTTACATCATTAGTAATTTGTTTGTTGGTTGGTGTATTCACATAACTGAATTGGTGGTGTTTGAATATAACCCATTAAGTTTGTTTCCATATTTAGCACTTGATTAACCATACACATTGTCACCCTTAATGGCTACTCACTAGGTTAAATTGGGTTACTTGTTACTTTATAAAATCTGAAACCCATAATTGACCATTCTTCTCATAATTGTTTACAACCAACTAAAGTTCGCATGTGTTCGTAAACGTTTTCATAATCAATTTGAAAGCTCAACTATAACTTTAAATTAAGTTTTAGAATAAATAATAAGACAAAACATGTAATGCTGACCACATACTACTCATGGATACGATACCTGACTTACCCTAGCTACTAGATTTTTTTGCATGACTCAAACAATGGTCATCAGTGGTCTGGGTTGACGGTGACGACGGGGTGATTTATTTAATTCATTTGCGAACCAAACACATCAAGAATGAAATTGAGAATCCAATTCCAAGAATTTCTAATTCCTATTGGAATGTTTAAAGTCAAATCTATTTCCTTTTAATTTCAATTTCTTTGACAAATTTTATCTCATTTAAAAAAAATTCGTGAACCAAACACACCCTTACATAGTGGTTTAGTCAAAGAAACAAAAAATCAAAGGCTAAATTACTAGTTGGTGATTCAACTTCCCTAAATTGAAATGGGCATGCGGCAACCAGCAGAAAAGGATGGGGCATAAAGAATTAGATAGATAAACGAATCTACAGGTGGTGTGGAGTTCTGAGATTACTTTTTCTTTCATCTTGTTTAGTTTATTAAAATATGAAATGGCTAGAATGGCTATAAAATTAACTAACCAAATTAACACTGTTAAATCAGAGAACCATCTTTAAAAGCAAAAAAAAATATATACTGTAATCAAGGACGAAATCCATGAATTTTAGAATTAGAGACAAAATATGTAAATTTTATCAAAACATGGGACCAAAAACATAATTTACTATACTTCATAAGCTATATGTGTCTGTAATTTTTTTTTTAATTTATACTATCATGGTGGAAAACGAAAACTCGAAATTTCTGAAACTAAAATTGAGGCTAATATCCAAGTACAGAATCATGTATGGGATTGATAGACAAAATGTTCACAAATTTAGGTCTTGTATGATGTTAGGTTCGGTGATACATGTATAATCAAAATCGACCTCATACTCTTTTACTCATGTTGAAACAGAAGACCCATGTATCTTAAATATACATATTTTTATATAAATATTTTCTTGTATTACAAAATATAATTTAGCTAAAAACAAATATATAAATAAAATAATCTTTTCTGATGTAGATTTGTATGAATAATTAACAATTACAACTCCCATTTAGTCTTGATTTGTAGAAAATTTAAAATTAATGAAATTAAATGCATAGATAATGAAATTATTATTAATTAAATTAATAGATGGATTCATCAATTTCGCAGGCTACAATTGTAATTAGAAAAAGAGGCAATTAATGGATGGACTTATGATAAAGGAATCTTGGATGTGAAGGTGCAACTAATTAAAGGATACCTGCTACAATAATATTAATACTAGTTGGTATCCATGCAATGCGGCGGCGGGATGACACTTTTCATTGCGACATTCGTTTCTCTTAGTTTTTTATTCGTATAATATATATATATATATATATATATATATATAGCATTATTATGGTGGATATATGTCATAAGTATTACACATGTCTACTAATTATTAAATTTAGAATTTAAATTATCAGGTACTTAAAAAAACCATTGAAACAATAAAGTAATATACGAATAAGAAAAAAAAGTCTTAAACATAAATAAGAGTTGGAATATTGGATTTTAATAATCCCAACTATTCGTCGTTGGCCGCCAACAGCCCCAACTTCAAAAATAATCCTGGCAGTCCCAATTATTAACATATTGGCCTCCAATGAACCCTGACTAACCAAACCATAGCGCCGTTAGTCTTCGGCCGCTGGACTAACGTTTTTGGCCGGAAAACTTCTTTTTGGCCAGAAAATTCAACATTTTCATCTGAAACCTCTTTGTAACTATATTACGGACCTTTAGGAACCTTTTTCTAGTAAAAGCCTTAATTATTAAGGTCGTCGGAGAAACTCCTTTTTTGCCGGAAAACTTCTTTTTGGCTGAAAATGGCAGGAAAACTCAACATTTTCGTCCCAGACCTCTTTATAACATTAGATCGGACCTTTGGGAACCTTGTTCTTGCCAAAAACGTTTTTCCGGCAACCGAAGACTAACGTCGTTAGCGTTTTGTTAGTCAGGGTACATTGGAGGCCAATATGTTAATAGTTGGGACTGCCAGTGGTTATTTTTAAAGTTGGGAACTGCTAGCGGCCAACAACGAATAGTTGGGATTATTAAAATCCAATATTCATAAGAGTTATATAAAGTAGCACACGAAAGGAAATATAAGTCTTAAACATAAAAGTTGAAAACTAAAGCTTAAGTGTTAAGTATTTTGCATCATGATAAGATCAATTTAGTAATCATACGGCTTAAATATCTCAAGGATGCCATCTGTATTGTCATACTATCATTTGTCATCATCGAGATCAGCGTCCTCTGGAATTTATTGTATCTCTTCCTATTAGATTGTTACATCCCTTGGCTTGTTTAAATCGGTATGTTCATCGTGCAACTGAATCTGAAAAATCAAATATGTTAATAACATTCACATAAAAGTAAAAAAAAAGAAGAAATCATATATGCATAGCTTTGATTTACCAAACTAACCTTAGAAGCTTCAACCTCACATGATTGGTCTTTCCAAACAGTTGAATTTGGAATTGAATCCATTTTTGTTTGGCAATAGACATAAGGGTGCATTATTATTATTATTATTATTAGTAGTAGTAGTAGTAGTAGTATTATTATTATTATATTATTATTATTATTATTTATGTATTTATAGGATAACTTTAGTAGTGTATTATGTTTTAATTTTTAAAAGTTCGTATTTCCACTTAGTTTTTTATTAAATTTGGCACCCCTTTAGTCAGAAAGTTTATTATGTTTCATATTCAATTTTTGAAAATGTATTATGTTTACACTATGGAGTTTTTCCCTAAAAGTTTGTTGGTGTAAAACTTATTTACCAAACTTCTGAAAAACGTTTT